>OX451346.1:22670852-23299561 GCA_949629155.1 Myopa testacea | reverse complement strand
GGAAAGAAAAATATCAGAAAAAATAAATAACAACAACAACAACAGAACATTTCACTTGATCTTTAAATCAAAGTAGCGAAGTGAATCATCCCCTAAAATAAATAACAACAACAACAAACACATAGCAAAATTGAAAAAATTCAAAAGAAAAAAATATAATAAATATAAATAAATAAATAAATATAAATAAATATATAAATAAATAAATCAATAAATAAATCAATAAATAAATAAATATAAAATATACGTTATTAATTATAATAATACACACATAGCACTTGATCTTCAAATATACTATCAAAGTACCGAAGCGAATCATCCCCTAAAATAAATAACAACAACAACAACCACATAGTAAAATTAAAAATTCAAAAGAAAAAAGATTATAATTATAAATAAATAAATAAATATATAAATATAAATAAATATATAAATATATAAATATAAATAAATATATAAGTTATAAATTATAATAATACATACAAAACACTTGATCTTTAAATCTGCTATCACACAGCGGGCGAATCATACCCTAAAATAAATAACAACAACAACAACCACATAGCAAAACTTCTGACTTCTACAATAGCTCAGTACTTTACCGATATACCAAACACACGTCATATAAAAAAGTCTAAAAAGTATGCTACGCTTTTTTCTTCCCTATTTATTCCCACCAAAGACAAAGTCACAAATTCATTCTTAGCACTGAGAAATTAGTAAAAAAGACTAAAAAAGTATGCTACACTAAAAACTTCCCACTAGCGCCATCTACTTCGGTATAGCAAACGATCGGCACTCCTAAGCCTGTATCGCAGACACAAGCCTAAATGAACATTCCAAAGCACTTATTCACGATGGCCATCTGGTGGACGATAGCATAGTTGCAAACCTATCGGCTAAAAGACAAACAAACCTAAGCCTATATCACAGACACAAGCCTAAATGAACATTCCAAAGCACTTATCCACGATGGCCATCTGGTGGACGATAGCATAGTTACGAACCTATCGGCTAAAAGACAAAAATTACCCGAGAAAACACACCTAAAACCATATTTTAGCAAAGACACGATCCTAAATGGCTAAAATGCAATAATCATTTAAAAAACCCCTAAAACTATGCTTTCAGCAAGGACACAATCCTAATGTACAGTAAAAAATGTACAGTCATTATCAAAAGTTTGAGAAAACCACATTAAAACGCCCCTAAAATTATACTTTTAGCAAAGACACAAGCCTAAATGTACAGTACAAAATGTACAGTCACTATCAAATGTTTGCGCACCCAGTGGCACCCACGTTTCCTTTGTGCCAGAACCCGCCTATAACCACTACTCTTAATGTATCAGGTGTATGTATCAGCTTTTGAACTGCTTTTGATGAGGTCGAACAGGTTTTGAACTGCTTTTAATCAGCTTTTCAACAGCTTTTGATCAGGTTGATCAGCTTTTGAACTGCTTTTGATGAGGTCGAACAGCTTTTGAACTGCTTTTGATCAGGTCGACCAGCTTTTTAAACTGCTTTTGATCAGCTTTTGAACTGCTTTTGATCAGGTTGATCAGCTTTCCTATCAGTTATCAAGTATATCAACATGTTTAGTTGAAAGTTATTATACTAATATGAATATAATGGAACCTACCCATATTATAGTAGAATGTATATATCAAATACCTTTCTATAACTGGACCACTATCAATTGGATCATCTTTGGTTATTACAAGAAATCCATATGTGTCTTTTCAACATTCTCAAGGAAAATCATATATTTTGATCCGTATATATTTATAAATTTTGCATAAGACATATCTTTTCCGACATGATCATTGTATATGTGCTTCATATTCATATCATCTTGCTTAAACATAATAATGTTGTTATTATTATCGCGCACCAAATGCTTGCGAATATCATTATTGATTTGGCTTTTCTTTCAAACAATTTCAAAAATTTTTGTAGCAGCCAATGTTTTTTTTATCCAATATAATATCTACTTCAAGTACTCATATTTTCATTGATATAATGACTTTGGATATATTAATAAACTTTACTTTATTTTGGACTATCTATACTAAACTCGGTCTTTCCATTATTAGAAGGATCAACAATTGAGCCCTCTTATAGAATTCGGTGTCTTATACATGCTATTAGTTAATTAATTTCATTATATTTATGTATCCATATGGTATATTTATTCTTTTATATTTATATTTATTTGATTTCAGATTTATGTATATATTATATTTATTTTGTGAATTGATTAGAGTCTGATCTTCCATGCTTTTATTTTTGTTTAAAATGATTTGTTTTATTCCGATATCCCTATTTATTTGTTTGCATCACACATATTCATATTCCAGTTACATATGTATTTTTGTTATTGAAGCTGAAGTAAGTATTTCAATTTCATTTTTTTTAGTTAGTATTAATTCTAGCTGCGTTATTGTAATAACTTTCTTTGTTTTATTGATAGGAAGTGGATATGAATGTAGCATTGAATCTGTGGATATTTTGGAGATTCTGATGTTAAAAATAATATTTGTGTTATTGTAGTGGGTATGTAGGTCCATTATTTCGAATGTGCTTTCTTGAGAAACAGCAATTGTGGATTGTTTAAGTATGAATACTATGTATTTCTTGCCTCTATTAGGGGTTGGTATAATTTTGAATGATTATCTCGCTAATAGTTTGTTGAGTATATTGCTAGTGTGTCGATGTTTAAGTGAATTTGGTTTACGAATTACAATTATGGTATCATACTGATATAAACAACTGGGTTACTAGCCCGATATTGTATATGTTTCTATGAGTTTTCTATCCATTTTTGTTCATTTATTTTGAATTATTCAGAGTCTGATCTTCTTAAGCTCAAAGCCCCTTGTTGTTGGTTTCTAAAGATTGTTTCTATTATCATTGTCGAGCCTTTATCTGGCGACTGATTATAGTAAGAATTAGTGTTTATATCTATTTGTATTATATTTCCATGTTAATGTCTCTTTCAGTTCTTCGTCTTATTAATATGGAGTTGGGTTTTGAGTTATTTGTCTATGGCCTTTAATGATTTTAAATTTATGTCCTAAAAAGAATGGTATGAACAATTTTATTGTGCAAATGGTATTCATTGAGATTTATCCTTGTTCGTCTGTCTGTTGGAGTCATGATCGCATTAGAAGTGATTAAGCTATTGGAATGAAATTTAACAGAAATGTAGGAGTTCACTATTTCTGTATATGTATAAATCAATATGTTTCTTTTATTGTTTCTTAATAATTAATTTAATTAGGTTTTCCCTTAAATTTACAGTTTAGTATGTTGGAATGCTACTTTAGCATTTTCCATTCAAAGTTATAGTTAGACATCATAAATTGTAGGGCTATTTAAGGGGGTTGGGTATTTAGGGTCGAATATATAAATATCGTTTTCGGTTTTTTATAGACTATATAATATATAATATTCCTAACTAATATCCAGATTTTATCGTACAAAGAAAATTCTTATTGTCCATTCCTGTTGTAGTCAAGCTTCAATCAAGCAGCTATTTTGTTTGTTCAATAGTATTCTTTACAAGAGAAATGGTTTAATGTACATAAATCCCTAGCATTTAATATTGAAATAAGAAGTTGTTACCATTTAGACTAAACATTGTTCATAGTATAGATATGCATTAGACAAACATATGTTTTAAGCAAAATTTTATTATGACTATTTTTGATGGTTCGGATATACGGAGAAGAAAAGAAAAAAATTAGAACTAATAATAACAGTAATAAAAAAGGAACAAGGAAAAGAAGAAAAAGAAAATAAGAGTATGGTATCCTAGCTTTACCAACTCAAGCCTCTCATGTCTGTACTTCAATGTCAACAGGCTTTGTTTCCTAAAACTTAATAATTTAGACAAAATTTAATCACAAATTTATTCCAAAAATTTCAAACAACATCCATATCTCTTTTCTCAAAGACATATTTACAAACCCATCGCTCATTAACTATCTAAACCGGATCAAACAAATCTCTTACTCCTAAAAGCAATAATAATCAGCGCTAAAGGAATATTATTTAAAACACTGAAATTCAAAAATATATTACAAGAACAAATTAAAAGAAAAAAAACCCATGTCATAATATATTCATGAAACCATATCACCCATGATCAACTAGATGACCTATAACCATGTTTAAAATTACCTCATATGTTCTATATGTCTGTTCTCAGTATAAACAAAAAATAAAAGCCGATAAAAAAAATCACACGCACGTCAAATGCTTAACAGAACCTATACAACGAATAAAAAAGAAGAAGAAGAACAGCATCCTAGGTTTACTTGTTTAAGCCAAGCAGATCACTACTTAAATATCAACAGAATGCGTCGCTATTCTTAAAAATAAAAAAGAACAAAAATACAGCAAGTAAATCGTCTACTACTACAACAACATAAACCAAACTCCTACAAGAACAACAAAGCAAAACTCCTACAAACCGCTTCTACTGATTCATCAGTGTATTGCTAGATTAGCCTTAAAAATGTCAACAACGAACAAAATGTCGATCCGAAAATTACGACAAGTAATAAACATTATAAGTGAATAATAGTATTTTGTATCAATGACAAGTGCCGCAGAAAGTGCAGAAATACTACCAGAAATACTATCATAAGATTTGGCTACACGCGGAAAAAAGAAAAAGAATTAGAAGCAAGTGTCTAGACTTCAATATCATGCATCTCTCAATATCTCTCTTCTCAAACGCATATTCACAAACTCATCGCTCATTGACTAACTATACCATATCAAACAAATCTCCTATACCTAAAATCAATAATAATTAGCGTTAAAGAAATATTATTTAAAATACTGAAGTTCGAAAATATATTACAAGAGCAAAAAAAAATCATGTCATAAAATTTTCATTAATCCATATAGTCATACTGAAATTCATGAACATAACCATGTTCAAAATCTAATCATAGCGTTTTCTAAATGTCTCAGTATAAAAACAAAAAAAGAAAAAAAAAATACTAAGATATTAAAATATGTGTATCTGTCTCCAACACAAAAATTCATGCATATCAAATGCTTATCCTATAACAAAGAAAAGAAGTAAAATAAGAATACTATAAGAACATATCCTATATGGTTTGCCTGTTTAAGTCGCGCATTTCACTACTTCAATATCGACAGCATGCGTCTTTATTTCTAAATCTGTTTCGGTAGATTAGCTAACCATAAAATTAAGCAACCCATATTAGTAATGACCTATGAGGATACAAAAGGTCAAAAAAAGTTCACTCGCAACGTTCGTAATTCATTTAGTACCTATATAAGAAAAAAATGCTATACCCGAAAAGCATTAAAATATAAGCAGCAACAAAAAAAAATATTCCATCAATGTTCTCAAGATTAAATTTCAACAAGTATAGCATACGCTAAGCATATTCCCAACGCGAAAGCCTAAAGCATCTTTAAAATAAATCCCCCTAAATTTGTTATATTAACTCTATCGCCACTCCATTCCTCAAAAATTCGCACGGAAAAAAAGTGGAGCATCCTAGGTTTACCTAATCAATCCGATTGAATTTCAGCGAAAACTATTCTCCTGTCCGTCTATATGTATGTATGTATGTCTATCCTTTACCTCTCTCAGCCTGTCCGTCTATTAGTCTGTATAACTATCTGTATGTCTGTCTGTCTGTATATCTTCTGTGTTTATGAATGTGTGGATAATAGACTCTAAAATTAAAAAAAAAATTCAACCGAAAAAAAAAAAATATATTATAATTCTAATTGTAAATAAATAAATAAATATATGTAGAAAATAAATAAATAAATATAAATATAAAATTTAAATTATAATGATATACATACATACATACAATTTGGAAAGAAAAATACCAGAAAATAACCAGGAAAAATAAATAACAACAACAACAAACACAGCAAAAATTTCTTACTTCTACAATAGCTTAGCACTTTACCGATATACCAAACACACGTCATATAAAAATACTAAAACATGCAAAAGGCTGATTTGCGTTGATATGAATTAACAACCACAACACAGCAAGGAAAACTCCTACAACAACAGCTTCTACTATTCCATCCGACCGCCTGTAGATTATCCCTTAAAAGGCCAGGACCGCAAAACGTGCATGTTTCCCTACTATCACAGACCAGGTGATCAAAGCATCGAAATTACTACCGTGTACCCAACAACATCACGCTACATAGTGCAAGTGCTGAAAACAGGTTGATTTTGTTTGCTACGATCAAAGTATCGAAGTGAATCATCCCCTAAAATAAATAACATGTGTGTGTGTTTGTGTGTGGAAATTAGACTCCAAAATTAAAAAAAAAATTCAAAAGAGAAAATATTATAAATAAATAAATAAATATATAAATATAAATAAATATATAAATAAATAAATAAATATAAATATGAAATATAATTATAAATTATAATAATATACCTACATACATAACACTTGATCTTTCTACTATCACACAACAGGTGATCAAGGCCCGAAATTACTACTGTGTACCCAAACACTCACGCTTCATAGTGCAAATGCTGATAAAAAAGGTTATCCCTTAAAATGTCAACCGAACCTTAATTTACGACTTTATTTAATTGAAATTCCACAGAACTTCGGAGCCAGATTGCTGCAGCTGGCGATCAAAGTACCGAAATGAATCATCCCCTAAAATAAATAACAACAACAACAACCACATAGCAAAATTCAAAATTCAAAAGAAAAAAGATTATAATTATAAATAAATAAATAAATAAATATAAATATAAATAAATATATAAGTTATAAATTATAATAATACATACAAAACACTTGATCTTTAAATCTGCTATCACACAGCGGGCGAATCATACCCTAAAATAAATGACAACAACAACAACCACATAGCAAAACTTCTGACTTCTACAATAGCTTAGCACTTTACCGATATACCAAACACACGTCATATAAAAAAGTCTAAAAAGTATGCTACGCTTTTTTCTTCCCTATTTATTCCCACCAAAGACAAAATCACAAATTCATTCCTAGCACTGAGAAATTAGTAAAAAAGACTAAAAAAGTATGCTACACTAAAATTTTCCCACTAGCGCCATCTACTTCGGTATAGCCAACGATCGGCATTATTAAGTCTATATCACAGACACAAGCCTAAATGAACATTCCAAAGCACTTATTCACGATGGCCATCTGGTGGACGATAGCACAGTTACAAACCTATCGGCTAAAAGACAGAAAATTACCCTAGAAAACACACCTAAAACCATATTTTAGCAAAGACACAATCCTAAACTACTAAAAACGCAATAATCATTTAAAAACCCCTAAAACTATGCTTTCAGCAAGGACACAATGCAAATTATAGCAAAGGCACAACCCAATTTTTAGCAAAGACACACTCCTAAATACCGCTCCCAGTGGCTCCCACGTTTCCTTTGTCCCAGAACCGCCATATAACCACTACTAATGACGATGACGGTATCTCTTTCGCTCAAATGGAAGATGTGGTAGTGAACAAATCAATCCATACAAAATGATCCTCTGAACTCTATACTACAAAAGATGATCAGAAATGTACTGAATCAATCCTCTATTCCGAATTGGAACAGCAGAATGAGTTGAATACCACATAAGAACCATTATTTCATTATTTCAATTTCATGCAATGCTTGGTCGTTCTACTGATGCATGGAATGAATAGCTTGCTTTTCGTTGAGTTCTCTCATAAAACTTAACATGCATATGCATTGCATGGTTGGTTGATCAGGTTGATCAGGTTGATCGGTTGATCAGGTTGATCGGTTGATCAGGTTGATCGGTTGATCAGGTTGATCAGGTTGATCGGTTGATCTGTTGATCAGGTTGATCGGTTGATCAGGTTGATCAGGTTGATCAGGTTGATCGGTTGATCAGGTTGATCAGGTTGATCAGGTTGATCGGTTGATCAGGTTGATGGTTGATCGGTTGATCAGGTTGATCGGTTGATCGGTTGATCAGGTTGATCGGTTGATCGGTTGATCAGGTTGATCGGTTGATCGGTTGATCAGGTTGATCGGTTGATCAGGTTGATCAGGTTGATCAGGTTGATCGGTTGATCTGTTGATCAGGTTGATCGGTTGATCTGTTGATCAGGTTGATCGGTTGATCAGGTTGATCAGGTTGATCGGTTGATCGGTTGATCAGGTTGATCGGTTGATCAGGTTGATCAGGTTGATCGGTTGATCAGGTTGATAAGGTTGATCGGTTGATCAGGTTGATCGGTTGATCGGTTGATCAGGTTGATCGGTTGATCGGTTGATCAGGTTGATCGGTTGATCAGGTTGATCAGGTTGATCGGTTGATCTGTTGATCAGGTTGATCGGTTGATCTGTTGATCAGGTTGATCGGTTGATCAGGTTGATCAGGTTGATCGGTTGATCAGGTTGATCAGGTTGATCAGGTTGATCGGTTGATCAGGTTGATCGGTTGATCGGTTGATCAGGTTGATCGGTTGATCTGTTGATCAGGTTGATCGGTTGATCAGGTTGATCAGGTTGATCGGTTGATCAGGTTGATCAGGTTGATCAGGTTGATCGGTTGATCAGGTTGATCGGTTGATCGGTTGATCAGGTTGATTGGTTGATCGGTTGATCACGTTGATCGGTTGATCAGGTTGATCGGTTGATCGGTTGATCAGGTTGATCGGTTGATCAGGTTGATCAGGTTGATCAGGTTGATCGGTTGATCTGTTGATCAGGTTGATCGGTTGATCTGTTGATCAGGTTGATCGGTTGATCAGGTTGATCAGGTTGATCGGTTGATCGGTTGATCAGATTCAACCGTATATGTGTCTATGTGTTAGGTGTGTAGATCTTAGGGTATGGCTCAAGGAAAATATCCCACCTATAATAATCAGAAATGTTATCATTTAATCAGCGTTTAAATTTGAAAAATTAATAATCATTGTGCTAACAATAAAGTGGATTTTATGAGTTAGTCAAAGGTAATATGTCCCTGAATACTGGCTTTATAATGTTGTTGTATTTGAAAACCCTTAGGTCTCGTTACGTATTCACTTCTCTTAAAATTATGTTGGTGAGCACTAGTATTTATGTAAAATACTTTTTGTAAGATCATCTGCTTTGTTATAATTTGATGCTTTGAATAATAATTGAAGCAATCCACGTGTAAAGTTCGAAATATTATCGGATATTATTATTTTATTACGTATTGTGACAGCGCTACTTCCGATTCGTAATTGAAAACCGATCGTTCGTATGATCCACATGTGGTATCCTCTCATTCTGTTTTTCCAATTCTGAATAAAGGAGTGATTCAGTACATTTCTGATTATCTCTTGTAGTATAGAGTTCAGAGGATAATTTTTTATGGATTGATTTGTTCACTACTGCATCTTCCATTTGAGCGAAAAAGTTACCGCCATCGCCATTGCTATTGATACGAGTTTCGTTTGAAAAATCGACTTTTCTGGCTTTAGCTGGAGTATTTGTTTTTACTTTTAGTGATATCTTACTATTTTTAATTTTATACTTTTCCTTATTATAATTTGTATTAGATTGTTTAAAAAGCTCTTTTAGAAGTTTTTATGATGGGGCTAAATGTCTTTTCTAATTGATTCTCTAAATCTGCTTTTCCTAATTTTATATTTTTAATTTTTGCTTTAATATGTGTCTAGTTTTTATTAGATCGTTTAATATTTCCCCATCCGTTGCACTCTCCTGTTGATTCTTAATGTATCAGGTGTATGTATCAGCTTTTGATGAGGTCGAACAGCTTTTGAACTGCTTTTAATCTGCTTTTCAACAGCTTTTGATCAGGTTGATCAGCTTTTGAACTGCTTTTGATCAGCTTTTGAACTGCTTTTGATCAGGTTGATCAGCTTTCCTATCAGTTATCAAGTATATCAACATGTTTAGTTGAAAGTTATTATACTAATATGAATACAATGGAACCTATCCATATTATAGTAGAATGTATATATCAAATCCCTTTCTATAACTGGACCACTATCAATTGGATCATCTTTGGTTATTACAAGAAATCCATATGTGTCTTTCCAACATTCTCATGGAAAATCAAATACTTTGATCCGCATATATTTACAAAATTTTGCATAAGCCATATCTTTTCCGACATTATCATTGTATATGTGCTTCATATTCATCTCATCTTGTTTAAACATAATAATCATGTTTGCATTATCGCGCACCAAATGCTTGCGAAATTTTTTTTTTTTATTTTATTTTTTTTTATTGTGTTGGTATGAGTAAAAACAATTAATAGATTTGTGTATGCCAATACAAAAGTATTCTCTAATGTTGTTTCGCTGCTCACAAGCTACGTCATCGAATATCATTATTGAGTTGGCTTTTCTTTCAAACAATTTCAAAAATTTTTGTAGGAGCCAATGTTTTTTTTTTATCCAATATAATAGCTACTTCAAGTACTCATATTTTCATTGATATAATGACTTTAGATATATTAATAAACTTTACTTCATTTTGGACTATCTATACTAAACTCGGTCTTTCCATTATTAGAAGGATCAACAGTTGAGCCCTCTTATAGAATTCGGTGTCTTATACATGCTATTAGTTAATTAATTTCATTATATTTATGTATCCATATGGTATATTTATTTTTTTTATATTTATATTTATTTGATTTGAGATTTATGTATACATTATATTTATTTTGTGAATTGATTAGAGTCTGATCTTCCATGCTTTTATTTTTGTTTAAAATGGTTTGTTTTATTCCGATATCCCTATTTATTTGTTTGCATCACACATATTCATATTCCAGTTACATATTTTTGTTATTGAAGCTGAAGTAAGTATTTCAATTTCATTTTTTTTAGTTAGTATTAATTCTAGCTGCGTTATTGTAATAACTTTCTTTGTTTTATTGATAGGAAGTGGATATGAATGTAGCATTGAATCTGTGGATATTTTGGAGATTCTGATGCTAAAAATAATATTTGTGTTATTGTAGTGGGTATGTAGGTCCATTATTTCGTATGTGCTTTCTTAAGAAACAACATTTGTGGATTTTTTAAGTATGAATACTATGTATTTCTTGCCTCTATTAGGAGTTGGTATAATTTTGAATGATTATCTCGCTAATAGTTTGTTGAGTTATATTGCTAGTGTGTCGATGTTTAAGTGAATTTGGTTTACGAATTGCAATTATGGTATCATACTGATATAAACAACTGGGTTACTAGCCTGATATTGTATATGTTTCTATGAGTTTTCTATCCATTTTTGTTCCTTTATTTTGAATTGATTAGAGTCTGATCTTCTTAAGCTCAAAGCCCCTTGTTGTTGGTTTCTAAATATTGTTTCTATTATCATTGTCGAGCCTTTATCTGGCGACTGATTATAGTAAGAATTAGTGTTTATATCTATTTGTATTATATTTCCATGTTAATGTCTCTTTCAGTTCTTCGTCTTATTAATATGGAGTTGGGTTTTGAGTTAATTGTCTATGGCCTTTAATTTTAAATTTATGTCCTAAAAAGAATGGTATGAACAATTTTATTGTGAAAATGGTATTCATTGAGATTTATCCTTGTACGTCTGTCTGTTGGAGTCATGATCGCATTAGAAGTGATTAAGCTATTGGAATGAAATTTAACAGAAATGTAGGAGTTCACTATTTCTGTATATGTATAAATCAATATGTTTCTTTTATTGTTTCTTAATAATTAATTTAATTAGGTTTTCCCTTAAATTTACAGTTTAATATGTTGGAATGCTACTTTAGCATTTTCCATTCAAAGTTATAGTTAGACATCATAAGTTGTAGGGCTATTTAAGGGGGTTGGGTATTTAGGGTCGAATATATAAATATCGTTTTCGGTTTTTTATAGACTATATAATATATAATATTCCTAACTAATATCCATATTTTATCGTACAAAGAAAATTCTTATTGTCCATTCCAAAACATAAAAAGTTGTAGTCAAGCTTCAATCATGCAGCTATTTTGTTTGTTCAATAGTATTCTTTACAAGAGAAATGATTTAATGTACATAAATCCCTAGCATTTAATATTGAAATAAGAAGTTGTTACCATTTAGACTAAACATTGTTCATAGTATAGATATGCATTAGATAAACATATGTTTTAAACAAAATTTTATTATGACTATTTTTGATGGTTCGGATATACGGAGAAGAAAATAAAAAAATTAGAACTAATAATAATAGTAATAAAAAAGGAACAAGGAAAAGAAGAAAAAGAAAATAAGAGTATGGTATCCTAGCTTTACCAACTCAATCCTCTCATGTCTGTACTTCAATGTCAACAGGCTTTGTTTCCTAAAACTTAATAATTTAGACAAAATTTAATCACAAATTTATTCCAAAAATTTCAAACAACATCCATATCTCTTTTCTCAAAGACATATTTACAAACCCATCGCTCATTAACTATCTAAACCGGATCAAACAAATCTCTTACTCCTAAAAGCAATAATAATCAGCGCTAAAGGAATATTATTTAAAACACTGAAATTCAAAAATATATTACAAGAACAAATTAAAAGAAAAAAAACCCATGTCATAATATATTCATGAAACCATATCACCCATGATCAACTAGATGACCTATAACCATGTTTAAAATTACCTCATATGTTCTATATGTCTGTTCTCAGTATAAACAAAAAATAAAAGCCGATAAAAAAAATCACACGCACGTCAAATGCTTAACAGAACCTATACAACGAATAAAAAAGAAGAAGAAGAACAGCATCCTAGGTTTACTTGTTTAAGCCAAGCAGATCACTACTTAAATATCAACAGAATGCGTCGCTATTCTTAAAAATAAAAAAGAACAAAAATACAGCAAGTAAATCGTCTACTACTACAACAACATAAACCAAACTCCTACAAGAACAACAAAGCAAAACTCCTACAAACCGCTTCTACTGATTCATCAGTGTATTGCTAGATTAGCCTTAAAAATGTCAACAACAACATGATACGTGCATATTAACTTATTCTACTTGTATGATCAAATTCTACCTATACTTGTATTAAAGATCTGAAAATTACGACAAGTAATAAACATTATAAGTGAATAATAGTATTTTGTATCAATGACAAGTGCCGCAGAAAGTGCAGAAATACTACCAGCCATCTGAATATGTAAATTACGTTTTGATTATTAGCTTATACATCATATGACTACCTTATGATTTGGCTACACGCGGAAAAAAGAAAAAGAATTAGAAGCAAGTGTCTAGACTTCAATATTATGCATCTCTCAATATCTCTCTTCTCAAACGCATATTCACAAACTCATCGCTCATTGACTAACTATACCATATCAAACAAATCTCCTATACCTAAAATCAATAATAATTAGCGTTCAAGAAATATTATTTAAAATACTGAAGTTCGAAAATATGTATATTACAAGAGCAAATTACAGAAAAAAAAAATCATGTTATAAAATTTTCATTAATCCATATAGTCATACTGAAATTCATGAACATAACCATGTTCAAAATCTAATCATAGCGTTTTTTAAATGTCTCAGTATAAAAACAAAAAAAGAAAAAAAAATACTAAGATATTAAAATATGTATATCTGTCTCCAACACAAAAATTCATGCATATCAAATGCTTATCCTATAACAAAGAAAAGAAGTAAAATAAGAATACTATAAGAACATATCCTATATGGTTTGCCTGTTTAAGACGCGCATTTCACTACTTCAATATCGACAGCATGCGTCTTTATTTCTAAATCTGTTTCGGTAGATTAGCTAACCATAAAATTAAGCAACCCATATTAGTAATGACCTATGAGGATACAAAACCAAAGTTCACTCGCAACGGTCGTAATTCATTTAGTACCTATATAAGAAAAAAATGCTATACCCGTAAAGCATTAAAATATAAGCAACAACAAAAAAATATTCCATCAATGTTCTCAAGATTAAATTTCAACCAGTACAGCATACGCTAAGCATATTCCCAACGCGAAAGCGTAAAGCATCTTTAAAATAAATCCCCCCAAGCTTGTTATATTAACTCTATCGCCACTCCATTCCTCAAAAATTCGTACGGATCTTATCCTAACAGAAGCTATATAATAATGAAAAAAAGTGGAGCATCCTAGGTTTACCTAATCAATCCTCTCATGTCTATACCTCCGTATTAACACTTGAGTATCAGCGACACGCGTCTCTATTCCTAAAAATAAAACATCAGCAAGAATAAATCGTATACAAAAACAACATAAGCCAAACTCCTAAAACCATACGATCGAATTTCAGCGAAAACTATTCTCCTGTCCGTCTATATGTATGTATGTCTATCCTTTACCTCTCTCAGCCTGTCCGTCTATTAGTCTGTATAACTATCTGTATGTCTGTCTGTCTGTATATCTTCTGTGTTTATGAATGTGTGGATAATAGACTCTAAAATTAAAAAAAAAATTCAACCGAAAAAAAAAAAAATATATTATAAATCTAATTGTAAATAAATAAATAAATATATGTAGAAAATAAATAAATAAATATAAATATAAAATTTAAATTATAATAATATACATACATACATACAATTTGGAAAGAAAAATACCAGAAAATAACCAGGAAAAATAAATAACAACAACAACAAACACATAGCAAAAATTTCTTACTTCTACAATAGCTTAGCAGTTTACCGATATACCAAACACACGTCATATAAAAAATCCTAAAAAATCAAAACAGGCTGATTTGCGTTGATATGAATTAACAACTACAACACAGCAAGGAAAACTCCTACAACAACAGCTTCTACTATTCCATCCGACCGCCTGTAGATTATCCCTTAAAAGGCCAGGACCGCAAAACGTGCATGTTTCCCTACTATCACAGACCAGGTGATCAAAGCACCGAAATTACTACCGTGTACCCAACAACATCACGCTACATAGTGCAAGTGCTGGAAAAAGGTTGATTTTGTTTGCTACGATCAAAGTATCGAAGTGAATCATCCCCTAAAATAAATAACATGTGTGTGTGTTTGTGTGTGGAAATTAGACTTCAAAATTAAAAAAAAATTCAAAAGAGAAAATATTATAAATAAATAAATAAATATATAAATATAAATAAATATATAAATAAATAAATAAATATAAATATGAAATATAATTATAAATTATAATAATATACCTACATACATAACACTTGATCTTTCTACTATCACACAACAGGTGATCAAGGCCCGAAATTACTACTGTGTACCCAAACACTCACGCTTCATAGTGCAAATGCTGATAAAAAAGGTCCTTAAAATGTCAACCGAACCTTAATTTACGACTTTATTTAATTGAAATTCCACAGAACTTCGGAGCCAGATTGCTGCAGCTGGCGATCAAAGTACCGAAGTGAATCATCCCCTAAAATAAATAGCAACAACAACAACCACATACTAAAATTAAAAAATTAAAAAGAAAAAAATATTATAATTATAAATAAATAAATAAATAAATAAATAAATATATAAATATAAATAAATATATAAATATAAATAAATATATAAGTTATAAATTATAATAATACATACAAAACACTTGATCTTTAAATCTGCTATCACACAGCGGGCGAATCATACCCTAAAATAAATAACAACAACAACAACCACATAGCAAAACTTCTGACTTCTACAATAGTTTAGTACTTTACCGATATACCAAACACACGTCATATAAAAAGTCTAAAAAGTATGCTACGCTTTTTTCTTCCCTATTTATTCCCACCAAAGACAAAATCACAAATTCATTCCTAGCACTGAGAAATTAGTAAAAAAGACTAAAAAAGTATGCTACACTAAAAACTTCCCACTAGCGCCATCTACTTCGGTATAGCAAACGATCGGCACTCCTAAGCCTATATCGCAGACACAAGCCTAAATGAACATTCCAAAGCACTTATTCACGATGGCCATCTGGTGGACGATAGCATAGTTGCAAACCTATCGGCTAAAAGACAAACAAATCTAAGTCTGTATCACAGACACAAGCCTAAATGAATATTCCAAAGCACTTATCCACGATGGCCATCTGGTGGACGATAGCACAGTTACAAACCTATCGGCTAAAAGACGAAAATTACCCGAGAAAACACACCTAAAACCATATTTTAGTAAAGACACAATCCTAAATGGCTAAAAATGCTATAATCATTAAAAAAACCCCTAAAACTATACTTTCAGCAAGGACACAATGCAAAATATAGCAAAGGCACAACCCAATTTTTAGCAAAGACACACTCCTAAATTTTATTCCCACTTTTCCTTTGTCCCAGAACCCGCCTATAACCACTACTTAACTCGTATGTTTTGTTCAGTCTGTTATTTTTCCATCTTCTGTACAGTTTATCTCTAGTTTTGCATTGGTTAATTATCGATGTTGTTATCCACGGGTTTTTGTTGTTGCACCTAGAGCGAGTAGGGATTTCTACAGTTGCAATGTTGTAAATGTTGCTAATCTTAGATACGAATATTTCGTAACAGTTTCCAACGTTTTCTGTCTTCAAGACGTCTTCCCAATTAGTGTTTTTGATAAGGTCATCAACTTTACAGTTACATATTGTATTTAATCTGCGCTCTTTACTGCTTATCTCTTTAGAAGGAGCATAGGAACCGTAACATATTGCCTAATGATCCGAGATATCACTTTCGATAACAGCAGAGTACAATTTGGCATTGCTTATCCTGACAACAACGTGATCAATGAGGGTTGAGGTTTCTAATCGTGGGTCAATTCTGGTGGGGAAATTGACAATATTCATTACCTTTGTCCGCTAGCATTTCTAGGTAATCTGTAACGTGCGATTTCCTTGGGTCACAAAGGTCTCCTACCACAATTATTTCCATTTTGCGCTCTATTACCTCGAATTCTTTAGCCAATTCCTCTGTAAATGAAGTAAACCTAAATCCCGGAGGTCTATAAACGCCGTATACGTATGTCGGTTGTTTACTCTTTTCAACTCTGATCTTTATACATTCGAAAGAGTTTCCTGAGAAGTTCAGTCTATCATATTTAATATGTTTTTTAATATACATTACTATTCCCCCGCCTCTGCGATCGCTTCTATTTAAAAACTCAGCATTGTATCCTTACAAGTTGAAAAATCGATTTTCTTCCTTCGACAAGTTTATTTCTACTAAGATAATTATTTCAAATTTAAATAAGACGTTACCAACACTAGTGATAAAGTAGTTCCAATTTGTTTTTAGAGATCTAATATTCATATATAAACAAGAAAAATCCATTTTCCCTAATTCCTTCGTATTAATATTTCTAAAATTTTTTATAAGCTCAGATTTTAAGTTTACTAACATTTCGTTTGGTTGTTCTTGTTTTTATAAATTCATATTGTTAAAATATTGTGACGATTCTTCTTTTTAACTCTCTTTGTTTTAGGTTTTTGTTATTTTGTCTACGTCGTTTGCAGTAGCTATGGTCAGTGTTAGAGAGCTTTCGTCTCTTTTCGCTAATATCTTCCCGTAACTCTCCCACACAAATTTCCATCCTTCAGTACTTGCTTTTTCCTTTGTTAACCAGAGCAGGTGTTTGTTTTGTTTAGTTAGTTGGTTGTTGATATAAATGGTTTGGTTATCGTTGACGTTTGTATTTCTATCGTACACGGTTTTTATTGTGTTCAGTTTGATCGGTCGCGTGTCCCGTGCTCGTTTGAGGAAATTTAATTTCTTGAGATTAGAGACAAACGAGACAACTATAAGTGAGTTTTCGGGTTTTTTTGTTCGCGTCCGGTAAATGTCATTTATATCATTGTCGTTTATTTCATTACCAATAAATTTCCCTACATTTTTAAGGACATCGAATAAATTTTCTCCTACGGTTGGTGGTATATTTTTAATTTCAATGTTGTTCTTTATTATTTGCTGTTCAAGTGCGCTTACTTGTGTTTTCATGTTTGTAAATTCTTCGTCCTTCTTCTTGTTGTTTTCCCTTAGTTCCTTTATTTCAACGAGTAGTTCTTCCATCACAGTGTTGTTTTTTTATAATATTGTGATTCATTTCGTCATATTTTGCCGCCATAAATTTACAACTGGATGATACATCTTTCATTTCTGCTCGGATCAGCTTGTTCTCTGCAAATATGCTTGCCGTATCTGTCGATGCGCAACTCCCGCCAAGATCAACTGCTGTGCGCGCACGCTTAGCATTTGGAAGATCTTGAGCAGATGCGGCTCCTGCAGTCAGGTCTGCGTTGAGTCCCACTGCTATCCCCTGCCGTGCTGCGGAGACTTGCTCAGATTCGCTCGTATTCCTGCAGAATTGACACTTCCAGCTTTGTTTTCTGGCTACCGCCCAAGCCCGCCAAGTCTTTTCTGCTACTGTTGTACACCCGTAATGCAGCGTTCTATCACACTTCGGACATGTTATGAAGTCACCATCGCTCGGTAGAAGTTCCTTGCAGTGACTACATACAACCATTTTCTGCGGATTAATAGTTCTTATAGTGCAATTTAAAGTTGAATTTTAGAATTTTTAGAATCTATCAAGTTATTTTTAGTTAAATGATCGATCTTTAATTCACTTTCAATTGGAAATAATTGACTTCATCTTAAACTAACATTGCAACGATGAATGTGTTTCTTGTATTCTTGTAATACTTCAATTTTGTGGGTCAAGCAGTCAGTAAAATTAAATATCATTTGCATAACCCGACTTTAGTTACGTACGAAATCTTCACACGTTTAGATTACGAAAGACTTTTGCGAAGAGTGATCGGGTTGATCTGGTTGATTAGGTTGATCGGGTTGATCTGGTTGATCGGTTGATCAGGTTGATTTGGTTGATCGGTTGATCAGGTTGATCTGGTTGATCGGTTGATCAGGTTGATCAGGTTGATCGGTTGATCAGGTTGATCGGGTTGATCGGGTTGATCAGGTTGATCGGGTTGACCTGGTTGATCGGTTGATCAGGTTGATCTGGTTGATCGGTTGATCGGGTTGATCAGGTTGATCGGGTTGATCTGGTTGATCAGGTTGATCGGGTTGATCTGGTTGATCGGTTGATCAGGTTGATCTGGTTAATCGGTTGATCAGGTTGATCGGGTTGATCGGGTTGATCAGGTTGATCGGGTTGACCTGGTTGATCGGTTGATCAGGTTGATCTGGTTGATCGGTTGATCGGGTTGATCAGGTTGATCGGGTTGATCTGGTTGATCAGGTTGATCTGGTTGATCGGTTGATCAGGTTGATCAGGTTGATCGGTTGATCAGGTTGATCGGGTTGATCGGGTTGATCAGGTTGATCGGGTTGACCTGGTTGATCGGTTGATCAGGTTGATCTGGTTGATCGGTTGATCGGGTTGTTCAGGTTGATCGGGTTGATCTGGTTGATCAGGTTGATCGGGTTGATCTGGTTGATCGGTTGATCAGGGTGATCGGTTGATCAGGTTGATCTGGTTGATCGGTTGATCAGATTGATCGGGTTGGTCAGGTATATCGGGTTGATCTGGTTGATCAGGTTGGTCAGGTTGATCGGGTTGATCTGGTTGATCAGGTTGATCAGATTCTACCGTGTATGTGTCTATTTGTTAGGGCTGTACATCTTAGAGTACGGCTCAAGGAAAATATCCCACCTATAACAATCACAAATAACAAAATGTTATCATTTATCCAGCATTTCAGTTTGAAAAATTAATAACATCATTGTGATAACAATAAAGTGAGTTTTATGAGTTAGTCAACGATAATATGCCCCTGAATAATGGTTCTTATGTGGTATTCAACTCATTCTGCTGTTCCAATTCGGATTAGAGGATTGATTCAGTACATTTCTGATCATCTTTTGTAGTATAGAGTTCAGAGGATCATTTTGTATGGATTGATTTGTTCACTACCACACCTTCCATTTGAGCGAAAGAGATACCGTCATCGTCATTGCTATTGATAAGAGTTTCGTTTGAAAAATCGACTTTTCTGTCTTTAGCTGTAGTATTTGTTTTTACTTTTATTAATATCTTACTATTTTTAATGTTATGTTTTTCCTTATTATAATTTGTATTAGAGTGTTTGAATAATTCTTTTAGAAGTTTTATGATGATACTTATAATATAAATCTAAAATATCCCTAACTAAAAATTCTACGAATTTTGTAGGAGCATCCTCCCCCGAATAAATTACAAATTTACTTAACCTATTGTCATAACTACAATGAATGTTATAGCTAAAGGCCACAGGTATATGCTTACTAACTAAATTATTGCTATTATTACTACTACTATCTGGGGGGTATGGTTTGTCCGTGATTGGGGGATAACGGGTCCACACGACGACCCTCCGTATCTTTCGCGGGCAAACAAGTCGACTTCTCCCTCCCCGTGGTGCCCCCTGGAAACCGTTTCTGCTGGAACGGGCTAACAGAAGCGACGCCTCCCCTTTATCCAACCCCCCTCACCCAGAATCCATCCACCTCCCATCCCTAGTTTCCCCCACCGAAGGCAAAGGTGTTAAGGTATACGTGCCGAGTGCCTGCATGGCTGACGGGTGGTAAAACGGGTCAGCAGTTAACGGTCCCTACCGATGCCCAGGCAAGGTCGGTAGTATTCAGTGCCTAGTCCCGGTAAGGCGGCTCTGCCGGGATGGTCCACCCCTTACGACCTTACTCGTGGGAACCAAAATGAACTCTAACAAACAAACAAACAAGACGAAGACAGGGGGAGAGCGGGACAGTGGCTCTGTGGGGAGGTGTAGTGAAGACGAACTGCTCGCCTCCAGCCAGGAGTCAACTGCCCCCCCGGCAGCAGTGGTTAGTGCCAGACATAGCACTGAGCCCACTGCTGCCATACCAAACGTACCGAGTGCTGCCAGCCATAGTGGCACTCAGAAAAAAGCCAAGTCCTCTGGCCCGCTCATGAGGCAGGGCTACCAGAAGGCCCTCTTCATACTTGGCAAGATTGCCAAAAATGAGGAGGCTGGTAAGCCTCACGAGCGTGACAAGGAGGACAAGGTTAAATACCAGGCGATTGTGGATGAGTACCGCAAGAACCTAGAGGAAAGAACTGAGAGGGTGAAGACGACCAAGCGGGTACGGTCAACGGATGATGTACTGCCGGGACAGCCGACGAAAAAGAACAGAGTTGCTAAGGCTAGCAACCAACCGGCTGACTCAGGTCCATCCTGCAGTAAAACCACCGACAAGACTTTCCTGGACGCGGCGAGGGAGCACCTTCGCCTTGCGCTTGTTGATGAGCTCACCAACAAGCCAGCACCCGTCTGTGACCACTGGGCGAGCATCGAGTCGAAGCTCTCCGAGATGGTCATGGAATGGGTGCTAGAGGGCAAGGAGGCTCCCTCGTTCGACTCCAGTAGGACCATACGGGGTTACAGGGTGATCGAATGCGAGAACGGTTTCTCCAAAGACCTCCTTGGCAAATTGGTCGCTGAGGTAAGCGACCAATGGGACGGCTTGAAGCTCAAGCTTATCCCAGCCAGGGAGATCCCAAGGAGGCCCCGGGCTCGCATTTGGTTGCCTGTGATGAAGCTAGACGCACAGAAGCTTCTGAAGTGTCTGGCCATTCAGAACCCCACCATCCCCACGAACGACTGGGCTGTAATAAAAGTGGAGGATCCACACAAAAACAGTCACTCCTCCTCCTAATCACGGAGGAAAGTATACCCGCCCTTGAGCAAGCCGGCTTAAGGATGAAGTTTGGCATCAGACAAGCCAAAGTAAAGATCTTCCGCTCCACCGACCCCGAAAGCGATCTGGCTGAGCCAGAAGAGGTCGGAAAGCAGCTGGAGGAGCTGCGAATCATGGACGACCCTTCCTCGTGATGCTGAGGATCGTGCAGATTAACTTACAGCACTCGAGGTGTGCTACAGTTAACCTGCTAGTTCTCCTAAGGGAGGAGAACATCGATGTAGGCATCATTCAAGAGCCATGGGTGAGAGGATCCGAGGTAGTTGGACTTCGGGACCAAGGCTTCACTCTGTTCCACCACAAACTTCCAGGTAAGCCCCGAACATGCATTCTTATTAAGAATAGCATAAAAGCATATCTATGTCCTGAACTTTGTTCCAATGATCTGACCGTTGTCGCTCTTGAGAACAAAACTAATCATCCACTTATTATCTCCTCAGCTTACATGGCGCACGATTACAGCGCCCCACCGACTGAGGTGTCAACCTTGATTTCTACAGCTGCAAGGCGCTGCTGGAAAATACTGCTGGGCTGCGACGCAAACGCCAGGCATCACATTTGGGGGAGTAGCACGACAAATGAGAGAGGTGAGTCACTTTTTGATTTTATTATGTGTAACAACCTCGAGATATGCAATAGAGGCAATAGGCCGACGTTCATTTTTCCGAGCTCCACAAATTTCCCGGGGTGGGAGGAGGTTATCGATGTAACCCTATCTACCAGGAACCCACCCTGCGAAGTCACGAATTGGAGGGTATCGAGCAAAACATCATTTTCTGATCACTGCTGGATACTCTTCAACGTTGATTTCAATCCCCCTGCACATCAGCCCCATGTTGTAATTTCTTAGGGTGGTCTTCCTTCGGATTCCGTCGTCCTCAGGACAACGACTGAAACTCTTTATTTTTGGTTTTGGATTTAATCTTCCTTTTTTATTTTTAGTTTTCTTTATTTCTACACTGACGACTTATACTTAATTGTCCTAGTTACAAAACCCGCGACCTTTTGCGCGCTATGTTTTCGGCACCTTCACTACGACCGTGTCGCTTGGATATACTTTCAAGACTCTCGTTCGAATCTTTTTCTTGGTTCCACTCTGGCATGGTCGACGCACCCGTCGACCGCACCAAAGTGGGTCGGTGTTGGCGCGTGTCGCAATTTCCATTATTTCGCAATTTTTGTATTGCGAAATATCAATATCGGCAGAATTAAATCGTTCCCAATTTAATTCTTCCGCGTTTGGTTTTGGATTATTTTTATTATTTCTTTAAACCAAACGTTTTATGGTCACTCCAAAGAGCTATGATTTTCTTATGGTTTGGAAGCTCGCTACTAGCTAGCTTCCACGATCAATACCAATGCTAAACGCTATGGTTGTTGGCTTAGTTTTCAAAAGCTTGACTAAAGCTTCTGGCTACCAAACAAAGCGCTGCGGTTGCAGACTTGGCTTTCAGGTTTACTTTAATGAAAGCTTCGATGGAAATTGCGATCGCGACATACAAAATCCCTCCACCCTAGGGGAAGAAAAATTTAGTATCGTATAAAACGATATTAAATTTTTCTTGTACATTTATGATTGGTTTGGGTGGCTTATGTGTGTTAGGGGTGTGTTTCTGTTCTTTGTTTCTGTTTCACTGTTCTTTCTAAATTATGAAATCGTACTTATTGTAATGCATGTATGTAATAATATAATATATTATATAAATGTATAAAATGAAATAAAATAATAAGATGAAATAACATTTTACTGTTGACGTCGATGTTCATCTTGCCGTTGATGTGTTGACCATATTGACGCTGGTGTCGGCGTTGACGTTGTTGCGAATGTACATGTTGACGATGGTGTCGACGCTGACGTTGTTGCGAATGTACATGTTGACGATGGTGTCGACGCTGACGTCGATGTTGAGGTTGACGCTGTTGTATGTACGTTTCGACGATGGTGTCGAAGTTGGCGTCGATCTTGACGTTGCTGTTGACGAACATGTTGAAGTCGGCGTTGCTTTTTTATTTTATTTATTTTTATTTATTATTCTCTTCAGTAAATAACAATTATATAACAATATAACCAACAGTGTACATTGCGAGATCAGTAGTTGAAACTAGTGTCGATCTCAACTTAATATTAAATTGACATTAAATTAAAACATTTGAAAATAAAAATATATGACAGATAATTAAAAATATACAGATAGAAAGAGAAAATAAATATTTTTGAATATGAAGAGTAAAATTAAAACTAAAAAATTTAAATTGCAATATAATGGAAGTTAAAAATAGGATAAATGAAACAGAATAAATATGAGAAATAAACATGAGAATATTAAACACTAACTAACGAAATTACTAGGACACAATACGCACAAGTGCAGTGACATCACAAGGGTTGAACAACATTAGCCACAGTTTCACCTCCTGTAAGAACCGACCCACTACGCGAAGACTTCTTATATCAGGTGGCAAGCAGTTAAAAAGCCGAGGAGCACTAGACAGATAGAATCTAAAGTAGAGTTGCAGGTTATGCGATGGAACTGTTGCAAAATCAGAAGTCTGACCTCTCAGTGTGTATGCTGGATTTCTTGTGCCGAAGAAGAAACCAGTGTTAGCCAGATTAGTAAAATAAGTTTTTAGAATTTTATAAAAATAAAGGTGCTTTAGGGGAAGAATATTGAGTTCTTTGAAAATTGGAAAGCTACTATCATACCGGGATTTATTACTAATTGTTTTAATTGCAAGCTTCTGAATCGAGTATAATGCATTAATATTGTAGTTAACAGTTCCACCCCAACAGACTAGGCCATACTCAAGTTTAGAATGGAAGATTCCAAAATAAATCCTACGTAAGAGGTTAGGAGAGCAGCATTTTTTTAGTAGAAATAGTTGCCTAGCAGCACATCGTAGGTATTTAGTTAGAACGTCAGTGTGACCAGTCCAATTCATTTTGCTATCTAAATGAAGTCCTAAATATTTATATGAAGTAACGCAACCAAGGGGGGTAAGGCGAGGGGAAGCGATAACACAGCCTCTCCCCTTGCAAGTGTCACCCTCACCTTCCCGTGGTTCCCCCTGTTCTTACAGACGAGGCTCTGGCGACCGACTAGGGAGCGGTATATCTCCCTTACCTTTCGCCTCCGACTCTTCTATTTTCCGCCTTTCCTCTGTCTACTCTCAACTTTCTCCTATCCTCTTTCTGGGTGGGATCAAGGTGTCACGCGACCCGTGCCGACGATCTACTAGGCTGGGGACCCAGGCTTTAAAAATAGCTCAGTCACAAACGGAGCGTATCGGATACCTGGCGACCTCCGATACTATCTAGCCTTACCTGTGCACACGGACCTCTGTGCAGGCGGACCCTCCCCTTGTCCGACACTCGTGGGAATAAAATTGACAACCTAACATATAAAAACAATAACGATGAAAGAGAGACGGGACGGACGGCTACGGACTGTGACGGCTTCACCGACACAACCCACACCGACCATCGTGAGCGAGATGGCGTCGCATCCAGTGACAAGCATCGAGCTCTCCCCGCTGCAACTGGAACATCCGATGAAGACGACTGCAGCACTCGGCTCGTGAATCTAGTCCTGAGCGAGGCTGACGAGAGTGAGTCCCTGACTCTCTCACAGGTCAGCCAAGCTACGATGATCGATCTTGAAGCCGAAGCTGCTCTGTTAGAGGATGCCCCCCTTAGCAGCACGCGACAGACTGGAGCCCGGTCCAAGGAGGAAAAAGCCAGAAGGGCCTACAAGCGGGCGAAGAGCTTTCTTCGTAAGCTGGCCGGACTGGACCCCTCCACGTTGACCGAGAGGCAGCGCCACATGAAGAAGGGCAGCGAGAAGAAGGTGGCAAAGTTCGAAAGAACTGCTGCCGCCTCAGCCGACAAAGGGGAGGGAGGGTTAACACTTTCCAAGCCCCTCCCGAAGGCAATCGCTGAGACAAATGTGGGCGCTACAAGGGCCCTGGACGAGAAGCCATCGACCTCTCGTAGGTCACAGGTGACTCGTCAGGACCAGGCCAATAGAAGTGCCGCGGCTCCCAAATCCGGACCAAATCCAACTATCCCGGCCAGCAGGGCGGAGAAAAGGAACAGGTCGGCGGAGGAGTGCCCAAAGAGTGAGCCTAAAAAGGTGAAGAGATCGGCCAGCTTCAAGGCTGAAGCATGCCTACAGATAGCCATAGTCGACAGGTCCGACCCAGATGGGAAGATCGCACCGGCTAACTGGCTACGCGTGGAGGCTAAGCTGCTGGCCGAAATGTCGAAACCCGAGCGGAGGGGGGAGGAGGTAGACTTTGAGGGGGCTGGATGGCAAAGAGGAGTCAAGGTCATCAGTTGCGGCAACAAGATGGCTCTGGACTTCTTGTCGTCAGCGATTCTTAACCTTGACGAACCTTGGCCGAAGGCCAAGCTCGAGATCCTACCGCGCTCCTCTCTACCCTTACGGCCAGCGGTTGTGGTGTGGATCCCGCCTCCGGTCCCGGAATCGGGAGCCACCGTGCTTGGCCTGATTGGGAAGCAGAATCCATCCTTAGGGGCGCAGGACTGGGAGATTCTCTCGACCAATGTCCCTAAGAATGGTGGTAGGAACTACTGGTTCGCGGTTAACCAGCAATCCCTGAAGGCCATTAGGGGCTGAAGGGAAACATCCGCTTCGGCTTTGGATCTGTCAAGGTCCTCGTGCCGAGCGATGGAGACGGCGGAGGGGGAGGAAGACTACAGCCAAATGAAGGTGGTGCAGGTAAACCTCCACCACTGTAAGGCGGCATCGGTCGACCTCCTCCTCACACTGACGAAGGACGACATCGACGTGGCTTTGGTCCAAGAACCCTGGTTGAGTGGAGGGAGGGTTGCAGGACTGAAATCACGCCTATACAAGACCTTCGAACCTGCGGCATCATCAAAGGTAAGGACCTGTGTATTGGTTAAGAACAACATTAATGCTTTTCTTCTTCCCTCCCACAGCTCCCCTGATCTAACCACGATTGTGTGTGAACTAAGTCAGGAGCGTTCACTCCTACTCGCTTCGGCGTACTTCCCCTATGAGGCAGAGGACCCACCGCCGCACCAAGTCCGCGCACTAGCAGAATTTGCCCACCAGAGCAAATCTAGGCTAGTGATGGGATGCGATGCAAACGGACACCACCCGCAATGGGGAAGCAGTGACATCAACAAGAGGGGTGAGTCGATTTTTGATTTTATCCTTGATTATAACCTAGTCATTTGCAATAGGGGAAATACTCCCACGTTTAGCATTAGAACTAGATCAGAAGTCTTAGACCTAACACTCAGCAGTGCTGGGGACACACAAATTGTAGATTGGAGAGTATCCGCTGAGTATTCCTTCTCGGACCACTCCAGGATTCTCTTCGATATTAGAGTGTCACTACCATCGGTGATACCATTCAGAAACCCAAAGAAAACGGACTGGGATAGGTTCTCTCAACTAGCCGCGGCCAAACTGTCTGTTCATAAGGCGAGGCTCAGGGGGGAGAACACCGAAAACCAGGTTCGTTTCCTGTCTGGGGCCCTCCGAAGTGCTTTCACCAGCTCCTGTCCTATAAGCCGTCCACGCAAGAGTAGCAAGCCAGGATGGTGGACCCCGGAGCTGGCGGCGCTAAGGAGAGCTACCAGAGCGCTCTTCAATAGGGCCAAAAGCTCAGGCAACGATACGGACTGGGTTCTGTACAGGACGGGGCTCAGGCTTTACAAGAGTAGGATTAGAATAGTTAAGAGGGACTCGTGGAGGAAATTTTGTGGCTCTGTTTGCGAGGTAAACGAGGCAGCAAGACTACGTAGGGTACTCGCCCGTGAGAAGGTGACACCGGGCCTTATCCTAAGGTCTGATGGCTCGTGGACGCAAAGTAGCCGGGAGACTCTGGAGGTGCTCTGTGACAAGCACTTTCCAGGTTGCACTGATCACGAGCTGGAAGCGGAGGCGCTCTGTGACGCTCCTAGTTCCACCTGGGAGTCAGCAGCGAGCCTATCGCGAGGTGCAGTTGGCGACATTGTGGATGAGGACAAGGTTAAATGGGCGGTGAGTTCGTTCAGCCCCTTCAAGTCGGCGGGGCAGGACGGTATCATACCGGCCATGCTGCAAAAGTCCCTCACCTCAATCCTACCGCTGCTCATCGAAATTTTCAAAGGATGCCTTAAGAATAAATATGTCCCGAAGGAATGGAGGGAAGTAAGGGTCGTCTTCATACCGAAAGCAGGCAGACCATCCCACTTCTCCGCTAAGGACTACAGACCCATCTCTCTTTCATCATTTATGCTGAAGACGCTCGAGAGGCTGGTGGATCTGTACATAAGGAACAGGATAACCCACAGGCTGTGCCAGTCCCAACACGCCTACTTGAAAGGCAAATCGGTTGAGAGCGCACTCCATAGGGTGGTGTCCACGATAGAGAAATCTCTTGGAAATAGAGAATACACGCTGGGCGCCTTCCTAGACATAGAAGGGGCATTTAACAATGTTAAACCGGAGGCAATTACCGAAGCCCTGACGCAATTTGACATACCAGGAGCCATAGGGGATTGGATTGATGGGATGCTGAAAGGCAGGATCATAAGTCCATCCTTGGGGACGACCAAGTTGCGTAAGAATGTCACACGCGGGACTCCCCAGGGAGGGGTCCTCTCCCCCCTCCTGTGGCTCTTGGTGGTTGACGGAATTCTGAGAGAGTTCCATGGCTCGGGCGTTAGGGCAATAGTGTACGCTGATGACATAGCAATTCTGATATCGGGTAAATTCCTACCCACAATCAGCGAGCTTATGTCCCGCGCACTAAAGCGTATTTCGAGTTGGGCAGACAGGAATGGTCTCGGCACGAATGCAGCAAAGACCGAACTTGTCCTCTTCACTAGGAAATACAAGATCCCGGACTTTAGGAGGCCCCGCCTAAATGGCCAATGCCTACCTCTGTCTGGTCATGTGAAGTATCTCGGCACTATCCTGGATAGTAAACTATCCTGGAAGCTCAACGTAGCTGAGAGAGCGAAAAAAGGACTTAACGCCTTCTACGCCTGCAAAAAGGCCATCGGAGGGAGATGGGGCCTATCACCGTACATCGTCCACTGGATGTACACAGCAATTGTACGCCCAATTCTCTCCTACGGGGGCTTGGTATGGTGGGAGGCGTTGCAGCGGGACAGCAACCTCAAAACCCTAACAGGGGTGCAAAGATGTGCTGCCAGAGCGATTACTGGAGCAGTGAGAAGTACGCCGCAGGCTGGACTGAACACTCTGCTGAATCTGCTGCCTCTCGACCTATTCGTGATAGGCACTGCTGGCAAAAGCCTGCTTAGGCTCAGAGAGCTCAACCTCGGTAACGAGGCCCAGCTTGGACACGCCAGCGTGCTTCGCAGACTTAGGCTGCTGAACTCCGGCCATGGGTTGAACCTGTCTGCTCCAACAGACTACATTCTCCCGAGAATCGAGTTTGAGGGCAGACCCTCTGTGCTCCTGCCCAGCAGGGAGGACTGGTCGTCAGGGGAACTTATCCCCCAAGGAGACATCGCTATCTTTACGGACGGATCTAAGACCGAGGAAGGTACGGGAGCTGGCTTTTACTCCAGCACGCTTCAAATCGAGCGGTATTTCAGACTGCCGGACTATTGCAGCGTGTTCCAAGCGGAGGTGTACGCGATCGAACGGGCGGCTGAGTTTGTCCTGGAGGAACGGATATCGAACACAGATATACACTTCTTTGTGGACAGTCAGGCCGCCCTTCTTGCGCTGGACTCCGTGGTGGTAAAATCGAAGGTTGTATCGAACTGCAGAGGGAAGCTCAGGGAACTCAAGGCATCGCACAATGTTAGACTCTGTTGGGTTCCAGGTCACTCAAATATAGAGGGCAACGAACAGGCAGATCGTCTGGCAAGGTTGGGCTCATCAACCAGTTCCACAGAAGCTGATACCTCCGTTGGTATACCGATTTCGTCCCAGGCTAAAGAAATTGAAATCCTGGCAACGCACGTAGCCAATCTTAACTGGGAAAACCGGGCAGACTGCGCTACGGCCCGGTCTCTATGGCCAATTATTAACCCGAGAAACTCTAGAGCACTCCTCTCCTTACCGAGGGAGCAGCTGAGAGTAGCAGTTGGAGTGATCACAGGGCACTGCCCAATAGGCCATATGGTCTCCAGATGGAGGCCTGGGGCTACAGTTGAACACTGCAGGTGCTGCAACGACATAGACGAGGAGGAGACTATAAGCCACTTGCTCTGCCAGTGTCCCGCCTTATCACAAAACCGCCTCCGGACGCTGGGGGCTGGTTTCCTGGATAATTTGTCGGAGCTGGCGGAGCGACCGGTTTCTGGCCTTCTGGGCTTCATCAGGAACGCTGGCCTGGCCTTTTCGCGGCCGCTACCCGACCCCCACTTGGAGGTTCTGGCTGCGGGGGCTGGAGATCCGGCGTGCATACAAGGAGTTCCCACCTAAGATAGTAAGCGCACTTATGGGCAACCACAATGGGCCGGACAGGCCTAGGTGTTGATAATTCCCCCCGGGGGATTACAAGCCCTTCTACCTACCTACCTACCTAACGCAACCAATAATACAACAACTTGGGCAGCAGTTGTCAGAGTTATTATTGGTCAGGTAATTGGTAGATGAGGGACATATATCCCAAGTCAAAGGTACATTTTTGCAGGCTGGACCATGGAATACGAAGTTATCAATAACAGGCGGTTTACCTCTAGCACAAAATAACATAATTTTAGACTTCTCACTTAGAACAAGCTTATTCATAAGAAATCAGTGTCTCAGTAGTATTAAGTCGTTATTGATGGCCACAGTCAGTCTAGGAATCGAATCACTTGTATAAGTACAGGCCAGATCATCAGCAAACGCGACTGGCTTGCCGGAGAAGCCGATCGACAGCAGAGAATTAATAAAGATTAGAAACAGAATTGGCCCTAGCACCGATCCTTGCGGAACGCCAATATTGATTGTAGCCATAGGCGAGAAGTCACCACCAATTCTAACTCTCTGCTGTCTATCGGTTAAATAAGACCGAAACCAATTTTGGACGTTATCTCTAAATCCACAGCCATACAGTTTATCTAAGAGTATTATATGATCCACAGTGTCAAAAGCTTTCTTAATGTCAATGAATAGCGCCGCAGTAATCGGCTTATTATTCATGCTGTTATAAATATTGCAACAAAAGTTAAGTAGAGCGTCTTCAGTGGACTTTCCCTCACGAAAACCATATTGACAATTATTAAAGAAACTTTTTTTATTGAGAAAGTTGACGATTCTTGTTTTAACTGCTTTCTCAAAAATTTTCGAGAACGTCGGCAGGATTGAAATCGGCCTGTAATTATTCAATGACAACTTATCACCTTTCTTATGCAGAGGAATAACCTCAGCCACCTTGAGTCCAACCGGAAAGATATCCTGTTCCATACTATCATTAAAAATAACTGACAATATTTCAGCAATATAAAGACCAATATTTTTTAAAAAGTTACTTGAGAAGCAATGTGAAGTAGATGAATTGGAGCTTTTTAAGGAATGAATGATTGAAAATATTTCAGAGGCAGAAATAGGCTCGAAGAAGAAGCTTTCTGCATAAAAAACATCATTAAAATTGCTATCATAAGAGACAGCATTCGCCCCATTGGCTGTGATAACATCAGTCGCTACATTTGAGAAAAAAGTGTTGAACTCATTAGCTATTGCCTTTGGAGATGAAATAGAACTATCCTCGGTGTTAATTTTAGAGATGATAACGTGATTTTTCGTTTTACCCAGCAAGTCGTTTATAAGGCTCCATTCTTTCTTTGGAGAACCCTTTAGCTTATTAAACTCATTTATATAAAATTTTTCTTTTGCTAAAGCTACATCTTTGATGATTGTTTTACAAAAATATTTATACCGGGCTAGCAACGCCATATCCAAGGGTTTTACTCTTGATGTTGAAGTCGGCGTTGCTGCTACTCTTGATGTTGAAGTCGGCGTTGCTGCTACTCTTGATGTACACCCCGTTGTATCACTATCTTCTTCCCGAGTGTTATGTAGGAATGCTGCTACTGGGTAGCTTACTTAGTTGTAGTTGTTGTAGTAATGTTGTTGGTAGAATCGGTGTCGTTGTTGATGGTTTTTGATGTTGGTAGAATCGGCTGATCCCAATTGAGGATCAATTGTTGTTGGCTTGAGCTCTTGATGGTTCAGGTTTTGTAACATTAGCATTTGTACATAAGCTGACTGCTGATGCTATAACTCAAAAATTTTACTTTTGTAACTGTTGTTGCTGTAATAGGTATTACAGATGAATAGGTCGCAGTAGATTGAACTGGCTAACCTTTTACTGCTATTCGTTTCGTTTGCGTGGTTTATCACCATCGCTGCCACCTGATGATGCGATAACTTATGTTGTCTTAAATTGTTGGCTTTTAGCGATCATTTTTGACTATGATCTCGCTGCTGAGCGGAAACTGAGTTGTATCCGCCGATGAATTTGCTTATAGCGATCATGATTGTTGACTTTCTTCACGGGATTACCATCTAGTTATTTTATCGTGGTTGCTGCTGTATGACCTCTTTGAAGGTAACTTCGTGTTTTGTTGTCGAATGCTGTTGCAACGCTACGCTGATCAGCTGTTTGTTACAGCTACCCTTCCCTCCTCGAGTTGTTTGGGCGCTTTTTCTTCGCCCTGTTGTGGTGTGGTTGTAGTATGACTGCGTCTCTTATGTTGTAGTGGGTGTACATCGACGTTCGGGCCGGTTTCTCTGCATGCTGGATACGTAATTACATTTAACTATCAATTTTTTTATTTTTTGTTCTTACAATATTTTATGTTATTTATTATTTGCTATTATGATTTTATATTATTATTTGTAGCGTACTATAGTGTATTTATTTTCATCTATTTCTAAAATTTTTCTCTCTATTCTAATTTTACATAAAATTCCACTGCGTGATTTCTAAACCGTTTAATAATTTTAATTCTTCAATAATATGTACGTTAATTTTGTGGAATAGAATTTTGTTGCATATTAACTATCAATATTATTTTCAACCATTTTGAATAAAAGTCGTACAAGTATTTTACTTAATTTATCTTATATTTTTATTTGTTCCTTAAGACTTTATATATATATTTTTTGGTATTGTTATTATAAGTATGTATTTTCCTTATTTGAATCTTAAAAACAAATTTTGTGTTTTCTCTTAAGCCTTTATTTCATAAATTTTTTAATGGAACGTACATAGTCTATTTTAAATTACAGTTTAATTGTAGTTAAAATTACTTTTATATGTGTACGTGTGTACTTTATTATTTGTGATTGTACTTTTAAATATTATATATACGTATGTATATAAATATGTTGTTATTATTAGTGGTATATTTTTTTCCCCCTTTTTTTTTTTTGGTTATTTTAAAGTTATTCACCTTTGGTGTTTTATTCTTTTTCGTTCTTTATTTTTTTTTCACTAGTTGTTTCTAAGCTGACACTGCATTTTGCTCGTGTTCAGTTGTTTAACCTTGTTTCTGCATTTTTGCAGTGCTTGCATTAATCGCTACCTTTTGTTATTACTCTTATTTTGACATATGTTTGTCAATGCCCTACATTTAATTAGTAATTGAACAGGAATTATCAATAATGGATGGAGTGGAGTGGAATGGAGAGGTTTTTTTTTTTTTTTTTTTTAAAAAACAACATTTTCTTATTTGAAATTAGTATCAATACTAGTTCTAATCTATGTCTTCATCTTAATTTCTACATGGGTGCGAATTTGTTTGTAGGGTGGGTGTGCGTGTGTGTTTTATGCATGAACTAAGTCTTCAGGCATATCTTTACATGTGCATTTATTAATATAATAATTGCAAATGCAAAGTTATATCGGCTGTTAATTTAAAACGGAACAGCTACTTTACATAAACCGTATATTATTAAATTAAATCATAATTAATCAATTAAAATTAATACAGACAGAATTAATACAGAATTAAGTTTAATTCAATTTCAAAATTTCAATTTACAAAAGAAATTCCTCAAATTACTCCAATGAATTAAATATGAATTCATTTTGTTATAAGTTTTCTTTTCTTACATTTTTACGCTTAAATAAACAAGTTGTTGCTTATTGAAACGTTATTCTAATTTTCTCTTTACTTTCTGGTTGAGTTTTTCATTAATTCATTCGTTATTCAACCGTAAGACTGAAGTTAAACTAAAATTGTTATTAGTAAAATAAAAATTAAAATATGTTAGTTTCCTACTATCCTATCCTATATTCTATCAATCCTATTTTATATATATTTATTCTATCCTAATCCTAAGTCTATTGTGATTAGTTTACTTTATGACTACTGAATTTAATTTTCTAACCTATCAACCATTTTTTTTAGTTTAAGTGATTCTGATTCCTATGTAATTATCTAGTTAATCCTATTTTCCTATTTAATTGCTATTATATAATTTAAGTAAGTTATTATGGAAAGGTTTTTCCTTTCCCTTAATATCTAAAACAGTAGTAATTGGGCTTTTAATTCCTACTACTTTATATGGCCCTATCCATATGGGAGAAAACTTATTTTTCCTAGTCTGGTTCTTAATTAATACACTATCTCCTACTTTAAATTCTACTAAATTTAACTTATTATCATAATGATTTTTTGCTACTGTTTTTGCCATTTCTTGGTTTTTCCGAACTATTTCATGGGCTCTTTGTATCTGAAATTTTAATACCTTGTTTGGATCTTCGGCATTATATACCGGACTACACTTTCTTCTTAAGTTAGTCGGCATTTCTGTATCGAAACCAAACAAAGTACGGAACGGTGTTTGCTTAGTCGAAATGTGGGGTGTGTGGTTATGAACATGCATGGCTGCAGTTAACCATTGATCCCAATTCGACCCGTCTTCTTTTGCAAAACTCCGTAAATATTCCGCTAATGGTCTGTGGCTTCTCTCTAGTGAGCCTGTGGATGGTAAGGCGTTATGTGTAATTTTTTGATACCTAATAATTTGCACGTATCTGAGAACAATTTCGAAATGAAATTCGTTCCGTTATCCGTAATAAGAATTCGTGGAATTCCGTATCGGGTTATTATTTCATCGTAGAACGCCCTGGCAACCGTACTTGCTTCCTCGTCTGGGATAGCTGTACATGCCATAAATTTTGAAAAGTCATCCTGAAAAGTCAGAATGTACTTATTTCCGGACACAGTTTCTGGTAGAATACCTACTATATCCATGTAAACTTTGTCGAATGGCCGCGTTGGTGTATCTGTTAGTACCATCCGCATTTTTGTTAATTTCGAGCTTGTATTAGCTTGGCATTTCGGACAGTTGTTTATGAATTCCTTTACTTGCTTTTGCATTCCTGGCCATCTGAATTGTTTCCGGATTCTCAAATACGTTTTCACTGCACCCTGATGTCCTCCCAGTGGTGAATTGTGGAAGTCTTTAATCACTGTTTCTATTTGTTTCGGGTCGGATAGCAATGCTGCTGTATTATTTGTTCCGTTTCCCGGTTCCTCGTCATCCTTGTCGACTTCAACGGATGTTCCTTGTTGTTGATCTTGGTTAGCTGTTTTTGCTTTCGACCGTGTTTGTACGGCTGCTATTGTTTTATGTTTTTCCTGTGGGATTCTACTTAGCGCGTCTGCATTTAAGTTTTTCTTTCCTGGCTTGTATAGAATTTCGAAATCGTATTCTGACAACTTGTGTCTAAACCTTGCCAGCCTAGACGTCTGGTCCTTTATGTTTGCTATTCCTTTTAACGGTTGATGGTCTGTCACTATTTTGAATGGTCTTCCCAACAGATACGCTCTAAAATTTTTTGTTGCCCACACAATGGCTAAAAACTCCTTTTCTATAGTTGAGTAACGCTTTTCTGCGTCATTCAAGGCTCTACTAGCGAAGGCTATCGGCCTATCTTCGCCTATTTTACCCTGAGAAAGTACTGCGCCTAACGCTTCGTTACTTGCATCAGTAGTTAATATGAATTCTTTTTCAAAATCTGGATATGCCAAAACCGGTGGTGTTATTATTGCCCTTTTCAATGATTCGAACGCTTTCTGGCATTCTTGTGTCCAAATAAACTTCGCGTCTTTACGTCGAAGTTTGTTAATAGGCAGAGCTATCTTTGCTGTGCCAGGTATGAATTTTCTATAATAATTCACTAGTTCTAAGTATGCCTGTACCTCCTTTTTATTTTTAGGCGGTGGAATGCTCTTAACGCATTCCACTTTGCTGGGGTCAGGGAGTGCGCCCTGATCTGTGCATTTATGTCCTAAATAAACAATTTCTCTTCTTAGAAATCTGCATTTTCCTGTATTAAGTTTTAAATTATGTTCACGTAACTTCTGTAGTACTGAACATAATCTTTCTTCGTGTTGCTTGAGATTTCTACCGTAGATAACAATGTCATCTAAATAAACAAAACAGTCTATCCCTTGTAGACCTGTTAGGATATGGTTCATTATCCTTTGAAATGTGGCTGGGGCACCTGTTAGCCCAAATGGCATCCGATTAAATTCGAAATGCCCTAGCCCTGTACTGAATGCTGTTTTTTCCCTGTCCCTGTCATCGACTAAAACTTGGTGATATCCACTTGCCAAATCTAGTGTTGTGAAATATCTGCTGTGGCCTAATTGCTCTAAGATTTCGTCAATACGAGGAATGGGAAAAACTTGTTTAATTGTTGCTTCATTGAGTTTCCTGTAATCTATTACCAGTCTCCATTTTTTCTCCCCGTCCTTGCCACTTTTCTTGGGCACTAAAAGTAACGGCGAGTTCCATGGTGATGTACTATGTGTTATTATGCCATCATCTAGAAGTTTGTTTACTTGCTTATTTATTTCCTCCCTATGTATTTGAGGTAATCTGTATTGTTTCCTGTTTATGGGCGGCTGATCTGCCCCTGTTGGAATTTCGTGTTTTAATACGCTTGTAAACGAAAGTTCGTCTCCTTCTAACAGGAAGACGTCATGAAATGATTTTACCACTTCTTCTATGGAATGCTTTTCCTCTATATTTAAATTTTTATCTAACTCAATTTCATTGAGCAATTCATTTTTCCTCCTTTTGGCATCCATTCTGCCTATACTATTAATTGGCGTAGTACTTTGTATTGTGTACTCGTCGGAATTTGTGAATTTCGGTTTAAATTCGCTGTTTATCTCGTAATCATACTCTGTTGTATTTAGTATGGGTGCATAAACAGTATTATCTTTCACATTTACTAATGTGTCCGCTATATAGATTCCTGGATCTATTTCTTCTTTATGAATTATAACATTATTAAATTTCGTACGTAGTTTTAGTGGTACTATCGTAATTGTTCTTGCGTTAACTGGTATGTACTGTTCTTTACTTTCCTTCTCTATCTGTTCGATAGTTTTTATTGGTAATTCCAAACTAACCTCTTTCTTCTCATTGAAGAGTGTTAAAATCTTTTCCATTGCATTTATAATGGAGTTGTTCCACAAATTATCTCTTCCTAATATGCCGTCTGCCGGTACTCCTTGTTTAAGTGACACAACGTGTAGCGTTAAACGTAAGGACTGTACATCTTTGTGGCATATAGTAGTTGATCCTTCTGTGGTTACACAACCTCCAAATGCTCCGCCCAAGTCTTTCCTATTTGACTTGTTTATTATTGTGCTATCCCTTATTGCACTTTTCTTTATCAGGCTTGTATCTGCTCCTGTATCTACCAGTAAAATAAGTTTTCCATTTATAGCCTCTACGCAAGGTAATTCGATGAACACGTCATTTCGCTGGGTTTGTGTGCAGTTAGATACCCCTGTTTCTACATTTCTATTTTTATTGTTACCCTCCAACTTATTCATTGAGCAAGGTATTTTTGGATTTAAATTTTCCCTTTTTTCTCCAACTTTGAGTGGCATCTCCGAATCAACTGTTTCTACAATTGTATGATTTCTCTCTGTGACATTGCTTTTATTATTATCAGTCTTCTTCAAGTTGATATTAATTTTTAAGTCTTTTGAAGTTGGTAACGTTTCAACAATCGCTTCCGATGTCGGACTTACGGTTACCACTTTATTTGTTAAAGTTGGTAACGTATCCACAAGCGGTTTGGATGTATGAATTACTGCTACTCCTTCATTTGGCCTTAAGTTACTAATATTTTTGGGTTCCCAGATTATTGGCCTGTTCTGGGCCCTTGATAGTTTCCCGGACGATTACTTTGCAACGTTTCCCAATTTCTTTTTGCCTCGCAATTTTTTATCATATGACCTGGTCTATTGCACCAATGACATATCGTTTGGCTCACTCTGTTTGGCGGGTTCATAGGAGTCTGATTCCTTTGCAAACCGTTGACTGTATTCGGATTAATGTTTATTGCCCTTCTTTGGTTCCCGTTCTGTTGAAATTGGTTTTGATTCCAATTTTGCTGGGTTTGGTTTGGCTGCCAGTTTTGTTGTACCTGGTTTGATTGCCAGTTCTGTTGTATTCGGTTTGATTGTCCATTTGGCTGGATTGGATTCCCTTGTTGAATTCCTTGATTTCGAAAATTAGTCCATTGATATGTGTTCCTCGCCACATTTTTCCGGCCTCCCTTTTGGTCGCACCTCCAGTTTGGCTCGTGTTCATATTTCGAACACTTGTGGCAATATGGCGTGTTTTTCCGAGTTAAGCAATCATCCCTAGTATGACCTCGCTTGTTGCAAAAAGAGCAGATTATTCTCTCTGTCGCTGCTTGTGAAGAATTTTGTATCCTTGCTGGTTGCCTGTCCATTTTTTCTCCTCCAGCTCTGCCACGACTTTCCTGTCGAATTTGCTCTTGCAGGTTATACGGCATGGTGGCAAGAAGCGGCGAATTCATGTTAATATTTAAGTGGTCTGTTTGGAGGGTGCTACTGCCTTGTATGTTTTCTAGTGCCTCCACCGCTAATTCTACCATTTGTTCAATATTTTTCTTCGTCACGTTGAGCATATAAATTCTCAACGCGTTAAACTCTAATTCCCATGTCTTTGAATCTTCTGTTTTTTTCTGTATTATCTGGTTTAGGAATTAAAGTAATTCCTCTACTATTGCGTCCGCTTTTTCTACACTCGTATGGTCTTTTAGGTCCCCTACTCTACACTTTATCAATTCTAAGTTTTCCTTGTTGCCTACTGTATCTTTTAAAGTCGCCCAAATCCTGGATATAAATTCGCTTAACTGGCGTTTCAGGTCTTTATGGGCTCTCTCTAATTCTATGTAATCTTGTTCCTGCAATGACTCGGCCATTAATTAAAGACAGTCATATCATTTAATGGTTTTTACTCTATTTATGCGTCCGGCTTTTCTATTTAAAGTATTTGCCACTTGCCCGAATGTTTTCCCAATTCTTAAATGCCTAAAGTTAATTGTTGCATTTAAAAATAGTGTATTTGAAAATGGCTACTTAGCGACATTGATTATTGCTTAATCGTTCCATTAAACGTTTAATTCTTTATACTACTCGTAGTACTTTAGAATTAGAAACAATTAAAAATTTTTATTGTGAAGTTTCAACTTCATTAAGCGGCTTAAAATTCTTGCTCGCTTCGTTTACCGAGCGTGCAGTAAACATTCGCTGTACCTCTGTTTATTTGTCTGTACGCTGACGTCCGCTGCTGCTTTGTTTCAAGCAGAGACGAAGCGTCAAAATTTTCTTGACTTCGCTGTTCAGCTTTATTTCAAGCAGAGCAGAAGCGTCAAAGTTTTCGTGACTGCGCTGAGGTAATTTAAGGCCTCACAGAAAGGAATCAACGACCTGCCTCTATTCTCAAACGGCCAACAAAACTGCAACGTTTGCAATCTTGAATTCGGACGATTAACCTAGTGAACTCACGTGAGTTATTTCTTCGTTAATTGCTTGTTATTTAAATAACCAATCTAATTTTGCTTTGATTCTCCAACCATTATGAAGTCTCTAAGCGCATTACTTTAAACGTTTACTTCTAATAATGGGTTTTTAAAATAACCAAAAACTTCTTTTTAATGTTCATACATTTGCGAATGTATGACGTATTCTTAAAAAAAAATTGTGCGAGCTGAACTCGAATAAAATGATAAAATTATCAATTAATCAACTTAAAATGTGCGACTTTGAAATCAACTACATTGAATGTTAAAATTTATTTAACAATGTAATTTGAAAACAAACGTCTAAGACACACCCGAGAAATTATCCAACGAAAACTTAAAACTAACCCGTACACTGTACGCGCTTTGTTTTAGTATTGGATTGGATTTCTGTTTTTCAACAATTTGCGTTCATCATTTGAATTTTTCCACGTTAAATAAATCCTTAAATTTATTTAAGTTAGTAAAATTACTCTGACTTTCGCCAATTGTCTCACAGTAACCAATATCGTTAATTAAAAAAAAATCGTAAAAATTCGTAGTTGTTAATGTTGGCGACGTTTAAGTCGTTGCTGTTGATTACTGGCATTAACGAAAGATAACTAGCACATAATCCAGTACCTTTCACCAGGATATCTGCTGATTTGTTGGCATTCGGCACTTGAACCGACTGCCAACGCTGAAAATTAATGTAAATGTTGGTAAATAAATTAACAACTTAATTAGTTTTATTTTTGCTGATTTATAAAATCTTTGGCTTGGCCGGCAGTGTATGCCATCGGCCTCAGCTAAGATTTTTATTTCTTTGAGTTATGACGCCGGCAGATTATTGCCAGTGGCTGGAGAACAATTAGAAAATTTATCATGGTATATATAAAATTTTATTGTAATATATTTTTAACATAATATAATTTAGATTATTCTAGTCCTTTAATCCATTTATTTTTCCACATTTATTTGTCCCACTTTTTAATCTTAGTTTTATTTTGTCACTTCAATAATTTCACTTTTCACTTTATTCCTAAATTTATTATCTTAAAATGTTATATCTTATTTATTTAACTTGCTTTAAAGATATGCCGTGTCCTAATGTATTTTATTCTCGATTTACTTTCCTCTTAAATTTTTGTTTTATCTGTGTTTCAATTTTTTAGTTTAAATTGAATTTGGTTCTGTTCAATACTCAGGTATATTCAAGTTAATTTAAAGTTGAATTTTAATTCTCTTTGGTCACTCCCATACTTTCGATTTCAACTTATTCCTAACATTATTATTTCACCTTTTAAAATTTCCTGGCAACTTTATTTCTAAATTATTGTTTCACTTCCTGTCTTTCCTAAACTATTCAGCTATTGATTATTTAAGTATCTCATTTTACTTACTTTTCTCCTTATCGAGCGATCCTCGGCTCGAAAATTCCGGCTGCGCCAATTTGTTGTAATTTCTTAGGGTGGTCTTCCTTCGGATTCCGTCGTCCTCAGGACAACGACTGAAACTCTTTATTTTTGGTTTTGGATTTAATCTTCCTTTTTTATTTTTAGTTTTCTTTATTTCTACACTGACGACTTATACTTAATTGTCCTAGTTACAAAACCCGCGACCTTTTGCGCGCTATGTTTTCGGCACCTTCACTACGACCGTGTCGCTTGGATATACTTTCAAGACTCTCGTTCGAATCTTTTTCTTGGTTCCACTCTGGCTTGGTCGACGCACCCGTCGACCGCACCAAAGTGGGTCGGTGTTGGCGCGTGTCGCAATTTCCATTATTTCGCAATTTTTGTATTGCGAAATATCAATATCGGCAGAATTAAATCGTTCCCAATTTAATTCTTCCGCGTTTGGTTTTGGATTATTTTTATTATTTCTTTAAACCAAACGTTTTATGGTCACTGCAAAGAGCTATGATTTTCTTATGGTTTGGAAGCTCGCTACTAGCTAGCTTCCACGATCAATACCAATGCTAAACGCTATGGTTGTTGGCTTAGTTTTCAAAAGCTTGACTAAAGCTTCTGGCTACCAAACAAAGCGCTGCGGTTGCAGACTTGGCTTTCAGGTTTACTTTAATGAAAGCTTGGATGGAAATTGCGATCGCGACATACAACACCCACAGGAATGTTAGGAAAACAGACTGGGCAAAATTCTCAAGAGTCCTTGAGTCTAGATTAGGAAGCATCCCCCTAGCGAACGCTGAGTCAGCTGAGCTCCTGAACAAACTCGCCTCGGAGTTCGAAGGTGCCATGGAGACAGTGCTGCGCCGCTCGTGCCCCTTGAGCCACGGCAAGAAATCCTTCCCTCCTTGGTGGACTGAAGAGCTAAAGGTCCTGAGGAAAATGACCAGAGCCCTTTTCAACATCTGCTACAAACATAATTACTGGGAACCCTATCAGGTTTGCCGGAGAATGTACAAGAAAGCCCTCAGAAAGGCTAAATCCACGGCTTGGAAAACCTACTGTGGCAATATCGAATCTACCAGCGAGTCTGCAAGACTCAATAAGATACTGTCCAAGGACCATTCCTGCCCTTCGGTGGTGAGAAGGGAGGACGGGTCGTGGACCACCTCCGCACTGGAATCCCTGGAAGTACTCACCAGGACTCACTTTCCAGGCTGTTCTCAGGATGCCATCAGGACAACTGATGCTACTGACACGCCCAGCACTATCAGCCAACCCGACAATAGGATGATAGAGGACATCATCTCGGTGGACAGGATAAAATGGGCTGTACATTCGTTTGACCCGTTCAAGTCCCCTGGGCCTGACGGCATCTGGCCAGTGATGCTGCAAAAAACGGAGGTCTTAGTAATCCCCTACCTGACCAGGCTCTTCAGATCCAGTGTGGAACTGGGTCATATACCAGATACGTGGAGGAAGGTCAAGGTTGTTTTTATACCAAAAGTGGGAAAACGCGGTCACGAGTCAGCAAAGGACTTCAGGCCGATTTCCCTTACCTCCTTCCTACTAAAAACACTGGAACGTATTCTGGACGACAACCTGAGGTCAAAACTATGCAATAAGTTATCACATTCCCAGCACGCGTATATGAAGGGTAGATCTACGGACTCTGCCCTACACAGGGTGATGACCTGTATAGAACGCTCGCTGTATTACAAACAATACACGTTGGGAACCTTCCTAGACATAGAAGGCGCCTTCAACAACGTTAAATCCTCTGCCATACAGGAGGCCCTTAAAGACCTAGGCGCCGAAGACATCCTAATTAGATGGATTCTTGTAATGCTGCGTACAAGAGAGATCCACGCCACACTGGCGGACAGTAGCATCGTCAGGTATGTTAGCAGAGGGACCCCCCAAGGTGGGGTTATCTCACCACTGCTTTGGATTCTGGTGATGAACCCGATGCTGGAACAGCTAGAAGCAGCGGGAATCAAAGCCGTGGCCTACGCCGATGACCTCGTCATACTGGTCTCCGGCTTCTGCACACCAACGTTAAGCTCCGTTACGGAACGAGCCCTCCGCACAATCATCGCATGGGCTACTCCAAGAGGTCTAGGAGTGAATCCTTCCAAAACAGAGCTAGTGCTATTCACAAACAAGTATAAACCTCAGCCATTTAAGCCACCGAAGCTCCACGGACGGGAGCTTCAACTTTCGAGACAAGCGAAATATTTAGGCATAATTCTCGGCTCCAAACTGAATTGGAGCGAAAACATAGAACAGAGGATTAGGAAGGCGAACATTGCCTATTACTCCTGCTGCAGAGCTTTCGGAAAGAAATGGGGATTGAAGCCCAAACTTACACTATGGTTGTACACTGCTATCATCAGGCCAATCCTGGCATACGGAGCGCTGGTCTGGTGGACAGCTTCAAGTAAGAAGTCTCACTCTATACGTCTGGGGAGGGTACAGCGCACGGCGTGTGTGGGGGTCACTGGAGCTCTGAGGACTTGTCCAACAGAAGCCCTAAATGTCATCCTGAATATCCTCCCTATAGACCTATATATAAAACTCACATCAACCATCGCTGCCCTGCGACTAAGGGAATCGGGCAACTGGAGTCCCGCACACTATGGTCACGGGAACGGTCTGGACCTGACTCTCAGCTCGCCGGAAAACGGTAGCACTGACTACCTCGTAAAAACTACCGACTTCGATAGATGCTTTGAGGCCGAAATTCCTTCTAGATCCGCATGGAAAAGGCGGGCGGAACTCCTTACCAAAGACTGCGATGCCATTGTATACACCGATGGCTCCAAAATGGATGTCGGTGTAGGAGCAGGCGTCTACTCGCAAAGACCAACTATGGAGATATCCCTGAAACTCCCAGACTATGCCAGTGTATTCCAAGCAGAAATATCAGGCATTAGGGAGGCCTGTAAGAGACTAGCAGAAGTGCGAACCACTGGCGGGAGGCTAAGCATAGCCACCGACAGCCAAGCAGCTATTCTCTCCCTTCTGGCCACAACCACGCACTCCAAGGTGGTGCAAGAGTGCCGCACGGACCTTAATAACCTCTGCCGTCAAGCGGAGGTGAAGCTACTCTGGGTCCCAGGACACCGAGGCATCCACGGCAACGAAAAAGCGGATGAGCTCGCCAGGCGAGGAGCCGCCATGTCGCCGGACAACGCAATCCCCATGAACAAACCACTCAACACTCTAAAAGGTGAACTATACCGCGTTTTCTGCGATAAAGCCAACGTCAGATGGAGAGATCTTCCATCATGCCGCACTTCCAGGACGTCCTGGCCTACATATGACAAGGCCAAGACGAAATGGCTAATTAACAGGAGCCGATCGGACATAGCCAGGCTCGTCGGTGTGATCACCGGACACTGGGCGATTGGTGAGCACGCTGAACGTCTGGGCGTGCCCTACAACGCTTCCTGCCGCAGCTGTGGAGACACCTCCCAGAAAGAGACGGTTTCCCACCTGCTATGCGAATGCCCGGCACTCATGCGGGCCAGACTTACGACCTGGGGCAAGATCACCTTCAATGGACTGGAGGAAGTCGCCAGATTCCATCCCAGGCTGCTGCTCAGGTTCCTCAACTTGACGGGCTGGGTTTAAAACCAACAACACGAGCATCTACTCCCATTCCACCTTTTCAGGCCCCACGTTTCTCTTAGGTGGTTTCAAAACGAGGCTCCTCAGCCTTAATTGTTGCCCGACACCGAGCTCGTTGTTGGGCGCCACCTCCTACCTACCTACCTACCTACTACTACTATCTACAGTACTTAAAATACATTCGAAGTCTGCATAGACAATGAATGGGACTAAGAGCTTACGCTCATAATTCTTAAAAGCTATGGTCGCCTTATTCTGCTCCGGCATAACTGTGACGACCTTATTACAGTTATGCCTGCCCATGATGTCGCCGCTTCTGGAGTACTGCAGGCAGCTGTTGCAGAAATGTGCTGCATGCTCATGGTGCGTCTGTTGGAAGCGTACCAGTCTATTGAAACAATGTAGAATAAAAGAGAAAAAAGAAAATGTGTATAAGTATAATGCATTATATTCTTATAAAACAAATTTTATTGGAAAACAATAACAAAAAGAAATAAATTTAAAAACAAAAAAAAGAAATATTTATAATGTTTTTATAACCTACCTTGAAATATTTTTAATCCACACATAGTGGGATCGATCCATGTCCTGAATAAAAACCATATTGATATGATATTTTTTTTCTGCTTTGGTGCTATAGTATGGGCCGACTATAGCACTAATATCTTAATCAAACCCAAAAACATTGAATCTTATATCGGCATTAAGCCGTTCGAATCGTTCAATGTCTTTGAGTGCTAGCGGAAATGCTAAACACCCAAAGTTTACAACCATTCCATTAGATAGACTTACTCGCTATCTTCAATATTCCGAATGTTGTAATTTTGGGGCCTTTCTGCATGAATTTCAGTGGGGCTCAGCGCTGCAATGACTCCCCATTTAAAACAATAAACATCATTGTTACGGATGTTGATGCAGGCATGCTTCTTATTCAGGACTGCTGGTAGGGGGATATATGAGGAGCCCTTCAATGCCCTGTATTGGTTAATGTTCACTTCTAGATGAGATATCCGCGACAGGCTCCAGCCACTGTCTCGCTCTTGGAATTCGCTTAAATTTTTCACTAAGCTAGCGAACATCTCATCTAGGACGGGCATTATTTGCTCCTCCAGCTGAACTATTGCCATCTTTGTCTGAAATGATTTCAAGTCCACAATCATTTCAGCGTCAGTCGTCAGTTTAACAAATTCGCAAAACATTTCCAAGTTGAACTTGTACGACATGTGCTTTTCGAGGCTAATCTGTAGCTCTCGGCACATGTCGTCTTTTCCGTTCTGGAAAAATGTTTCCGGCACAAGGGTACCTTCATCCTTATTTTCATATATGAAAGATTCTATTCTTTCATTGAAGGTACCCTTTAAATGTTTCAAACTGCTGTTTGTGGATACACAGCAGTTTTTCTTGTGCCTGTTTGTCCTGACGTGATAGGACCAATTCTTTGCAGCTATATTTTCCTTACATCCTGCGCAGTAGGATGCATTTTCTTTTCGCACTTATTTGCTTGCAACATATAATTGCGGGCAAACTTTCTATTGCAATCATTGCATTTTAGGAGTTTTTCCGCATGCATGGTCTTAGCGTGCCTTAAGAGGTTACGCTTGGCGGTAAAAGATGCGGAACAATCCTCGCATATAAACTGAACTTTTGTATTTTCCATTTTGTATTTGAAAAACGTGTGTGTGTGTGTGTGTGTTTGTGAATTTCGATTCTAAAAATAAAAAAAAAAATTAAAAACTAAGTAAATAAAAATATATGAAAAAAAAATATATAATAAATATATATATAATAAAAATATATTATAAACTATAATAATATACATACACATTATTTGAAAAAGGAAATAATTAAAACAAACAAATTTTAAAGATTATATAAAAAAGGGAAAATATAAAAAGTGAAAAAATAAAACAAACCAAATTTCACAATATTGATTCGAAAATCAAAATGGAAAAAAATTAAATTAACTATTAAAAAAATGAAATTTGAAATCCAGAAAAATAAATAAAACGTTAAAAAAGTGAGAATCTAAAAAAGTAATAAATATAACAGAAAAAATTTAAATAATATACTTCTAAAGATATTAAAACGAAAAATAATTAAAAACAAACAATTTTTAAAAAATATATAAAAAGGCGAAAAATAAAAAAGTAGAAAAATAAAACATAGAAAAAAGTTTAAATGTAATATATGAGAAAATAAAAAGGAAAAATAATTAAAACAAACAAATCTTTAAAAAAATATATAAAAAGAAAATATATAAAAAAAGTAAAAATAAAACATAGAACAAATTTACATGCAATATATGCGAGAAAAAAAAAAAAAAGGAAAAAAAAAACAATTAAAAAAAAATTCAAGTTATAGAAATTATAAAATATCCAAAAAAATAATTTTTTAAATTAACTATTTAAAATATAAAATTTAAACAAAGAAAGAATTAATTAACATATATGAAAAGATATTGAAATGGAAAATAATTAAAACAAACAAATTTTACAAACTATATTATATAAAAAAGGAAAAACGAAAAAAATATAAAAAGTAAAAAAGTAAAACAGAACAAATTTCACAATATTGATTCAAAAATCAAAATGGAAAAAATTAAATTAACTATTAAAAAAATGAAATTTGAAATCCAGAAAAATAAATAAAACGTTAAAAAAGTGAGAATCTAAAAAAGTAATAAATATAACAGAAAAAATTTAAATAATATACTTCTAAAAAGTAGAAAATAAAACAGAAAAAATTTACAATCTATATTCGAAATAAAATGGAAAAATAACTAAATTAACTATTAAAAATATAAATGTTTAAAAACCATGAAAAATGTTGAAAAAATATAAAAAGTAAAATTCTAAGCAATAACAAATATACAGAAAAATTTAAATAATATACTTCTAAAGATATTAAAATGAAAAATAATTAAAACAAACAATTTTTAAAAATATATAAAAACGAAAAATAAGTAAACAAAAATGAAAATTAAACAACAATTATAAAATAACCAAAAAATTAAATTAACTACATATATGTAAACAAAAAGACAAAAAAAAATTTATATGTATGTATAAAAAAAAAAAAAAATATTAATTGAATAAACAAAAAATTGTTCCCTATTAATTGTATCGTACCCTGACAGAATCTGATTTTGTCAGGGCCTAGATCACAATACCTTTTTATTATAAAGGCGGTTAGGTTCCACCATTGGTTATGGCGATCATATGTCGGCCAAAGTGTTCAGTACCCAGTTCCTTGAGAACTCTTTACTCACCAAGTGAATGTCGGGTTCTGACTTGCTCCTGAAATGTAGCATCTATTTATACGAAAAAATCGTTCGCTAGATTCGAAAAATGGAAATCATTTGTAAACACCTGCACACGTTGGACATTTTTTTTTTCCCACGGAAAGGGAAAGGGTCCGCAGAGTGTGATAAGTGCAAAACGATGACGTTGCATAGTGCAGCTGGCGATAAAAAAAGGTTGATTTGGGTTGCTATAAATTAACAATAAATACCACAAAAACACCGCAAGGAAAACTCCTACAACAACAGCTTCGAGTATTCCATTCGTCCGCCTGTAGATTATCCCCTAAAATGCCAACCGAACCTTAATTTACGATTTTATTTAATTGAAATTCCACAGAACTTCGGAGCCAGATTGCTGCAGCTGGCGATCAAAGTGCCGAAGTGAATCATCCCCTAAAATAAATAGCAACAACAACAACCACACAATAAAATTAAAAAATTAAAAAGAAAAAAATATTATAATTATAAATAAATAAATAAATAAATAAATATATAAATACAAATAAATATATAAATATATAAATATAAATAAATATATAAGTTATAAATTATAATAATACATACAAAACACTTGATCTTTAAATCTACTATCACACAGCGGGCGAATCATACCCTAAAATAAATAACAACAACAACAACCACATAGCAAAACTTCTGACTTCTACAATAGCTTAGTACTTTACCGATATACCAAACACACGTCATATAAAAAGTCTAAAAAGTATGCTACGCTTTTTTCTTCCCTTTATTCTTAGAACAAAGAAATTTCTAGCAAAAACAGACTAAAAAGTATGCTATACTATAAACTTCTCACTAACGCCATCTACTTCGGTATAGCAAACGATCGGCATTCCTAAGTCTATATCACAGACACAAGCCTAAGTGAACATTCCAAAGGACTTATTCACGATGGCCATCTGGTGGACGATAGCATAGTTGCAAACCTATCGGCTAAAAGACGAAAATTACCCGAGAAAACACACCTAAAACCATATTTTAACAAAGACACAATCCTAAATGGCTAAAAATGCAATAATCATTAAAAAAACCCCTAAACTTTCAGCAAGGACACAATGCAAAATATAGCAAAGGCACAACCCAATTTTTAGCAAAGGCACACTCCTATGTACCGCTCCCAGTGGCTCCCACGTTTCCGTTGTCCCAGAATGCCCTTATAACCACTACTCACTTAGTGCTAGCCAGCATCCCCTCGAACAAATGTACTGCAAGAGGATTTTTATGTAGATGATGTGCTCGCAGGAACGGAAACTAAGGAGAAACTGATCAAGATACGTGATGAGTTAATTGCTGTACTTTTTTTCATGAAGCTACATTTGTCGGACTGAATTTTTAAATTAAGTTGCTGCAGTTTAGAAAATATTTTGCTTAATGATAACTCATGTTCCTCCAGAGTAGTAGAAAAAATAAGGATATCATCCAGATATACCACACAAATTTTATTAATATATTCTCTCAAAATATCGTTCATTAATCTCTGAAACGTTGCCGGAGCGTTTTTTAAGCCAAAAGGCATACGAACGTATTCATAGAGACCTGCCGCGGTGACAAAAGCAGTTTTTTCTATATCTTTTTCAGCTAACAAAATTTGATGATACCCCTTTGCCAAGTCGATCGTGGTGAAATATTGACCCTTTCCAAGCTTATCCAGAATGCTATGGATATTTGGCAATGGATATTTATCATTAATTGTCACTTGATTGAGACGTCTATAATCAACAACAATTCTGAACTTTTGAACTCCGGAGCTATCTAATTTCTTTGGAACTACTATTATAGGGGAGCTATAGCGGCTTTTACTCTTTCTAATGATACCTTGAGCTTCCATTTCTACCATTTGCCTCCTAACTTCTGCTTCATGCTTTGGTGGGTAGCGATAGAATTTGGAATTTATTGGATTGTCTGTTGTTGTATTTATTTCATGAGTAATTGTTGTCGTACTCGTCAATATGTCGTTTTCTTTATAAAGTAGTTTATTATATTTCTTCATTAATTTTTAAACATTTCTCTCATTTTCGTTTAAGTCTTCTAATTGATCTTCTTGTATTTTACATGGTTCCAGTACATTAACTTCAAGAGATTTTGACAGAAAAGGTAAAGTAACTCCATTAGTCAAATATATTAGTTGATCTTCAAAGACTATTTTTTTTATATTATTGGCAATGAAATCCATGCCCAACAAAAAATGATATGGCTTATTCATTGATATTGCAAGCCACTTGATTCTAGCATTGCATAAGTACTGAAATTCTGAGGGACATTTAATCGAAACTGTTTTGTTAAATTTCTGCACTCTACCTTCTATTGTATTTATTGGTGTTGTGGTATCATTTATTATTTTACATTTGTCTTCAGAAATTCTGTTAGTATTAAGTAAACTTACAGTTGACCCTGTATCTAGTAATGCAAGAAATTCCTGGTTTTCTATTGTTACTTTAAGGCCCAGTTTTTCAGTGCTCGTTTAAACGGCGTTTAAACGGAGATTAGTTAAACGCCAAACAAAAGTTAACTGAGATTTGAGTTTTACAGTGCGAGTTTAACTTATCTACGTTAAACGTATCTTTTCTATATTTCATACAGAAGTTATCTAAATTCAATGAATGTTTAGCATATACCTAAACCTTTTTTGGCAGCACTTGACAATATTTTAATTTTTACAAAGAGAACAGCTGTTCTGGTGCAAATAAACAAAATTATTAGCATAGTTTTGAACAAAGGTAAATGTCTGTACTCGAAGAAACAGCTGTTTCTTTATCTATTAAAAAGATAAATTTACCGGAGTTTAACTGAGCAATATCGGCCGGTTAACCTCCGTTTAAACGAGCACTGAAAAACACAATGTGTCGTTTAAACGAAGGTTAACTGAGAAACGACGATAACTGAGCACTGAAAATCTGGCCCTAAGTAATATTTTATTATGATCCGAGGCTAGTTGGTAAAAAAAACATCTTCAAATGCACTTGTTTCATTTGGAGTTTCACTAACAAGATCTACCTCCATCGGCTCATTTTTACTATTTTGTCTGCTATTTTGCCCACTATATTGCTTTACTGGTTGGTTGTTGCTATTGAACGATTTGCAATTATTTGAGCGTTGCGTTGAATTATTGTTGTTGTGAAATTTGTTATCTTGTTCGTTTTTGTTATGATAATTTTGTTGTTGGTAATTTTTTATGAGAAGACTATTTTTTAAATTTCCATCGTCTTGACCTATGAAAGAATTTACAATTTCTCTAATTTCTTGAATTTTCATTTTTTTCATAATAACAAATGCAAGGGTGCCTGACACTAATTCTTTGACTCTCTGTACAAGCATACCACTAAATACATTACTTAGGCCCAGTTTTTCAGTGCTCGTTTAAACGGCGTTTAAACGGAGATTAGTTAAACGCCAAACAAAAGTTAACTGAGATTTGAGTTTTACAGTGCGAGTTTAACTTATCTATGTTAAACGTATCTTTTCTATATTTCATACAGAATTTATCTAAATTCAATGAATATTTAGCGTATACCTAAACCTTTTTTGGCAGCACTTGACAATATTTTCATTTTTACAAAGAGAACAGCTGTTCTGGTGCAAATTATTAGCATAGTTTTGAACAAAGGTAAATGTCTGTACTCGAAGAAACAGCTGTTTCTTTATCTATTAAAAAGATAAATTTACCGGAGTTTAACTGAGCAATATCGGCCGGTTAACCTCCGTTTAAACGAGCACTGAAAAACACAATGTGTCGTTTAAACGAAGGTTAACTGAGAAACGACGATAACCGAGCACTGAAAAACTGGCCCTTATAGTTTCAGAATCATCTTCATATGATGCAAATTCACAAATGTCCTCTAATATTTTTGTAATTTTATAATCTAAGGCCCAGTTTTTCAGTGCTCGTTTAAACGGCGTTTAAACGGAGATTTGTTAAACGCCAAACAAAAGTTAACTGAGATTTGAGTTTTACAGTGCGAGTTTAACTTATCTACGTTAAACGTATCTTTTCTATATTTCATACAGAAGTTATCTAAATTCAATGAATATTTAGCGTATACCTAAACCTTTTTTGGCAGCACTTGACAATATTTTCATTTTTACAAAGAGAACAGCTGTTCTGGTGCAAATAAACAAAATTATTAGCATAGTTTTGAACAAAGGTAAATGTCTGTACTCGAAGAAACAGCTGTTTCTTTATCTATTAAAAAGATAAATTTACCGGAGTTTAACTGAGCAATATCGGCCGGTTAACCTCCGTTTAAACGAGCACTGAAAAACACAATGTGTCGTTTAAACGAAGGTTAACTGAGAAACGACGATAACTGAGCACTGAAAAACTGGCCCTAAATCTTTTATATTTTTTATTCTCATACTATTAATTAACCTTGTTATCTCGAGCTGATCTTTCGACGCCCGATAATGTTGTTTGAGGCGTTGCTTGCACTCGTTCCATGTTGAAGGGGGGTTTATGTTTAATATATATGATTTTAAACACTTCATCAGCATTTGTATCGAAATCTGCTAGGGCTCTGCTAACTGCATCAATAAATGACGGCAAAGTACCTGCTTCTCCTCGAAACTCCGGTAAATGTCGGATTTCCTTTTCAATTTTTGCTCTCCATGAAATGGGTTGGGAACTTGCTATTACCAGCTGTGTAAGAGCGGCTAAGCATTGCTCCATGGTGTTCTGACCACTGTTCGCCATTGTAAGAAATTTGTTGGCGGTTTTTCTCGTCTTGTGTCTTATAAAATATGCCTGTGTTGTTTCTGCGTTAATTAGTAAATTTTGCTTTAATCAACTTTGTTGCTCACTTTTGGCGTAATTTTACGTTTTACTGTTTTCTTTTGTTCATGTGAGTTAATGTATAGCACTGAAGTTCTTTACGTGAACAAGATTGTTTTTAGATTTCGTATCACTGGATTCCATTAAACTTTTGGAATCCTGCCGACTGCGCCACTTAAAAAAAACAAAATCTGCGACTTAATTAAATAAAAAGACGAAGTTGTTCTTCTTTATTTGCTTCAACTCTCAGTGACTTACATTTCATAACTGAACAATTCAATAAGCAAGTACAAAAATAACGGAATCAAAAAGAGAGTAAAAAAATGAAATAGAACACAATTCACGTATAGTGAAATGTCAAAATGTAAACACAGGGTGTGTACATAACTCGCGCTCGATCGCAAATACCTCCGCTTGGAACACGCTATAGTAGTCTGGCAGCCTGTAATGGCGCTCGACCTGCAGCGTGCTGGAGTAGAAACCAGCTCCCGTTCCTTCCTCGGTCTTTGATCCATCCGTGAAGATAACAATACCGCCTTGGGGGATTAGTTCTCCTGTCGCCTAGTCCTGCCTACTAGGTAAGAGTACCGGGGGTCTGCCCTAAAACTCCAGTCTCGGGAGAATGTAGTCCGTAGGAGCAGACAGGTTCAACCCATGACCAGTGTTTAGCAGCGTAAGCTTCTGAAGCACTCTGGCATGTCCGACCCGGGCCTCGTTGCCAAAACCCAGCTCTTTGAGCCTAAGCAGGCTTTTGCCTGCAGTGCCCATCAAGAATAGATCCAGAGGAGTAGTGGTTATATGGCGGTTCAAGAACAAAGGAAACGTGGGTGCTACTGGATGCGCAAACTTTTGATAGTGACTGTACATTTTGTACTGTACATTTAGGCTTGTGTCTGCTAAAAGTATTGTTTTAGGGGCGTTTTAATGTGGTTTCTCAAACTTTTGATAATGACTGTACATTTTTTACTGTACATTAGGATTGTGTCCTTGCTGAAAGCATAGTTTTAGGGGTTTTTGTGAATGATTATTGCATTTTTAGCCATTTAGGATTGTGTCTTTGGTAAAAGATGGTTTTAGGTGTGTTTTCTCGGGTAATTTTCGTCTTTTAGCCGATAGGTTTGTAACTATGCTATCGTCCACCAGATGGCCATCGTGGATAAATGCTTTAGAATGTTCATTTAGGCTTGTGTCTGTGATATAGACTTAGGTTTTTTTCGTCTTTTAGCCGATAGGTTTACAACTATGCTATCGTCCACCAGATGGCCATCGTGAATAAGTGCTTTGGAATGTTCAGTTAGGCTTGTGTCTGTGATATAGACTTAGGAATGCCGATCGTTTGCTATACCGAAGTAGATGGCGTTAGTGGGAAGTTTGTAGTGTAGCATACTTTTTTAGTCTTTTTTACTAATTTCTCAGTGCTAGGAATGAATTTGTGATTTTGTCTTTGGTGGGAATAAATAGGGAAGAAAAAAGCGTAGCATACTTTTTAGACTTTTTATATGACGTGTGTTTGGTATATCGGTAAAGTGCTAAGCTATTGCAGAAGTCAGAAGTTTTGCTATGTGGTTGTTGTTGTTGTTATTTATTTTAGGGGATGATTCGCTTGCTGTGTGATAGTAGATTTAAAGATCAAGTGCTATGTATGTATATTATTATAATTTATAACTTATATATTTATTTATATTTATTTATATATTTATTTATATTTTTATTTATTTATTCATTTATTTATTAATAATTATAATATTTTTTCTTTTGAATTTTTAATTTTGCTATGTGGTTGTTGTTGTTGTTGTTTATTTTAGGGGATGATTCACTTCGGCACTTTGATCGCCAGCTGCAGCAATCTGGCTCCGAAGTTCTGTGGAATTTCAATTAAATAAAGTCGTAAATTAAGGTTCGGTTGACATTTTAAGGGATAACCTTTTTTATCAGCACCTGCACTATGAGGCGTGAGTGTTTGGGTACACAGTAGTAATTTCGGGGCTTTGATCACCTGTTGTGTGATAGTAGGGAAACATGCACGTGTTTGCGGTCGACCTTTTAAGGGATAATCTACAGGCGGTCGGACGGAATAGTCGAAGCTGTTGTTGTAGGAGTTTTCCTTGCTGTGTTGTGGTTGTTAATTCATAGACACGTGATAATTTGGATACGCCGACCTCCTGCTGTGTGTGTGTGTGTGAGTGTTTGATTGTTGCATTGCTTCAACAAAGGTGTACTTATCACACTCTTGGGACCCTTTCCGTGGGAAAAAAATATTCGAAGCGTGCACGTGTTTCTCATTCACATGGTTGTATATGCATGAAATTTTGAACATGATCGTACATGCACTAATTCTATTCTTTGTAAACTCAATATGGTTTAATTTTCGAGGGAAAGCTGTTAGAAAATACTTTTGATACGCTATAAGAATAAAAATGTCCCATCAATATAGATTGGATTGTTGATGAGTAGACATGGATAAAGTAAATATTTCCTTATTTTTGAAGCAAGTTCACGAATTTCTAATCAAACAAAGAGAAGCATTGTTGAATGAGCATTATGATGAAATTCTGAAATGCTACATCAAATTAAGCCGTTGCGAGCATGAAATTATAATACAATCAAATCATGGACATCACTATAAATCTTGTTGTTGGGCTTCAAACGAATGTTTCGATGGACCAGACACTTGTGCATGCTACATGGTGGAACGTGTTATTTATAGAATCAATAAATTAATGTTATTGTATTCCAGATTAAATAAAATCTAAATCAAATATAAAAAATTTTTTGTCCAAATAAAAACAAATTTATTTAAAATTTATAAACTCTTTTTTATTAATATATTTTATTTATTTACACAATATAGTTTATATCTTAAAAATACATGTTGGTTTCCGGAAAGTCCACCATCACCTCCAGACGAAAATTATCCTTGTTTGCCGTCATTATCTTCGTCAGATAGTAGGATCCGTTTGAAAATTCTCTTATAGTTTCGTCGCTGAGGTTGATGAATCTTGGCGGCAGAAAAACGATGCTGTCGTCCACTTCCATTAGAATCCGCTCGCCATATTTTGTTTTGGTCTTGCGAACAGTTTTTATATTATAGCTTCTATTCGGCTCCATGTTTTGTAATGCTTAGCACGGTCTTCAACGTACATATAATTCCTCTCGTTGAATTCTTCTAATGCGGTCAAAGAATATGATGAATTCTGAATTGGTGACATTCTGTTTTTTATCTTTTGCTGGTTCCAAATATCTGCAACGACTAAATTGTTAGAGGCGAGGAACGTATTATTTATACATTTTAAATTTGAGTAGAAAAACACTGGAAGCAGAACTGAAATTGGGCTAGAAACAAACAATATACACCACCAAAAGCGTATGTGTATGGAGAAGCAAGATAAACAGTGAAAAACAACTCATGTGCGATGGATTGGAGCAGTGAAACAGAGACATTGGAACAGGTCTTCGTATAGTGTTTAGTTCTCCTGAATCCTAACTAAAAAATAAAATAAAACTCAATTTGATTTTCTGCTCAAATACAATAAAACAATCTTTATTGAGTATTTTTAGTGATATTATATAGGAATTCTAGACATAAATGACCACAATTGTATGTATTATAATTTTGACGTTGAGTATAGTTGTAGCGTATGTTCTCTCCCATATACTTTATAATTTCTTGTGGTGGTTGTAAATTTCCGAAGCTATCAAAATATTCATTAATTTGTCCGTTCTTATAGTATGCTACCCAGTGAGTACCTGGACCGCTCGATGAATCCATGTTGATGATTCCGCATTCTGTCTGGCGTACACGTTTCGGTAGACTATCTCTCATGGAAACGCCTCTAAAATATGGCAATTGTTTTGTATGCTCCATCAAGTCGATGTCTGTGAGCGGTCTTCTGGGTAGCTTCCTTAGAGGTTTTTTGATTGCGGACTATAATATAAACCTAATCCCTTCTTGTATCGCTTCAGATATAAACCTTTGCCCACAGTTATTTCCTCCTTCACTTTATTATGGCGACTTGCTTCATTTCATAATTCTCTACCAACTTTTGCAGCATTAATAGCTTTAAAGATCGCAGATCCTCCAGATGCTAAACCTCCAAGAGCTCCAAGTGCAGTCAAGACTGGCACCAGTGGTAGAAAACCTCCTCTTTTCGGCAAGGGTATAATACGAGGTATCTCAATTGATGCTTTCTTTTTTCTGAAGGACTTGTTTACTACTTTTCGTGCAATTTGAATAGCGCTACGAATATTTTTCGAAAATGAAGATGTTTTAGAACCAAATGAAGCTAAAAGCAACTCTATTATGATATTCGATGATGTCGCATGTGAAAAACAAAATAATATTCGAGCATACTTTTGTATGGGTCGACATAAAAATATTGATAGTTTTTACTTATGCCAAACATATACACGAATCCCTAAACATTTGATACGTGATAATGCGAATTTAATAATTATGTTCAAACAAGACGAAATGAATATGAAACATATTTACGCTGATCATGTGGGTACAGATATGCCATTTGAGAAGTTCACAAAAATATGCATAGAATGTTGGAAGATAAATATGGATTTGTGGTTATAAGTAAAGACGATCCAATTGATGACGGGCGTTATAGAAAGGGATTTGATAATTATATTCTAGTATAAACTATAAAACCACATGCATCCTTCTATTATATATTAGTACTTTATATGATTTCAACCTCATCATAAGCTCATAAAAGATCCGATCAACCTCATCTAAAGCAGTTCAAAAGCTGTTCGACCTCATCAAAAGCAGTTCAAAACCTGTTCGACCTCATCAAAAGCAGTTCAAAACCTGTTCAAAGCTGTTCAAAACCTGTTCAAAGCTGTTCAAAAGCAGTTCGACCTCATCAAAAGCAGTTCAAAACCTGTTCAAAGCTGTTCAAAAACAGTTCAAAGCTGTTCAAAAGCAGTTCAAAAGCAGTTCGACCTCATCAAAAGCTGTTCAATAGCTGTTCAAAAGCTGATCAACCTGATACAATAAGAATCAACAGGAGAGCGCAATGGATGAAAAGGTACTTAAGGACATCATAAAGACTAGAAATGTTTTAAAGAAAAAATTTAATAATTTAAAATTAGATGAAGCTGATATGGAGAAAAGATTAGAAGAAACATTTAGCCCCATCACAAAACCTCTAAAAGAAATAGTCAAGCAATCTAAATCAAATGATAAGATCAACAAAAGCAATATCACAACCAATAACAAACAACTCTTTCTAAAAACCAGCACACCGTTTAAAGTAAGAAATGAAAAACCATTCAAAGATGAGACTGCAAACACTATTACTGAGAGTAATGAAGATGATGATGATGAAGATCCCTTTTTCTCGCAAATGGATTCAACAGCAGATGCTAGTAAATCACCTAGCAATATATCACATTTATATGAATTGGAAAATCAGGATAAGTTAGATACTCTATATGGACCACATAGAGATTCAGATGGCAAATGGAGAATTGGTAATAAAACATTTGAAGTAGATGATAACAAAATATCTATTTCTAATCATAATTGGAACTTAACATCAGGATTATCTGAACTATTATTCCATAAGAAACCTAAAAATTATGACAATGCAGATCTACAAATGTACAAACAAATTTTACATACTACAAATGCCCATAAACGTGATTATAGCGCAACTAAGCAAACCATGGGGACTAAAGCACCCAAATACAAAATAATAAAAAAGTTATTCAATGAGAATAAATCTTCATCATCATCACACAAAGGAAGCGGTTTAATGAGTGTTAATAAGCACAAGCCAAATTATATATATTGGGATCATCCAAATGAGTTGGTGGATAGGTTAAGATTATTAGTATCATCTGAATCTGCTAGTCACAACAATCATAATAATGAAGTAGTCTCAATAATTGAAGAACTTAGGGAAGCAGATATAATTGTATAAATGCTATATACAATAACAGAAAATAATATTCGTAAAATGAGCGTTGACAAGTTCGGTCATTATTCTCAGCAAGGTGAAAATCAATTAAAATTAAAGAAATATTCTAAACACTTTAGGCCTTAATGTGGACCATGATAGAAATGTAAACTTCCAGAAAAGGCGCTTAAAAAATGTTGGAGAACCTAAAGAGCAATGTGATGCCGCTACAAAAGCATTTGTGGTTGAAAGTTTAAATCAGATTATCTCGAAAATTCAAGATGAGAACTCATTAATAAACGCAAATATTTACAAGGAATTCAAACATATCAACACAATAATTCAAAGCATACACGGATTCTTAGACGTAGAGTTCAAAAGAATTAAATCTATTGATATAGATAATACATCTTTAGTATTACCAACTGATGATTAATATTAGCATATGATGGAATACCTACAGAAAAAACTCACATTTTATAAAATAGTTTTTAAAATAATATTCTTAAAATGAGCGTTGACAAGTTCGGTCATTATTCTCAGCAAGGTGAAAACCAATTAAAATTAAAAAGAAATATTCTAAACACTTTAGGCCTTAATGTGGACTATGATAGAAATGTAAACTTCCAGAAAAGGCGCTTAAAAAATGTTGGAGAACCTAAAGAGCAATGTGATGCTGTTACAAAAGCATTTGTCGCTGAAAGTCTAAATCAAATTACCTCGAAAATTCAAGACGAGAGCACATTGCTGAAGGAATCCATCCACAGAAATATTGACCAGAATAACATAAGACTACGAGAGGAAAACGCATTGCTAAAAGACAATATTTACAAAGAAATCAATCATATACGAGAGGAATACACAGTACTAAAGGAAAATAGTTTCAAAGACATAAATCATATCTTCGCAATAACTCAAAATACACGCAGATACATAGAGGAATTAAAAAAGAAACCTAAAATATAGAAAAGAGGAAAAAGAAAAACCAATGTCGATAAAGAGAGGTTTAGTGGAAGAGCTTCACAAGCAAGCTCGTAAGAATTTTAAGCGAAGGCGAGTAATAACCAAGGGAATAGATGAACTCTGGCAGGCCGATTTAGTGGAAATGGGTAATTATTCCACATCTAATGATGGATATCGTTTTCTTCTTACCGTAATCGATACATTTTCAAAATTTGCTTGGGCTATAGCTCTAAAAACTAAAAACTCTTCTGACGTAAGAAAAGCTATGGAAAACGTATTAAAATTTGGACGAACACCAAAAAATCTACAAACCGATGATGGTAAAGAGTTCTTCAACAATCAATTTAAAAATTTGATGGCGCAATATCACATCAATCATTACTCATCATATAGCATATTAAAAGCTTCAATCGTTGAACGTTTCAACAGAACCCTTAAAGGTATGATGTGGAAGGAATTCAGCTATCACGGCTCATATCGATGGATTGATAATTATAAAAATTTAGTCGATAAATATAATGCTAAAATACATAGAACTATTAGAATGGCTCCTGAGAATGTTAACGCTTCCAATGAAACCTCTCTATTAAAGACTGCATATAATAACCTAAAAATTTTCAATAAACCTAAATTCCGCAAGGGTGACTTTGTGAGAATCAGTAAATATAAGCACATTTTTGAGAAAGGCTATACACCGAACTGGACAACAGAAATTTTCAAAATAAAGACTATACAAATCACGAATCCAACAACATATATTTTGGAAGACTATCAAGGCAATTCCGTTAAAGGCGGATTCTATGAAAGTGAACTACAGAAGACAAGATATCCCAATACTTACCTCGTTGAAAAAATTCTCAAAACCAAAGGAAGCAGATGTCTTGTTAAATGGTTGGGATTTTCGAATGATCATAACTCTTGGATTAACAATAATGCTATACTCTAAAAATTCAGTTGTATTTAATGTTCTTTTTTATATGTATTTATATTTTAGAATTAAATAAATTTTTTTAAATAAAACCACATTATTCAAGTTTTTAATTTCATTTCTTTCTTAACATTCGAGATGTCTATAACACTTACTCTGAGCGGTAACGAGTCAATTCTTACAGCTGATTACTTTCCACCTATAGAATTGGACAGAAACTATGTGTGTGGTCTCGTTGATTTCCACAGCTACAATTCTATACCTAACGTTGATGTCGACAACAATTTGTTTCACATAGGTAATCATATCATTGAAATTCCAGTTGGTTCATATGAACTCGATGATATTGCTGATTATATTAAAGAGGAATATACTAAGTTAGAACCTGCTGAAAGCCTAAAAATATTTGCAAATCGCAATACACTTCAAGCAGTTGTAGAATCCAGCAAAGATATCATTTATTTTAATAAGGGGCGCACAATTGGTTCATTATTGGGCTTTAGTAATATTGAGTTGGAAGCAGGAAAGTCACATGCATCAGAATTACCTTTGAATATAACGAATATATGTATCTGCAATACACCTTGAGTGCAACATTGTGGTCGGTTCATATATTAACAACGAACCAGCGCATACAATTCATATGTTTGCAGTGATGGTTAGTTCTGGATATAAAATAGACGAAATTCCGAAAAATGTCATCTATTTACCAGTAAACACCAAACAGATAAGTTCGGTCACAGTTAAGGTTGTTGATCAAAGCGGAAAATTAATTAATTTTTGTGGAGAAACAATAACTCTAAGACTTCATTTAAAACCTCTCGATTAATATGATTATTTACAATAAAAACACACTCGCCCATGAATCTTCAATCATTCCTACATTGGCGGTTGAACAATCAAGATTAAAGGATCCTCAATCAATAAATAAAGGCAGAACATTAACAACGAACAACAAAAAATTTTTAAAATCTTGTATTAAAACAGAAATAATGAGTGGCATACTAACTGTTACCCAAAAGCCGATTTACGATGATAGTATTATTAAAAAAGATTATCACAGCTATTCGCCGTATTTGCAATCATTTAAAAACAACGATGAAATTAGAATTTCAATTCAAAACCAAGATCTCTATGTTTTGCCCATTGAGAGTTATATTTATATCGAAGGATTTGTCACTTTAGAAAATGGAACACTGTCCAAAAATGGTAAACTGAGAAATAATTTCCTTGCATATCTGTTTGATGAGATTCGCTATGAGCTTAATGGTATGGAAATTGATCGCACCCGACATTTGGGTGTAACAACTGCAATGAAGAATTATGTTTCTCTGAACACGAATGAGAGCAACATGTTGAAAAATGCCGGCTGGTTTTTTGATGAAGAACTGGAAGTAAAAAGCGGATATTTCAATTTCTGTATGCCGTTAAAAAATCTTCTCGGATCATCTAAACTTGAGCTAATTTTATCACGCTCCAAGTCAGATGAAAATGCTGTATACTCGATTACTGCAAATGAAAAATTACAATTACATCTAACAAACACATGGAAAATTTCACATATAAAATTGGCTGATTATACAAAATTGAAAATTTTCAAAACCATTCAGAGCGCCCAACCTTTAGCAATATCATTTCGCAGTTGGGACTGTCATTTTAATCCGTCTCTTACTCAAGGAACGAATCATTTGTGGAATGTAAAGCTAGCAGCACAAAATGAGAGACCACGCTTTATTCTGATTGCCTTTAGGAAAGATAACAATTTTAAGCATTGTGATCTAACCGATATAAAAGTACATCTTAACTCGGATACGTATCCCTATGATGATCTTAATCTGAAATTTGACAGTGATCGTTATGCTATCCTATATGATATGTATGCTAAATTCCAAGAAAGTTATTTTATGCGTGAACCACAACCTCTGCTGCTACGTGAGCAATTTAAAGATGAAGCTCCGATAATAGTTTTGGATGTAACACATCAGAACGAAGCAATAAAAACTGGACCTATTGATATTAGGATTGAATTCAAAACATTGAAGAACATTCCAGCTGGCACATCTGCATACTGTGTGCTCATCCACGATAGAATCTTGGAATATACGCCAGTTACCGGTGAAATTAAGAAAATTATCTAAGTTGCTTCAACCTAACATTTTATAAACTTTTCCAACTTCTGTACGATGTCATGCATACACTGAAAATTGTACCTTAAAATGTATTAGTCCTAAGAAATTGTATCCATTTTTGAAATAAAAGAAATATTTTAAAATTTAAATATACATGTGTTTTTTATTTACAAATTTGTTTCTATTTACAAATTTTTTTTTTTTTAAGTTCATGAAGAACTAAATATGTATATTCATATATATATTTGTTTTTATTTGCAAATTTTTAGGAATTAAATATGTATATACTTTGTATATATATTTGTTTATATTTACAAATTTTGTTGATTTGATGAGGAATTAAATATATACATTTGTTTTTTATTTTTTTTATTTATAAATTTTGTTTTTGATTTGATGAAGAAATTTTAAAAATCTAAATCTTCAAAAAATTCCTCATCGTTGCTTAAATCTAAATCATTAATTACATCTATCTTATAATGGCCCCACGCATAAGTGTGGATACCATCTACCTTAATATACCGCTTATCATCTATTGAACTTAAATCTTATGAATATGTTGAGTATAGTATATACTATGGAGCTTAGATCTAAATATATACATGTCTCCATAAATTATACTCTTATTAATTAAACAATGCTTATAGTCACTAAGACTTAACTTATCTAATACTTATCTAAGGCCTTTACACCTTTGGCCTTCTTTATAGGTCTGCAGTCAAAAACATCGATGGAATACATTTTTGAGCGCAGACCTACAAATTCTTTCATAATTTGTCCTCTATTCTCGTCTTTCATCATACCCAGAATCTTGGCATTTTTCTGCGGTATACGGAAAGAATTGTTGGAGGGATATTCGGAAGTATCGAATTTCGAACCGATATCATCCCGAATATCAACATAAAAATCATCACAACGAATTGAGTAAATAAAGGAGTCTGTGTCCATATAATTTAGCTTGAGGTTTGTTGTGAATTTAGGAATCATGTATTCATAGTGGAAATCATACATTTTCCACTTTGACAATTCCATCACAACAAACCCCAAGTAAATTGGTTTATTATAGACTGATCGAGCTCTACTCATTTGAATTGCCACCATATCTTCAGTGAAGTATGATACACTGTGAAAATTGGGCTTAGCAATCAATGCGCGAGCTCCTAAACGTCTTCCTCTACTCTCCCATTCAGTTGCAATTTTTACATCTTTCCTCTTGTCAACATTTTCCATCGTCTTTCCATATACGGCATTATTCAATAATTTGAAGAAATTTTTCTCAAAATTATTCTTAGCCAAGGTTCTATGATGAGTATTGAGATCGATATACTGTTTTAACCAACAAGACTGTTTATACTTTAAAACTCTATGAATTTTTTAAACCATTCTTCAGACATTGCTGAAGATTCTTATAGTGAATTGTATACGCAGTCTTGTCGGTTAAATCAGTTATCAGCTTCGCAAATTTACCATTTGGAGATTTTTTATTTTCTGCGCAAAATGGTAAATCATTGTGAGCGTCATGCAAATTAGCTGGATAAATTAAATCTACTTCCAGAATATAGCCGAAAGATGAATTTTCGGGCATTGATTGTACATCAAATTCTTCAGCATTTGAAATCCACTCAAAACCACCATAAGGGAGATATTGCGACATTGCCCAGCCATATAAGTTATTGGCATCCAAATACATCAAATATTCTGATGGCTTATTGGAATCATAATCCACCATATATTTGTTATTAGCCTTTGAATGCCTCTTAGAGCACTGGACAATGCCTCCCCTTATACTTTTCTGTACGAACATATACATGTAAACAACTCTAGTTCTATTTGAGTGGTTTTCAACATGGCATCCCAGGATAAACCTGGGGCAGTGTAATACTGGCATGGATCCAACTCGTAAATATTTTTACAGACTTTCCTGAAATTTTCAAAAATGTCTGTTAAAATAAGAACATCCGTTTTCAGATATAAATGCATGTAGTCGTTAAGAGTTCGACAATTGAATGTTTGCCAAACCTTAACGGCGTGTTCATAGTCGTCAACCGAACATTGCTTGTTTGTTAAGCGACTGGAGAATTCCTCTCGAGAAGGAAGAGAAGTTTCTTCAAGTCGCTCTAATGAATTTAGGTATTCATACGGGAATACAACACCTTTTCTTTTTAAAAGACTAAATTCATTATTGCTTGGATACATTTGGTGGATTGTGTGGAAGTCTGACGCTGTTAAATTTGATGCTAGGTCATCTAAACTTGCGGCCATAAACCGGAAGGAATCTAAAAATCTCAACTCAATTGTCTTTTTCTCGCTAACTCTGATATGCTTTGAAAGAGAGACGTATAACTCCTTGTTCATGGGAATCACATTTATATCCCCATCAATTAAATTTAATTCCTTGATGAACAAATGACAGTCATACCCGGAAAAATTATGAAAGAATATGGGGACAAAACTTGCAATTTGCAATTGTAGGTTGCAGTTATTGTGGGCAGGACCCCTATATTGTCCAGTAAGGTGGCAATGATCCGCCACTCTGTCTGCACCCAATTCCAAATTGCAAATATGGCAGTTTTTGCATTGACTTTGATGCATTGACTGCTGAGGAGTTAAGGAGGCCATCGGTGTTATAACACTCAAATACTTATAATATAAATCTAAAATATCCCTAACTAAAAATTCTACGAATTTTGTGGGAGCATCCTCCCCCGAATAAATTACAAATTTACGTAACCTATTATTTTAACTACAATGAATGTTATAGCTAAAGGCCACAGGTATATGCTTACTAACTAAATTATTGCTATTAACACTAGTACTACTATCTACACTACTTAAAATACATTCGAAGTCTGCATAGACAACGAATGGGACTAAGAGCTTACGCTCATAATTCTTAAAAGCTATGGTCGCCTTATTCTGCTCCGGCATAACTGTGACGACCTTATTACGATAGCCCATGATGCTGCTATCGCCGGAGTACTGCAGGCAGCTGTTGCAGAAATGTGCTGCACACTTATGTTGCGTAATTTGGGAACGTGCCAGTCTACAGAAATTATGTAAAATAAAAGAGAAAAAAGGAATGTGTATAAGTATAACGCATATTCTTATAAAACAGATTTTATTGGAAAACAATAACAAACAGAAATAAATTTAAAAACAAAAAAAGAAATATTTATAATATTTTTATAACCTACCTTGAAATATTTTTAATCCACACATAGTGGGATCGATCCATGTCCTGAATAAGAAGCATATTGATGTGATATTTTTTTTCTATGTTGGTGCTATAGTATGGGCCGACTATAGCACTAATATCCTCATCAAACCCAAAAACATTGACACTTATATCGGCATTAAGCCCTTCGAATCGTTCAATGTCTTTGAGTGCTAGCGGAAATGCTAAACACCCAAAGTTTACAAACATTCCATTAGATAGACTTATCTCGCTATCTTCAATATTCCGAATGTTGTAATTTTGGGGCCTTTGGGGGTTGCGATCGACGGCTGGACTTAGCGCTGCTATTACTCCCCATTTAAAACAATAAACATCATTGTTACGGATGTTGATGCAGGTATGCTTCTTATTCAGGACTGCTGGTAGGGGGATATATGAGGAGCCCTTCAATGCCCTGTATTGGTTAATGTTCACTTCTAGATAAGATATCCGCGACAGGCTCCAGCCACTGTCTCGCTCTTGGAATTCGCTTATCTTTTTCCCTAAGCTAGCGAACATCTCATCTAGGACGGGCATTATTTGCTCCTCCAGCTAAACTATTGTCATCTTTGTCTGAAATGATTTCAAGTCCACAATCATTTCAGCGTCAGTCGTGATTTTAATAAATTCACAAAACATTTCCAAGTTGAACTTGTACGACATGTGCTTTTCGAGGCTAATCTGTAGCTCTTGGCACATGTCGTCTTTTCCGTTCTGGAAAAATGTTTCCGGCACAAGGGTACCTTCATCCTTATTTTCATATATGAAAGATTCTATTCTTTCATTGAAGGTACCCTTTAAATGTTTCAAACTGCTGTTTGTGGATACACAGCAGTTTTTCTTGTGCCTGTTTGTCCTGACGTGATAGGACCAATTCTTTGCAGCTATATTTTCCTTACATCCTGCGCAGTAGGATTATCCCCTAAAATGCCAACCGAACTTCAATTTACGACTTTATTTAATTGAAATTCCACAGAACTTCGGAGCCAGATTGTTGCAGCTGGCGATAAAAACCCCGAAAATGATAATGGTGCATTTTCATGCGTGTACAAACACGTGCATGTTTCCCTACTATCACACAACAGGTGATCAAAGCCCCGAAATTACTACTGTGTACCCAAACACTCACGCCTCATAGTGCAGGTGCTGATAAAAAAGGTCATCCCATTAAAATGTCAACCGAACCTTAATTTACGACTTTATTTAATTGAAATTCCACAGAACTTCGGAGCCAGATTGTTGCAGCTGGCGATCAAAGTACCGAAGCGAATCAACCCCTAAAATAAATAACAACAACAACAACCACATAGCAAAATTAAAAAATCAAAAGAAAAAAGATTATAATTATAAACAAATAAATAAATATATAAATATAAATAAATATATAAATATAAATAAATATATAAGTTATAAATTATAATAATACAGCGGGCGAATCATATCCTAAAATAAATAACAACAACAACAACCACATAGCAAAACTTCTGACTTCTACAATAGCTAAGCACTTTACCGATATACCAAACACACGTCATATAAAAAGTCTAAAAAGTATGCTATGCTTTTTTTCCCCTATTTATTCCCACCAAAGACAAAATCACAAATTCATTCCTAGCACTGAGAAATTAGTAAAAAAGACTAAAAAAGTATGCTACACTAAAAACTTCCCACTAGCGCCATCTACTTCGGTATAGCAAACGATCGGCACTCCTAAGCCTATATCGCACACAAGCCTAAATGAACATTCCAAAGCACTTATTCACGATGGCCATCTGGTGGACGATAGCATAGTTGCAAACCTATCGGCTAAAAGACAAACAAATCTAAGTCTATATCACAGACACAAGCCTAAGTGAGCATTCCAAAGCACTTATTCACGATGGCCATCTGGTGGACAATAGCATAGCTGTAAACCTATCGGCTAAAAGACGAAAAAAACCTAAGTCTATATCACAGACACAAGCCTAAATGAACATTCTAAAGCATTTATCCACGATGGCCATTCGGTGGACGATAGCATAGTTACAAACCTATCGGCTAAAAGACGAAAATTACCCGAGAAAACACACCTAAAACCATATTTTAGCAAAGGCACAACCCGAAATGGCTAAAAATGCAATAATCATTCAAACAAACCCCTAAAACTATGCTTTCAGCAAGGACACAATCCTAAATGTACAGTACAAAAAGTACAGTCACTATCAAAAGTTTGCGCACCCAGTAGCACCCACGTTTCCTTTGTTCTTGAACCGCCATATAACCACTACTCAGGTTGATCGGTTGATCAGGTTGATCTGGTTGATCAGGTTGATCGGGTTGATCTGGTTGATCGGTTGATCAGGTTGATCGGGTTGGTCAGGTTGATCGGGTTGATCTGGTTGATCAGGTTGGTCAGGTTGATCGGGTTGATCTGGTTGATCGGTTGATCAGGTTGATCGGTTGATCAGGTTGATCTGGTTGAACGGTTGATCAGGTTGATCGGGTTGGTCAGGTATATCGGGTTGATCTGGTTGATCAGGTTGGTCAGGTTGATCTGGTTGATCAGGTTGATCAGATTCTACCGTGTATGTGTCTATTTGTTAGGGCTGTACATCTTAGAGTACGGCTCAAGGAAAATATCCCACCTATAACAATCACAAATAACAAAATGTTATCATTTATCCAGCATTTAAGTTTGAAAAATTAATAACATCATTGTGATAACAATAAAGTGAGTTTTATGAGTTAGTCAACGATAATATGCCCCCGAATAATGGTTCTTATGTGGTATTCAACTCATTCTGCTGTTCCAATTCGGAATAGAGGATTGATTCAGTACATTTCTGATCATCTTTTGTAGTATAGAGTTCAGAGGATCATTTTGTATGGATTGATTTGTTCACTACCACACCTTCCATTTGAGCGAAAGAGATACCATCATCGTCATTGCTATTGATAAGAGTTTCGTTTGAAAAATCGACTTTTCTGTCTTTAGCTGTAGTATTTGTTTTTACTTTTATTAATATCTTACTATTTTTAATGTTATGTTTTTCCTTATTATAATTTGTATTAGAGTGTTTGAATAATTCTTTTAGAAGTTTTATGATGGGGCTAAATGTCTCTTCTAATTGATTCTCAAAATCTGCTTTTCCCAATTTTATATTCTTAATGACTGTTCTAATTTGTGTCTACTTTTTATTATTCCCAACCATCTTAGCGATAGTAATAACATATATCACATCAGGTATATCAGCTCTTGATTACGTTTGATCAGTTTATGATCGGTTTTTGATCAGCGATTGAACAGCTTTTGATCAGGTTGATCAGCTTCTGTACTGCGTTTGATGAGGTCGAACAGCTTTTGAACAGCTTTTGAACTGCTTTTGATGAGGTCGAACAGCTTTTGAACTGCTTTCCTATCAGTTGATCAGCAATCACATCAGGTATATCAACTTTTTTAGTTAAAAGTTATCATACTAATATGAATATAATGGAAACTAATCATATTATAGGTGAATGCATGTATGTATATATCAAATCCCTTTCTATAATTGGACTACTATCAATTGGATCATCTTTGGTTATTAAAAGAAATGTGTATGTATCTTTCCAACATTCTCAAGGAAAATCATATATTTTGATCCGCATATATTTATAAATTTTGCATAAGACATATCTTTTTCCGACATGATCATTGTATATGTGCTTCATATTCATCTCATCTTGCTTAAACATAATAATCTTGTTGGCATTATCGCGCTCCAAATGCTTGCTTATATGGTTAATATGAGTAAAAACAATTAATAGATTTATGTCCGCCAATACAAAAGACCTCTCTAATATTATTTTGCTTCTCACAAGATACGGCATCGAATATCATTATTGAGTTGGCTTTTTTTTCAAACAATTTCAAAAATTTTTGTAGAAGCCAATGTCTTTTTATTTTTTATCCAATTTCAGCTAATTCAAGTACTCATAATTTCATTGATATAATGACTTTGGCTATATTAATAAACTTTACTCCATTTTGGACTATCTATACTAAACTCAGTCTTTTCGTTAGATTAGAAGGTTCAACAAATGAGCTCTATTATAGAATTCGGTGTCCTATACATGTTATTAGTTAATTATTTTCATTATATTTATTTATATTTATTTTTTTTTTTTATATTTAAGTATTTTATTTTCGATTTATATATTATATATTATATTTATTTTGTGAATTGATTAGAGTCTGATCTTCCATGCTTTTATTTTGTTTTAAATGCTTTGTTTTATTCCGATAACCCTATTTACTTGTTTGCATTACACATATATGCATATTCCAGTTACATATTTTGTTAATGAAGCTAAAGTATTTCAATTTATTATTTATTATTTATTATTATTTATTATTATTTCCAATCTACCGGGCAAGCCCTTACAGATTACATTCAAGATTGATATACAATTTAGGTACTATATAAAATTCTCTCCAGCTGTAACTTGAATCTATGCCTTACCATATCAAAATCAACAAGGCTAGCAACGCTATTACAGTGCGTTAAACACCTGGAAATGGGTTCATTGCAACCATAATTGGTTCTATGACTTTCAGTATTGAATAATAATGGATCTCTAAGTTGGCGAGCAGGAACACGGAATGGAATAATAGCCAGTAATTCTGAACAGTTAATATTACAATCGATTATGTCTTTGACAAATAAAACATTTATTAGCTTACGCCTCATAGAGAGATTCTGAAGATTCAGCAGGCGACATCTATCCTCATAATTGGGCATGTTTTCCCAATCGTAGAGATGCCGTAGAGCAAACCTTGAAAAACGCTTTTGAATGCCCTCGATTCGAGCAATTGAATTCAAGTAATAAGGATCCCATATAACGCTGGCGTATTCTAAGATGGATCTCACTAAACTAACAAATAGTGTTTTACACGTAAAATGATCCCTGAAATCCCTTGAATTACGCTTCACGAAACCCAAAAATGAGTTGGCTTTAGAAATCATATAATCCATATGGGTACTAAAAGAAAAGTTCTCATCAAAATATATACCTAGGTCTTTACATTGGCAGACTCTCGGAAAGGTAAGACTAGAATCGTAGGTGTAGTCAAATTTAATCGGGTGTTTACGCCGGGAGAAAGTTAAGACTTTGCATTTGTCAAAATTTAGATTAAGATGGTTACATTCACACCAATTAATAAGTGAGTTAATGTCTTTTTGGAAATCTATGCAATCCTTAATAGTCTTAACTGACAGAAAAATTTTTAGGTCGTCAGCATACAAAAGGCTTCTGCAGAAAGAAGAAGCATACGGCAAGTCATTTATAAACAGATTAAAAAGCAAGGGACCCAAGTGGCTTCCCTGTGGGACACCCGACTTTGCCGCAATAGGTTCAGAGTAGTATCCCCCGATTTTAACATATAAAATTCTATTGGTTAAGTAGGAGTTAAGCCATTTCAAAATTGTGGAGTGAAACCCTATATTCTCAAGTTTACATATTAATAAATTGTTCTGTATGCTGTCAAATGCTTTTGAAAAGTCAGTGTACAGGACATCGACTTGTGATCCATTTTCTATAGCATTAACACAAAAATTAGAAAAAATAGCAAGATTCGTGGACGTAGATCTTCCAGCAAAGAAACCGTGCTGTTGATTGGAGATAACATTTTTTGTTAATGTAAAAAGTAGCTTACTGACAATTTTGTCAAACAACTTAGGTATAACCGAAAGTTTAACAATAGGCCTATAATTTGTAATTAGATGTTTTGGCCCTGACTTAAATATTGGTGAGATAGCGGCAAACTTCCACTCATCGAGAAACTCACCCAGAAAAAGGGATTTATTAAATATAGAACATAAAGCAGAGTTCATTTCATTTTTAGTTAGTATTAATTCTAGTTACGTTATTGTAATAACTTTCTTTGTTTTATTGATAGGAAGTGGATATGAATTTGCATGGATATGTATGGATATTATGGAGATGCTGATGCTAAAAATAATATTTGTGTTATTGTAGTGGGCGTGTAGTTCCATAATTTCGTATGTGCTTTCTTAAGAAACAAAAATTTGTGGATTGTTTAAGTATGAATACTATGTATTTCTTGCCTCTATTAGGAGTTAGTATATTTTTGATTGATTGTCTCGCCAATAGTTTGTTGAGTTATATTGCTAGTGTGTCGATGTTTAAGTGAATTTTGGTTTATGAATTGTAATTATGTTATCATACTGATAACAACAACTGGGCTGATAAAATTACTAGCTCGATATTGTAGATGTTTCTATGAGTTTTCTCTCAAAGCCCCTTGTTAGTGCGTTTCTAAAGATTGTTTCTATTATCATTGTCGAACCTTTATCTGGCGACTAATTATAATAGGAATTAGTGTTTATATCTATTTGCATTATATTTAATTAATTAATTTGTAGTGGGGTTTTGAGTTAATTGTCTATGACCTTTAATGATTTTAAATTTATGTTCTAAAAAGAATGGTATGAAAAATTTTATTGTGCCAATGATATTCAGTGAAATTTATCCTTGTTCGTCTGTCTGTTGGATTATGATCGCATTAGAATTGATTAAGCTATTGGGATGAAATTTAACAGAAATGAAGGAGTTCACTATTTCTGTGTATGTATAAATTAATATGTTTCTTTTATTGTTTCTTAATAATTATAGATTAGACATCATAAGTAGGGTAGGGTATTAAGGGTGTAGGGTATTTAGGGTCGAATATTAAAATACCGTTTCGACATAAAAATGTTGTAGTCAAGCTTCAATCAAGCAGCTATTTTGTTGATTCAATAGCATTCTTTACAAGAGAAATAATTTAAGGTACATAAATCCCTAGGATTTAATATTGAAATAAGAAGTTGTTACCATTTAGACTAAACATTGTTCATAGTATAGATATGAGGCTTTCTTAGACAAACATATGTTTTAAGCGAAATTTTGTTATGACAATTTTGATGGTATACGCAGAAGAAAAGAAAAAGAATTAGCACCAAGAATAATAGAAATAAAAAAAGAATAAGAAAAAGAAGAAGAAAAAAAAATAAGAGTAACAATGGCATCCTAGCTTCACCAACTAGAGCCTCTCATGTCTAGACTTCAATATTAACAGGCTTTGTTTCCTAAAATTTAATAATTTAGACAAAATGTAATTACAAACTTTTTCCTAAAATTACAAACAACAACAATATCTCTTTTCTCAAACACATTTTTACAAACCCATCGCTCATTACAGTCTAAACCGGATCAAATAAATCTCTTACTCCTAAAAGGAATAATAATCAGCGCTAAAGGAATATTATTTAAAAACACTGAAATTAAAAATATATTACAAGAACAAATGAAAGAAAATCATGTCATAATATGTTCCTGAAACCATATCATCCATGATCAACTAGATGATCTATAACCATATTCAAAATCTACTCATAATATTTTCTATATGTATGTTCACAGTATAAACAAAAAAAAAAAAAAAAAAAATAAAAGCCGATAAAAGAACCAAAATAAATTAGTTAACATTCTTTTATTATAAACATTTCTTTATAAAATATAAATTTCTTTTCTACAATATAAGTATTTAATATAATTATATAAAACGAAATGAGAATTATAAAATCGGTGACGCTCACAGCCTCTCCAGACAAGGAGGTAAAGGCCGAAACTCCGGATAGGCTCGACGGAGAGCGCGAAAAATCTCTAGCATTAGCTTTAATTTATCCATGGTAGGGTGGTCGTCGAAGGTGGCTTGCATGCAGCATATAGCCTTGGCTAATGGCTCCAAATCCCATCTGGTTGCAGCCACTTCCTCCAATATGGCGAAGATATGTAGACGCAGCGGGAAGTTTTAATCTTCAATAGTGTAGATCGGCATTCTGTTAATTGTATCTGCTGTTAATTTTGTTGATTTTAATAATTGATAATTTTGAACAGTTTTTGACTGAACACTTTAAGTCGACTAATTAATGAGCCAGGGAACCACGAGAATTTATACTGCATTTTCAGCAGGCGTACTGCGTTCTTTCCATGTTTAGGTAGGTAGCTCGGAAACTACCATGTTTATGTAGGTAGTGCACATTGGCATTGCCGCGAACTTGCTAAATATTTTATGTCAATGCAAACATGCACATGGTGCGAATTGCGTTCGTTTTCTTAGGTGATAAGATATGCACATGGTGCGAACTACGTTCGTTTCCATTCCCAAGCATATTCCAAACGCGAAAGCATAAACATTGTACATCTTCGCTGAAATATTACTTTATGTATATAAAAAGTAAACCCTCAAATTGTTGTATTAACTCTTCTCACACGGACATCAAATGCTTATTCTAAAAGAAGCTATACAATGAAGAAAAAGAATAAGGGCTGCATCCTAGGTTTATCTACTCAATCCTCTGGTCTACACTTCAATATCAATAACATGCGTCTCTATTCCTAAAAATAAAAAACAAAAACAACTACAAAGCAAGAGAAAATCGTCTATTACAACATCAGCAAAATAAACCAAACTCCCACAACAACAACATAAACAAAACTCATACAGAAAACTCCTCCATAAATGTGTCGGTAGATTAGCTAACCATAAAATAAAAATAACTCATATTAGTAAGAACCTGTGAGGCTACAAACCCAAGTTCACTTGAAATGTTCATTAGTAACTATATAACTAAAGAAGAAAATCTCCACCCGAAAAGTAATAAAATAAAAGAAGATTAAATAAAACAAGTATAGCATACCCAAGCATATTCCTAACGCGAAAGCATAGACATTCCCTAAAATCCCTAAATTTGTTATATTAACTGTTCTCGCACAGACAACAAATGCTTATTCTAACAGAAGCTATACAATGAAGAAAAAGAAATAAGTGCTGCATCCTAGGTTTACCTACTCAATAACTCTCGTCTACACTTCAATAACACTAACAAGTGTCTCTATTCCTAAAAATAAAATAACACAGCAAGAATAAATCGTATATAAAACAACATAAGCCGAACTCCTGCAAGAACAAGACCAAAATAAACAAAAGAATTTTAATGCGTACATGTTCACTGTCGCTATGTCTCTCAGTCTGTCAGTCTATATGTATGTATGTCTGTATGTCCGTCTCTATGTATGTATGTCCGTCTCTATGTATGTATGTGTGTGTGTGTGTGTGTGTTTTTGTTTTTTTTTTAAATGAGAGGAAATCAATCGAAATCCAGAGTGCGAGACTTCAACTCGCTAAAAACTCTCCCCTATGTCTGTTGGTCCCCCCGGAACTACCGTTAAGTATACCGTCGGGAGGCAGAAGGAGCTAAAGCTCAAATGTCCGTTTACGTCCTATTGTCGAAAGTCTCTAATTCTAACGTCTCTGTTAGTGTGTGTACGGTTCAGTTGTTCTGAAGTCCGTTGCGCATTGCGCTCGCGTTCTACCATACGTTGTCGCAACATGATACTTACGCACCTTGATTTGACAGCCAATCAAACCTCCGGCGACTGCAACATACTGCCGATAATGTTGCTCGTTGTTAATGTTCGGAGCAGCGCACTTTCGGCGGTTGAACGCAATGCCTCGCATTCAAAAAAGATGTGGTGTGCATCTTCATGTGCCCTGGAGCACCACCCACAAATTGAGCTCGTGTCATGGCCATACTTACACAAATAGCTGCGAAAGCATCCGTGACCACTTATCATCTGTGTCATCTGTGTAAAAGTCTACCTCTCCGTGCCGTCTTTCGACCCAACACTTTACGTCGAGTATAAGTTGATGTGTCCATCGGCCCTTGCTGGAGCTGTTCCACCGATCCTGCCAGTTTGAGAATTACACCGGCTGCTTCGTGCGAAATGATTCGAAAACCGCAGCAAACCCGTAGAGCGCATAATCTAAACACGCGGTTTAGCTGCCGCAAGTTTTTTTTAGTCTTAAGCGCACTTGTCCACACCGGTGCAGCATACATTAAAACCGACGTGACCACCTTAGTGAGCAGCAGCCTGCGCTTCTGACTGGGCCCATATGTGTTAGCCATTATACGGGCTAAGGCCGCATACATTGTCATCGCCTTACCACATACCCTGTCGATATGCGCCGCGAAAGTCAATCTACTGCCTAGCATAACGCCTAAGTATCGAATTGCAGGGGCAGATCTAATGATGACGCCATCGATATTTAACTCTACGAACTCTAGCTTCTTCCTGCTAGTTATTAGCACAGCTTCTGTTTTCTGGGTAGCTAGCTGCAATTTGTTTCTTGTTAGCCAAGTTTTTACGTCTGCTACTACGCCTTGCGCTAGCGATTGGAGCTGGTTTAGATGCTTGGCTACAATAACGACAGCAATATCATCAGCATAGCCCACTATCTTAATGCAGCTTTGAACGGGTATGCGCAAGACAGCATCATACATAAGGTTCCATAAAAGCGGCCCCAGTACCGAACCCTGCGGAACCCCAGCTGTAACTTGATGCTGCTTAACACCAACATCGGTGTTGTAAAGTTCCTTAGAATTTCAATAAGATAGCGTGGTGTTTGCAGATGCTCCAGAGCTGCAATGATGCTTTTCCAGCTTGCCGAATTAAAAGCATTTTTCACGTCAAGCATTAAAACCAAACAGTACTCTTTGGTTCCATGTAACCAGCGGGTACCATCGATGGCTTTCTCGGCAGTACTTATCACGCTTTGGATCCACTGTTGAGTGGCCCTTTCGAAAGCCATGTTGTTGGGGCGACAAACCGTTTCTTGCATCTACATGCTGCTGCAGTCGTTCACGTAGGATATGCTCTAAAACCTTACCTAGGGCATCAATCATGCATAATGGTCTGTATGAGCTTGGCTCCATTGCAGGTTTGTTCGGCTTAGGAAGCAACACCAATCGCTGGATTTTCCATATTTGAGGAAAAGCGTACTCGTTTACACAAGCCTGGAATAGCTTGTGAAACGGTTCTGGCCTGATGCTATATGCCAGTTTTAAAACCTCGTTCGATATACCATCTGGTCCTGGCGCTTTTTTGCAGCAAAAAGAGTTTATTGCGGTATTTATTTCGTCGCCGGTGATATTTGGCATTGGCAAACTATTTGGCGCATATTCCATCGTAGGAAGCGCACCTAGATCATGCACCGGAAAGAGCGTCTGCACAACTTTCAGCATGAATTCTTCTGTTGCAGGTATTTGAGCCTTTGCGCATCTTAGCTTTGACAGTACTATATTATACGCGTCACCCCAGGGATTTGAGTCGACACTATCGCATAACTCTTTAAAGCATGTATCTTTGCTCTTTCTGATCGCTTTCTTGAGCGTTTTGCGGGCCAGCGTATATAAGGATCGGCACCTCTCATAATTTTCAGTAGCGATGCTACGTTGCTCAACTCGTCTGGGGTGCAGGCATTTCCTTCTGAGCTCAGCTATTTTATCGGTCCACCAGTAGACTGGACGTCGACCTCGTTTATTCGCTACTCTTGCCATGGATGCGTCGCACGATGTAGTGATCCATGATACAACTTGCTTAGCCATCTGTTCTGCGTTACCAGTTTGTGGATCCGAGATTCCCAACATTTGTGTAAATACATCCTTGTCTAGAGTTTGGAGCTTCCACCTTCGTTCTTTAGGGATACCTTGCCTTGCGAGTTTGTGCGACCATAGCTAAGATGCGTTATTACGGCCCGGTGGTCACTATTTGTGTACAAACTGCTGACATGCCAATCGATACGTCTCACCAGAGGCCAACTTGCGAAAGTGATATCTATCGTTGACTTTCTACCATTACGTTCGAATGTGTGTTTACAACCGTCATTTAACAGTACGACTTCTAGATTCGCGAAAGCTTCGAGCAGAATACGGCCTCTTTTATTTGTTGTTTGACTGCCCCAATCCACGGCCCACGCATTGAAGTCACCAGCTATTATACATGGAGAAATTTTATGAGCATCACGTACCAGACTGTCGATCACTGCTGCATATTCTGCATCATTTAGGCTTGGTGGACAGCTGAATACGTAGATACCTGCAAACTTAGCCGCCACGTAATACTCACGTTCCATGTCGAGCTTCCACTGGAAAGGAATTTTGCCGCAGTTCCAGATTGCAGCCTTGGCGTTTGCATCCGATAACCATTCGAGCTGATTTCGGTACTGCTCAGCGATAATCACGACGTCGATTTTTTGCTCAACAACCGTTTGTTTAAGAAGCTCTTGTGCAGCTTCACAATGATTGAGGTTGATCTGCAATATCTTCATTTCCGGTTTTCGCATGCAGCTCGGAAGGCAGGGCATTTTCGTCCGCCTGTGGCATGCTTACTGTCCGCTTTTTTACCAGCGCATATTATGCAAAAAGCTTCATTTTTGCAGTCCTTTGCGAAATGGCCCGTTTGTCCGCAATTAAAGCAGCATTTACTCCTGTCTTCGTTGCTTTTACACGCTTTTGCTATATGTCCGAAGTCCAAACATTTAAAACAACGGGGAACTGATTCCTTTGGCCTTATTCGGCATATTGACCAGCCTATTTTTACTTTTCCTACATCTAGGAGTGCTCTGGCTGATCTACCGGATACGCGAATTGTTGCAGTTTGTGAGTCGCCATAAGATCTGCGAATCGAGGTGATCACTGGCTCTTCTTCGCAGATAATTCGGACAGCCAGCGCAACTTCTTCGCTTGTGGTGACCTCATCTATGTCTCTAATTTCTAGTTGGAGGTCATTGCCCAGAGTTTTCACCTTCACCTGTTCGCCCAGCACTTTCTGCACTTCTGCCTTGAGAATCTGTACATTTAGATCAGGGCTCTTTTTAAGTTCGAACAACATTTCGCCTTTTTGCGTTTTTCGAATCTTCACCACATTTTCCCCAAGCTTTGCGAGACTTTGATCACCTTTGACAGTTTTTAACATGTCACTGTAAGAAAGGTTAACCGCCTTTTCAATGACAATTGATTCTGGCCTTAGTGACTTCAGTGCACGTTTGCCAACCTCTTTTGCGGTCTTTTTGCGGCTAACGGCTTTCCACTCACTATTTTTCTGTTGTTCAGCACTATTTTTCTGCTGCTGGCTATTCATTACTAGCTCTTTATCTTCCGTAGGGCACGCTCGCGCCTTTTTTACGCGCTGCTGTACAACGCTTCCTTCATCTCTTGATCGCTTTGCGTCCTTGCTGGGCTTAAGCAACGGAGACGTCTGAGTTGAATTCTCGCAGCTATTTTTTTTAGCGCTATCACAACGTGTTTCACGTTGACTTCTGTCACCATCCGACGCCCGTTGATTTAAAGACCAAACATGCTCAGCTTCCGATTCTGCTGTATCATATAACTTCACAATATGATCAAGCAAATTCCTCATCGGTTGGGTTATAGTACGACGCAACGCACCTGATGATGACGTTGTTTCCGCCATCACCGAGTGTAATTCACGGATCTTTCTTCCAAGTCTAACAAGGGCGCAGTTCCGTTGAGTCCTTTGCGCATTTTCTGCAGGCAAACTCGGTGGCGATGAGCTTGAACGCGTAGTTTGCTCTCTATTGTTAAACTTCAATGGCGACCGACCAATCCGACTACTCCTTTTGAATGGATCAGCTAAGTCTCTGCTGCTTCCTCCTGATTGACTATCGCCGCCAGTTTGCTGCCGATCAGTTTTGACGCTACCTACTGTAGTTGTTGTCGTGTGCTTCTTTCCAGCGTTCGTAGGTGTTGTCATCTCATTCTCGCCAGTCAAGGAAGTTAGCATGGACATGGCACGGGTAAATCGAGTTTATAATGAGAGCCGAAATTGAAACACGTCTGCTTGCATCGAGCTACAAACTCGCTCTCCTGTGCGTATGTATGTGCGACCCGTATAAACTACACTATTATGCCAGAAATGTACACAGCTATCAGTTGTAGAAAGCAGCAACCGATTCGCGACGAGGTGCTTACTATATACTTTTGTCAAAATGTTGCTAAAAAAGATATATAAGAATTGGCGAGCCGTATATTACGCGCTAATATGCGAGAAAAACACGCACCCAACGATTTTGGGAGCTACAAACCGATTTGCACTGGTGTGTATACTATATACCGAGAAAGGAGAAAATTCGAATATATATAATATATATATAATATTATAATATATATAATATCGAAAAAAAAAGAAAATTTTCCGAAAAAAACGTTGATAGCAACAAGTTGCTAAAAACCAACGTTGACAGCAAGTGCTGCCAACGACAACACTGATATTGCCTCAAATGTAAAAAGGGCCTATCAGAAAACACAATATCGCGACGTCACAAATGTAAATTGTGCCCGATAACACAATTTACATTTGTGTGTGTGTGTGTGTGTGTATGTCTGTCTGTCTGTATATTTGTCCGTCCGTCTGTATGTCCGTATTTCCACACCCACATTTTGCCACACCCACTTTGCCACGCCCCGCTGGACATCCCACTTTTCCATGCCCACTTTTGACACGCCCACTTTGTCACACCCACATCTAACCGCCCACTTTTGCCACGCCCACCTCTATCCCGCCCACGTTTGGCACGCCCACTTTTGGTACACCCACTTTACCACGCCCTCTTTTGGTACGCCCATTTTCCTCATTCATCCCTCTTCGCAGTCGCTACCCTGTGCCAGAAGGTACATATAACCACTACTTATTTGTTTTTACTTTTAGTGATATCTTACTATTTTTAATATTATGCTTTTCCTTATTATAATTTGTATTTGGTGCATTTGAATATTTCTTTTAGAAGTTTTATGATGGGGCTAAATGTCTTTTCTAATTGATTCTCAAAATCTGCTTTTCCTAATTTTATATTCTTAATTTCTGTTTTAATTCGTGTCTACTTTTTATTAGATCTTTTAATATTTTCCCATCCATTTTAGCGATAGTAATAACACATATCAGATCAAGTATATCAGCTCTTGATTACGTTTCGATCAGCTTTTGATCAGCGTTTGAACAGCTTTTGATCAGGTTGATCAGCTTTTGAACTGCTTTTGAACAGCTTTTGATGAGATGGAACTGCTTTTGAACAGCTTTTGAACTGCTTTTGATGAGGTCGAACAGCTCTTGAACAGCTTTTAAACAGGTTGATCAGCTTTTGAACAGCTTTCAACTGCTTTTGAACAGCTTTCAACTGCTTTTGAACAGCTTTTGATGAGGTGGAACTACTTTTGAACAGCTTTTGAACTGTTTTTGATGAGGTCGAACAGCTTTTGAACTGCTTTTGATCAGGTCTAACAGCTTTTGAACTGCTTTCCTATCAGTTGATCAGCAATCACATCAGGTATATCAACATTTTTAGTTGAAAGTTATCATACTAATATGAATATAATGTAACCTAATCATATTATAGGTGAATGTATGAATATCAAATCCCTTTCTATAAGTGGACCACTATCAATTGTATCATCTTTGGTTATTAACATTCTCAAGGAAAATCATATATTTTGCAGCATATATTTATTTTTATATGGTAGGTATGAGTAAAAAACAATCAATAGATTTGTGTCTGACAATACAAAAGTACTCTCTAATGTTGTTTTACGTCTTGTTTTTGTTTCATACTATCTCAACAATTTTTGTAGAAGCCAATGCTTTTTATCCAATACAATAGCTACTTCAAGCACTCATAATTTCAGAGGTTCTCCCAACTAGCCGCGGCCAAACTGTCTTTTCACAAGGCTAGGCTTATGGGGGAGAACACCGAAAACCAGGTTCGCTTTCTGTCTGGGGCTCTCCGCAGTGCCGTCACCAGCTCCTGTCCGATAAGCCGTCCACGTAAGCGCAACAAGCCAGGATGGTGGACCCCAGAGCTGGCGGCGCTAAGGAGAGCAACCAGAACGCTCTTAAACAGGGCCAAAAGCTCCGGCAATGATACAGACTGTGTTCTGTACAAGACTGGGCTCAGGCTTTACAAGAGTAGGATTAGAATAGTAAAAAGGGACTCATGGAGGGAATATTGTGGCTCTGTTTGCGAAGTAAACGAGGCAGCAAGACTACGAAGGATACTTGCCCGCGAAAAGGCGACACAGGGCCTTATCCTAAGGTCTGATGGCTCGTGGACGCAAAGCAGCCGGGAGACTCTGGAAGTGCTTTGTGACAAACACTTTCCAGGATGCACTGATCACGAGTTGGAAGCGGAGGTGCAATGTGGCGCTAAAATTTCCATCTATGAATCAGCAGCGACCCCATCACAGGGTGCAGTTGGCGACATTGTGGATGAGGACAAGGTTAAATGGGCGGTTGGTTAGTTCAGTCCCTTCAAGTCGTCGGGGCAAGACGTTATCATACCGGCCATGCTGCAAAAGTCCCTCACCTCAATCCTACCGCTGCTAATCGAAATTTTCAAAGGGTGTCTCAGGAATAAATATGTCCCTGAGGAATGGAGGGAAGTAAGGGTCGTCTTCATACCGAAAGCAGGCAAACCATCCCACTTCTCCGCTAAGGACTACAGACCTATCTCTCTTTCGTTATTCATGCTGAAGACGCTCGAGAGGCTGGTAGATCTGTACATAAGGAACAGGATCACTCATAGGTTGTGCCAGTCCCAACACGCCTACATGAAAGGCAAATCGGTTGAGAGCGCACTTGATAGGGTGGTGTCCACTATAGAGAAATCTCTTGGAAAAGAGAATACACTCTGGCTGCCTTCCTGGACATCGAAGGGGCATTTAATAATGTCAAACCGGAGGCAATTAGCGAGGCCCTGAGGCACTTTGACATCCCAGAGGCCATGGGGGACTGGATTGATGAAATGCTGAAAGGCAGGATCATTAGTCCACCCATGGGGACGACCAAGCTGCTTAAGAACGTCACGCGCGGGACTCCCCAGGGAGGGGTTCTCTCCCCCCTCCTGTGGCTCATGGTGGTGGACGGAATTCTGAGAGAGTTCTGGGGTTAGGGCTACAGTGTACGCTGATGAAAACCTCGGTAACGAGGCCCAGCTCGGACACGCCAGCGTGCTTCACAGGCTTGGGCGGCTAAACTCTGGTCACGGGTTGAACCTGTCTGCTCCAACGGACTACATTCTCCCGAGACTCGAGTTTGAGGGCAGACCCTCGGTGCTCATACCCAGCAGGGAGGACTGGTTGTCAGGGGAACTAATCCCGCCAAAGAGGCATCGTTATCTTCACGGACGGTTCAAAGACCGATGAAGGTACGGGAGCTGGTTTTTACTCCAGCACGCTGCAAGTTGAGCGACATTTCAGACTGCCTGACCACTGTAGCGCGTTCCAAGCGGAGGTGTTTGCGATCGAGCGGGCGGCTATCGAAAGGATATCGAACACCGATATACACTTCTTCGTGGATAGTCAGGCCGCCCTGCTTGCGCCGGAGTCCGTGGTGGTAAAATCAAGGGTTGTATCGAATTGCAGAGGGAAGCTCAGGGAACTCAAGGCAACTCACAATGTCAGACTCTGCTGGGTCCCAGGTCACTCTAATATAGAGGGCAAAGGGTGGGTTCATCAACTAATTCCGCAGAAGCTGATACCTCCATTGGCATACCGATTTCGTCCCAGGCTAAAGAAATTGAAGTCCTGGCCAATCTTACCTGGGAAAGCCGGGCAGATTGCGCTACGACCCGGTCTCTATGGCCAAGAATTAACTTGAGAAACTCTAGGGCACTCCTCTCCTTACCGAGGGAGCAGCTGAGAGTCGCAGTTGGAGTGATCACGGGGCACTGCCCAATAGGCCAAATGGTTTCCAGATGGAGGCCTGGAAGAGACTATAAGCCACTTGCCCTGCCAGTACCCCGCCTTATCACGAAACCGCCTCCGGACGATGGGGGTTGGTTTCCTGGATAATCTGTCGGAGCTGGCAGAGCGACCGGTTTCTAGCCTCCTGGGTTTCATTAGGAGCGCACGTCTGGCCTTTTCGCGGCCTCTACCCGACCAACACAGGGAGGCTCTGGCCGCGGGGCTGGAGATCCGGCGCGCAGACAGGGAGTTTCCACCTAATTTAACTATACATATGGGCAACCACAATGGGCCGGATAGGCCTAGGTGTTGCTAATCTCCCCCCCCCCCCCCCACCCCGGGAGATTACAAGCCCTCCTTACCTACCTACCTAAAGGTTTATTATTCCGAAATTAAGAAAGGTACACTAATCATTGAGGTGTCAAAGGAAAGGTATTGCCACACCCCTCATTTCCCTAGTACACCGTTTTACCACCAAGGTTACGGTTTGGAAGATATTTGAGTTTTAAGAAAAAAATTGAGGTGCTATTATATAACCTTTCCCCTACCTCTTATATGACAATTAAGGTATATATTAAAATCACTATTTATAAAGCCCATCATTTTCTCTTTTCAGTGATATATAATATGTCATACTTACCGTTAGAGTTGGTAAATTGCAGAAGGGATGATTATTTCAAAACAGTGTTTTATGTGTATTTTTTATTAATTACTACTTATTACGTAGAAATTTATTCGTTTGGTACAATTTCATAGTCCTCGTCGTTGTCGTCTTCATCCGTTTCGTGATGTGTCCCCTCACGAGAGGGGAATTATAACCCCCTATTTTAATATAAGGTATATATTAAAATCACTATTTATAAAGCCCATCATTTTCTCTTTTCAGTGATATATAATATGTCATACTTACCGTTAGAGTTGGTAAATTGCAGAAGGGATGATTATTTCAAAACAGTGTTTTATGTGTATTTTTTATTAATTACTACTTATTACGTAGGAATTTATTCGTTTGGTACAATTTCATAGTCCTCGTCGTTGTCGTCTCCATCCGTTTCGTGATGTGTCCCCTCACGAGAGGGGAATTATAACCCCCTATTTTAATATAAGGTATATATTAAAATCACTATTTATAAAGCCCATCATTTTCTCTTTTCAGTGATATATAATATGTCATACTTACCGTTAGAGTTGGTAAATTGCAGAAGGGATGATTATTTCAAAACAGTGTTTTATGTGTATTTTTTATTAATTACTACTTATTACGTAGGAATTTATTCGTTTGGTACAATTTCATAGTCCTCGTCGTTGTCGTCTCCATCCGTTTCGTGATGTGTCCCCTCACGAGAGGGGAATTATAACCCTGAGTATGTCAAACACCGGCTACGCAACAGAATAGTGTTTTGTGGCCAATTTTAGGGCACTTCATGATTATAACCCTCAGTATGTTAAACGAAGGTTAATGCTAAAAAAGGAAATTTTGGGGTCTGTAAAACGCTAATTTTTTTATATTTCAGTGAGTTACACATTATATATCGTTGAAAAGAGAAAACATGGGCCTTAAGATTATTGATTTTAATACATACCTTAATTGTCATATAAGAGGTAGGGAGAAGGTTTTATAAGAGCACCTCCACCATTTTTTTCTTAAAACTAAAATATCTCCTAAACAATTGACAATATCGAAAAAATATATATTACTAAAACATAGGTGCAAATATTCAATCGGTATCCTTTCAATCGGTATATTTACCTTCTCTATAGGGCTAATAGTTTGGAACTTATCGCTCGCCAAAGATTCTGCATTTCCAAAATTCAAACGCCCATATCTTCTATACGGAAGCCACGCCCCCAAAAATATTTTGGGATTCGATTGTTCGGTGAACGAAGGCTTAATTTTACTTTAGCGGTTTGGCGCAGCCGGAAATACTAAAGGCTGAGTCCTCGATAGCTCAAATATGTCTAAGTCATCAGCAAAAATGAGGTCTAACCAACGACCATTAAGGTTTGGTATAGAATTTATCTGGTACAGACCTCTAGATGATATGTCGTTAAGAAGACAAATATAGTTTTCCAGATATGATGACGGTAAGAGAACTAATGAGTACTCACATTTTTCCCAAGTAACATGAGGCATGTTGAAATCAACAAGAACAATAAGGTGGTCAGTGGGTCCAAGGTTATCAGCCACTTTACTTATACAGTTCACATGTTTACGGTATACATCAAAGGAGGAATTAGGATAAAGATACTTAAGCAACCGATCTTGGCGTGAACACAGCAAAATTCAATATCTTCGTTGCATCCAAGTACTTCCTCTCGAGAAAAATAAGTACACTTAACAGCGATCAAAACGCCTCCACCTCTGGTAATAGTTGTGAGAGATAAGTTACGGTCTCTACGATAAACAGTATAAGCATTTCATAATACCTCTAAGTTTAACATATCTTGTTTAAGCCATGTCTCAGTGAGAGCAATATTTTGAACTCTAAATCAATACTCTTTAGTACAAGATCTCTTCATTTTGTGTTGAGGCCTCTTACATTCTGACATAAGATAGATGGAGCAATATATAGATGTTTTATATTTAGTTTTTTGCAGCTGTACCGCGTTGTGGCTGGCCACTATTGTTTACGCGGGTATTCTTGCGATTATACTCGTATTCATGCACAATAGCGTTCGCTGGCCAGAAGGATGGGTCAGCAGCACGACCCATGAGATGTAGAGGTAAGCGTAAGTTGAAAGAGGAGTAAGATCTTTGAGATCTAAATTTGAATTTAGTAACAGTAATACTCGTATCCTGCATACCTAGCTGAGAATATATATGATCGCGAATGTCATCAACACTCGTATCTGGTGCAAAATGAGAAATAAATAAAGTTTTATTAGGTTGAACTACCGTCAGTTTCCTTCCAAAGTGAACGGCCTGAACAGGAGCAATAGATGAATTGCTATGCTTCGGTTTAGTTCCTATATTTTTATTCGGTTCAACAACCACATTAGGTGTTAAATTAGAAGTTGTAGCGCCAGAAGCCATAATAGTTTTTGCACTTAGTTCAATAGTATGCAGTTCTTCAGCAGTCATGTTATGGACCGCGGTTAAAGCAGGACTTAGAAGGTTAATCAGCTGAGGTGGATCTGGCAAACCTATAGATAGCGGAGTCGGAAGTTTATCAGCAGCATCAGGGATATATTTATCGACCGAGCACGCACGAGAATTTGATTGAAGCACCTGCGAACGAGTACGTATCCGAATGGGCGAACTATCATCAACAACTTAAAATTATTAAAAAGCTGCTCATATTTATCGAGTTTCGACTGAATCGAAGTTAAGTCTTTAGCAATATCACGAAGGTTCGACCGTACTTGGCGTAGTAAAATTATAATATCAACTTCCTTTGATCGGCACTGTGGACAGGACCAGCGTAGTCCTCTATCAACACCAATTAAGTCAGCGATCTTACACGTTAGCCCGGCACACTTTATGTGAAATTCCGCATCGCACAGCCAGGAAAATACTATACGTTCAGAATCACCCCGAACTTTACAGGTTTTCGAGTGACAGGCCATTAGTTAATAAATAGAAATTTAGCAAAATATTTCACGAAACACCCAGTAATTAATTTAAGTAGAACTTGAAACTTGATTCAGCTGCAAGCCTATGAGTTTATATGTAAGTAAATATATATAATATATGTATATAGGCTCGGACAAAACAAAATCCGAGTGCGTACAATGCACTCTCACTTCTCACCAAAAATTGTCTAATTAAAAGAGAGTCAAAACCGGTTTAAACAACAATGCCTAGCAAGCAATGAACTATATATGCAAATTATTGTGATTCGAAGTAAAAGGTAAAAGTTATTCTTTGTGAATCGAACAGAAAAAGTTTAGTTATTTATTTGTTATATTTTCTTTTTAATCAATATACATTTGATTGTGCTATATGTTATACACTTGTTTATGCTATATGTAATGGATTTCACACAATTTATTATAACCAGTAATACAAAAAATTGGCGACGAGAAGAAAACACTTCCTATCACGGCAACGAGTTAAGAATGTCCTCTTTACCAGTACGCACAGAATTCTCCACGTAGAACTACTGAAAATGGGGAAGGTAGGCTCTACTTTCAGGAGAAGGCAAAATTTCTTGGCCTTATTCTGGATAGGAAACTACGCTGGAAGCCAAACACCTCGGAAAGGGCAAGACAATCCATGGTGGCTGTTTACTTGTAAGGAAGTAAAACTTTCCTTACAAATACAGGTGTAGAACTTGGCCTGCACCCCACCTGAGCTGCTCCCTTGAAAACCGCTTTCGAGGGATGCAGTAACCTTGAGTTGCGCGGTCCCAACTTAAGGTGGAATTAATTCTGCAAAGCAATTTGCAAACACAGCAAAACAATTTGCAAACACAGCAAAACAATTTGCAAACGTCGAACCGCAAACAAACGAAACAACGTCGACCATCGAAACAGACGAAACAATATCGAACTTCAAACAAACGAAGCAACATCGAACCGCAAACAAACGAAACAACGTCGAACATCGCAAACAAACGAAACAACGTCGAAAAGCAAAGCAAATAACAAGAACCAAAATACATAGCCGCAAGATCAACAACAAAAACAATAGCCGAATAAAAAAAACGGAATTCCAAGAAAAAAACACAAACGTAAGTACATAGCCACTGTTGTAACAACAAAAACATGCACGAAAGCGGGAAGACAGAAAACGACACACATCATAGAAAAATTACACCAACTACCACAGGCAAGTTTACATTGAACAAATATATATTAATAAACTCGTTTAGAAAAACAACAAGTGCATAGAACCCTGACAACAAATACACTAAGGGGATTAGCAGAATTATAGTGCAATAATACCAACAACAGCAACGTCACAGCAGAGAAGAGATTTACAACAAATATACAAAGGAGTACAAGAATATTGCATTAAGACCAACAACAACAACAACACAGCAGAGAAGAAATTTACAACAAATACACAAAGGATTAGGAGAACACCATTCAAAGCACATAGAAATTCAGCAACGACAATTATACATAAAAAGTGCAGCGACGAGTACTGAGAGCCTGGAGCCATACGATGATCAGCGATCAAAATCTTCGACAAACAACAAGCAACAACAAACACAAGTTTGGCAAACAAAACAACAATGTACACTTCGAAAAAAACTGGAGCCGCTACTACAACAAAGAAACAGACAAGCAGATTAAGTCAAGGCCACGCAACAGGAGCACTGACCCTGACAACAACAAAAAGATAGCCAAGTACCGCGACCCTTGGCATATAAAAGGAGCCACCGACCAGGGCAAATTCACTTTCTTGGAGAACAGCGAACGACGCGGTAAGTGAACTTTTTAAGCATCTGATCCCACCTTAGAATCCTTGACCCGACGTTAAGCTCATCAAACGTCAAATATCCCAACTTAGAATCCTTGAGCTTGGCGCTAAACTTCCACGTGAGCGCCAACATCAAACGTAGAATCCTTGATCCTGACGTTAAACTCCCACGTGAACGTCAGTATCAAACGTAAAAATCCTTGTTTCCGACGTTAAGCTACCACGCGTACGTCACGATCCTAGTACACTTGATAGATGATTTGCATCACACACAAAGACACGAATACACTACCGCACCTAATATAATACCAAAAACATTGAATTTAATTTAATTACATTTATTTATTTACGCTAAGACAATAACCGCGATAATTAACCAAATCTAATGATTTAATAATATAATATAAAACATACACCACTAATCGCAAGATAACGTGTTTTTCCACAGAGTAGCTTAAGTCGATTTTCATATGTAAAGTAGAATAAGAAATATTCGGTGTAATATTAATAGTGAATAAACATAAAGAGGCTAGAGAGGGGAAAACCTCGTGACATACTCTTGCAGAAAAGCCATTGGTAAGAAGTACGTGACTGTACGTGGCGGTGGTTAGGCCCACTGCTATACGGGATGGGCATCTGGTTGCCATCGCTGGAAAGAAATAACGAACTGTAGACTGTGAGAAAGTTCAAAACTCAGCCAATACCTTTCTTATTAGTCAATTCCGGCCGTTTTATTTCAAATTGCCTGGCGTAATCTCTGTAGTCGTTCACAATAGAGTTGAGAATCAATTGTTCGAGCAACTGGGAGTAGCTCATGGTGGACGATTCCCTTTCAGTCCCACCATACACACAGCATCACTTTTTTCAGCGTCAATCCTGGCTTTGCTTACGATTTTTGATGCTTCCGATTATCATAGGTGACCCCTTTCTCATCACGGCTATGACACGTTTCAAAAAAGGTTCGATTTCGTTGCGTTTCAGCAGCGCATCGCAGATGATAATTCTGTCTATCATGTTTTTGTCGCTCAACTCATGAGGAACCGATATATCAAGCTTTTTTTGGTAGCCAGCCTTGTGTAGATGGTTTAACCCTATTCCTGCCATGCTGTGACTTTGGATCACACTTTATGTTGAAATTGCTATAATTTCCAAATTCCACCTTTTTTGACTTGAAGGGCGCAATGTATTTTTTTATCTGTATTATTTTAATTAAAAAAGCATACAAATTCTTTTGTTATTTTGTTAAGTTAAATTCTCTTATTAAATAATACATAAAATGGCGTAAACTGCCGTGATGTGACTCCCAGTCACACCATATAAAAGTGTATAAACTTTTTATGTGACGCATATATGTACGTATACTTTTATATGTAGCTATTGCGTAAAGGTCTTAAGTAAAAGCTTTGCATGTAAAACCATTTGGATTTGCTTTATTTTGCGATGAAGATACTATAAATTTGATAGTCAAACATACTAACGTGAATACAACTGAGCATGCATGTCAGTTCTGGAAGCCAACAGATGCTATAGAAACTCGTTCTTCTATTGGCTTATTGTTAGAAGCAGGAAGGCAAAAACGTGGCCTAAGTCATTACGAAGAATTTTGGGATCCAATATTCGGTACAGTACTGTTTCGTGCTTGTATGTCAAAAAACAGATTTGTTGCTTTATCACGATATTTACGATTTGATGACAAATCCACAAGATCCTTTCGGAGATCCGGAGACAAATTTGCACCACTTCGGGATTTGTGGAATATGCTAAACAAAAATTTTTGGAAATACTAAATGCCTGGGGAAAACCTAACAATCGACGAACAATTAGTGCCATTTAGGGGCAGAGTTTCCTTCTGGCAATAGATACAATCAAAACCTGATAAGTCTAACCAGTTACCCACTATATGGAATTCCATACTTAGGAAAGGAGGGTCGTAACAGAACTACAAATTTAGCACAGCGCGTTGTCGAACAATTGTCTGAGCCCTATGAAAGGACGAATAGAAATATAACTTTCGATAATTATTTCACAAGTTATGAGGTGGCAGCGAATTTGCTTTCAAAGCAATTGACTTGTGTTGGCACTTTGCGAAAAAATAAAAGATGTGTGAAATTCGCTTCCAAATTCATGTCGAGAAGTCAACAGCAATCTGTTCGGTTTTCGAAAGACCATGACTTTAGTGAGTTAGGTACCACACAGAAATAAGGCCGTGCTGTTGCTTTCCACAATGCATCATGGCATTGATATTGATAAAAATAACGACAACTAATCGGAAATAAATCTTTATTATAACTCAACAAAAGGGGGTGTAGATGCATTCGATCAAATGTGTCGTGCTTTTTCCGTAAAACGAAAAACTCTAAGGTGGCCAGTTGCGCACTTCTATAATTTGATTGATGCAAGTGGAATCGCTGCGGTAGTTGTATGGCTCTCATTATACCCAGACTAGAACAAAGCTAAACAAAACATTTGACGTTGGAATTAGTCATGCCGAATATAAACCGAAGAAGCCTAAGGAGTCTGAAGAATGCAAACACCTCCGCTATAAAGGACGCCTTGCAAATTGCATCAACAAATGTGGTTAGTCCAGTACCTTCGCCGTCACCTCATGTTCGGCGACGATGCATCCATTGGCCATCCCGAAAAGGACGAGCTTCAAAACAATGTTGTAATACATGCGGACGAAATGTCTGCCAAGAGATTTCTAGGAAAACAATTATTTGCTCCGCTTGCCAACTTTAGAATAGTCCAAATAGTAATTCTTTAAGTACAAATATTTCTATATTATATGATTAGAATTCTAGAAACGGATTTGAATAATGATAAGAAAGAATAAAAATACATATAACATACCAAAGAAAGAAAAGTGATTTTAATATTTGTACGTGACTATAAGTCACACCTTGGCGGTTTACGTCAGTGAAAAAGCATGGCAGGAATAGGGTTAAAACAATTTTGTGGTCAATGCCAAGGTCCATACCAATATCGACTCTGTTGATATTCCTATCTTGTTGGACTTTTTCAAGAATTTCATCAGGTTTAATAGAAAAGCACAAATAACCAGAGTTGGGCAAACTTATTAACTAGTGACTTTTCGTTAAAGTTAATTTAACTTCGTTACTTTCAGAGACGTCTTCGTTATCGTTAAAGTAACGCAGTTACTTTGCAGTCATAACGTTAAACTTACTCTGATCGTTATCATTAAAGTAACAAAGTTACTTTGCAATCGTTAACGTTAAAGTAACGAAAGTAGGATCGTTGCTCTGATCGTTATCGTTAAAGTAACGAAAGTTAGATCGTTGCTCTGATCGTTATCGTTAATGTAACAAAGTTAGTTCGAGTCGTTAACGTTGAAGTAACGAAGTTGTTTTTAACTAGTTAAAAAAACGAGTAACTAAAAACTTTAACGACGTTACTTTAATGAGTCTTCGTTACTTTTGTAGATTTAGGTAGTTACCATATAATGGGGTAATGAAAAATTTTTGTTTTGCTAGTCGATAGTAAAATTAACAAAACAGATTTTGGTCATTATCTGCGGGAGGTGGACACAATATTTTATAATAATTAATTTTTACTATTTAATTAAAAAGTAATTATATAATTTAATTGTACATTTAAGACTAAGTACACTTATGTTTGTACATACATATATTCAATATATATACCTTAATACGAAAATAATTAAGTGCGAACCTGCCTAATTTCTGATTCTTCTGACAAAAAAAATTTTGTCATCGATAGACGGTTGATAGATGGTAATTGTCGCTGAGTAGTTGTTATAATTGGAAAGTTATAATTGTCGCTGACTGTTTGTTGTAAATTTCTTTTTCTTACCCTTTATCGGAGCTTGGGTGGCGGCACCGCATTACAATAATATTTTTCGGCATCTGCGGAATTTCGTGTTCATGTTATTGTTAGTTTGTTGATTTAAGGGTTATAAAGGAATTTAAATTGTTAACGAATGGACTGTACTTTATTCACTGAAACTTTCTGAGCACATAAAATTCTTACATGATTGCTTAAACAATGATTAGCGGAACAAACCGGTATTGGTTTGTTGTTGTTTTGTATCATTGACAATTAGAAATAAGAAAGACGAAAGCAAGTAAATGATAATACAACGTAAAGACTTAGAAAATATGTACATTTAAATTTCCACCAATGATACACTCTAGATATACATATATACATTAGAATTAAACCTATGATACCTACAAAATTAATATACACTGCAATGAATGCGTTAATTTGGTTGGTGGAAGGTTCGGCTCCTTAAGTAGTATGATGTCTCCAATTACGAAATTCGGTTGAGGCTGCTTCCATTTTGGATGGAAATGGGATGGTGTTAACGGATTGATCTCCGTGTCAGATATAGTTCATAATGGCCGACTATTAAGAATAGCTTCGGTTTGCGTAAGCACTGTATAGAGTTCTTCGAAGGATAGAAGACTATCGCCTATTACACGGCGAAGGTGGAGTTTTATTGATCTTACACCCGCCTCCCAAAGCCCACCAAAATGGGCCGGGATAAAGTGCCAATTGGTTCCATCTTCAAATAATGATGATTTGATGTCTGCATTCGTCGTTTGGTCTTGCAACAATCTGAGCATCTCATCCAAACTTCGACGAGCCCCGTGAAAGTTTGTCCCATTATCTGTGTAGAGATTACTACACTTTCCCCGACGGCTTGTGAATCTTTTAAATGAGGCAATGAAAGCATTTGAAGTTAATTCACTCACCAATTCTATGTGCATAGCTTTTGTCGACATGCATACAAAAAGGCATATATATGCTTTGGTGATTCTTGGGCGTTTACAAGTTGTCATTTTTATTGTTAGAGGACCTGCAAAATCACACCCGCTATTCAAAAATGGTCGACATGGTTGCACACGTGCAGGTGGCAAGTTAGCCATGATTTGCACCGAAGTTTGTCGCCGAAGTTGAAAACAGCGTTTGCATTCGAAAACAATAGATCTGACCAAATTTCGAGCACCTATAATCCAAAAGTGTTGCCGAAGAATCACAAAGAGCTCAGTTACGCCTGCATGCAGATAGGTTTTGTGCATAGTTATCCCGATCAGCTCCGCTATATGGTGGCGTGGTAAAATAATTGGATGTTTCATACTGTAGGAAATACTAGTATTTTGAAGTCTACCGTCGACACGTAGCAGACCGTTCGAATCAATAAATGGCGAGAGTTTGATGAGTTGGCCTTTTTGGTGAAGCATTTGTTTGCCTAACAACTGCGTCACTGTACTTGCAAAAGTTTTTCTCTGTACGGCTATAAGTAGTCTAATTCGGGCTGAATGTAGCTCTTCAAATGTAGGAGGGCCCTTAACTGCGTTATATCTACGTTGACATATCAAGATAAATCTGCAAACATATGCTACAACTCGAAGTAATCGATTCCATGATGAACATCTTTCGGCGACTTCCAATAATACTGGTGTGTTTTCTTCTGACCCCAAATTACATACTACAGCCTGTTTCTTCTCCAAAAGCACATCTGCAGAACACTGAAGTTTATTTTGTTCATTAAATTTAGAAATAGGCCACTTATCTTTGTTAAACTGCAACCATGGAGGTCCGTTCCACCACAACTCATGATTTACTAATTGATCTGGCGTTAACCCACGCGATGCACAATCCGCCGGATTCTGACGAGTGTTTACGTAATTCCAGCAAGGTCGTGCAATCGTATCTAGAATTTCCTCAGTGCGGTTGGCCACGAACATTTTCCAGTTGCGTGGCGGGGCAGATAACCAATGCAGAACTACTTCAGAGTCAGTCCAAGCATACAGCAATGCCTTTGAAATGTCGAGAGTGCGTTTGACTGCTCCAAATAGTCGGCACAGAAGTAGCGCAGCGCAGAGCTCCATGCGAGGAATCGAAATTGACTTTAATGGTGCAACTCTTGCCTTAGCCGTAATGATGTTTATCACGGGTTTTGAGCTAGGTGAGCGGAATACCGAATAAATAACACATGCATAGGCAACTGCTGATGCATCGCAGAAACAATGGCGTCTGGCACGGAAATGTAAATTCGTCTCGGAATTTTGATTGTTTCGAAATGGTGAATCGACTGCCTCAGTTCTTGCCATTGCTGAACTATTTCCATAGGAACTGAATCGTCCCAGTTGACATTCAACAACCATAATTTTTGAAATATAATTTTCATTACAATTGTTGATGGCGACAACCAACCATTAACATCAAATACTCTGGAGACTTCAGATAAGATACACCGTTTTGTAACTTGTTGATTTTCTAGTTTCGCAACTCGAAATGAATATACATCTGAAGCAGGATTCCAACAAAGTCCGACAATCTTAACGACCTTGTCCGTAGACAGGCCAGTGCCCAAAAGGGAGGTTTCACCACTATCACCTGACAAACTGGACAAAAACTCTTCGGAATTCGAATTCCATTTGCTTTGCTTAAAGCCACCCATTTCTAACAGCTGTGAGAGCTCAGATTTAATACTGTGTAATTCATCAAGCGATTCTGCACCCACCATAATATCATCTACGTAAATATTATGAAGAATTACGTCAGATGCGCGCGGTAGTTTGGCTTTGTTATCGATAGCAAGTTGCTGCAATACTCTGACGGATAGAAAAGGCGCGGATGCAGTCCCATATGTCACAGTACATAAACGAAAATGCTGAATTGGTTCATCCACACTGTTTCTCCACACGATTCGCTGATAATCCCTGTGCAGGTTGGCAACCCAGATTTGTCTAAACATTTTCACGATATCCGATGTAAAAACGTGAGCAAATCGTCGAAATCTAAGCGAGACGCCAAACAGATCACGCTGAATTGGTGGGCCAATTAAGGCTGCTCGCACACTGCATGCGTTTTTCGTTCGTCCGAATTCTGACGAAAACATGCGAACGATCCCATTGCATGTTATTGATTGTAAATGCGCACATTGAAGCACTGTTCCGTCGTAAGAATTGCTGCGAAAAGTTGCGAATTGCGAACGATCCCATTTGAATAGGATCGTTCGCACGATTTCGGACGAAGTGTTTTTTTTTTTTTTTGTTCAATTAGTTATGCAGGTGATGAAATATTCACCAAAATGACTTCTCTTCGCGAAAACCTCACGAACTTAAATCTTCCTTTTAGATAAGAATTTTCTAACAAAAAAAAGTCATCAACCGTGTCCATTATGTTATGGACACATATGGAGCATATGTTGTTTTTGCTTTACTCATAATTTTACGCACCAGTTCTGATAGAGTGTGCGGAGTCTAAATAAGACTTCGGACGAATCGTTTTCGTCAGAATTCGCACGAAAGAAAAACGCATGCAGTGTGCGAGCAGCCTAAAAGTGTATCGTTTAGGGATCTCCCAAATGAATCTTTATGTGACCCATCAAAGACTACCCGTAGTTTGGTGGTTGAACTATGTGGATTGAACACAGCATGGTGTGGAAGGTAGTATTGCGGTTGAGATGAAATGTTTTCTGATTAAACTGGTTGCATATGCCCCAATAAAAGATATTCTTTCATAAATTGTACATACTTGGTTTGAAGTTCTGAATTTCTTGCGAATTTGTTTTCCATTCCACGAAAACGTGAAACAGCTCCAGAAATAGTATCTCCGAAAGTGGTGTTGCTTGCCGTGAACGGAAATTCTACAATGTAACGTCCTTCAGCTGAACGAGTATGTGTTCTGCGAAAGTTGAGTTCAGCAGGGTCGTCGTGGTCGGAAGTTGATGCATTTATTTGACCTTCTTCAACGTCCCAGAACTTCTGCAACAGCTCGTCGACATTGAGCATAATGGTATACGAAGTAAGATTTGCTGACATATTATGGCAATGGCCAGCAACAATCCAGCCAAACACTGAATTTAACGCATAAAGATGTGGATGTTCAAGACAAATTTTCCCATCTAGAAAGAGTGACCACACAATATCGGCACCCAGAAGATACTCTATCGATCTTGAAAAACCAAAATGAGGATCTGCCAAATTGGTTCGTTGAAGACCAAGGCGTTGAACACACGTTTCGGTAATGAACGACACTTGAGAGCCAGAGTCAATAAGCGCTCGTATTTCGAAGTACTTTCCACATTGATCTTGAATTTTGACAATGGCCGTGGGCAGAATCACTGTAAAGTGATCCATGTCTGCTACTATTTTGCTGCGTAGAGGTTGCTCATGATGAGTTACCGCTGACGATGTCGGAGTATCTGATACGAAAAGTGACGTGTTTGCAGTAGATGTCTTGGAATTTGTAGCACTCCCAGAAGGATGAGTCGACACTGACAGTGAAGAGTGTACCAAAGTGTGATGACGAGCATTGCATACTCGACAACGAAATGACGAATTGCATCTTGCTGCATTGTGTCCTCTTTTAAGACAATTAAAACAAAGCGAGTGATCTTTTGAAAACTTCCTGCGCGATTCAATATTAAGAGAAGCAAACTCTGGGCATTGGTTTAACCCATGTGCTAATTTACACTTTAGGCAAGCTTGTGACGAGTTGTCGGCAACATGAGCTCTGATTACCGACTGCTTACTCAGGCTTGACGCACCTATCATGTCATTGGACTCAAATTGATTAAATCGCCCTTCCAAATAATTCAAAAGCTGATAAACTGTAACAGCAGGAGTCGAACTGCATACTTCGAGCCATCCCTAACGAGTTTCGGAGTCTAGCTTTTTACATAATAAATAAACTAACCAAGGATCTCGATTATTCGCTGAGATTCCATTGAGTCCGCGCAGACATTCATCGGCTCCGTCGATGATAGTTCTTAGTGTGCGTGAATTTGATTTGTGCGTCTTGGTAGATCCATAAATAATTTAACATACCAAAGTGCCACGAGATCAGGACGATCATATCTCCTTTCCAGTTTGTCCCATGCCTCCGCATAGGTTTCGTCACATATTGGAATGTTCTTAAGCAGAGTGGCAGCTTCACCGCTTAAAAATGACACTACATAGTAAAATTTTTGGGTTGGAGTTAATTGCGGCTTATTGTCAACCGATCCAACAAACAAATCGCGAAAACTTGTCCACGCACTGTACTCTCCCGAAAATGGTGGAATAACAATTTTTGGTAAGGCAACTTCATTTGCAGTAGGCATTAGTCCCGAAAGACCTTGCAGTAGTATATTTTGCTGAGCCGCTAATCTGTCAATTGCATCACCTGCTGTTTGTGTCGGTTGAGAACTAGTTGCTTGTTGATTTACTTCTTGAGCTTGACTTTGACGAATTGCCCTTAAAAGAGAAGCACGAGTATATAAATATTTTGTTTCTACTTGCTCAAGTGGCCCGCTTGGAGCTTCCCCCGCATCTCCACTGTTCACATTCTCGTCACCAATCGCATGTTCCTCCTCAAATTCACACAAATCATCTTCAATTTTAATAAATTCTTGCCAATAATCGTCCACTGCCTTTAATCTCGATTCAAGCTCCTCTACCCTCGTAGTTTCACCAATCTGATCAATATAATTAGCAACGCGTGTAATACAACCTTTTACGCGTCCTCGCTTTATTTTTAGTGCTTTGAATGATGACATTTTTCCTTAATACTTGAATTTATTTACAAATAATCCGATGGCGACGAAGGACCAAGCAATGTTAACGAATGCACTGTACTTTATTCACTGAAACTTTCTGAGCACATAAAATTCTTACATGATTGGTTAAACAATGATTAGCGGAACAAACCGGTATTGGTTTGTTGTTGTTTTGTATCATTGACAATTAGAAATAAGAAAGACGAAAGCAAGTAAAGGATAATACAACGTAAAGAATTAGAAAATATGTACATTTAAATTTTCACATATGATACACTCTAAATATACATATATACATTAGAATTAAACCTATGATACCTACAAAATTAATATACACTGCAATGAATGCGTTAATTTCCAAACATAAATATACAAAGAATATCCAATATTTTCAGGTAGTTAATTAATTATTTAATATAATTCTAATTAGTCGCATGTCACTTAAGAGTTTTTTTTTTTTAATGAGGTAGGAAATGCTTTTACGCACATCAGTGTCCCTGCTCGAACCAGGTCCGCCGATAGTGTGGGACTCCCTCCCTTGCGGACTACCCACTAAAACCGTCCTCCTTCTTGGGGGAATAGTCGAAGCAGACCAGAACGAGTAGGTCCCTTTTCGCCCCCACGTCCCTTAGTCACTGCAGGCGGCCGAACGAGTTGAACTCCCGCTTCATGACCAGGTCCCTCGTCAACGCAAGTGCGTTCTTAAACCAGGAATCCCAGCGTCGAACATCGTCGTTGTGACCGTTCACGCTGAGCCTTCTGGCTGCCAGCGCCGGACAAACTGACAAACTGTTCATCCTCTAGGCACAGCCTGCAGACATCATCCTCGGCAAGACCCATCTTATGGAGATGATATCTAAAATTGCCGTGGCCAGTGATCAAAGAAATAAGCCAACTAAGACTGTCTCTTCTGTATTCGAGTAGTCGTCTGGCCTCTCTGCGAAGCGGTTTAATGATAACCATCTTCGCCTGACGACATGTGGAGAGCTCTCTCCACCTTCGTGCATGTTCAGAGTACAACCACTCGTCCATTAAGGCCCTGAACTTCCCATCGCTAAGAGCGACTCTCGGCTCCGGCCCGCAAAAATAGTCAGCAGCTCCCTCCTTGGAGAGCAAGAGAGTCCGCTTTCTCGTTTTGTTCTGTGCCTATGTGCCCTTTGACCCAACACAGTGTTACCTTGTTGTACTGGGCACACTCATTGAGCTTCTGGACAGCCTCCAGCACCAGTCTGGAGTTAACGTTTGTCCACGCCATGCTCTTAATCACCGCCTGGTTATCCAGTGCTAGCAGGATTCTGCTATTCCGCACCTGATCGCCAATCAGATGGTCCAGAGCATGTATCAGGGCCAGTAATTCGGCCTGATACACGGACACGTATTTCCCTAAATGCAGCTTACAGCCCAGGTTCAACTCCGAAGAGAAGACTCCTGCACCTGCCCTTCCATCCATCAATGACCCATCCGTGAAGATGTTTAGGTCATGCTTACTGCACTCATCGTGCAGTCGGCCATCTGCAATCAGAGTGTCGTGCCACCTATCGATGATTCGCACCCTGCACATGCCATCCACAGGCATGCAAACATCGCCGACCTTAGCACGGACAATGTCGATAATGCGGCCATGTCCTGCCGCTGGTAAATCAGCACCACGCCATACAGCGTTCCTATGCATGCGCATTGCCGCCAGCGCCGCCGTCCTCCTAATAAATAAGTCTAACGGTAGCAGCCCGAGTATCGCCTCCAGAGCGAAGGTCGGGGTGGTGCGCATGGCATTACTGATAGCTATGCATGCCAGACGTTGGACCCTGTCCAGTTCGACCTTTATCGTTATCTGATCTGCTTTATGCCACCAGATAACTGAGCCATAAGTCAAACAGGGTCTAACCATAGCAGTGTAGATCCAGTGTGCCTTGATTGGGGATATATCCCATCGAAGGCCACACACTCTTCTGCACTGAAATAGCACCGCCTTTGCCTTTCTAATCCTCTGCAACACATGCTCCTTCAAGGTAAGTTTGCTATCTAGGATTACTCCTAGGTACTTAACCCTTCGGGAGATGTTGATTTCGGATCCGAAAATCCTTAGAGGACTCCAGTTCGGAATTTTCCTCTTCCTTGTAAAGAGGATCATATCCGTCTTGGTAGCATTGATGGTGAGGCCCTGCTTTCTACACCATCCCTCTACCGTGGAGAGCGCCCCATGCATCACGTCCCGCATGGTGTCAACATATTTCCCTCTCACCATCACCGCTATGTCGTCTGCATAACCTATTGTATGTATGCACCTTGAGTCCAGCCTCTGAAGCAAGGAGTCCACAGTGATGTTCCAAAGGATTGGTGATAACACCCCTCCCTGGGGACAACCCTTCGTCACTATCGCTCTTAGCCTATGACTCCCACATTGAAGATTTACTGCCCTGTGGCGTAACATGAACTCAATCCATTTAGTTACGACCGGGTTGAGCCTACGGGCCTCCAGGGCTAATTTCGATCTTCCAAAACAGATCTTATGGAAAGCACCCTCTATGTCCATAAAAGGTCATAGCGATGCCTCCATTGTTCAGTTCCTTCTCCGTCACCCCGACCAGATCGTGGAGGGCGGTCTACGTGGATCTCCCCGCTCTATATGCGTGCTGAAATCTACTTAGAGGACGTTCCACAAATACTGTTCCCTCTAGATAGTCCACCACCACCCTCTCCATTGTCTTTAAGACGAAAGAGGTAAGGCAGACCGGTCTGAAGGATTTGGCCTGGTTTTGGTAGGAATACCACTCTCCCCTCCCTCCAAATACCAGGCACATAACCCATTGCCAAACATGCTACGAATACTCCCCGGAAACGCTCGAGCAGGTGCTCCTGGCCCCACTGGAGCAAAGCAGGGAATATCCCATCCGGTCCCGGAGTCTTAAGCGAGGAGAACGTCATCAGCGCACTTCTTATCCCGTTCCTCGTCACTATCCCTTCTGCCTCGGCCCTCTCCGACCTGTGATACCATCTTCGCAAAGATGGCCAGGTCCCAGCGTGTCCGATGCTTCCAGGAAAGTGTCTGTCCACCATCTCTTCAGTAGACTCTTCCAGTGTCTCCAGCAGGACTCCATCTTTGTTACGGATGAGTCCCATCTTGGACCCTGGATACTTTGATAACAGCTTCTGTAGTTTGCATACATCAGAGATATCCTTCGTATTGGTGTAGAAGTCCCTCCACGTCTGCCTCTTCCTCTTGCGAAGGGTCTTCTTCAACCGTTTCTTCTTCTCCTTATAATCAGCCCAAGACACTGCGTCTTTGTGCCTCATGTACCGATTAAAGACCGTTCTCGTCTCCCTCTTCATGGATTCCAATTCCTCGTTCCACCAGGGAACAGAGTCTTCTTCATCCACCATGGTCCGAGGGCACGCCCTTTCATACGCAGAGATCATGGCAGAGTTTAACCACGTCACCTCGATCTCTACTTTTGCTGTGTTCCTGGGCATTCTGTTAACCCAGGCAGAGATCCCTTCAGAACTTCCCGGTACAGATGACCATCCGTGTTTCTTGGGATCCTCGTTAACCTGCTTCCTCGCCGCCGTCTCAGTCCGTACGCGACATCGAACCGGATGGCCCTATGGTCAGACATGGTTAGCCTGTCCCAGACTCTCCAGTGTGATAGTCTCTCTAACATTCCGAGACTTGCCAGGGTTAGGTCAATAACTTCACTTCTTATTGCGTTAACAAAAGTCGGTTCAGACCCCCTGTTTACGATTTGCAGGTTAAATTTACTCACAAATTCGAGAATACTCTCACCTCTGCGATTATCGTCGGAGCTACCCCACACTGTACTGTGAACATTAGCATCGCAACATTCAACCCCCCCCCTTTCCACACTGTATCTTACAAGCCTTCCCACCTCTAGAGGTGGTGGCGGCTCTGTTGAGTCATATGGCAGGTAGGCAGATGCGATCAGAAAGGAGCCACTCCCGCTTCCAATACTCAAGACCGTTAGGTGCTGAGAACATAGATGAGTCATGAGTATCGCTTGGACACCCCGTCTCACAATTACGCAGGTCCTCTTCTTGCGCTCACTTGGCGGCAAAAAGAGGCTAGTCCCTTTACAGGATAAGCCGTTAATACTACCATGGAGTACCCAGGGCTCCTGCACCAAGGCTATGTCCAGCTTGTCTTCCTCAAAGTGCCGCAGCATCATTGTTGACGCTGCTCTACTGTGATGAATGTTCAGCTGACACAACTTCAGAGTTTGTCCGCGCAGGACACCTTAGAGCTAGTTAACTCTTAAACGGCTTGACTGATTTCGATGTAGTTTTCAGGATTGTGCTGTAAATTCTTCTTGTAATTGATGACAAGTTCATGTTACATGATACAGTACAATACGCATATAAGAAAGTCTGATAATGTACAAATTTTGTTTCTTATATGCGAGCTTTCTTATAAAGAGAACACGCATATAAGAAAGATATTTTCTTATATATGTAACACGCATATAGGAAAGATATTTTCTTATATACGTCAGAAACAAAATTTAAAAAATTTCCTATGGAGTATACAGATATATATTTGAAATAAAATTAATACACATTTAATTGACAAAACATTTCTTTTGATCGACGACATTTTACACAAAATAAATAAAAACAACGAAGCCGGCTGATTTCACAAAAATCAACGACTTCATTTGACATTTGGACCAGTGTTCACAGATGTAAATTGTGAAATCCCCAAATTGAAAAAAATTTCATTATGAGAATACTTTCTTATACACGTACAATTTTCTATGGAAGGAATATAATTTCCCATAAAAATTTGTTTCTTATAGTAGAGTTTTTCTTATAAACGAGTTTCTTATATAAGGATTATTTAGCACGTAGTTATATGGAAATGTACATGGTGTCTGGAAAAGTGTTTCTTATAACCGAGTTTTTCTTATAAACGAGTTTCTTGTATGCGTATTGTCACAGAATAAATAGTATACAGAAGTTGCATCTCGTACAAAGCAAATTTTGTTCTAGGGTTTCAATATTGGCACCCTATCATCGTTTTTCTCTCGGCTATTCACATATACACGACAGCACTCGTCGTTTTTTCACACCGACATTAGCGATCGTTCCTGTTCAGAGCAGTCAGTCGACGTGCAGACATCAAGCAAGTAAGATCGTACCACGCTGTTTTATGAATGCACTGTGAAAATTGTTTAATAAGGAATGGGAGAATCACTTTTTGTTTTTTGAAAATAATTTAGGCGAAACATATACTATTTATTCTGTGGTATTGTACTGTACATATATTATTTGGTCGAGATGTATTGTGTGCCAAAGATAAACAATTAATAATTAACGAAGACAAATGTTGGATTCGCGAGAAAGTTTCCACAGTGGCTACCGAAATGTTGGAAGAAAAATAACTGAAAATTTAAAGAATATTTTTACGCGATATAAATCTAGATTTCCTACAAAAACATCGGAAATAGGAAAATGTAATTTAACAGTAATGAACATAAAGGTAAAAAACGATACGCCGATAAATGTGAAACCGTAAAGAATTCCGTTCGCTCGACGGCCGTTGGTTAAAGAAATAAGTGACGACTTATTAAAAAGTGGTATTATACGTACTTCAAATTCCCCTTACACATCACCTATTGTGGTCGTTCAAAACAAGAACAATGAGCTGCGTTTATGTGTTGTTTACCGGTGACTAAACAGGATAACGATAAGGGAACCATTTCCAATGCCAGTCATTGAGGAGATATTCGCCAAACTAGCCGGTAAGAAATATTTTACGAACTTAGATTTGAAAATGGGGTATCACCAAATAGAAATAGTGGAGTCAACACAATATACATCTTTTTAATTTAGGATTTTAATTTACGACCCTATAACTGCAGGCAAAACCATTAATGCAGGTGTTATATTACACAGTATATTGATTTTGAATCGAGTGCCATATGATGACCAAATTTTAATATTGAATTCAGATAATCGAGATGAAAGCAACTACAATGATAGTGATGAAAACAATGTCATTCCGCAAGGATTTTTAGATGATTATTTTCAATAATTTCTTTCTTAAATGTACTTAAAATCGACTAAAAAGAATTTTTACAAATAAAATCTATTCATGAATTTTTGTTTATTAGTTTACATATATTAACATTTAATTTTGTCTTAGTTCCCTTAATTTTTTAATTCTATATTCTGGAGTTGGATATACGGAGTTGGATTGCTGATAAAAGGTTCTTCGAATTGCTCAACTTCCAGTTCCACTTCAATTGGTTATGGACTTGAATTCTACAAAAGAAAATAGTGGTTAAGTATGAAACATAACCTATGTTATCCAATCTTTATGTTTACATCGATATCATTTTCCCCGGAAAATATTAGGCAATTCACAGTTACCCTCATAAGTCGTCATAAGTCATAAATTGTATTAAGTTTAAACAATTTATGATTGTCATAAGAAAATTTGTTTTTGGTTTGTACGAAAATCCATGTTAATACGATTACAACACTCGCAGGTATGTATTAGGAAAATTTTTAACACTTTATAAAGCGACTGTTCACAGTTCGGAGTCATAACTTAGTATCTCATAACTTATGAGGGTAAGTGTGAATTGCCTATATATTCCTTTCAGAAATAATATTGGAAATTCTCTACATACATTAATAGTATTATAAAAAGAATATTAATCTGCAACGTCGACTTGCCAAAGGTTCTCAAACTGCAACTTGTCCAACAACAGCCTCATTTGTCATGACCGCTATAATCCTTTTGTCCATCTTGGTCAAGTCATTCATTTTGGAATTGATGCCAGTTCTTTTCAAAACATTTTGCTTGGTCTTTCTCCTGCTTATGAAAGAAATATGTGGTGAAACAATTTTTTTTAATTACATATATAAAAACATATTGGTCCAGGCTCGTTTCCAACATTCACCATTTTTCAATGGTGAATGTTGGAAACGAGGCTGGAATTTAAAGCAGAGATTAATGAGATTGGAAACTCTTTTATCTTCCGATAAAGATGAAAAAAAGATCGATTTTTTATGAACTGGTGAATTTGATTACATTTCTTTTGCAGCCAGAAAGAGATAGCAAGTGACGCTTTGACGGTGAAAGTGATCTTTTGACGGTATTATTCACCAACATTTTTTGCAAAAGGTTGCCACCATAAGTAGACGAATTGAAAAATGTGGGCATAAATTTATTTCTGTGGGTATTTTTTATGTGATTGTAGAAATTTGAATAAAATATTATTTAATTTACTTCGAATATTATATTATTTATATAGTTTTCTATATTTGTAAAATTTATAATGAAAAAAAGATATAAAGGATATTTTTTTACTTCTTTATTAGATGACAATTCTAAAAGTTATAGAGTTCATGCTGTTTCCACACCACCATTGAGGTAAGCGTCAAGGAGCGTTACCGATTTTTTTGGGTGTTCGGTTCCTTAGTAGTCCTATATCACCCATGCACATGCAACTACAAGTACAAAGCACACAAATTTATTAATACGTTCTGTAATAATAATACTAAGTTCTGTAATTCGACGTTTTAAAACAATATTAATAAATATCTGTAAAAATTTTGCGAGTACTTATCTGTATCGCCCCAATACCAATCAATTTGTGAATGACAGCATCAAAAGCGGGAAACAGAGATTATAACCACTTTTCTACTAGCAACGATATGGCACATTTTTACATTTTTGACATGCAACCGTTCAATTAAATTTGTTTTTGTAGCATTTGTATTGAAACTCACCGTTTCCAGTCGAGTCTTCGAAACTCACCCACCCCCGTTTGTTTCAGAACAGCGCAGTTACGAAAATTTTGACGCTTCGTCTCTGCTTGAAACAAAGCAGAACAGCGAACTCACGAAAATTTTAACGCTTCGTCTCTGCTTGAAACAAAGCCGAACAGCGAAGTCACGAAAATTTTTACGCTTCGTTTCTGCTTGAAACAAAGCAGCAGCGAGCTTCAGCGTACAAACTAATGAACAGATGTACAGCGAATGTTTACTGCACGCTCGGTAAACGAAGCGAGCAAGAAATCTAAGCCAGTTAAGGAAGTTGAAACTTCATAATAAAAATTTTAATTAGTTAATTTTTGGTTCTCGCGAACGTGGGCTAACTGGGTCCGATCGAAAATACCAAAACACTTAGGAGAGATTCTAAAAAATATAATTTCAAAAAAGTACAACATAAAAAACGTGTTCCAACTAAAAGAACACATCAACAACATACAACTAGATGAAAATGACACTTTAATATCGTTTGATGTAATATCCCTTTTTACTAATATCCCAACCTATACAGCAATAAAGACAATAATGAATAAATGGGACACAATATCACAATTCACTAAAATACAAAAAACACAATTTTTAAAGCTTCTGAAATTCTGCTTACAAGATGATAACTATTTTACATTTAATAATCAAATATATAACCAAATTTTTGGAATGCCAATGGGAAATCCACTCTCACCAACTATAGCGGATATCCTGATGGATAATTTATTAGATGATACGATAGAAAAATTAAAAAAAGAAAACATCACAATAAAATACATAGTGAAGTATGTAGATGACATATTTGCAATAATTAATAACAAGGACACGAACACGATTTTAAATACACTTAACCAATATCACAACAAAATACAGTTTACAAGTGAAGAAGATATTGACAAAACTATTTCATTCCTAGATACGACACTACATAGGGAAAAAAAGAAAATAGTATTAAATTGGTATAGTAAACCCATATCTTCAGGACGAATGATCAACTACCATTCGAACCAACCACTAAACCAAAAACTAAACACAGTAAACAATTTCATAAAAAAAGTTCTTACAATTAGCGACCCACGATTCGAAAAAGATAACATAAATAAAATAATATCAATTCTACAAGCCAACAACTATCTAATATATCTTATTAATAATATAGTAAAAACTAACATAGCAGAACTACAGAAGGGAAAAAATTACAACGAAATCCAACAAACTAAACAAAAAAACGATGAAAATAGAAAATATTTTAAGGTATCATACATACCACACACAACAGAAAAAGATGGAAAATAAAAACAATGTGGTATACGAAATCACATGCAAAGGGAGGGATAACGAAAACTGCGAAAAATTATATATAGGGACAACGAAACGCACCGTCAAAAGTAGAATGGCAGAACATGGACGAGACATTAGGAATAAAAAAGAAACCACAGCATTGAATAAACATTTAAAAGAACACAAGCATATAGCGGATTTAAAAAATGTCAAAATATTAGACAACGACAATAGACAAAACACCCTGTATACATTGGAAAGCTTACGCATACAGCAAAAACAGAGAAGAACGATGAATAATAAAGAGGATATAGACAACATCAGCAACATCTACACTATCGCGATAGGAACGTTAGAATGACAACACCAATATCCAGTGTCCAGTTTTCTTATTTAAAGTTAGAAGTTTATAAAAGTATGAAAAAGAAAAAAGAAATTAATATGAATAATTAGATTTATGGGTGTTTAAATAAGTGTTTAAAATATTTTAATAAAACCTAATGTAAGAAATAAAACTTAATGAAGAACAAACCCCTGATGAAGTGGGAGAAAAGCCCACGAAACGTTGGACTAAGAATAACAAAAAAATTTTTTGGTATTTTCGCTCTGGCTATATAACTCTGGCTTGGTCGACGCACCCGTCGACCGCACCAAAGTGGGTCGGTGTTGGCGCGTGTCGCAATTTCCATTCTTTCGCAATTTTTGTATTGCGAAATATCAATATCGGCAGAACTAAATCGTTCCCAATTTAATTCTTCCGCGTTTGGTTTTGGATTATTTTTATTATTTCTTTAAACCAAGCGTTTTATGGTCACTGCAAAGAGCTATGATTTTTATGGTTTGGAAGCTCGCTACTAGCTAGCTTCCACGACCAATACCAATGCTAAACGCTATGGTTGTTGGCTTGGTTTTCCAAAGCTTGACTAAAGCTTCTGGCTACCAAACAAAGCGCTGCGGTTGCAGACTTGGCTTTCAGGTTTACTTTAATGAAAGCTTGGATGGAAATTGCGATCGCGACATACAACATCCCTCCACCCTAGGGGAAGAAAAATTTAGTATCGTATAAAACGATATTAAATTTTTCTTGTACATTTATGATGTGTTTGGGTGGTTTATGTGTGTTATGGATTTACTGTTCTTTCTAAATTATTAAATCGTGCTTATTGTAATGCATGTATGTAATAATATGTGTTTGGTGTTTATGCAAATTTATAATATATTATATAAATATATAAAATAAAATAAAATAATAAGATGAAATAACATTTTGTTGTTGACGTCGATGTTCATCTTGCCGTTGCTGTGTTGACCATATTGACGCTGGTGTCGGCGTTGACGTTGCTGCGAATGTACATGTTGACGATGGTGTCGACGCTGACGTCGATGTCGAGCTTGACTTTGCTGCTGGTGAGCGTGTTGACGGTCGTGTCGACGTTGACGTTGCTGTGGATGTACACCCCGTTGTAACAATACCTTCTCCTCGAGTGTTGTGTAGGAATGCTGTTGCTGGGTAGCTGATTTGAATGTAGTTGTGTTGTATTTTGAAAGGTGCGGCGGCCGAACCGCTTGTTTTCTTCTTTTGGTTGGTATTGATGTTCATCACTTGTTGTCTTTGGTAGTATGGTGTTGATGGTTGACCCCATCCTTGCCAGAATTCTTATTTGTAAGTAATTTAAGGGTTAGTATTCTTGGCTTCACCTGTAGTTGCGTCACATTTTACATTGGCGTCCTTTTCTGTTTTTACCACTTTGAGAAGACAACACCGACGATAAGATAACTAGAACATAAGTTGACAAATCATCGGCAGTTGCCGATACATACCACTGCGCCGCTCAGCAGCGAGATCATAGTTAATCATGATCGCTTTAAGCCAACAATTTAAGACGACATCAATTGTGGCATCATAGATTGGCTGCGACGGTGATAAACCACCACGTAAATGAACGAATAGCAGTCAAAGGTTCGCCGGTTAAATCTACTGCAACCTATTCATCTGTAATACAGTAATAGCTATTACAGCATCAACAGTTACAAAAGTAAAATTTTTGAGTTGTAACATCAGCGTTAAACCAGGACCGAATTACGGGCAAGGAGCAGTAATTCGGTTTCGTGTTGCATTTCCTGCGGATGTTGCATGTTGCATTTCGCGTTCCCTTTTTTTTTTTTTTTCTTTTTTGTCTAAATATCGTATAAATTCGCGAATAATTCCTTATTGACTCTAAGTATTCATTCAACGTTCGTACCACGTTCCGCGAGCTGTTTATTTTACTTTAATTAATTCGTTCTTTAAAGACTTCGAGATGTATCCCATTTGTCAAAACAGATTTCCCTTGGGGCTCTACATGACTGCCTGGCTCGAGGACGTTGCTGCCAGGCGTTGGGACTTGGAGCCTCTGGTCGGATATGTGCTAGGGCTACAAGAAGAATTTGATGAGCACCCCACCCGCAGGAGGTTGCAGTTACTTATTTACATATTTCGTGCTCTGCGTCGGGCTGACCCTGAGGTCCTGGCATTGTTCGCGTGTCTTCACCAGCTATTCTAGGAGTATGGCGGAACGAGACAGCGGGCGCTCCTATTGTGAAATTTGTTTATTGTAAAGAGAAAAAGAAAATTGAACTTGATTAATAAAAGAAGATTGGCCCGCAACAAGTGTTTAACGGTTGGTTGTTGGTGTGGTAGTTGGTGGTTAGGATGAAATAATACTGGGCGATTGTCCGTCTACTGTAGTTTACTATAAGTTTTCCTTTTGTTGATTTGTTAAATTTTGGAATTTGCTGACCTTCATTTGTGAAATTTCATTTGTTATTCAAACGCTAGATTGCATTTAAATTAAAATCGTTAATAGTACTTATTTGTAGTAAGCTTTAACCGTTAATCGATCTTTGGAACATTTTTGTTCCATTCAAACATCTGTTTGTTTGTATAATCTTTATTTGTATAGGTAGACCCCCTATTTTTTCTGATTTTGTTTTATATATTGAGTTATTAATTTCTTTACCTATTTTTTTAAAGCTTTTATAAAAAATTCCTAGATATCAAAAAATTTCATAATTTCACCCTGTGGAATAAAAATGTTCCATGATACACTTTGTATGTAGAATATTCTCTGTGACAGAATCATGTCAGGCAACGCAAGTGTACCTTATATATAACGGTTATCACGGTTGCTTATTCCTTTTCTTATGTTTATTTAAGTTTTCTCATGATGATTTTGTGGCATTTCTCACCTAAATTCGCCTATTTTTTTGGAGTTTGTTTAGTGAACGCGTGTTTTTCTTCCAATAAAAAAAATAAAAGAACCATGAAACCGTTTTCTAAATACTTGACAGCAGAAGAAATAGAAGGTGTTTTGGAAGAAAGTGACGATGAAAATTTATCGGAGAGTGAAAATGACGAAATAGAAGAAATAGAATCCGTTGAAAATTATAGTGATATTGAAGTGGAAAGTACTGAAAACGATGATCCTCAGGACACATTACTAATTTCCAAAGATAATGTAGTTTGATCCCCAACACCATTTCGAAGTAGTCCTTTGCGATCATCTAACGTAATTTCAATGCGACTAGGTTAGAAATAGAGTGCTAAATTTACTATTTTATTACTCATTATTGAATCTTCACATCCTCCCAGGTATGACAAGATATGCAGCGAGTCGAATAGCGGAGTTGTTTTTATAGTTGTTTTTTATATACTGTCAATTCGAATAATTTTTAAACTTTCAATTAGATAAAAAAATGAAAATATTGCAAGCTTGTTCGACGCTAATTATGGGCTATAATCCACACAGTTGTGTTACCGTGGATGAACAGCTTCTTGGCCTTCACGGACGGTGCAAATTTCGACAATAAGCCAGAAAAATATGGCCTAAAATTGTGGCTTCTCGTCTGCGCTGAAACTTGTTATGTCTGAAATATACAGCCTTATTTGGGAAAGGGCCTAGATGGTGTGCCCTAAAGAAACCAAGGGGAACGTGTAGTCCTTGATTTGACCGAGGACCTAAAAGGTCACAATGTCATAAAGGTCACAATCTTGCAATCGCTTCCAATGTCCGGCGTGTTGTGCATCGTACTCCTTAGTACAGTGCATTTGTTTTGTGACTCATGTATGACACGAGTGCTATGTCCTCAATAAAAGCAAAAGTGGACTCATATAGAGGTAGCTTTTTACAAAGTAGCAGCTTTGGTGGAATACTCTTTTTATTTTTTCGCATCGTGCCCACCAGTGTAAGGTTATTTTGCAAAAGCTTTTGCCCAAAATTATGGGAAGTGAAAAAATTGTCCATGGTGAGATCCATGGTGTGAGGATACACATTCGAACAACATATGTATGTTATGCACAAACAAAAATTTTTAAATAAACTACATAAAACAATAATGAATTCAAAGTATTTTAGAAGATAAATAAGAAATAAAGTTCAAAATATTTGCAAACTTTTATCATTTATACGCAAAACCTGCTTGGAACAAAAATGTTCCACAGGGTAAAATTGTCAGTTTTTTTTGAGGGTCGATCTACGGTTAAGTGAGGGAGTAGTAAAAAAAAATTTTTTAATTCATTTTACAAGCTATTTATTTATTTAATCGAAGAAATTTTATTGATTTTTATTATTTCTTCATTATGTTCTTCTCAAATGCAATAGTTATTTGGCTGTTAATTTAAAACGGAACCGCTACTTCTCATATACCGTATATTACCAATTAAAATTAATACAACCTAAAAAGTTCTATTCAAAATTTACAAAAGAAATTACTCAAATATTAACTATGAATTTACTTTATTGTGAGTTTCCTTTTTCTTATATCTTTACGCTTAAATAAACAAGTTGTTTATTATTATTATATTATAATACTGAAACGCTATTCTGATTTTCTATTTACTTTCTTGTTGAATTTTTCGATATTTTATTCGTTATTCAGCCGTAAGACTGAAGTTAAATTAAAATTATTAGTAGTAAAATTAAAAATGTTAGCTTCCTACTATCCTATACTAAATTCTATCAATCCTATTTTATATATGTATATTTATTCTATCCTAATAATTTGCCTCTTATGGTTAAATTAACTTAATTTTCTCCTAAACCTATTTCCTTAGTTTAAGTGATTCTGTCCTATTTCCTTGTTTTAAGTGATTCTGATGTATTCCTACCTAATTGTCTAGTTAATCTTATTTTGCTATTTAATTGCTATTAGTGAGTAAGTTATTATGGAATAGCTTTTCCTTTCCCTTAATATTTAAAACTGTAGTAATTGTACTTTTAATTCCTACTACCTTATATGGCCCCATCCATATTGGTGAGAACTTATTTTTCCTAGTTTGATTCTTAATTAATACACTGTCTCCTACTTTAAATTTTACTAAATTTAATTTAGTATCGTATTGGGTTTTGGCTATTTGTTTAGCCATGTCCTGATTTTTTCTCACTATTTCGTGGGCTCTTTGTATCTGAAATTGCAGGACTTTATTCGGATCTTCGGCATTATATACCGGACTACACTTTCTTTTTAAGTTAGTCGGCATTTCCGTATCGAATCCGAATAAAGTACGGAACGATGTTTGTTTCGTTGTAATGTGGTGTGTGTGGTTGTGAACATGCATAGCTGCAGTTAACCATTGATCCCAATTCGACCCGTCATCTTTTGCAATACTACGCAAATATTCCGCTAAAGGTCTGTGGCTTCTCTCTAATGAACCATTAGCTTGTGGATGGTAAGGCGTAATATGTAATTTCTTGATACCTAATAATTTGCATGTATCTGAGAACAACTTTGAAATGAAATTTGTTCCGTTATCTGTAATTAAAATTCGCGGAATCCCGTAACGCGTAATTACTTCGTCGTAGAACGCCCTGGCAACAGTACTTGCTTCCGCGTCTGGGATAGCTGTACATGCCATGAATTTCGAAAAGTCATCTTGAAACGTTAAAATGTACTTATTACCAGACACAGTTTCTGGTAGAATACCTACTATGTCCATGTAAACTTTATGAAATGGCCTCATGGGTGTATCTATTAACACCATGGGCATTTTTGTTAACTTCGAACTTTTGTTCGCTTGGCACTTTGGACAGTTATTGACATAATCTTTGATTTGTCTTTGCATCCCTGGCCACCTATATTGTTGTCTGATCCTTAGGTAAGTTTTCACCGCTCCCTGGTGACCTCCTAATGGTGTATTATGGAAATCTTTTATAACGGTTTCTATTTGTTTTGAGTTTTCTAATAAAATTGTGGTTTCGTTTTGTGTTATGCCCGGAGTGTCAGGTTCTACAGGCGTCGGAATTGTTCTTGAATTTTAGCTATTTTCTTGGTTCTTCATTTCTATTTCTTTGGTTCTAGAGCGGGTCTGGACTGCTGTTACTTCATTACGATTTTGAGGAATCCTACTCAACGCGTCTGCGTTTAAATTTTTCTTGCCTGGCTTATATATGATTTCAAAATCATACTCTGACAACTTGTGTCTGAATCTTGTAAGTCTAGAAGTTTAATCCTTTAAATTGGCTATTCCCTTTAATGGCTGGTGATCAGTAAAAATTTTAAAATGCCTGCCTAAGAGATATGCCCTGCGATTTTTTGTAGCCCAGACTATTGCTAAAAATTCCTTTTCTATTGTGGAATATCTTTGTTCTGTGTCGCTTTGTAATCTTTCTATTTATAATGCCATCTTCCTTTAATGCACATTCTTTTACTAGGCTTGTATCCGTTCCTGTATCCACCAGTAAAATGAGTTTTCCATTTCTCGCCTCTACACAAGGCAGTCCAATGAACACATCGCTTAACGTGGCTGAATTCCAGTTAGATACTTCCTTTATAGAAGTTTTATAATTATTATTTAAATTATACGTTAACCACGAACATATTGTTTTCATGTCCTGTTTCTGTAAATTTGAAATAAAAATTTTAAATATTTCTGATACTTTTGATTTTATTTTATTTGCAAGTGCTGCTATATCTGTAATATTTTCTGCTATATTAAGACTAGCGCTTCTTGCTTTATAATGTTGAAAATTTATAGCAATTGTTTTTATAATCGATGTACATGCTAACTGTATAATTAGCAAAATGATTATTAAAAACTCTGCTCCCATTTCTATTATCATTTTTGCTTTATTGTTTAATTTACTCACTGTTTCATTTAAAGCATCTACTTTATCATCCTGTTTTATAATTTTTATTTTATTATTAAAATTGTACCCAATATTTTGAGCTTTATTAGCTTGTAATATATTTGAAGTCGGTAACGTATCCACGATCTCTTCCTGTTGGTTTGGGGGGTGTGTGCAAATAAACTTGCGAAGCACACCGATATATATTTCAGGGATTAGAGTTGGTTTTTAGAGTGACGGAGGAAAGATACACTCACCGTTGTTTGTGGAATGTTGCTTCAAAAACCTCGTTGGGTGGATGTTGAGTCGCTGCTTCGACGGTCGGTGGGCTCACTTTAGATGTTGATGTTGCTTAAGTTTTCTTCGCTGTTGATGTGGTTGACGTTGATGACGATGGCTATGAATGTTTAGGAATTTTCGTATTCACAGGCGTAGTCGATGATAGTCAAAAGGAAAGTGAGTTTTATTGTTGTTGCTGCTGTCAGGGATGACAGCAGCGGTCGTGGCCAGGGAGGTTGGCGATACGGTTTACAAGCGTGGTTGCAGGGGTGCAACCGCATTCTACTCAGTAGTAGATGACGCTGATCTAAGGTGGGGGTTAGAGTAGCGCTAGGGGGCACATATGGTTCACGCAGGGAGCGTTTGACGTAAACATACCGTCCGCCTTGCAGTACTGCAACTTTACTCAAAGGAGAGCTGGGTGACGAGGGGGTTCGTCGCTCGAAATCACCACGGTGGTGTTGGGGTTAAGCGGCGAGGCTTCTTAGGGCTCCACAGGGGGGTGTGGAGCCCAGAACGCGGGGAGATTGAGGGCTACTAGGTAGGGGCTGCGGGGGAGCGCGCCTACCTAGACGCTGAGGTTGCCCGAGAGCAACCACCCAAAAATGGTGTTCTGGGCGAAGGGTTGCCCGTAGTTATATGGCAACGAGCCAGGCTGGAAAAACTGCGCGAGAATATCACATCCCAAACGGAGGCGAACGGTGTGGCGGGTGTAAAATCCGGGGTCGGCGAGCTTGTAATTTTGGTACAAATTCTGGATCCGCGCGTCGATGGAATGTCGGGGGGTGACTATCTCCCAGTCACTCACGAGGGCGTGATGCTCGATTGTTTCTGCATATTCACCGCGGGTGCGGAACGTCAAGAGCACTGCTTGGCCCGAGCCGAAGGGGATCGGCGTGAGACCAAGAGTGCGCACCAGATGCCGAGAGATTTCTGACGTTTCGCACCCCGAGTCAAATAACGCTCGTTCGTGCACGAATCCATCGTGATTCCTGAGCCGCACCAGGGCTGTGGGCAGGAGCACTGTGGAACGCTGCAAGGTGGGCATTGGATTGGCCATGGTCGCTAGCCGGGGGGCGACAGGAGTGGTTATGCGAGCAGCGATAGGGCGCATCGGAACCGGGTTGGAGACCGCCGTGACCGTATCAGGAGATTGATGTAGGCCTTGGTCGGGTTGCTGATCAGTGGGGTACAGCAAGGTGTGATGGTGCTTCTGACACTTTTGGCATCGCATCATGCTGGTGCATTGCTCCGTGAGGTGCGAAAATGCCAGACAGTTTGTGCAGAATTGCAACCGGAGCACGGTCGCACGGCGTGAGGGGGGAGATTGCTCCAAGAAGGTTGCGCAGCGGCGTAGGGGGTGGCGGCCGGCGCAGTAGCGGCACGTCTTTGCATCCACCGGCGTTGGAACGATCGGAGAGACTTCTCCGCGACGGATCTGTCGTGTAGCTCGCTGCTTTCCAATGGTGTTTGTGGTGGGGCGTTGGTAAGAGGGGACGCATTCTTCCGCAGGGAACGACTCCCATGCGGGGGGTATACGTCCTGGTGTATCGGGTTGACGCCATGGGGAGATGCATCGTGGAGGATTCTGACTGGTGGATGGAATCGCATCCAGTCTCCATTTCCACGTCTTGGACGGAACGGCGAGAGATCGACGGTTCTTCGGGTGATGCTCTGGACGTGCAGCCTATCGATAGCACTGGGCTGGATTGGCGTGCGTCGGGGGCAGTGACCATGGGGAGGTCTGGTGTTGTGATTATTGGCTTGGCGTCCGCAGTCACCTGGGTGGCTTTTGACGATTCAGGATCCTTGTCGGATGGCGAGCGGTCGAAATCCGAGTCACTGAAATCCCAGTCGAGCCCAGATCGGTATGCCCGTAAAAAGAAACTGCGGTACGATTCCGAGAGGCCCCGTGGGGAGATGCGGCCAGTGTGGGCGGAGGATTCATCATCTTGTTGGCGATTCATTGCGCTGGAAAGAAAATAATGTAATAACGTTAGCGGGGGGGTTCGCCGGGGTGCGAGTAGACCCTTAAGTTATAATACTAAGAGGGGAGAACAGTTAATTTACTGAGGGGACGAATAATGGTCCCTTTCTCGGTTCGGATGTCGACGACGCGTGTTTTCTTGTCGGCACCATGATACAGGTGAGTCACGCGGCCGAGTCTCCATTGCATTGGAGGGAGGTTGTCATCGCGTAAGACGACAAGATGCCCAACTTTAAAGTCAGGTTGGGGTACCTTCCATTTGTTGCGTTTGTGGAGCTCTGTGAGATACTCATGTTTCCACCGAATACAAAATTGTTGGTAGATGGCTTTCACTTTTAACCATCTATTAACAATTGTAAGGGGGGAGTTCAGCAGCGCTGGTTCCGCGGGAGCCAGAAGAGGGCCACCGACAAGGAAATGTCCGGGCGTGAGAGGCTGCAGATCCGATGGATCGTTGGACAAACTGCTGAGCGGTCTCGAATTGAGGCAAGCTTCAATCCTCGAGAGGATGGTAGCAAACTCCTCAAAGGTGAAATGCATATTGCCGACAAACTTTCGGAAGTGGAGTTTGAAGCTTTTGACGCCTGCTTCCCATAGACCGCCCATATGAGGTGCGGCGGTGGGTATGAAATGCCATTTGAGCTGCTGATAGGCACACTGGGAGGTGACTGCTTCTTGTGATTGTTGAAGGAATGTTTCCAATCGTTCCGGAGTGTTTTCGAGGCTCCCACGAAGTTCTTTCCATTGTCCGAGTATACGTCTCTGGGGCATCCGCGCCGGGCACTGAAGCGGTTGAAAGCAGCAAGAAATGTCGGAGTTGACAGATCACTGACAGCTTCCAGATGTATAGCCTTCGTTGCGAAGCAGACGAAGACGCAGACGTAGCCTTTGGTGATGAGGCACGCTCTGCCAGTGTAGTTTTTAATATCGAACGGTCCAGCGAAATCTAGACCGGTGGCGCTGAACGGGCGGGAGAGGGTGGTCCGCTCAGGAGGTAGTGCGGCCATGAGTTGTGTGCGCGCTTGTTTCCTCTGAAGGATACAAGATTTGCACGTATGAATCGTGGCCTTGACGAGGTTCTTGGCCTTGGGGATCCAGTGTTGCGTGCGTAGCAAACGCAACATTAGTTGGTTTCCACCATGCAGACTGATGTCATGGATGAAGCGAAGCAATAACCGGGTGAATACACAGCTGTAGCGAAGGAGTATGGGATGTCGTTCGTCATACGAGAGTGACGGGCACAAGGATAGCCGTCCACCTACGCGCATCAAACTGTCTTGGGATAAGAATGGATTGAGCGATAAAATGGAACTCTTGGGGGGGGAGATTGTGTTTCATATCGAGAGCCCGATACTCACTGGCAAAATTTACCTTTTGTGCGAGAATCACTAGTCCCGTTTTGACGTGTTGGATTTCAACGGAGTCAATAATGGTATTTCATTTCATTTCATTTTCATTTCATTTATTTTTCCAAAAACGGCTGTACAATAAGAAATCATGTCGATGAGAGGACGACCGATACTTGGGGTGTGTATATTGTAGAAATCTAAACACGTACGAGAGCACACGAAGACCGCGTGGTAACGAAGAGAATCTTTCCAACAAGTCCTCAAAATGGGGGAAGTAAGCGAAATTAGCTTTAACTGGTTTCTTTTCCAGTTCGGTTTCGAGAGTATCGGGAATGTTAGGGTGAGGCCAGTGTTTCTTTCCTTGCCGCAACCAATCAGGTCCGAACCACCATAAGGAAGAGTTGATCAGTTCTGACGGATACATACCACGACTGGCTAAATCTGCTGGGTTGCATTGAGAATCAACATGAGACCAGAGGGGTAGCGTCGGCGATCTCCACGATCTTGGCTATGCGGTTAGCGACGAACGTGGTCCATGTGCATGGTGGTCGTTTCAACCACGCGAGCACAATGGTAGAGTCAGTCCAACAATATAGGTCATGTTGTGGGAAGCCAAGTTGAGGTAGAACTGCGTTCAGCATGTCGGATAGAAGGGCCACGCCGCACAGTTCGAGCCGTGGTATGGAGATGTTTTGATTGGGGCTACTCTGGTTTTGGCAAAGAGCAACGAGACACGGACCTCGTGTGCGTTACGGACACAAGCATACACCGCGCCCGCATAGGCCTTCTCCAAAGCATCGCAGAATGCGTGGATCTCGACTACACTATGAATAATGAATCCAACGGGAGATTCGTATGAGTTTAATTCCGGGGTAACACTGGGCGAATTTGTGCCAGAGCTGTGAAGTTTGGGGTGTTAAGAGGTCGTCCCAACCGATGCCATCAAGCCACACCTGTTGCATGAGCGTTTTGACTATTATAACGACTGGGGCCAGCCAACCTGCCGGATCGAATAATTTGGCTATGAGTGATAACATCTTTCGTTTAGTGCAAGATGGGGAAATATCGTATGGCTTCGCATCGACATTGAAATAATCGCTTTTCGCGTTCCATCGGATGCCGAGGGTCTTGGCGGTACTAGCGTCTTCCAATTCGAGAAAATCTTTGTTAAGTAGATCTTCATGAGGAATTCCTTTTAGGAGTTTCGGATGGTTAGCTGTCCACTTTCTCAGCGTGAAGCCGGGGAGCGAAGCGCAACTGTCAATTCAGATCGAGTTTGGAGTGCGGTGTCAATGTCGTGAGCATCGCACAGCGCGTCGTCCACGTACATGTCTTGCTGGAGAACACGGGCGGCGAGTGGGAACTGTGGATGAAAATCCTTGGAGCTCAAAATCTTGGAGGTCTTTGTCCGGTGAGGTCCGGAAGAGGAGTCGTTGGTAGCGTGAATGCTTGGGATCGACCAGAATTTGGCGATACATCTTTTCGATATCTCCGTTGAAGACATATCTGTAAAGACGCCATTTGAGAAGGAGGAGTGTTAGATCCGACTGTAATGCAGGGCCGGGGTAGAGGACGTCGTTGAGGCTGATGCCGTTGGAATTCGGACAGGAGGCGTTGAAAACCACACGCACTTTGGTGGTGTTGCTCTCGGGTTTGAGCACCGCGTGATGTGGTAGGTAATATGGGGGGGGAGTCGGACTGGATTTCCGATGGGTGAAGTAACCTCATATGATTTAAGTGTTTGTATTCACCGATCACTGAGTCGTAGGTACCTTTGAACGTGGGGGTTTTAAGAAGTTTAGTTTCATTGCGGAGAAACTGTTTACGAGCTATTTCGCGCGACTGACCGATCCTCAATTGCGATGGGAATCCCTCCTTAAAGGGTAACGAAACGATATAACGGCCATCTTCCCGCCTTTGGGTGGTGTTTACGTACAGATTTTCACAGAACGTCTCTGCTGGAGTGCAAAGACGTGGTTTGGGGACTTCTTCCAACTCCCAGAATCGTGTCAGCTAATGGTCCAGAGAGACCTCATTGTAAAATGAGACTCGGGTGGTATTGGTTGGAGCTGGTGGTGCTTGAGGCAGCGGACCGGTGAGGATCCACCCGAAAACGGTCTCCTGGGCGACGAGAGAGCCGAAAATATTCCGTTGAATACCGTCAAGCAATATGAGTGGGTAGATGTCTGCTCCAATCAATACATCTATCTGATCGCTTTGATAGAATCGACCATCAGCCAGTGGAAGGTTAGGGAGAGTATCGTGGTTTCAATGCACAGTCCGGCGGAACGGGGGGAGCCGATGTTAAACTTACAATGTTTGCTCACCACGGCTGTAACAGTTTCGTTAACGCTGGCGACTTGTGCTTGAACCGCAGTCGTGGGAAGTCGCAAGCGCTGCTGTACACGTTCGGACAGAAAGGTGGCTTCGGAGCCAGGGTCGATGAGAGCACGAGCAAGGTAAGATTCGTTACGATGACCGATGTGCACCATGGCGGTAGCGAGTAGCACTTGCTTGCTTCTGGAACTGAAGCAAGTAAGCACATTAGAGGTTGTGGGGGCTTCAGTGGACTGTATATTAGAGGTCGGGGGGTTTGGTCGAGAGTGTGAAGGGGGGTTTAACTGCAATCGTGGTTGATCAGCACTTGCACCGCGATGAGATGGGCTGAGCTTCGTGCATCTGCCTCCTCGTCAGCCGTGGAGATGAGATACTCCAAACATGAAGCATACGCTATTTTGAGGTCTGACCAGACCGCTTTAAGTTCCTCCTGATGAGTGTCCAGCGAGAAACCTGGGTGTTCGCGCTCCGGAATATTGTTAAATTCGTCTTCAAATTCTTCTAGCGTTTCAGAAACGCTTATAAATTTAGATGGGGGGTCCATTGGAGAAATTTATCGAAACGAGAAATATAGAAATTGAGTGTACTGAGTTAACTCACGAGTAGGGGGTGATACAACGCAAAACGATTAATTTACTTCGAGTCAAATCAACGAGGCACAAATACTTCAGCTCGCGGTCAAACTATGACGCGAAAATTAATTTAATTCGAATTCAATTAAATATACCAGAGGAGGATTCGCGCGTCGAAATACTCGAAATAATTTTAAATAATTACCAAATATTTTACTTGCTCCGCTGTAAATTGTTCTGGAAAAAAGTTTAAAGTTTTATTTTGTCGCACGCGTAAATTGGGCCACAGAAAACAACTCTGATATTTTGTTTTTTCGTAGTTCTTTTTCGGCACTACACGATGGTGGAATGTGATCGGGGTTGAGAGGGCAACTTTTGTGTGTGCGTGACGTCACAAACGTGTTTTGCACTTTCGCTCGAAAAACACTTGAGAGAGAGAGAGGGGGGTTTAATTTGGAAGCTCACGTGTTGCTTCCAAATTAGCAGCGAAATAGCGATGGAGGCCTGAAATATATATCTTTGGGGTTAGAGGTAATCGAGTGGTCGGAGTACAATCCGGGTTGATTGGACCAAATGTTGTGTTGTATGTCGCGATCGCAATTTCCATTCAAGCTTTCATTAAAGTAAACCTGAAAGCCAAATCTGCAACCGCAGCGCTTTGTTTGGTAGCGAGAAGCTTTAGTCAAGCTTTGGAAAACCAAGCCAACAACCATAACGTTTAGCATTGGTATTGATCGTAGAAGCTAGCTAGTAGCGAGCTTCCAATACATAAAAATCATAGCTCTTTGCAGTGACCATAAAACGCTTGGTTTAAAGAAATAATAAAAATAATCCAAAACCAAACTCGGAAGAATTAAATTGGGAACGATTTAATTCTGCCGATATTGATATTTCGCAATACAAAAATTGCGAAAGAATGGAAATTGCGACACGCGCCAAAACCGACCCACTTTGGTGCGGTCGACGGGTGCGTCGACCAAGCCAGAGTGGAAACCAGAAAAAGATTCGAACGGGAGTCTTAAAATTATATCAGAACGACGAGGTCGTCGTCTCGTTATTCGCGTATAAAATCGCGGTCAAGGACTTGCACTTAAAATTGTTAAGTAAATTATAAATATTAATCAAAAGGTAGTGTTAAGTTAAAATAGTTCCCAAAAATAAAACAGTGTAACCTGTAAGGAGATAAAACAAACCGAAAGAAAGAATAAAGCTTAACAAAGTGAAACAAGTGCAGTTAAAGGAAGAAGATTAGAAGACACCCCGAGGTACTACAACAAATTGGCGCAGCCGGTATTTTCGAGCCGAGGATCGCTCGATAAGGAATAAAGTAAGTAAAAATAAAATATAATATAATATAATAAGGAATTGAAGCAGTTAGGAAGTTATATGTGACAGTGAAAAACAGTCACTATGTAAGAAAGTGAAACAATAAGTAGAAATGAAGTTGCGAGGATATTTTGAAAAGTGAAATAATAATTTTAGGAATAAATTAAAAAGTGAAATTGTAGCAGTGACAAATAAAAGTAAAGTAAAAAAGTAAGATTATTCACAGTGAAAAAACATGAGTAAAATTAGAATAATTTGAATCGAAATAAATTGAAGTATGTTAATACTTGATAATTGCTATAAATAAAAATTGATTTAAACTAATTAAGTTGTTAATTTATTTAACAACATTTACATTAATTTTCAGCGTTGGCAGTCGGTTCAAGTTCCGAATGCCAACAAATCAGCATACATCCTGGTGAAAGGTACTGGTTCATGTGCTAGTTATCTTTCGTTAAAGTAATCAACAGCAACGATGTAACGTCGCCAACATTAACTAATACGAATTTTTGCGATTTTTTTTTTTCATTTACGATATTGGTTACTGTAAGTAGCAAATTGGCGAAATTCAGAGTAATTTCACTATCTTAAATAAATTTAAGGATTTATTTAACGTGGTAAAATTCAAATGATAAACGCAAATTGTTAAAAAACAGAAATCCAATCTAATACTAAAACAAAACGCGTACGGTATACGGGTTAATTTTTATGTTTTCGTTGTATCATTTTTCGGGTGTGTCTTAGACGGTTGTTTTCAAATTACACTGTTAAATAAATTTTAACAATCAATGTAGTTGATTTCAAAGTCGCACATTTTAAGTTGATTAATTGATAATTACTTTTATCATTTTGTTCGAGTTCAAGTCGCACAATTTTTTTTTAATATTATGTCATACATTCGCAAATGCATGAAATTTAAAAAAAAAAAATAGGGTAATAGTCGGAATTTACAAAAAATGTAAACAATAAAATAAAAAGTTTTTTGGATTAGTTCAAAAAACCAAAATAAAAATTTAAATATTTAAAGTAATGCGCTTAGAGACTTCATATTGGTTGGAGAATCAAAGCAAAATTAGATTGGTTGTTTGAATAACAAGCAATTACAATTGCTTGCTGATAAAAACAATCAAAGATAGCAAGCAATTAACGAAGAAATAACTCAAACGAGTTCACTAGGTTAATCGTCCGAATCCGAGATTGCAAACGTTGCAGTTTTGTTGGCCGCTAAGAAATAGAGGCAGAGCGTTCGTTCCTTTCTGTGAGGTCTTAAATTACCTCAGTAAAGTCACGAAAATTTGACGCTTCGTCTCTGCTTGAAACAAAGCAGCAGCGGACGTCAGCGTACAAACTAATGAACAGATGTACAGCGAATGTTTACTGCACGCTCGGTAAACGAAACGAGCAAGAAAGCTAAGCCGGTTAAGGAAGTTGAAACTTCACAATAAAAATTTTAATTGTTTCTCATTCTAAAGTACTACGAGTAGTATAAAGAATTAAACGTTTAATGGAACGATTAAACGATAATCGATGTCGCTAAGTAGTCGCTTGAATAAAGTTTTAAGTACGGGAATTGGGAAAAATTACCATAACTGAAATATAATTGTTCAGGAACTGGTTTGTCCTGATTGTCCTTGTGTTTGTTAATAGATTCGGTACTTGGGACCGACTCTATTACTTTGTTGATTTCGTCTTGTTGACAGGTTTGGTACTTGGACCAACCCTGTTTCGAACTGACTAAAACCTTACTTGATGATGTTTGTGGAACAAATGCCAATTTTTATTAATGCTTTAATTGCTTATATACAAATTTAATACTTACAAACTTATTCGATATAATACAATAAAAATACAAGAAAATACAATACAAGAAAAAGAAATGAACTTAAAATTAGTTGCTGCGTCTGCATGAGCAGAAACGGCGGTCATCGACATTGGCACTGCACAAGCATAGGTGTTTAAAATAGTGCATCGTATGCATATATGGCAGCGACGGTCAGTGACGTCCGTTAGCAGCAATTCGGCAGCTTGATGAAACCTTAGCTGGCTTTACAAGGGCGGTCAATAGCGTTGGTCGTTGACCGACGTTGCGTCGTCAGCATAACGCTTCTAAATGAACGCTGTTGTTTAAACATCCTCCGCCGCGTTGAGCCTTGCTTCAATAAGCTCAACACTACTTGTTGATTGTAGTTGTCTTGGGCGTGGCTGTGGGGCCATGGCTTGTTGGGATTTCTTGCATCGCCTGTACCACTTCCAGATCATGGTGGCAAGCACTACGATGGATAATGAGAATGCGGAATAGCCGATTGTCATGTGATGCCGACGATCCGCTATTATCTGATTTGGTAGTTCCAAGATGTTGTTGTTGGCTAGTTGGTGCTGAAGGGCGGTGAGCTCTCGCAGGTGGTGTTCGTATCGACTCAGATTACCGATTGTGTTGGTGGTGACTGACTCATTCCTTAAAGTCATTTGAGGTAGGTCAGGAAAGGCGGTGTAGAACACCTGGAAGCTTGTGTTGACGATGTGTTTAGTGTGAAGTGTGACAGAGTCACCCTTCATTAGGCATCCCGGGTCTACCTGCATCATTCCTGAGTTTATCAGCGTAACTTGTTGCGTTGATGAGTTACAAACTGCTGTTAATTGCAGTGGCCTTCTTGTTGAGTATATCCATTGGTTAGCGGTTGCCATCTTGTATAGCGCGACGCTGCGGTTTGAGTATTCTATCGAGCAGTGTGCGCTGCTTTTATTGTTGAGCAGTTCTATCTCACATGCGCACACCTCTGATTCCTTAGTGAATATTATATTTACATTTGAACACAAATACTTGTCATTCGTGATCATGACGCAATTTGTATCAATGGTTCTGTTAGCGGAAAGTAATGATCTCTATGCGGAGTTACGGCTAGTAGATTTGTTGTCTGAGTGATGGTGACCATCATGTTAGCCTTGAAGCTCGGAATCGGTAGAATGTTAAATAGTGAGAACGGATCGTGGCCAGTCAGGGGAAGGTGCACTTGAAATAAGATGTGATCCCTTGAGACTCCCGTCGTAACCATCATCAGCTGGTATAACTTCATCAAATCCCTGGATTGGACCGGGAATTGTAGAGACGGGTCGACGTAGGTTTTTATGTTCACCATCTCCTGTGCTAGCTGATCGGGTGTCAGGATTAGTGGATTGATTTTCCCATGATGAACATCCGTGAGTACATCCAGGATTAGAGCTTGAATTTGTTGCATGTCCACCCTTATCATTGATAGTTGTACAGCCAGAACAGTGAAGATTTCGAAAACCCTTGTCCGTAACGTTTCGTCCTTGTTTGAGAGAACTATAGACCTTAATTTAGCCAGCTCGGCATCGATTTGTGTGAATTTTTTGTCGATGTTGACTTGATCGGTCTTGATGATATTGAGCGTGGAATTTATAATTGAAGTTTGATTTTTGAGTAGTGTCACAATGTGGTCTTCGTTCTGACTGATGTGCCGAATCGTTGTTGACATTTGGTCCGCGTATTCGGAATCTAATAAACCAAATAGAGAGTGGGCCACGTTGCCGACTATGTCCATTGCGGCTCTCTTTTGTCGTTTCGAAAAAGGTAAGTGGCTGTCTAATTGTGCCTGAGTGCGCGTTTTCTTGAATTGCTTGACCAGCATGTTACAGCTGGTTTGAGTGTGCATTTTTTTACACAAGCTGTCCAGCGTCAGAATTCCGTTTTGATACCTTTCTACATTTCTCCTTATTGGTTGTAGGTCATAGTAGATGATTAGCTTCCACTCAGCCATGACCAGGTGGATGTTTCCAATCCCTTCGAAATACAGACCAGATTTTTCCGGGAGCGCCGAAAGTATGACTGGTGAGGCGAATGTGAGGGGTAGTAGGAGAGCTAACATGAGTGTTACGAGTGTTAAGTTGACGGAGGTGATTGATGATTGTTTCCATCTTGATCGTTTTGCTGGTGCTGCATCGGTCTCATCCTTTTCTTGATGCTCTGGGTCAGCATTTCCTCCACTATCTATTGGCAGCAACGCTAGTTTGTGTATGGGACGCTTCCATATTCCCCTTGAAGTTTTTATTTCTGCAACTCTGGCCATGTTGTCATCACCTTTGTAGATTTTAATGATTCTGCCTAAAGGCCATTCTAGCGGTGCAGTGTGGTCTTCCTTAATCACGACTAGTCTGTTTATTTCGATGTTTGGGCATGGGTTTTTCCATCGCGTTCTTTGTTGAAGCTCACATAGATATTCTCGCGACCAGCGGTTCCAAAATTCGTCTTTTATCTGCGTGATGATTTGCCAGCGCTTTCCCAATCTTGCCTTCATGGGAATTGCTCTTGCATCGACTTGGGATGTTAATGGCTCTCCTATGAGGAAATGCCCTGGAGTTAATGCTGCCAAGTCATTTGGGTCTGATGACATCTCTGTTAGTGGTCTGGAGTTGAGAACGGCTTCGATTTCGATTATGGTGGTTTCCAGTTCTTCATAGGTTAAAGACGCCTTAGATACGCCTTTAACGAGCAATCCTTTTGTAGACCTTACTGCTGCTTCCCACAGGCCACCAAAATGAGGAGCCCTGGGCGGTATGAATTTGAATTTGATCCCTCTTTTAATACAGGTGCTGGTGATTGCTTCTTGAGCTTCATCAGAATGCATGCTGTATTCCAATTCCTTCAATAGGTTGTTGGCGCCCACAAAGTTAGTGGCATTGTCGCAGTAGATGTTTTTGCAATGTCCTCGTCTAGCTATGAATCGTTTCAGTGCACAGAGGAAAGCATCAGTTGATAAGTCGGAAACCAGTTCAAGATGTACTGCCTTTGTGGCGAAGCAGCAGAAGATTGCAATGTAGGCCTGTGTCGGTTTCTTTCCGCGAATGTTGTAATGTATGTAGCAAGGGCCGCAGAAGTCCACTCCACTGTTTATAAACGGTCGTGCAGGCTGCACGCGATGAGTGGGAAGGTTTCCCATTATTTGTGTGAGGAGTTTTGGCTTAACTCGGGAGCATCTTATGCACTTCTGTACAACTGATCGTGCGATTGTTTTGCCCTTTAAGGGCCAGAACCGTTGTCTTGTGTACCCCAGTAATGCTTGAGGACCGCAATGGAAGTTGTCCTTGTGATACATCTCCACAATTAATTTTGTTATGGTATCATTGTATGGTAGCAATATTGGGTACTTGGCGTTGTACTGTAGTGAAGAGGAGGTGAGTCGGCCGCCAACTCTAAGAATGCCGTCCTCATCAATGAATGGTGACAGCCCCAACAAGGGGCTCGATTTTTCAAGGTCCCTTTTCCTTTTGAGTTGGTTGATATCTGCTTGAAAATCTGCATTTTGCAGAGTTTTTATGATGACAGTCATAGACTCGTCCAATTCTTCTACTGTGAGTTGAATTTTGGCTTGCATTCTTGATGTGGGATCTTTCAAATGACGAATGAAGCGAAGTACATATGCGACGATGCGTTGAAGAGTGGCAAAGGAGTTTCGGTTGTTGATCTTGTAGATCAGATCTTCCATGCTAGAGTTTGTTGCCGTCAATGAGCTGACCTCTTGCTTCCGTTCTTCCCCTGACAAAATTAAGTGTTCCTTGTGTGGTGGTGCCGGCCAGGTTGATTCTCTTCCATGTAGAAACAGTGGTCCATAGAACCACATGCTGCAGGAGGCGAGTTGCTTTGGTGATGTGCCTCTTGAAACTAAGTCGGCCGGGTTGTCTCTGGTGCCAACGTGACGCCACTGTTCTGGTGATGATAGCGCCAGAGTCTGTGCAACTCTGTTAGCAACAAATGTTCGGTAGATCGCAGGTCCCGTCAAAATCCATGCTAAAACAATCTGTGAGTCTGTCCAAAGATGGGTTGACTTCTCTGCGTATCCCACCATCGTCTTGACTTTATCCATTAGCTGCGCACACAATAATGCAGCGCATAATTCGAGACGTGGGATTGTTTGCTTCTTCAACGGTGCTACTCTTGATTTTGCACATAATAGCCTTACGTGTACAGTCCCGTCTGGCATAGTCGCTCTTATGTATATGGCTGCTCCATATGCCTTTTCAGACGCATCTGCAAACCCGTGTAGCTGCAACGTTTTTGGACATGAACCCTTGTACATATGTCTGGAGATTTGCATCCCATTGATACTGTCGAGTGAGCAGCGGAAGTTAGTCCATTTTGTGTGCATGGACGCCGGCAATGCTTCATCCCAGTGCACCTTCATGCTCCACAATTCTTGAATGAAGATTTTTGCTGTGATTGTGACGGGTGCCAGGATTCCGAGTGGGTCAAATATTTTTGCCAATTCAGAGCATACAATTCTTTTCGTGATCCTTGTGCCTTGGTTCACAGTAGCCTTTATGCAAAAGACGTCTGACTTTGGAATCCAAGTTAAGCCCAAGGTTTTTATTGCTGTGGATGTGTCGTCGTCGAAGTTTAGGTTGATTCCTGGTCCCTTGGGGGTTACTGTGTTGAGTGTGTAGTATTTCACTGCCTCTCGATAATCGTTCCTCCAAATTATGACTTGATAACGCCTGTCGTCAGGATGCACCAGGATTTGTCGAAACATTTTTTCAATGTCGGTGGTGAAGACAAATCTGGGTAATCTGAACCTTAACAATAAGGCAAACAAATCATCTTGGATTTTGGGTCCATTGTGCATGATGTCATTTAGAGAGACGCCTGATGATGATTTTGCCGAAGCATCGAACACAATCCGCAGTTTTGTTGTACTACTGTCTGGCTTGAGCACGCAATGATGAGGAATCACATAATTTGATGATAACATATCTTCCAGACTGATTTCGGTCATGTGGCCGAGGGTTTCATATTCCTTCATGAAATTGACGTATTGGCCTCGAAGGTTGTCATCTTTTGCTAAGCGTCTTTCTAATGACAAGAACCTGCTTAGCGCTAATTCCTTTGAGCCGCCGAGCAAGGACGTATCTTCAGCAAAAGGGAGTCTTACTACATAGCGCCCGTCTTGATTCTGCGTTGTGTTTTGTGCAAAGTGCGCTTCGCATCGTGTCTCGGCTTGTGTTCTACTGCCATCTGATTCACCAACTTCCTCTAGCTTCCAAAACCTTTCAATGATGTCTTCCACGTGAGCATCATTGTCGCTGCATATTCCACAAGTAGCGACGGAGTTAACTTCAGTGTTAACTTTGCCCGCTATTACCCAACCTAACCGAGTGTTCTGTAGGATTGGTCCCTGTGGTTCGAGTTTGATTTGTCCGATGGAAAGTAGTTCGAAGTAGAATTCAGCACCCAGCAGGACATCTATCTTGTCGGACCGCGCAAAGTCTGGGTCCGCCAGCCTTATGTTTCTTGGAATATTCCATGTGGAAGTTTTAAGATTCTGCATTGGTTGGTTAGAGATGATTGTTGGTAGTACAAAGGCTTCAAGCTATGATGAAAACTCATTTGTTGTTGATGCAATTTTTGCGAAGACTCGTTTGTGTGATTTCAGGTTGCCACATCCAATTCCCTTAATTAGTAATGAAGTGGAACTGGAGGCCATGTTTAATTTCTTTACCAAACGCTCAGACAATATGTTGATCTGAGATCCAGAATCCAATACAGCTCGGCACTGAACTGCCTTTCCCTCTGGCGATTCTACCTTTATTCGAGCGGTGGCAAGAATTACGTAGCCCTTTGGGTTTGATGGTGATGCTGATAAGCACACGGACTAATTATGCAGGTCGCTTGGATGTTTTGAAGCCGATGATTCGGTGAGCCCCTTGGGCGAGTTTGTTGCTGGAGTGTCCTTAATCTCTTCAAAATGCAGCAATGTGTTGTGTTTTTTATTGCACTTGAGACAAGACCGAGAGACACAATTGCTTGACTTGTGAGTGCTCTTCAAACAATTGATGCATAAATTATGTTTTTTCACTAGCTGTAGTCGATTTTTTGGAGTCAACTGAAGAAATTGTCGGCAGGCGAAGAGAGGATGACCTTCGCCGCCACATGCCTTGCATTTTGTTTGTTGCGTTGTTGTTGTGGCTGGCAGACTCGCGATCATTTTTGACCTGTGCTTGTTGTCTTGGCGGGACGCGGCCTCCAAGTACTGAAACCGTGACTCCAGGAATTTGAGGAAGCTCTCGATGGTTGGTATTTCCTTTGGATTTTGGAGTGACTGCTCGAATAGCAGATGGCTTTTGTTGTCTAGTTTTTTAAATAGCGAATGTAGAAGGATGGGTCCCCAGGATGATGTGTCAATTCCCAAGTTGTTGAGTGCGTTTAGGCATTCTGTAGTTGTATCATGTAGACCCTTGATGAATGCTGCTGAGGTTTCGCCATTGTGACTGGCGGGTTGTTCCAAGAGCTTTTGCAGCAGAACTGATGACAGGATTCGCTTGTTGTTGTAACGATCTTGAAGCATCTGCCAAGCTGTGTTGTAGTTACTCTCGGTGATTGGCAGATGCTTGATTAAACGTTCTGCTTCTCCAGTTAGATTTGTTTTAAGGTACCACATTTTTTGTATTGTTGCCAGTGGTTTGTTGTGAATTAGTTCTTGGAACATTTCGAAAAAATGACGCCATTTTAAATAGTTGCCATCAAATGCTTGAAGTGTGATTCTTGGCAACTGAATGGCGTCGCTGAGGTTGTAATGAGATTTTGAGCCTGTCACGTTCGAAGATTCCTTTGTTTTCTTAGTTAACTCGACCAAGTGGCATCTGAAGTCCTCTTCGAGTTGTAGATATGCTTCGATGTCATAGCCTTCTGATGCTGGATCTTTGCTGCATTCCCAAATGGCGAAATGTAGCTCTTCGATCTGTCGCCAAAGCTGGCTGATAGCGTCCAGCCTTACCTCATAGTACTCGCGTGGTTGGGCTTCATTGGAGTCGTTGGCCAGTAGCCGCCTCAATGATGTTGTTACTGCCTGTTGTCGGCGAATGAACCTGATGGCTTCTAGTTCAGCTGTGTCAACCGCGGTTGTCAGCTGTGACTGATTGTTAACGATCTGGTCAGAGGATGAGTTACGTGCCGGTGGAACAGGTGTCTTGACCGCTGACGGTCCTTTAGGCTTTGATGTTCCTGGAGCGTCTAACGCAGCCCAGTAATTAACTTCCTGCGTGAACTTCTGGATGTAGTCCTTTGCTGCTTCTGAGACACGCTCGTACGAACCACTTGAAAAATACTCAAGCTCAAGGGGGTCCTTACAGAGTGTCCTGAGAGTTGAATCATTTTCTTCATATGCTTCGTACAGCTCCTGTAATCTGCTGAGCCTCTGCTGATAGTATCCCTTAGATGTCTTTCGATTCGATGGATCCTTCTTGATGTTTGATATTAGCTGTTGAATCTGCTCATCAAGCTCGTTTTGGTTCTTCAATAGATCCTCCACGTTTGCCATTGTTGTATTGATGAAGTAAATTTTCAAGTAAAAAACCGACTTTTGATGAGTATTTGCTCCTTGCAGTTGTGATCACAGATCACGTCGGGGTCACCAAAATGTTCAGGAACTGGTTTGTCCTGATTGTCCTTGTGTTTGTTAATAGATTCGGTACTTGGGACCGACTCTATTACTTTGTTGATTTCGTATTGTTGACAGGTTTGGTACTTGGACCAATCCTGTTTCGAACTGACTAAAACCTTACTTGATGATGTTTGTGGAACAAATGCCAATTTTTATTAATGCTTTAATTGCTTATATACAAATTTAATACTTACAAACTTATTCGATATAATACAATAAAAATACAAGAAAATACAATACAAGAAAAAGAAATGAACTTAAAATTAGTTGCTGCGTCTGCATGAGCAGAAACGGCGGTCATCGACATTGGCACTGCACAAGCATAGGTGTTTAAAATAGTGCATCGTATGCATATATGGCAGCGACGGTCAGTGACGTCCGTTAGCAGCAATTCGGCAGCTTGATGAAACCTTAGCTGGCTTTACAAGGGCTGTCAATAGCGTTGGTCGTTGACCGACGTTGCGTCGTCAGCATAACGTTTCTAAATGAACGCTGTTGTTTAAACAATAATAGAATAAAAAACCACTAAATTAGATGTCGTTCTTTTAATTAATGGCCGAGTCGTTGCAGGAACAAGCTTACATAGAATTAGATAGAGCCCATAAAGAACTGAAACGCCAGTTAAGCGAATTTATATCCAGGATTTGGGCGACTTTAAAAGAGATAGTAGGCAACAAAGAAAACTTAGAATTGATAAAGTCTAGAATAGGGGACCTAAAAGACCATACAAGTGTAGAAAAAGCAGACGCAATGGTAGAGGAATTACTTAAATTCCTAAACCAGATAATAGAGAATAACAGAAGACAGAAGATTCAAAGACATGGCAATTAGAGTTTAACGCGCTAAGAAATAGATACGACAATTATTTAGTAAATAAAGAGTTTCAGGAAGACTTACTCGCGAACATAGAGCGAGAGAACGAAAAACTAAGGGAATTAGTAACAAAAAAAAAGGGATAACCGAGGAAACGTTGAATAGAACCTTAGACCAGGAATTTACACAGAAATCAAAAGAAGACTACCTCTTTAGAGGATGCAAATAGACGCATACTAGAGTTAAAAGAGCAGAATAGATTTTTAAGTCAGGAGATATCGCTAGACCACGATCGGACGCTTTATCATAAGGAAGCTGCTCCGTCCGCAGTTAGTCCGAAAGATTACAACGGAAGGTCATTTCAACAAATTAAGATGACAAGTAACATACACAAAACGGGTATAGGTGAGATAGCCAAAATTACGAATAGGCTGGTACCGCTCTTTTCGGGAACACAATCGCCAGACTTACGCAGCGAAGTGTACAAATTTATACAAGGGTGCGAATTAGCCGCAAGAGATGTAGGTACAGACAACAGTCAGGACTACATAGACTGCATTAAGCAGAGATTACACGGGGATGCGTATGATTTGGTGAGTTCACAATGCTTGAATAGCCTCGAGGAATTCTACCTCAAAATAAAAAGTGCTATTTACCTAGGATCTCCTTAGACTCAGTGATAATGGTATCCAAAGTTGTAGCCAGTTACTCAAGAAAGATATACGACAGTTTGCAAGACCCCTAAACACCCTTCGAACACAGGCAGAGAAATCATTTAAAACAGGATTAAAAGACGCCGCATTGAGAATTTATATGCTCAACGTGACGAAGAAAAACATTGAACAAATGGTAGAATTAGCGGTGGAGGCACTAGAAAACATACAAAGCAGTAGCTCCCTCCAAACAGACCTGTAAGCCCATCTATAGAAACGATCGGCGAACTCACTTCTCTAGAGTAACGAGTAACGAGGAATGAAGAAAGAACGAGTAAAAGAAAGAGAAAAAGTTTGACAGGCCGTAAAAAGAAGTACAACGTGGAAACAATTTGCCGCATTTTTGCCGATAGATTTTGTACAAATTAGTTATTTTTGACATTCAAAATCTGTTAATTAATACACATAGAATAAAGTTGAAGTTAAATAGAATTAGTAAATTGGTTTGTACATTAGTCTACATTCGTTTTCCACGTTATTTTTGCGACCATTTGTATCGCTGATGACTTGCAAATCATTGCCACGTTTTTTCATATATAAACGATAAAATTGGAAAATCATGTCTAAAAATACAAGGCAAAGTGCCAAGAGTTCAGGAGAGGAAGGCGAAACTATAACAGTCGGTCAGATGCAGTCAGACCATGCCGATGGACTCGCCGCCATTCTAGCCAGCGTAAACGCTTTAAGATTGTCCGTAGAAGCACTACAAAACACTACTACCGAAAGTCAAAGGGATATAGAAAGGCTGCGGAATCACATGGATGCATTGCCAAGTACATCAGCACAAGCGTCTAGCACTAAAGTACAAGCGGAAGGTTTACCGAAGATACCAACGCATTCCGATGAGCACCTATTGCAAATCGCGGTGAGTGATTCTACGAACAAATTGTATGATCTCCCGACATTTTCAGGAAATGCTGAAGAATGGCCACTGTTCGCAGGAAGTTTCAACGACACTACGGACATATTTAAATATAGCCATCGACAAAATCTCATGCGTCTGCATAAATGCTTAGTCGGTCCGGCTAGAGAAGCTGTTTCATCAATGCTTATCTTTCCTAATGACGTTCCAAAGTAGTGAACAGAGGCAAGACGAATTGCATCAACTCATCGAGGATTATTTCTGTACAGAAAATTTTGGTATGAATAATCAACATTCGGTACTGGAGTCTGAAGAAAATATAAGAGCTACAAAGATAATGAAAGAGACCATTAGACAGGTAGGGCAGAGTTACGAAATCGGTTTACTTTGGAAGAAAGATCGGACAACCTTACCAAACAGTATGGAAATGGCAAAACGATTGTTTGCAATTGAGAAAAAAATGAATATTGATAAAGACTTTGGAGAAAAGTATTGTAGCGAGATATCAAAATACTTAGAGAAAGGATATGCTAGAGAACTTAAGGACGAGGAACTGTATGATAAGGTTCACACTGTTTGGTATTTGCCACACTTTGCAGTCTACAATCCACACAAACCCGATAAGTTGCGCATAGTCTTTGATGCTGCCGCTACTGTAAATGGAACGTTTCTTAACTCAGCATTACTAAAGGGACCTGAACAAGCAAAGCCGCTGTTAAGAATTTTATTTATGTTTCGGGAAGGAGTAATTGGAGTAGCCGCCGATATTAGAGAAATGTTTTCTCAAGTAAAAATTAGAACAGCTGACCAACATGCACAGCGGTTTTTATGGAGAAATGGTAATTCTAAAGAACCAGTTCAACATTTTGCAATGGTGTCAATGATTTTTGGAGCCATCTGTTCGCCCTGCTGTGCCGAATTCATTAAAAACCACAATGCTAAAATATTCAAGGAACAGTACCCTGACGCCGTAAATGCAATTATCGAAAGACATTATGTTGATGATATTGTTTGTAGTTTTAACAACGAAAGCGAAGCGATGAAAACATGCAAGCAGGTCGTTGAAGTTAATGCTGAAGCTGGCTTCGAATTAAGGAATTTCGTATCAAATAGCAAAGTGCTGCAATCAGTAATGAACAGTAAAAATCCGGTCGAGGTTAACACACAATCAGTCTGTATGGAACGGCAAGCTACAGTAGAGAAGGTGCTCGGTATGTACTGGGATACAGCCACAGATACGTTTAGATTTAGAACCATATTCCATCGCATCCCAACACCGATATTGCAAGGTGTACGTGCTCCAACAAAACGAGAATTATTAGGCATTGTCATGGCCATTTTTGATCCGTATGAACTCATAGCCGACTTTTTAGGATTTTCAAAGATACTCGTGCAAGAGAATTGGAAATACCAACTGGATTGGGACGAATCCATTCCGACAGAAATACATGTTAAATGGATTGCTTGGTGGCACGAATTTCAAAAGATAAAAACATTTGAAGTCAGCCGTTGCTATTCGAAGCACATGCATGAGTGTACTACGATCGAACTACATATCTTTGTTGATGCAAGCCAACTGGCATTTGCCGCGGTTGGGTACTTTAGAATAGTTTGGCCAAGTGGGATAGATGTCGCCTTTGTTGCTGGAAAAACTCGGAGTGCGCCTAAAAAATTGATATCTGTACCTAGATTAGAATTGCAATCTGCAGTGCTTGGTATTCGCTTATTCAAGATCATTCGGAACAATCATGGCATAAGATTAGGACGTGTAATATTTTGGAGCGACTCATAAACAGTATTGCACTGGATATACTCATCAGAGCGAAAGTATAAACCCTTTGTTGGGCACCGTATAGCTGAAATTTTGAACACATCAGAGCAATCACAATGGCACTGGGTTCCAACCAAGCTAAATGCAGCTGACGTTGCAACCCGGCCAATCTTCCCTCCGAAATTTGAAACCAACGCCAAATGGATCAAGGGTCCAGAGTTTTTGCAACATGATGAAGTTCAATGGCCAGAATCACAGCTGGGTCCGCGAGGAGAAGCACTAGAAGATGAAGTCAAGCCATGTCAACTTATAAAACCGCAGGCAAGCCAAACCTTTATAAATTTTAATCGATTTTCTTCCTTTTTAAAGCTTAAAAGGACAGTAGCATGGGTCATGCGTGCGAACCAAATCCTGCAAGGAGCGTTGAGACATACTGCGTCGCCATTGGTTACCGGCAATATTACTGCGAACGAGATCGTAAAAGCAGAAATATTCATATGTAAACTCGTACAAAGGGAATACTTTGCTGATGAAATTAATGCCTTAAATGCGTCACATAAAATTAATAAAAATAGTCCGATCTACAAGCTCACGCCATACATAGCATAAGATGGTACCCTAAGACTTCATGGACGCATTGACGAAGCCTCGTATCTGCCCTTCGACGCTAGACGTCCCATTTTATTGCCGAAGAACCACATCGTCACCGAATTAATGGTACGTTACTTCCATGAAAAGCAGCATCATCAAAATATCGCAAACACTATCAACGAAATTCGCCAACGATTTTGGGTCCCCGACATCCGAGCAGTTTTGAAGGTCGTCCAAGGCCGCTGTGTACAGTGCAAGATTGCGAAAGCAACGCCAATCCCACCACTAATGGGTCAGTTACCACCCGACCGTTTGACGCCATATGTTCGCCCCTTTACCTATACGGGCGTAGATATGTTTGGACCATTCAACGTTGCTATAGGCCGACGTAAAGAAAAAAGATGGGGCGTAATATTCACATGTTTAACGGTTCGAGCAGCCCATCTGGAGCTAGCCGAGAATTTGTCGACTGATGCCTTTATCCTTTGTATGCGAAACTTTATAAACAGGCGAGGTACACCCATACGATTTCCTAGCGACAACGGAACAAATTTCAGCGGTGCGCAAAATGAATTGAATGCCGAACAGCGCCTGTTTGACACGGATCGTATTATCACTGAAGCTGCAAATAAAGGTATTGAATGGCTCTTTAACTGTCCCGGCAATCCGAGTGCAGGGGGATGCTGGGAACGCTTAATTCGTATAATAAAGGGAGTGCTGCTAAAAACTTTACACGATGTAACACCAAGGGTTGAGACCTTGCAGAGTACACTAATACAGGCAGAAAATATTATAAACTCACGCCCACTTACAGACATTCCATTGAAATCGGAAGAAGACGAGCCGCTGACACCAAACCATTTTCTGTTAGGCTGTGTGAATTCAACGCAAACACCGCAACCGGTCGATGAAAAAATATGCCTCAGAAAACAATGGAGAATAGCACAGAACTTAAAAGATAGGTTGTGGAAAAGATGGACGGTAGAGTATCTACCTCAACTCCTGCGTCGCCCTAAATGGCACGACAAAGTAAAACCACTAAAGGTAGATGACTTAGTCATCATATGTGATCCAAATCAACCACGCAGCCAGTGGGAAAAGGGACGTGTCACAAAGGTCTTTAAGGCCAAAGATGGTCAAGTGCGTTCCGCCGAATGCCGTACATCACGCGGGTTAATTCGTCGCCCATCCACTAGATTAGCTGTGCTCGAGATGAATAGTGAATCACAGTGATTCACGGGGGGAGGAGTGTAAGCCCATCTATAGAAACGATCGGCGAACTCACTTCTCTAGAGTAACGAGTAACGAGGAATGAAGAAAGAACGAGTAAAAGAAAGAGAAAAAGTTTGACAGGCCGTAAAAAGAAGTACAACGTGGAAACAATTTGCCGCATTTTTGCCGATAGATTTTGTACAAATTAGTTATTTTTGACATTCAAAATCTGTTAATTAATACACATAGAATAAAGTTGAAGTTAAATAGAATTAGTAAATTGGTTTGTACATTAGTCTACAAGACCACTTAAATATTAACATGAATTCGCCGCTTCTTGCCACCATGCCGTATAACCTGCAAGAGCAAATTCGACAGGAAAGTCATGGCAGAGCTGCAGGAGAAAAAATGGACAGGCAACCAGCAAGGATTCAAAATCCTTCACAAGGAGCGACAGAGAGAATAATCTGCTCTTTTTGCAACAAGCGAGGTCATACTAAGGATGATTGCTTAACTCGCAAAAACACGCCATATTGCCACAAGTGCTCAAAATATGGACACGAGCCAAACTGGAGGTGTGACCAAAAGGGAGGCCAGAAAAATGTGGCGAGGAACACATATCAAGGGACTAATTTTCGAAAACAAGGAATTCAACATGGGAATCCAATCCAGCCAAATGGACAATCAAACCGAATACAACAGAACTGGCAATCAAACCAGGTACAACAAAACTGGCAGCCAAACCAAACCCAGCAAAATTGGAATCAAAACCAATTTCAACAGAACGGGAACCAAAGAAGGGCAATAAACATTAATCCGAATACAGTCAACGGTTTGCAAAGGAATCAGACTCCTATGAACCCGCCAAACAGAGTGAGCCAAACGATATGTCATTGGTGCAATAGACCAGGTCATATGATAAAAAATTGCGAGGCAAAAAGAAATTGGGAAACGTTGCAAAGTAATCGTCCGGGAAACTATCAAGGGCCCAGAACAGGCCAATAATCTGGGAACCCAAAAATATTAGTAGCTTAAGGCCAAATGAAGGAGTAGCAGTAATTCATACATCCAAACCGCTTGTGGATACGTTACCAACTTTAACAAATAAAGTGGTAACCGTAAGTCCGACATCGGAAGCGATTGTTGAAACGTTACCAACTTCAAAAGACTTAAAAATTAATATCAAGTTGAAGAAGACTGATAATAATAAAAGCAATGCCACAGAGAGAAATCATACAATTGTAGAAACAGTTGATTCGGAGATGCCACTCAAAGTTGGAGCAAAAAGGAAAATTTAAATCCAAAAATACCTTGCTCAATGAATAAGTTGGCAAGTAACAATAAAAATAGAAATGTAGAAACAGGGGTATCTAACTGCACACAAACCCAGCTAAATGACGTGTTCGAATTACCTTGCGAAGAGGCTATAAATGGAAAACTCATTTTACTGGTAGATACAGGAGCAGATACGAGCCTGATAAAGAAAAGTGCAATAAGGGATAGCACAATAATAAAAAAGTCAAATAGGAAAGACTTGAGCGGAGCATTTGGAGGTTGTGTGACCACAGAAGGATCAACTACTATATGTCATAATGAGGTACTGTCCTTACGTTTAACGCTACACGTTGTGGCACTTAAACAAGGAGTACCGGCAGAAGGCATATTAGGAAGAGATAATTTGTGGAACAACTCCATTATAAATGCAATGGAAAAGATTTTAACACTCTTCAATGAGAAGAAAGAGGTTATTTTGGAATTACCAATAAAAACTATCGAACAGATAGGGAAGGAAAGTAAAGAACAATACATACCACTTAACGCAAGAACAATTATGATAGTACCATTGAAACTACGTACGAAATTTAAGAATGTTATAATTCATAAAGAAGAAATAGATCCAGGAATCTATATAGCAGACACATTAATAAATGTGAAAGATAATACTGTTTATGCTCCCATATTAAATACAACAGAGTATGATTACGAGATAAACAGCGAATTTAAACCGAAATTCACAAATTCCGACGAGTACAAAATACAAAGTACTACGTTAATTAATAGTATAGGCAGAATAGATGCCAAAAGGAGAATAAATTAATTGCTCAATGAAATTGAGTTAGATAAAAATTTAAATATAGAGGAAAAGCGTTCCATAGAAGAGGTGGTAAAATCATTTCATGACGTCTTCCTGTTAGAAGGAGACGAACTTTCGTTTACAAGCGTATTAAAACACGAAATTCCAACAGGCGCAGATCAGCCGCCCATAAACAGGAAACAATACAGATTACCTCAAATACATAGGGAGGAAATAAATAAGCAAGTAAACAAACTTCTAGATGATGGCATAATAACACATAGTACATCGCCATGGAACTCGCCGTTACTTTTAGTGGCCAAGAAAAGTGGCAAGGACGGAGAGAAAAAATGGAGACTTGCATTAGATTACAGGAAACTGAATGAAGCAACGATTAAACAAGTTTTCCCCATTCCTCGTATTGACGAAATCTTAGAGCAATTAGGCCATAGCAGATATTTTACAACGCTAGATTTGGGATGTGGATATCACCAAGTTTTAGTCGATGAAAGGGACAAGGAGAAAACAGCATTTAGTACAGGGCTAGGGCATTTCGAATTTAATCGGATGCCATTTGGGCTAACAGGTGCCCCAGCCACATTTCAAAGGATAATGAACCATATCCTAACAGGTCTACAAGGGATAGACTGTTTTGTTTATTTAGATGACATTGTTATCTACGGTACAAATCTCAAGCAACACGAAGAAAGTTTATGTTCAGTATCACAGAAGTTACGTGAACATAATTTGAAACTGAATACAGATAAATCCAAATTTCTGAGAAAGGAAATAGTGTATTTAGGGCACAAATGCTCGGAAAATGGTGCTTTACCAGACCCCTACAAGGTAGAATGTGTAAAGAACATAGGAGTACCAAGAAACAGAAAAGAGGTACAAGCATTTCTTGGGCAAGCAAATTACTACAGGAAATTTATTGAAAACAAGATAGCGCTACCAATCAACAAATTACTACGGAAGGACGCAAAATTTATCTGGACAGAAGGCTGTCAGCAAGGATTTGAGCGGTTAAAAGAAGCAGTCATGTCACCGCCAGTGTTGGCATATTCAGATTTTTCAAAAGAATTTCTGTTAACTACCGACGCAAGTAACGAAGCGTTGGGCGCAGTACTTTCTCAAGGAGAAGTAGGCGAAGATAGACCAATAGCGTTTGCTAGCCGAGCGCTGAGCGACACAGAAAAGAGATATTCAACAATAGAGAAGGAATTCTTGGCGATAGTTTGGGCAACAAAAAACTTCAGAGCATATCTCTTAGGGAGACATTTCAAAATTTTTACTGACCATCAGCCACTAAAGGGAATAGCCAATTTAAAAGATCAGACTTCAAGAATGGCAAGGTTTAGACACAAATTGTCGGAATACGATTTTGAAATTTTATATAAGCCAGGCAAGAAAAACTTGAACGCAGATGCACTGAGTAGAATTCCTCAGGAAAACCGCAAAACAATAGGGGCCGTACAAACACGGTCGAAAACGAAAACAGCAAACCAGGGTAAGGAACAACAACAAGGAACAACCATTGAAGTCGGTAAGGATGATGAGGAACCGTAAAACGGAACAAATAGCACAGCAACATTGCTGTCCGACCCGAAACAAATAGAAACAGTGATTAAAGACTTCCACAATTCACCACTGGGAGGACATCAGGGTGCAGTGAAAACGTATTTGAGAATCCGGAAACAATTCAGATGGCCAGGAATGCAAAAGCAAGTAAAGGAATTCATAAACAACTGTCCGAAATGCCAAGCTAATACAAGCTCGAAATTAACAAAAATGCCCATGGTGCTAACGGATACACCAAGGCGGCCATTCGACAAAGTTTACATGGATATAGTAGGTATTCTACCAGAAACCGTATCCGGCAACAAATATATTTTAACATTTCAAGATGATTTTTCAAAATTTATGGCATGTACAGTTATCCCAGACGCGGAAGCAAGTACTGTCGCCAGGGCCTTTTACGATGAAGTAATTACGCGTTATGGAATTCCACGAATTCTAATTACGGACAACGGAACTAATTTCATTTCGAAATTATTCTCGGATACATGCAAGTTGTTACGTATTAAAAAGTTGCATATAACGCCATACCATCCGCAAGCTAATGGTTCACTAGAGAGAAGCCACAGGCCTTTAGCAGAATATTTGCGAAGCTTTGCGAAAGAAGACGGGTCGAATTGGGATCAATGGTTACCTGCAGCGATGCATGTTCATAACCACACACCCCACATTACGACCAAGCAAACACCATTCCGTACTTTATTTGGTTTCGATACAGAAATGCCGACTAACTTAAAAAGGAAGTGTAGTCCGGTATATAATGCCGAAGACCCAAACAAAGTGTTAAAATTCCAAATACAAAGAGCTCACGAAATAGTGAGGAAAAATCAGGACATGGCTAAACAAATAGCCAAAAATCAGTACGATAATAAGTTAAATTTAGTAGAATTTAAAGTAGGAGATAGTGTATTAATTAAGAACCAGACTAGGAAAAATAAGTTTTCTCCAATATGGATAAGACCATACAAAGTAGTAAAGATTATAAGTCCAATTACTACAGTTTTAAATATTAAGGGAAGAGAAAAGCCATTCCATAATAACTTACTTAAGTTATATAATAGCAATTAAATAGGAAAATAGGATTACCTAGACAATTACATAGGAATCCATCAGAATCACTTAACTAAGAAAATAAATTTAGGGGGAAATTAAATTAGTCATAAATTAAAGTAAACTAATCACAATAAACTTAGGATTAGGATAGAATAAATATATATAAAATAGGATTGATATAATATAGTATAGGATAGTAGGAAACTAACACATTTTAATTTTATTTTACTACTAACAATTTTAATTTAACTTCAGTCTTACGTTTGAATAACGAATGAATTAATGAAAAACTCAACCAGAAAGTAAAGAGAAAATCAGAATAGCGTTTCAATAAGCAAGAACTTGTTTATTTAAGCGTAAAAATATAAGAAAAGAAAACTTATAACAAAATAAATTCATAGTTAATATTTGAGCAATTTCTTTTGTAAATTGAAATTTTTAAATTGAATTCTACTTTTTAGTTTGTATTCATTTTAATTGATAATATACGGTTTATGTAACGTAGCTGTTCCGTTTTAAATTAACAGACAATATAACTTTGCATTTGCAATTATTATATTAATAAATGCACATGTAAAAATATGCCTGAAGAGTTAGTTCAGGCATAAAACACACGTACACTATATATGAACGTATAAATTCGCACCTATTCCTTAAGAAATCAAGATTTAGGAAATAAGATAAATACGGAAAGTATACTTCTCAAAAGTACGAAAGATAATATAATGAAAAAAAAAATAAAAAATATATATATGTAATGTAAATAAGTAAATTAAATTAAATAAATGTAAAATAAGCGATCAAAGCAAGCACTGCAATAATGCAGCAACAAAGTAGAACAACTGAACACGAGCAGAATGCAGTGTTAGTTTTAAAACAGCTCATGAAAAAAAAGAGAGAGAAAAGAAAAATAATACACCAAAGGTGAATAACCTTAAAATAACCAAGACGAAAGGAAAAATAAAATACACAAATAATTAGAATATTGTTAAATACATATACAATATTTAAAGTAAATTTACAAATAATAATGTATATATAAAAGTAATTTAAAACTTAATTAAAGTGTAATTTTGCATAATATATGTAAACTCAATAAGATATTAAGAAAATTAAAAAGCAAATAAGAAAAAATCAGATATTTATGAGGAAAAGAAAAAGAAATGTACTAAATTTTAGAAAAGAAAATAATTATATATTGAAAAAAAAAACCATATTAGCATATGGATTAAAATAGATTAATTAAAATGATTTTAACTTAAACTCCAATATACTAAAATATACTAATATCTATGTTAAATAAAAAAAAATAAAATATAAAAGAAGAATCCAGCACGCAGAGAAGCTGACCTGAATGCCGATGTACACCCATCACAACAACACACATCAGCACTTTGACAACAGGGTGACGCCCTGTAGGCGTGCGTCGGCTGTGAGTAGGCGCCCAGCCAACTTGAAGGGGGAAGGGTAGCTGGAACAGCACATCATACACATTAGCTGCAACAGCGGACATCTTAGCGATGCCAACCATCATCACGAACAAAAATAGGATGGAAAACATCCAAGAGGTATAACAGCATCAACAGTTGAACACGAAAATTACTGCGTGATAGTGGGGGCGAATACACCGTAACGTCAACCACTTTGAGAAGACAATACCGACGATAAGATAACTAGAAGATAAGTTAACAAATCATCGGCAGTTTCCTATACACTGCGCCGCTGCGCAGCGAGATCATAGTTAATCATGATCGCTTTAAGCCAACAATTTAAGACGACATCAATTGTGGCATCACAGATTGGCTGCGACGGTGATGAACCACCCAGTAAATGAACGAATAGCAGTGAAAGGTTCGCCGGTTAAATCTCCTGCAACCTATTCATCTGTAATACAGTAATAGCTATTACAGCATCAACAGTTAGAAAAGTAAAATTTTTTACTTGTAACATCAGCCGTAACCAGTACCGAATTACGGGCAAGGAGCAGTTTAATATAAAAACAGAAAAGGGCGTCAATGTAAAATGTGACGCAACTACAGATGAAGCCAAGAATACCAACCCTTACATTACTTACAAATAAGAATTCTGGCAAGGATGGGGTCAACCATCAACACCATACTACCAAAGACAACAAATGATGAACATCAATACCAACCAAAATAGGAAGAAAACATTTCATTTACACTACATTTACAATTTATTAAAATAAATATTTTTTATATTTTAAGGAAATTATGAATTATGATTAATGTTTATGTTGATGTAGCACCGCATTGAAATTTCCAACACAACGGCGAAAACCGCATCGAAATCGGTGCAGCCGTTTAGGAGTTAACTATGTCGAAAGTGACATGCGACTAATTAGATTCTTAATTCCTTCATACTTTTGTACATTAATAGATTGCATGTTTCTTCCTTTTTTTAATTCCTTTATATGCCTTAATACGTACAAACGCAACAATAACAACACAGGTATTTACACAAATGCCAAAGAATCGGTTGTTGTTTTTGTACTGCAATGTACCTACCTACCGCCGACAAAGGGTACGGCAGATACATTGATAACACTCAGCCATAATTTGCTTAAATGCAAAATATCCTTACTATACCATAGACCGACTCAGCTGTACAAGAATCATCTGGCAATCTATGGCACACGTTTTCATTATTTAATTGGCATTAATTAAAGCATGTTTATTTCATGAAAAACAAAATTCGAGAAAATTTGATAACAATCGTTCTTCCCCAGCCAGTGCAAACAATTATCACCCCATACACAAATGTATTTTCATTTCATTTGAATTATTTAAAATCAAATTTTTAAGTGGTTATTTCAAAAATTATTTGAAATAATGATCGCATCATAATAATGTTATCATATATGCAAATTATTAACAATATTCGCGACAAAATTCTAATGCTTACTCCAAAAAAAAAATCAACAAAAGTAAACACAATTTAGTATACCTATATAGCTAAATAATCAAAAAGTGGAACTTTTTTATAAATGGGTTATATATCTAAAGATAGTAACAACAAACAGAATTCGAATTTATTGTGTCCTTCGGAATATAGAAGCATTTAAAGCGGTGTACCCTCTTGAGTACAGCGGGCGTTAATGGGTTAAAATTCTAAATTAAAAAGATGTATATTGTGTTGACTCCACTATTTCTATTTGGTGATACCCCATTTTCAAATCTAAGTTCGTAAAATATTTCTTACCGGCTAGTTTGGCGAATATCTCCTCAATGACTGGCATTGGAAATGGTTCCCTTATCGTTTTCTTGTTTAGTCACCGGTAAACAACACATAAACGCAGCTCATTGTTCTTTTTTTCAACCACCACAATAGGTGATGTGTAAGGGGAATTTGAAGTACGTATAACACCACTTTTTAATAAGTCGTCACTTATTTCTTTAACCAACGGCCGTCGAGCGAACGGAATTCTTTACGGTTTCACATTTATCGGCGTATCGTTTTTCACCTTTATGTTCATTACTGTTAAATTACATTTTCCTATTTCCGATGTTTTTGTAGGAAATCTAGATTTATATCGTGTAAAAATATTCTTTGAATTTTCAGATTCTTTTTCTTCCAACATTTCGGTAGCCACTGTGGAAACTTTCTCGCGAATCCAACATTCGTCTTCGTCAATTATTAATTGTTTATCTTTGGCACACAATACATCTCGACCAAATAATATATCATGTAACATGAACTTGTCATCAATTACAAGAAGAATTTACAGCACAATCCTGAAAACCGCATCGAAATCAGTCAAGCCGTTTAAGAGTTAACTAACTCTAAAGTGACATGCGACTAATTAGAATTATATTAAATAATTAATTAACTACCTGAAAATATTGGATATTCTTTGTGTATTTAAATTCCTTTGTAACCCTTAAATCAACAAACGAACAATAACATGAACATGAAATTCCGCAGATGCCGAAAAATATGTTATTGTAATGCGGTGCCGCCACCCAAGCTCCGATAAAGGGTAAGAAAAAGAAATTTACAACAAACAGTCAGCGACAATTATAACAACTACTCAGCGAAAATTACCATCTATCAACCGTCTATCGATGACAAAATTTTTTTTTGTCAGAAGAATCAGAAATTAGGCAGGTTCGCACTTAATTATTTTCGTATTAAGGTATATATATTGAATATATGTATGTACAAACATAAGTGTACTTAGTCTTAAATGTACAATTAAATTATATAATTACTTTTTAATTAAACAGTAAAAATTAATTATTATAAAATATTGTGTCCACCTCCCGCAGATAATGACCAAAATCTGTTTGGTAATTTTACTATCGACTAGCAAAACAAAAATTTTTCATTACCCCATTATATGGTAACTACCTAAATCTACAAAAGTAACGAAGACTCATTAAAGTAACGTCGTTAAAGTTTTTAGTTACTCGTTTTTTTAACTAGTTAAAAACAACTTCGTTACTTCAACGTTAACGACTCGAACTAACTTTGTTACTTTAACGATAACGATCAGAGCAACGATCCTACTTTCGTTACTTTAACGTTAACGATTGCAAAGTAACTTTGTTACTTGAACGATAACGATTAAAGTAAGTTTAACGTTACGACTGCAAAGTAACTGCGTTACTTTAACGATAACGAAGACGTCTCTGAAAGTAACGAAGTTAAATTAACTTTAACGAAAAGTCACTAGTTAACAACTTTGCCCAACTCTGGTTATTTGTGCTTTTCTATTAAACCTGATGAAATTCTTGAAAAAGTCCAACAAGATAGGAATATCAACAGAGTCGATATTGGTATGGACCTTGGCATTGACCACAAAATTGTTTTAAACCATCTACACAAGGCTGGCTACCAAAAAAAGCTTGATATATCGGTTCCTCATGAGTTGAGCGACAAAAACATGATAGACAGAATTATCATCTGCGATGCGCTGCTGAAACGCAACGAAATCGAACCTTTTTTGAAACGTGTCATAGCCGTGATGAGAAAGGGGTCACCTATGATAATCGGAAGCATCAAAAATCGTAAGCAAAGCCAGGATTGACGCTGAAAAAAGTGATGCTGTGTGTATGGTGGGACTGAAAGGGAATCGTCCACCATGAGCTACTCCCAGTTGCTCGAACAATTGATTCTCAACTCTATTGTGAACGACTACAGAGATTACGCCAGGCAATTTGAAATAAAACGGCCGGAATTGACTAATAAGAAAGGTATTGGCTGAGTTTTGAACTTTCTCACAGTCTACAGTTCGTTATTTCTTTCCAGCGATGGCAACCAGATGCCCATCCCGTATAGCAGTGGGCCTAACCACCGCCACGTACAGTCACGTACTTCTTACCAATGGCTTTTCTGCAAGAGTATGTCACGAGGTTTTCCCCTCCCTAGCCTCTTTATGTTTATTCACTATTAATATTACACCGAATATTTCTTATTCTACTTTACATATGAAAATCGACTTAAGCTACTCTGTGGAAAAACACGTTATCTTGCGATTAGTGGTGTATGTTTTATATTATATTATTAAATCATTAGATTTGGTTAATTATCGCGGTTATTGTCTTAGCGTAAATAAATAAATGTAATTAAATTAAATTCAATGTTTTTGGTATTATATTAGGTGCGGTAGTGTATTCGTGTCTTTGTGTGTGATGCAAATCATCTATCAAGTGTACTAGGATCGTGACGTACGCGTGGTAGCTTAACGTCGGAAACAAGGATTTCTACGTTTGATACTGACGTTCACGTGGGAGTTTAACGTCAGGATCAAGAATTCTACGTTTGATGTTGGCGCTCACGTGGAAGTTTAGCGCCAAGTTCAAGGATTATAAGTTGGGATATTTGACGTTTGATGAGCTTAACGTCCGGATCAAGGATTCTAAGGTGGGATCAGATGCTTAAAAAGTTCACTTACCGCGTCGTTCGCTGTTCTCCAAGAAAGTGAATTTGTCCTGGTCGGTGGCTCCTTTTATATGCCAAGGGTCGCGGTACTTGGCTACCTTTTTGTTGTTGTCAGGGTCAGTGCTCCTGTTGCGTGGCCTTGACTTAATCTGCTTGTCTGTTTCTTTGTTGTAGTAGCGGCTCCAGTTTTTTTCGAAGTGTACATTGTTGTTTTGTTTGCCAAACTTGTGTTTGTTGTTGCTTGTTGTTTGTCGAAGATTTTGATCGCTGATCATCGTATGGCTCCAGGCTCTCAGTACTCGTCGCTGCACTTTTTATGTATAATTGTCGTTGCTAAATTTCTATGTGCTTTGAATGGTGTTCTCCTAATCCTTTGTGTATTTGTTGTAAATTTCTTCTCTGCTGTGTTGTTGTTTTTGTTGGTCTTAATGCAATATTCTTCTACTCCTTTGTATATTTGTTGGAAATCTCTTCTCTGCTGTGATGTTGCTGTTGTTGGTATTATTGCACTATAATTCTGCTAATCCCCTTAGTGTATTTGTTGTCAGGGTTCTATGCACTTGTTGTTTTTCTAAACGAGTTTATTAATATATATTTGTTCAATGTAAACTTGCCTGTGGTAGTTGGTGTAATTTTTCTATGATGTGTGTCGTTTTCTGTCTTCCCGCTTTCGTGCATGTTTTTGTTGTTACAACAGTAGATATGTATTTATGTTTGTGTTTTTTTCTTGGAATTCCGTTTTTTCTTATTCAGCTTATGTTTTTGTTGTTGATCTTGCGGCTATGTATTTTGGTTCTTATTATTCACTTTGCTTAACTCCGAGCTATTTAAGCGTCATGTTCTAAGTTGCTTCGTTTGTTTGACGTTCGATGTTGCTTCGTTTGTTTGCGGTTCGATGTTGCTTCGTTTGTTTGCAGTTTGACGTTGTTTCGATTGTTTGCGGTTCGACGTTTGCAAATTGTTTTGCTGTGTTTGCAAATTGTTTTGCTGTGTTTGCAAATTGCTTTGCAGAATTAATTCCACCTTAAGTTGGGACCGCGCAACTCAAGGTTACTGCATCCCTTGAAAGCGGTTTTCAAGGGAGCAGCTCAGGTGGGGTGCAGGCCAAGTTCTACACCTGTATTTGTAAGGAAAGTTTTACTTCCTTACAAGTAAACAGCCACCATGGATTGTCTTGCCCCTTCCGAGGTGTTTGGCTTCCAGCGTAGTTTCCTATCCAGAATGAGGCCAAGAAATTTTGCCTTCTCCTGAAAGTAGAGCCTACCTTCCCCATTTTCAGTAGTTCTACGTGGAGAATTCTGTGCGTACTGGTAAAGAGGACATTCTTAACTCGTTGCCGTGATAGGAAGTGTTTTCTTCTCGTCGCAAATTTTTTGTATTACTGGTTATAATAAATTGTGTGAAATCCATTACATATAGCATAAACAAGTGTATAACATATAGCACAATCAAATGTATATTGATTAAAAAGAAAATATAACAAATAAATAACTAAACTTTTTCTGTTCGATTCACAAAGAATAACTTTTACCTTTTACTTCGAATCACAATAATTTGCATATATAGTTCATTGCTTGCTAGGCATTGTTCTTTAAACCGGTTTTGACTCTCTTTTAATTAGACAATTTTTGGTGAGAAGTGAGAGTGCATTGTACGCACTCGGATTTTGTTTTGTCCGAGCCTATATACATATATTATATATATTTACTAACATATAAACTCATAGGCTTGCAGCTGAATCAAGTTTCAAGTTCTACTTAAATTAATTACTGGGTGTTTCGTGAAATATTTTGCTAAATTTCTATATATAGGGTCCGCGACATAACTTTTTTTTTTTTGAAAATGCGAGTATAGCTTCGGCTGTGTGGCACGTAGCGCCGTCCTGTTGAAACCAAATGTTGCCAATATCCTCCTCTTCAACATGGCCCGATAACGATCGCCATTGTCTGTAACGGCCACTCCTTGCTCATTTTCGAAGAAAAATGGCCCAATTATGCCTCTGGACCAAAATCCACACCAAACAGTGACTCGTTTTGGGTGCACCGGCTTTTCAATGTATGCGTGCGGGTTTTCTGTGCCCCAAATGCGACAATTTTGCTTGTTTACCACCCGCCAAGATCAAAATGAGCTTCATCTGAAAAGATGATTTTTTTGGCAAAATCGGCATCGGATTTTCAAAGTAATGTCGCAATATTTCCCAGCGTTGTTCAAGCGTATACACAACCATATTCGTTCAGCGGAAGGATAAAACTAATTATCTGTCAAATCAGACATGAGCTAAGTGATACCATTCACGAAATAAGCACTAGTTGAAAAAAAAACGTTAGATAGCGGACCCTATATTAACTAATGGCCTGTCACTCGAAAACCTGTAAAGTTCGGGGTGATTCTGAACGTATAGAAACCTCGTTGAACTATTCCCACGCGTTCAAAAGTTATAGATTTTTGGCCTCCTTCTGCAAAAACAGCCCACTGTGCGTCGTTGCAAAGCTACAGTTTCCCGGTGCCGAGCCTTAAATAAATAATTTTTTAATTAATATAACATATGTAATGCACAGTTCCATGCCTTAGTGAGGTTGTTGCTCTAATTTTAAGCGCAATATCGCTAACTAGGCGCAGAATTATTTAACGGGCGGAATACCGTTTGTAGTTAAAAGATTTATTACTTACGCATTATTTACGCCGATTCCATTGAGGACTCAAGTAACTCAGTATTGAGATCATGATCGGGATTAACAGAATATGCAGGTTGTTGCTGACGAGGATTCTGGAAATCAAAGTTGAATCTACGTCTCTCTTTCCTACTGCTTACTCTACTCACATTATTTATTTTAGATGTATTAGGCAAAGCTACAGTTGGATGCCTCCTCTGCATTTGTTTTGTTAAATATGATGTGCTCGTTCCATACGGACACATAGCTTTGCAAATATTGCATTTAGCAATGTTATCATTTTCCGGTTTGAAACATTCCCAAATTTCACTGCGCTTTTTTACTGTTAATAAACTCATTATATGAAGACACGAAATATGTATATAGTCCATCTCCACGTGACAGTCTTCTTTTCTTATTTTTATAATTTAAAAAAATAGACACCATTTTTTAAGAAGGATTCTGACAATTTTACATGAACTAATATATAGTAAAAGCCTGTATATAAAATCTTTACAATTAAGTAATTAACCTAACCTAACCCCATCTCAAATTGTAACATTTTGCTCCAAAAATTAACAGAATCTAATATTCAAAAAATAACTGTGACGGAAATATATGCTCCAGAGGCACAGTTCGTCACTGTTTAGTACAAAATACTCGTTAGAACAGAATTGTGACTGAAATATCTGCTCCAGAGGCAAACTGTGACGGTGTGTCACAGTTTAGAAGCAATCGTCGTCGCAACGATGACTCGTGACTTTTATGCATCTGTGACAAACTCACAGTTCGCGAAATATCGCTCAGCTCTACTGAACTAAATGAGCGAACGAATTACTGAACTAAATGACGAAGTGAACTATATGAACGAACTAGTTCAGGACAGCTGATTGATCTAGAAAGATCGCTCTCTGTAGTGAACTATAATGCCCAACACTAGTCTTTAGTGAATCTAGCGAGGCTAAACTGAATTTAGCAAACCGTTCCAGTGCCGACGTAAATGGCAAAAGCGTAATACAATGGCAAAAGCGTAAAAGCGTAATACAGATGGTTCAATGGGTGACATAGAGGGCGAATTTAAGGATACGCTACATGTTTCTGATCTCCGTATAGATTTCATTTTTATAGCCAAAATTAGATGTCATGTGAAGTACACCCATGCCCAAAAAAAAAGCCGCACCTCGAAAATTCGCATATTTTTCACTTTGCTAGGAAAGGCAAAGTTAGGAAAGGGTTTCGACTGATAGTAAATTTTCTTTTTACCTGTTTATACATATATTTTCTGCTCTAAAAAGACACACTCTGTCAAAAGTTGTCCATTAACATTTGAGAAATCAGAGAACGTCCGTCCGAAGTAGTTTTTTAGAAGTTTTAAATATGGTATTAAACCAAGAACAAAAGGCACTGAGTGGAGAAAACCATTCGAATAAAAAAATTTCTCAAATAAGTGGGTGCAAAGAAAGCACAGTGCGCCTTTTTAAAAAAAAAAATTCAAGTAACCGGAAGAATACAGAGGAAAACCGGAAGTGGGAGACCAAGAATCACTACACCGCGGGAAGATCGATCGTTGGAACGAATGTGCCTTCGAAATCGGTTCCAGACTGCTAGGGAACTATGGACAGACCTTCAGGGAAAGGTGGGAATGCAAATCAGCAGAAGAACTGTCTCCAGACGCCTAAGGAATATGGGTCTTCCAGCTCGCCGACCAGCCGAAAAGCCGGTTTTAACAGGTTTTATGAAGAAAAAACGGTTAGAATGAGCCAAGGAGCATAAAAAATGGAAAGCTTCTGATTGGAGAAATGTCATATTTTTTGATGAATCGAAGTTAAATTTAATTGGGCCCGATGGAAAAGCCACAGTTCAAAGGAGATCGAAGAAACGATATTCCGATGAGTGCATTCTTCGAACAGTTACGCATTCAACTTATGTTTTGTTATGGGGATGCATAACATCTTATGGAGTTGGATAAATTTTATTGCTGGAGGTTCCGTGAATGCAGAAAAGTATAAAAATGTCATCAAAAAAGGCGTGGTTCAACAATCGAGGAGCTGAGCTGCCATGTTGAAAACACACTTTTTCAAGACGCTAGTGCATCTTGCCACCGAGCTCGCCCTGTAAGTAATCCTTTAAGTTTTGCCTAAAAATGCATTCTAACGGTCATTGTGTATTCATAGGTAACACAATTAAGAGAAAATCTGGGGATATTATCGGTGTCCTGGCCAGGAAATGGCCCAGACCTTAATATCATTGAAAATTTTTTGGGTAATTATGCAGCGAAAAATCCAAGAAATGTCTCCGAAATCTATCGAGGAGTTAAAAATTATTATAAATGAAGTGTGGTACGATGTAGAAATCAAGAACCACGTCCAAAATCTCTATGATTCAGTGCCCAGAAGAGTGGAAGCTGTTTTGAAGGCCAAAGGAGGATCAACGAAATACTGAAAAAAATTTAAAGAAAAGAAAAAGAGTATACAGAAAATTTTTGAATTCTAAGAATATTTGAACATAACAAAAATAATAGAAATCAAAAAAACTAACCTTGTTTATTTTATTACCTTTTTTTTAACAAAGGTAAAAAAAATTAGATCTTGGATTTTTCCACCTTTTTAGCGGAAATCGAGCTGCCGGCCAACCCTTTTCTTTTTTCTTAAAGATTTTTTTCAGGCAGAGGCTATAGGGATGAAATAATATAAAAAGAATAAAATCTTGCAGGTAGCTTTCCTTTTTTTATTAAATTAAATTTTTTTTTTTCTACTCGTGCGGCTTTTTTTTTGGCCATGTATGTATATATAAAGGGACAAATGACTGCCTTTCCCAAAATGTCGAGTGCCGAGTTTAAAAAAGGTAGAAATAATTCACTCTGATGTGGAACTGAACACAAGGAACGGGTAGGACAAACTTGTTTGTCACATTTAAATGATAAAACTAGATGTTGGCATGTTTTCTTTTTGATTCACTTTTTTTGATATAAAAGTAGAGTATACAAAGCCTTTTTGAAATATCAGAAACTCATGGAAAATTACAGTGGCAAGAAAGTAAAATTTCTGCAATCCGACACTGCACGTGAGTATTGTCATAATAATTTCGATAAGTATCTCGCAGAAGAGGGGATTCAACGCAGACTGGCTAACGCACACACCCCGCAAAGTGGCGTTGCAGAGCGGATGAATCGAAAGTTGATCAACATTTTGAGGTGTCTGCTGTTGCAATCGGGTTGGAGTGCTTCCTTTTGGGCAAATTCTGTCGCTGCTTACATTCGTAATCGTTGCCCAACAATTTGAAAAATTTTGGTAATTGTCGCTGACTAAAGAAAGCCATTTACGGTTTAAAACAAGCTGGCGACAATTGTGCCTAAAAATTAGGGAGATAATTTCAGTCAATTTGGGCATAAACTCAATAACGAACGAACCCTGTTTATTTTAAAGACAACATATTATTAGTTGTACCCTACGTTGATGATATGCTACTTGCTGCAAAAAATAAGAAAGAAATAAGCCAATTTAAATATGAATTGCTAGAAGACTTCGAAATAAAAGACTAAAGATAGATTAATACGTTATTGATTAGGTCTGGAGACAAATAAATTATATAAAGGGATCATTGAATAAGTTTGGCATGAGCGAATGCAATCTTATCGCAACACCTGCAGTAATTAATGGACATTTGGGAAATGTATCTAGCAGTGTTTTAGATAGCGATTTATCCTTATAGAATAATAATTGGTGCATTAATATATACTTCATTATATCAGTGGCGACGACACCGAATATCTTGAATATAGTCGTTAAATTGACACTATTTATAAATAGTAATTTAGTAATAAATTTCACTATTTATTTATTACTATTTAGTAAATAGTAATAAATTTCACTATTTATAAATAGTAAATTTATATATAAATAAGCCAAACAAATCAGTTCAGATTTCTGCTAAATTAGTTCTTCGCTATCTTGCTGGTCGTGCGGATGAAGGCTTAACATATAAGAAAACTAACGAGTTCCTCAAAAGATGTACGGATTCTTATTGGGCAAGATGTTCACTCGATCGACGCTCATATAAGGGGTATGCGTTTATTTTTAGTGGTGCGCAATAACCTGGAAATCGAAGAAACAGAGAACTGTGGCACTTTCTTCAGAGGCAGAATGCCTTAGCTTAGCAGAGGCAGCTAAAGAGGCGATATACTTGCGGAATCTACTATATGAACCAAATCTGAGTGATATGATGAACACCACTATATTCATTGACAATAGAGGGGCTCAATGTTTGGCTAGTGATCCAGTATTCCATGCGCGTACTAAATTATATATGGATATTTTATATCCATATGAAGTATCATATTGAGCGTGAAGCAATTTCATCAGGGCTGTTTAAAATTGAACATGTATTAACTCAAGAGATGATAGCTGATATACTTACGAAGTCGTTGGCGAAGACCACCCATGATCGTTGCATAGTTGGACTTTGGCTTACAATGAATGTTGACATGCGTGTTGAGAGAACGTGTTAAGAAGATGAAACTTCGAGGTGGCAACGCTTATGTCTTATGTTTGACATTGGCTTTTCCTTGTGCTTTTTGATTTTCCTTTAACAACTTCACCTTTTCGATTTACCTTTTTGATGTAACTATATCTAAGCAAGCACGTTCTGTTGAGTACTCTTTATTTTTTAATAAAATACTGAATATTGTATTCTCGTTTTTGTTTAAACAAAATATAGCTCAATAACAAATGATCAGAAAATAAAATATTTCATATTTATTACATTATTTAATAAAATTTTAAAGATACATTAATAAAGTATAATTAGGCAATTCACAGTTTCCCTCATAAGTCGTCATAAGTCATAAGTTGTCATAACTTAAAACAATTTATGACTGTCGTAAGAAAATTTTTTGTTGTTTTGTATGAAAATCTATGTTAGTACGATTACAACACTCGCAGGTATGTATTAAGAACATTTTTAACACTTTATAAAGCGACTGTGCACAGTTCGAAGTCATAACTTAGTATCTCATAACTTATGAGGGTAAACTTTGAATTGCCTAATTTATTAAAAATTAAATTATTAAGTACTAAATTCTTTAATTATGGTCCTATATATTTTGTGGTTTTCTTAAAGTTTTTTACAAAAATTTTAAGAATTAATTTTTGTTAAATTAATTAAAAAATTAATTATATTTACGTAACTTAAAAATTAGTTAAAACAAATACAGTCAAAATACGAAATACAGTACAAATATATGAAACTTTGAATATTTCTTTCTGCATTGCACTTCAAATATGGTTTTTTATTTAGCCGAAACTGGCAGCCTAAACTGAATCATCTTTTGTCCCTTTTTTAATGATCCGGTTGTACTTGATTGCAATTTTAATATTCGCTGAAGTAGCGAAAATAATAAAAACATTTTTAATAAAATTCATAATTAATTCTAAATATTAAGTTTTATATTGTATATTTAAAAGGACATTTATAATTGAGATATTACAGTCACGTTCTAGCGAGATTTTGTATTCATCAAATGAATCACCATCCTACTTATTTGTGAAATTTTAGTACATATATTGTTTTGTTTTAAATCAGTAAAGGAAATTAGATAAAGGCTTTTGCCTTTGTTAAAAACATTACGCCCGAAAATAACATCTAAAAGAACGCTCTGTCTTAACCTTTCATCTTCAATTGTTTAAGAATGTCATTACTATAAGTTTGATGTTTGTATAAACATGTTAACGATTTAACACTAATACATTGCATAACTAAGCATGTATAATTCATATAGTAATATTTTGCCTATATTCTTACCCAACACGTTGTAGATTAATAGTTTAATACTATGCGCTTTTTAAATACACATCTATAAATATGTGATTTTCAACAACTTTTGGAAGAAATCGTATAAATTTTAATATACAATCACTGTTCTAAGTGCGAATAATTGTTACCCAACATGTTGTGGATTTAATAGCTTAATATATAAGTAACTTGATCTGTTTATATATTAATTGCGATCTGGATAGTTTCACTATAATAATAGAACAAGTAAAAGATGCGTAGTCAGTTACATAAATGAAATGAATGAAAATAGAGCCGAACTCGCAATGCAATAATCCAATTTTGCATTATTCATACTCGGAAAATGATACACAAAAAATGCCTTATTATCTACATAGGATAGCAGATTTGTAACTTAACATAATCAAATAGATCATGCAGAATAGATCATAAGAAGTCCCGATCTAATGGCCTTAATAATATAATCAAAAGTACAGTGATAGTAAATTTTAATGAACTAGCGGAAATCGTTGCAAGTTACACCAATCTGTCCAGTGTGCAGCAAAGTTCAAGCTTTCAACCTACAAATGCCTCGGAGATACGTGAGGTTTTCGCATTGCACTGCATGATGGGCATATTGAAATTTCCACACTTGTCAATGTATTGGGGAAAAGGTATCGCATTGCCTATGTTTACGAATAGTATGTCACGTAATCGCTTTTTAACACTTCGTCCAAACTTGCATTTAGTTAATGCTCAACTCTCTAATAATAATAACGATAAATTGTATAGAGTACGTCCAATAATAAATACAACACGAAACCGATTACTGCAGCACCAATTAGACGAATGCATCGAATGCACAAAATATTAACACAAACTGAATCTTAACACAAAAGATAAATTTTCCAAGCTGCGTCCACTGATTTCACACGTTTAGAAAAATGCGTGGAAAACTGTATAACTTATTTAGCTATATCGCATGATGGTGGAATATTTCGGAAAGCACGGATATAAACAAGCTATCAGAAATAAACCGTATCATTTTGGGTATAAAATCTGGTGTTAGAATTCCCCGTCCGGATATTTAATTGCGTTAGAACCATACTAAGGGAAAAGTTTTCAGGGAAACGAAGAAAATTAAACACAGTTTGGAAAATGTGCTTCGACGGCACTTGGTTTGCTAGATGAATATCCTCTGAGTAAATCACGCTTTTCATATCACATATATTATGATTATTTATTTACCACAATACCTCTCTTGAACGAGATAAGGAAGCGTGGATATAATTATACTGGCACCATAAGAGGCAAAAGTAACTGTCTTTCGAACTCGAAAGAATTTGAAAAGGAAATTAGTGGTTCAATTGAATGCGTCACAGAAAAATTCAGGGAGAGAAATTTCTTGTTAATTTTGTGGAAAGATAATTCAGTGGGAACGGTTATGTCTACATGTTTGGCTGCTGGTCCTGAAGGTGGTGTAAAAAAATGGAGTAAGATTGAAAAGAAATACGTTTATGTCAGTATCCCTTACTCCATTCAAATTTATAACGAAAATATGGGTAGCTCTGATAAAATGGATCAAAATGTCAATGCCTATCGTATAACAACCCGAGGGATGAAATTGTGTAAGACAAAATCGCCCACTTTTTCAAAAAAATAGAAGGAAAGTTGAGAAATTATAAAAAGAACATCGATTCAAAAATCTATAAAAAAATATAAAGAACTAATAAAATAACACAAAGGCAATTCACAGTTTCCCTCATAAGTCGTCATAAGTCATTAGTTGTCATAACTTAAAACAATTTATGACTGTCGTAAGAAAATTTTTTGTTGTTTTGTATGAAAATCTATGTTAGTACGATTACAACACTCGCAGGTATGTATTAGGAAAATTTTTAACACTTTATAAAGCGACTGTGCACAGTTCGAAGTCATAACTTAGTATCTCATAACTTATGAGGGTAAACTGTGAATTGAATTTTCCTACCGCCATCATATGATGACAATCTCTAAATCCAAACATACGATATATAATATTTTATTAAACTATATTACTTTCCATAAGTAATAGGCGGATATTAAGTAAACTTCCAAGTTGTAAAAGATTCTGATGTACATATATTTTTTAATACCAGAGAATATTAAATTAAATATAATTAAAAATATGTAAAGGGTGGTTAAATTTTAAGGGCCGATGTTGAAGGTGAACCACACCTAAACGTCAAGTTTGTTTCTGCATTTCATTTGACATTTCTCAATTTCAGACAAACTTAATTTGAACCATGGAAAGATACACAATCGAGCAACGCGGTAAAGTTCAGGCTTATTATGAAAATGGGCGTTCAAATCAAAATGCATATCGTGCACTTCGTGATTTTTTCGGTGAATTTAATCGTCCAAATGTGCGTACAATAGGAAAAATCGTGCAAAAATTTGAGCAAACCGAGTCTTTAGGAGATGTGAAAACACCAGTGCATGCTCGTACTGCAGAAAATATTGCTGCTGTTCGCGATAGTGTGGCTGAAGAGCCGTCCACCTCAACTCGTCGTCGGGCCCAACACTTGCACCTCTCAGGCTCGTCGTTGATGAACATTATGCATAAAGACTTGCATTTACACGCTTACAAGGTGCAATTGACGCAAGAACCATTGCGTCATGGCCTCTTGACCATTCCAAACGTCATCAATGGTCAGAATGGTGGCAAGAAATGGCAACAGTGGATGATCAGTGATGATTGCCGCATTTGGGCGAATGATAATCCAAATGTGATTGTCGAAAAACCAATGCACTCACAAAGAGTGACTGTTTGGAGCGGTTTATGGGCTGGCGGCATCATCGGGCCGTATTTTTTCCAAAATGAGGCCGGCCAGGCAGTTACTGTGAATGGTGTTTGCTATCGTGAGATGATAACAAACTTTTTATGGCCCGAATTGAAAGATATGGATGTGGACGATATGTGGTTTCAACAGGACGGTGTCACTTGCCATACAGCTAACGAAACAATGGCTCTTTTGCGCAACAAATTCAATGGCCGTGTTATCTCACGTGGTGGCGATGTCAATTGGCCGCCAAGATCATGTGATTTCACACCGTTGGACTTCTTTCTTTGGGGTTACTTGAAAGAAAAGGTGTACGTCGATAAGCCAGAAACAATTCAAGAGCTAAAGGATGAGATAACTCGGCACATTAACGGCATAGAACCTCAATTATGCCTCAGCGTCATCGAAAATTTGGACCATCGGATGGAGGTGTGCCGCCGAGGTCGCGGCGGCCATTTGGCCGATTTTTTGTTCCATACATAATTGAATCATACCAATATTATCATAATAAAAAGAAATGCCAATAATATTCTAAATAATTTGTGTTTTATTCAAAATCAACATCGGCCCTTAAAATTTAACCACCCTTTATAATAAAATAATAATCTTTAAATAATCTAATAATGTACTAAAGATTATCTCATCTTATATATAAAAATGAATTGTGAATAAAAACGAATGAAAAAAAAAACTGAAAAAGTTAAAGTTTTAAAGGGGGAGAGAGGGCCCACCCAGCAAAATCGGACAACGGACAAGCTAGTAATTAATGAAAACTTTACTTTCTATGAAGACTTTTTATATTTGAGCTCACAATATGAATAGAATTTCCCGACTTAATGACTACATGTCCACATGTCCACTCAAGTGGACATCTTATTTCTGTCACGCCCCTGTAAGTAGGTAACTTTTTTTTACTAAAATTTTTTAATTTTAATAAAAATATAGCAAACTCAACACTGAAAAATTTTAGATTCGCTAGCTTAGGAGCGGTAGTGAGTGGGTTAACCCTCCGTCTGACACCTGGGTCTGGCCAGGCATTTGTCGTTTCTGAAAGTCAATTAAATATATTTCGAATTTAGCAGACTTTCTATGACTTTAAAAAATCATTATGATGAAGAAGTTCTTGGAAAACAATGTTATAAGGACTTTAAAGAAATATAACTTTGGACCGATACATGATGACTTCTCAGGGTTCGGAATATATCCCTCAAACGAACAACTTTTTTTATATCCCTCACAAAAAAACGATCACAAAAGATGAAAATCTCTTTTGACTCATGAGCGATTTTTATTTTTTCATATTCGTTCAAAAAAATACATATCGCTCGCGTTCAAAATAATTTCGATCTTCCAACAAAACTATCACTTGGGATGAAAAAAATTCTTATCTTCAAATATTTCGATCCCTGAAGTTAAAAAAACTGCGTTTGTTGACGAATAGCGATCGCAGAAGATGAGAAAACTTCGGCTTTCGTACCAAAACGATCTTCGGTGATGAAAAAAAGGCTGCGCAGGCAAAGAATCGATCTTTGAAGATGAAAATAATTTCGACGCAGGGATCGAAAAAAGCAGCGGAATAGAGTTGAACAGCATGGAATTTGTTGGTGTTTGGATGGTCAACTCTGTTCCGCTGCTTTTTTCGATCCCTGCGTCGAAATTATTTTGTGCTATAATAATATTGTGCTACAAGAAAGTCATTTCGGGTTTCACAAATAGATACCGTTATGTTCGCTTTGTAATTTCTCTGTCAATCATATACAGTGGCTCAACATTATAATGGGACACCTACTAATATGGAAAATGCTATCCATTTTCCATGAACTTATGATTGTAATATAGGAAGTGCGTATTGTATTTTAATTTACATAATATCAGTTTATCAGAAAACAAAAATAATACATATTCATTCAGATTAAGATAAAAAAAATAATAACACTCTTAAAAAGACGCTAATTTTAGTTCAAAATGATAATGGGACACATGGCAATCATCAATATATTTTGATCTAAGTAACGGTAAATTTTTAGATTTTTTTCATTTGACATTTACGCAGAATCTCATGGCTTCATTTAAAGTAATTTTTCGATCAGTTAAGCACGCATATTTAAATATAATTTCATTTATGGCACCTCGCGGTCATCAAACCTCAGCGGAAGTTAGAAAATTAATTTTAACGCATTCCAAATCTGGAAAATCTGTGCGAAATATTGCAGAAATTGTAAATCGACCTCGATCTACAGTATTTAATATAATTAAACGATACAGGGATGCAGATAATTTCGATAATAAAGCAAAACCGAGCAAGCGAAAAATATTTTCTGATTCCGATGAACGGTGGCTTTTAAGACAAATCAAGAACCGGCCTCACCTAAGTGCTCCAAAGCTTGCTGCTGAAGCAGAAAATAATCTTGGGAAAAAATCTAACTCGGAAACGGTCAGAAATGTATTGAGAAAACATAACTTCAATGGTCGAGTTGCTAGGAAAAAACCTTTTATAAGCAAGATAAACAAGAAAAAACGTTTAACATTCGCCAAGGAATATAAAAACAAAGATTTCAACTTCTGGAGTAAAGTAATTTTTACGGACGAGAGCAAGTACAATGTTTTTCGGTCAGATGGGCGCTCGTATGTATGGAGAAAACGTAATGAAGAGCTACAGGAAAGAAATTTGAAACCAACAATAAAACACGGTATGGGATCAGTAATGGTATGGGGTGCAATATCGGCAGCAGGACCTGGAAATCTCCATATTATAGAAGGCGTAATGGACCATAAACAATACATCAATGTTTTGAATCTAAATCTGGCGGAAACCGCCGAAAAGTTGGGAATTTCAGAGGATTTCTATTTCTACCAAGATAACGATCCCAAACACAAAGCCTATAATGTGCGAAGTTGGCTCCTCTATAATTGCCCCCATGTCATGGAAACACCACCACAATCCCCAGATTTAAACCCTATAGAGCATGTGTGGAGCTTTTTGGAAGAAAAATTAAAAAAACATGACATCAGAACCAAAAAGGACCTTATTAAGGCATTGAAGGATGAATGGGGACAAATTTCAAAGGATTACTGCCAGAAACTCGTTAAATCGATGCCTAATCGATTGAAAGCAGTAATAGACCAAAAGGGCATTCCAACAAAATATTAAGGCTCAACGCTTATTAATGAATTTAGTTTTCTTTTGTATATTTATGTTTAGTGTCTCATTATTACTTTGACCCAAAATATTCGCCATTTTTACGTTTTCTACAATTTTTTAATTTTATGTCGAGGAGTATGTATAATTTTTGTTTCCTTAATAAAGTGATAATATGAGCATTCAAATTCAAGACCTTTTTTTAAATGGCGTTCAGTAGTTCCAAAAAAATAAACAACATATTTTACATTCACAAGTGTCCCATTATAATATTGAGCCACTGTAATTTCTTTCTTTTGTGATTTGGCGGCGGGCACTTTCATGTTACTATTAAACTTATATAATGCTAGATATACATATATAGGCTATAATTTGGACTGGTGAAGAAGCTAGATATCTGGGTTACACATTAAAAAATCACTTAACGCAACGAATCAATGTTTGAGATATGCATTTCAAACGTAATGCAATCGATTTATTCTTTTAACGGATTATTACTGATGACGAAAAATGGGTCGTCTACAAAAACGTTGATTGAAAAAGACTGATTCATGATGAATTAGCGCAAATCATACCAAAAGCTGAAGTGCATAAAAAGAAGATCAATGTTTCATCAATGTGGGATCACAAAAGTATTGTGTATTTTTATCTCCTTCTAAGCAACCAAATAATCATCTAAGAATTTTACTGAAAACAACTGATTAAATTAGTGGAAGCAATCAAAAAGAAAAGGCCAGAATTGGCAAATAGAAAAGGGATCGTGTTCCACCACGCTACGCCTCACACATATTTAGCCACACGAAGAAAATTATTGGAGTTCGGTTGGGAAGTTATGTGACATTCTTAATATAACCCCAAATTTGCACCTTCAGATTATCATTTATTTCGAATTTTCCAAAATTTCTTACATGGAAAAATTACGGCAATAACACTTGATTGAGTTTTTTGCTGGTAAAAATTAGAAGTTCTATCAACGTGGAAATATGAAGTTAAAAAAAACCAGTAAGATAGCTATATTCGGCCTGGCCGAATCTTAGATACCCTACACCTAAAAGTTTTGAAAAAAGTGCCGAAGCTAGGGTGGGGCGGCGGTCCAATCTGGGCGGCACAATGTCGGGGGCGGCAGTTGTGGAAATCAAGTATTGACTTATTGAATTCTAGGAATTTTTGGGGCTATAAGTTGATTAACCGTCCCGGGCTCCATGAAACCTAGCTACGACTCTGTATAAATAGTAGGCGTGGTCATTACCTTTTTCAAAACAAAATAACTAGCTTAGTTGTTATATAATTGTGTTCATTTAAACTTTATTTCCGTGGTAATAAACTTGTTCTCATACTGCTATACTGTATATGTAGTGTAAAAGTGGGCGGACCGCACCCAGTTTTCATGTAATAATGTTTTTTGTAAAACAAGTTGTTATCTAAAGTTTTATTCAGGAAGTTTATATATTTAACAATATAAACCTCTTTTGCCTGTGTAACCTAAAAATGGGCGGATCACGCCCATATTTGACATATTAACGGATAATGCTACTCTGTACTCAGGAATGAAATTTTGTTGTAATAGCTTAAAAACGAATGCAGATATCACATTTTTAATAAAAAATAGGCGTGGTCGTGGACCGATTTTGCCCATTTTCAATACCAACCTGCACACCCCAAGAAACAATGTTTATGCAAAATTTCATCACGATATCTTCACCGGTTCTCCTGTGATCGTGATTTCAACAGACAGACAGACAGACAGACAGACGGACGGACATGGCTAAATCGACTCAGTAGGTCACGCTGATCAAGAATATATATACTTTTCTATACCTATCGTCTCTATTTCTATGCGTTACACATTTCGTTACAAAGTGAATATACCCTTACCTTAAGGTGTAGGGTATAAAAATGGCAAAAGGTCGTCGAACAGAGTTGACGAATATTGATTAAAGTTAATTTTTTATATAAAAAAAATGCAGTTTTATTTCATACTAAAAAACCGAAACTACTTAGCATCTTTTTACTATTATCATCCTAGGTTATAGGGTTAATAACATGTAATGTATTAGGTGTAGGAATTAATAATGCGGATTTTTTGGCTTGAAAATGGCATTTATTTGATTCCTCGTGTTCTGATGCACATAACGCTAGTTACACCATCTGTTATCTAAATCCGCATTATTAATTCCTACACCTATTAAAAAACGCATATTGGAGCTATTTGGGATTTGTAATGGTAAATCATTAAATGTAAAGACAAATCATAGATTCCCAACGTCGTTTGTCGCAAGTGCCACCTTACTTTACATACACTAGCTAGAAAAAGTTTCCGAAATTTAAATCTTTTCAAATAATACCAACCATAATCAACAACGAAGAACTCAGGAGCGGAGACTTTTTCTAGCTAGCGTAAGTAGTTTACAGGAGGACATGACCATCTGCAATCAGTTCTGCATAGCAAATATTTCCTTATTCCGAGGGCGCCTATGTTCGAATCATCTTTTGAAAGTGATGCATGTACTGAAATTTCAAAAAAATTGCCAAATATATTTTAGTAATATAATTTATAAGAAGGGTTCGACAAATAATTCTTTTTTATATCGCTCAAGTCATATCCCTCAGAAAAAAGTCTACCCAGGAAAAAATCGATCTTTGAAGTTAAAAATAATTTGAAAACAAAGATCAACAGCGGAAAGAGTTGAACGGCGATTGTTTTTGTTGGTTTTAGGTTTGTTTCGCGGGATGTACACTTGAATGGTTGAAAATGAAATTTTGTATATGTTTTTTATGCATAATTTTTGCATTTGGTAAAATTATTAAAACATAATTTGGCATGGTATAAAGAAGAAGATAAAATATTAATACGAGGGTTGCCTTTTATATTTCGGGATTTGGCAACCCTAGTGTTGCAATCTGGCAACTGACAGCTCTACCGTAAAGTTGGACATTTTTGAGGTTACTTGGATATTCCTGTAATAAAACACACTGGCGAAAAGGTAGAAAACACTGCAGGTCATTAAATGAAACAATACAATAAACCAACAAAATATAAATACAACATACAAATGCAAGGTAGATTTCAATATACGATAGGTATTGCAGAATGTTTCGATATATCGATTCATTACTCTTGTTTAACTGTTTGAACTGTGACAACGTAATAGATTCTTGGACCAAAGAACAAACAAAATAGCAACGCTGCTGCTGCTGAAACGTCAAATCAATCACTCCGTATAGTGCTTTCGTTGAAATGAAAGCGCTTACAAAGAAACTCTCAACCGCTTGCACGTACACGAATTTGAGTCATGCGTAATATTTTGTCGTGTATCAGTGAGCAACTTTAGAGCTTTATTTGAGACACGCACAATGATGAGCCCGTGTATCACCCACCATACGTACTCAGAACGTTATTTGTGTTGTTTACAGTAACTTAAAAGATTCATCTCGGCCCAAAAATGGAATTAAATCGCGAACATTGTCGTGCGATTATATTTTACAACTTTCGACGTAGATTAACTCACCAACAGTGCATGGATGAACTTAATTTAATCTTTGGCGATGAAGCTCCATCAAGGACTAGTGTTTATCGATGGTATGGTGAGTTCAATCGTGGTCGTAGTTCACTCCGAGACGAATTTCGTGAAGGTCGTCCAAAATCAGTTGTTGTTCCGAAAACCATTGATGCTGTGCGCGAACTGATATTGCAAGATCGTCATGTGACCGTGATCGTGAGATTGAGACAACCTTAGGCATTAGTGGGACCAGCATACATTCAATATTGCATAAACATTTGACTGTCAAAAAAATTTGTTCGCGTTGGATCCCACACAATTTGTCAATCGCTCAAAAAAGGCCTCAATCAGAGTGGCGAAAGTGCTTCAACAATTGGTTCATACGCATGCAAAAGTGTATAGATCTTCAAGGGGAATATTTTGAAAAACTCAAGGGGAATATTTGTTCTCTAATCCCGAAATATAAAAGGCAACCTTCGTATGTAAAAAATTGTTTCACAAATAATTTTAATATATTATATACATATGTATTTCTGGGTATATTTATTTATTCGAATACGAATATTATTTACTTCTTCGCAGCAGTCAAACATAATTTTGCCTCCACTTTACATCAAACTAGGACTAATGAAGAATTTTTTAAAAGCTTTAAGCTGCTGAAGTGCTGCTTTAAAATATACCATATATGTGATTTATATTTATCGTATGCAAAGTTGAAGGAAAAGACCATAAAAACGATAGTACGAAAGCATAATTTTATGAAAGTATTATCACCAAAGGAATCTGCTGTGTGGACATCTTTCAAAAACATTGTTAGTGTTAGTTTTTAGGAAACCAAACTATAAATGGAATATATGTATGATGGAATGCTATCACACATTATGAGCTAACATTTCTTTAAAAATAAAATTTTAATTTTTTTGCATGCATTTTTCATTACATTTTCTCCAAGCACACCTTGACTTCTTTTCTGAAAAATTAGGAGAAAGTAGGGAGGAGTAAGGAGACCAATTTCGTTTGGATACGAATATGACAGCGGACTACTGGGGTCATTAGGGAGACAGATTCAATAAAGCATTGTAATATAGTAAACTTAATCACTAAATTATCATCTTACTTCATATATGTATAATGTTCTGTAATAACATTAGTTAACAACCATTTTGCAACAGAATTAAGCCACTGAACACGCATATCACACTACAGAAATTTTGAATGGTGGGAATGGTTTTGTAATTTTTGAAATTTTATTTAATTCTTGAAATTCTTCACATGCAACTTCCATACGATGTAAATTGCACTGTAGATACGTGTTGGTGCCTTACAGTGATACGGTGTCACGAAGTTCCTTCATAAATTTTGAATTTATCCGTGAATATTCTATTGTGATAGTTCCTTTTCATCGTTAAAGTTCTAGTTCTACGTACAAATTAAGAAGATTTTTTATTTTTCATAATTTTTAATTTTCCATGATTTTTTTGTACATTTTCGACTTTCATTTTTGCCAAAAAACACGACGTATGTCACACGTCAAGTATCGTATAATGGTTTCTATAAAAAAAACTAAAAAAGAATTTTGAACGAAACAGTTATGAAAATAATGTAATTAAAAACTCGGGTGCTTTTCGGAAATTTTTGCATTTATATAGAAACAGAAAAAAACCACTTCTATTTTCTGTCACATATCCTTCTTTGTTGCGGCCTCGCTGAAGTTCATATACGCTACACAACGTTAGGCGGTGTAATGGTCGATTTTTTTCCATTTTTTATCCTAAATAGCCTGTGATGACAGAGAATATTCGTGTCGAATTTCATGACCATACCTCTCTATTCGTCCTACTGAATTCGAGTTTTACTTAATTAGTGGGCGGACCACGTACTTTGGTAGTATGTTTTGGTCTAAGACACTGGACTCGTGAATAAAATTTCAACTTCAAATTCGCTCTACAATATGAGAAATAGAGCTAAAAGCATGCCAAAACCAATGGGTTTCTGATGATAAGGATATTTGTTCCAAATTTCATGAAGATTCGTTCTCCTGTAATCGTGATTTCTACAGACGGACAGGGCTAAATTGACTCAGTACGTAAACCTGATCAAGAATATATATCGTCACCTAAAATGAAAAATAAAGTAACATCACTTTTCATAAGTTTACAGGAGAAGCAAAAAACGATATAAAATTGAAACTACCTGAGAAACAAAAAAACAAAAAATTGAAACAAAATTTTTAAATTTAAATAAAAAAATCTGTTTTTTAAAGTGCTTTAGAATGAGTAAGGATACGTTATTTTGTTTTAGAAAATCATGAACTTGATGATACGTTATTTTGAATTTTGTTTAGAAGTTGGTTATTACGTAATCAATAAAAATGTAGAATTTTTTGATCATACGTTATTTTGCATTTTAGGTGAGTATATAATATAATAATAATAAACGGCGTTATGCGTTACAAACGGAAGCAAAAAGTGAATATACCATCATTTCGTGTGTAGGATATAAAAACATTTGAATCTCTGCGATTTTTTCATATTGAAGACGTAAGTTCTGGTAAGGATGTCCCGCGCGTAGCTATGGAAATGCCATGTGATTAAGTTGCTGCTTATGTATCTTTAACGTGGTACTTCATCTGGCACAATCGGTTGGTTAGAACTCGAGATATATAAAAATGTTAGCTACCTTCAATTTTCAAAAAAGTTTCAAAAATTTAAAAAAAAATCACTACACTACACTATCCTATATCTCGAAGAAACAATGTATTGTTTGTTAACTGTACGTTTTGCGTGCATTTGGAAAAATTAATGTAAGAGATATTTTTTTTGGTTTTGACATGTAAACAAAAATAAAATTGAAAAAAATCCCAAAGTATTGAAGTTTAAAATTTTTGAAAAAACTTATATTTTAAAATTTTTTTACCGATTTACAAAATTGATCTTTGGTGGGGAAAGTGCCTATAACTCCGTACTTACTTCAATACAGTAGAATGAAAAATGAAGGAGTTGTGGGAGAGTTGGTTGGTAGAAAACTAATAAAAAAAAACGAATAAAAAAAAACTAATAAAATTAAAAATTAAAACTAATATAATAAATTTTCTTGCGGATATCTGGAAAATTAAAGATGATAGAAAAAATTAATTGATGTTCGGAATGCACGTACGATATTCCATACAGAACTCTTATTTTAATTTATGGAGGAAATATAATGTTATTAGATAATATACGTAATCTTTTTTAATTTTTTAGGATAGTGTTTTTTTTTTTTTATTTCGGCGGTTCCGAAGTATACACAATCTCATAAATATGTTTTCATAGTTTATACATTGCGGAAAACAGAAGTAATACAGCAAAAATGATGAATATTTGATGCAATATTTTACACTTTGATGCAAAATGCTTTAATGATTTCATTCATAAGCGCAACTTTCCCTCAATCGTAGGTGAAAATGCGGAGAAGCCAGATTTGTGCTTCAACAACAAATTTGAGTATCACAAACCTTTCAAGTGAATTTTTAAATTATTAATACATTACATATTTCTATTAAATACGAATAATTTCTAAAAATTGATTAAACAATGAACCCGTAATTTAACCCTCAGGATTGCAAAAATAAGGCAACGAAATTAAAAACGCATGAGCTCAAAGTAAACAAGTGCTTCAAACTTATAAACTAAAAGTTAAAATGTAAATGAATACAATCTGATTTTGGGAAACCTCGGAAATTTAGTCGGTCATTTGTGGAGTTGCCATTATATTTGCCCCCCACTCAATCAAATACTGCATTTGTCCGTTAGCCAATGTACGTTTCGCGCATATAGAAAATTTTTCACCTGATTCAATGCGGTTCACTGCGCCGAAATACTTGGTCACTGATTGTTTTAAGTCCTGTATCGCGGTGCAAGTTGCTCCTGCTAACATGGATGAGTTGGATGAAGTACTAGCACCTGAAATAGAGTTGCGACGACTGGTGTTGGGAGAATATTTTTCCGGCCTTTGACGCAAGCGACGCCCATGTCCAGGCTTTAGTGTTTGTGCTGTAGAAGGTGCTGATATTGTGACGAAGTCTACGCTGGAAGACGAAGCTGAGGAATTGGTACCGGATATAGTATTATTATTGTTACTAGCTGTGGTTGAATGATGATTGGTTAAACAACTTAATTTATGATTTTCTGCTGCTGTTATAGTTGAATTTGAATCTTTGGCATGAATTGGAATAAAGTTGCTAGGAATTGCATTTATTGTTGTTTGACTTATAACCTACAAATGGAAATAATTTTCGGATTAATTTCTGAATTTCACTTTATACTTATTATAACATGATACACAAAAAAGGAAAACACATTAAACCAATATATTTCGTCATACAAACTTCACTCATTTTACTCTTCTGTAAACACTTAAATACGAGGGTGGTCTGAAACGTTTCCGACCTCAACATGAAGATAGCAGTATTCATCGACAAAAGTGCTGGAACGTGTATGTGCATGCTTTAAAAGGTACTCACCAAAATTTCTACCATTTCGGACGTTCATTTATTGGAAAAACTCAAGTATCGAGCTCTGATTAATTATTTATTCTTGAAAAGCAATACGCAAATCAAAGAAGATTTAGACGCTGTATACGGGAACTCTACACCATCATTTGGGTGACGATGAACGTTCGGCACGTCCAAAAACTGACGACAACATTTGGCCACTGATGAGGTCATTAATATATCCAAAGAACGTGTTTGTCACATATTAAATGAAGATCTAGAGCCTTATGGTCGATCTGCGCAACGGTAGCGGTACCTCCGTTTCCGTTGCTCTTAAAACAGCATGTGCTAACTCTTACGATGAACCCCGTTGAGAGAACTGCGCCTTACGTATTTTCCCTACAATTCAACTGGTATGTAAAAGTTGTGTATATGGTGTACACAAATTTTACAATCAGACGTCTCTTTCTTTCTTGTGATTATATGTATTCAATGTGAATTTGTTCTTATACCTGTTTTGTTCTCTCTGGAGTGTGTATTGGAAATTTTTTATATATGCGCTGAAACACAAAGCATGAATTTTTTTCGACTTTTGATTATTTGCACGCTATGTATTTGGATTATTCCAGCACATTGTGATTGAAGCATATATAAAGTAGATAATGGTATAATATTTTATAATATGAAGTAAATTGAATAATTCAATAATATTTTTTAATATAAAGGGAAAATTCACATAAACTTTGTCATAACGACAAACAATGATAATTTTCTGGGTGTAACAAAATCAGAGAAGCGCAGCATACAGTCCTATCTCGTCGATGGCTCGGAAGCTACTTTATGGATATCATCAACCTTTTTGGTTACCAAAGCCAGCCGGCAGGCATTGTGTTTATAACACCACAAAAAATAACACACAGTCGCCAAGATCTACGGGCGAACTGAAAGAAGCGGTTGCTAAACAGCAAACGCTTCTCAACGGCACACCGCTACCGCTTCTGTGGGTTGCAAAATATGCTTTTCTAACGTAAATACGTAAGAAGAGTGTAAACTGTTGTTGTAAAGAGGAGAAATTTCAGCAGTTCCGCTGAAATTCCGCTGAAACCGCTTCTAACAGAAGCCCAAGTTGTGTGTATACTAAAAATACATTTTGAACAGCTGTTTAAGGAATATAACAAAGAGTAACGCTGAGAAGCGGTACCGTTCGCAGATCGAGCATAAGGCCCTTAAGCATGAGAAAGCTATCTGCGCTATCTCACCGTCATGATGGAATGTTTTACTTTCAATTTTGAGATATTTTGTTACTATTTCTGTTGTGGTTCCTATTTGAAAAATTACAAGCAAGAAGTATCCGACTCATCATAATAAATACTTTAAGGGAGAGAAATCTATTCTTGAAAGCTTGCAGATTAAAATGGTATCTCAATTTTCATTAGATCTTATGCATTTATTAGATCTTGGCATTTGCCGAAAAATATTACTATGCTTAGTTAATAGCAAAACCTTACACTGCAGACTAAGACATGCAGAAATAGAGAAAATTTCAGGAAAATGAGTGTCTCTACAGCAATATATGCCTTTTGAGTGTGGAAGAAAACCTCGTAGCCTCGATGAGTTGGGTAGATGGAAGGCAGTTGAATTTCGTCAATTCATTTTCTATACTTCAATTGTATAATAGTTTTAAAGAATTTCATTAGTGACGATTATTATTACCTCATTTTACTTTTCCACTGTGCCTATCAGCTATTGCTTTATTCTTTATTGAGAAAGTTTATTACAGTACAATAAGAATTTAATTCTCTTACAGCACTAAGTATTGAGCATTAAAGTATTGAGCATTAAGTACAAAATTATAAAGTATTATTAATTATAAATTATAAAAAGAGCTTATAACTAGAGAAGTAAGGAGAAAGAATAGAAAAGTTAAAAATAAAAAATTATAGATAGAAAAAGTTTTAGAAGTTAGAGAGTAGAGAAATGAGAAACAGTTCTTCTGAAGATCTCCCGGCTAGTCACATCTTTAATACATCGTGGCAGCGAATTCCATAATCTAACAGCATTGACACAAAAAACATTTAATGTATGTAAGGAGCCAGATCGAGGTACAATTAACATTCGACTACATTGCGATTGTCCGAATTGTAATTTCATAAATAGATATCGAGGAGTTTTAGTTAGGAAAATGCAGTTCCAAACATTTAGATAATTAATCAGCTTGGGTAGACGCAGTATCATTTGATACAGTATCAATACTGGTATGTTGATACCAGCGATGGCTAGACACTGTGGTGTCTTGTTTTGTTTCAAAAGCCGTAAACATGTTATACCATTGTGTGTGTGAAATTTATGAATATCAAAATGTTGGCCGTAGTTGCCATATTTATATTTATTTTAAATTAAAACTAATTGCATATTAGCAATAGATATCGAGGAGTTTTAGTTAGGAAAATGCAGTTCCAAACATTTAGATAATTAATCAGCTTGGGTAGACGCAGTATCATTTGATACAGTATCAATACTGGTATGTTGATACCAGCGATGGCTAGACACTGTGGTGTCTTGTTTTGTTTCAAAAGCCGTAAACATGTTATACCATTGTGTGTGTGAAATTTATGAATATCAAAATGTTGGCCGTAGTTGCCATATTTATATTTATTTTAAATTAAAACTAATTGCATATTAGCAAAATAGGACATTCTATGGTGTCATCCGCACTATTTTTTTACTTAAAACGTTTGCATGTTTACATTTACATGTTTACGGCTTTTGAAACTAAATGTGATACCACAGTATCTAGCCATCGCTGGTATCATCATACCAGTAGTGATACCGTATCAAATGATACTGCGTCTAGCCAAGCTGAATAAGATCACAACCTAACAGGGACCGCCTAAAACTAAATATATGATAAAATTTATTCAAGCCATATTCAATAGGAATATGGAGTTCAAAATAATAGGAGTGAGCATATGTGAAATTATAAAACACGCTTAGTTTTAAACTGACTTTTATAATGTTTATTTTTTGGTCTTTTATTTTATGCTTACGGGGTTTATTGTGGCCATAAGTTTTAATAAAAAAATAAAAGCTCCTTACAATTCAATTTTCGATTGTTCAAAAAAATAGGAGCGTCGCAGAAAAACTAAACTAAATAACATTTAATATGAATATATTCTATTATATTATTTTATAACACCTATTAAGGCATTAATATTTGGTTGTAAAGCCTTAATTTTTAGTTGCAGCCTTACAGCGATGTGGCAAGAAGTCTACAAGCCCTTGGTATTCGCAGGAGTTATAGCCTTCCGTGCTGTCTCAATAACTTCCCAAAGTTGGCGAGTATTAGAGGGTTTAGTGTTGGTAATCTGTTTTTAATATGGCACCACGCATTTTCTATTGGGTTCAGGTCAGGAGATTGTGGTGGCCAATCCATAACTTCAAGACCTTTGCTATGAAATCACTCTTTAGCTTTTTTGCTGGTATGTTTGGGGTCATTATCCTATTGATATACCCACTTTAGTGGCATTTCATATTCGACGTATGGTAGCATGACTTCTTCCATAATTTTCACGTACACATTTTTGTCCATTATACCCTTTATGGGATATATTGGTCCCATACCATTATACGAAAAACAAGCCCATACCATTATCATCATACCACTATGCTTCACTGTCTTTAATGTGTATTGGGGTAAGTACTCAGACTTCGACGGGCGACTAGCATACTGCCGGGAACCAGTTCCACTAAAAAGAACAATTTTTCTCTCATCACTCCAAAGAATATTTCGCCATTTTTCAGCTGTCCAATCTGCATGGGCTCTCGCGAAGTTCATCCTGCAATCGCGGTGCCTTTTACTAAGAAGTGGTACTTTTCGGGGGCTTCGAGCGAAAGCCCCCGAATTGATTATTTGATATTGATATTGATATATATTGATTATTTTCTTATAAGCCTTCTCCGAATTGTAACATCACTTACAGGCAGTTGGACCTCGTCACGTATCATATTGGAGGATGCAGTTGGATTTCTTCGAGAGTACCGAATAATAAGAATGTCGTCAAAGCTCGATGTCTTCCTTTTTATTCCTCTACTCTCGGGTTTTTCCACATAATTGAGAGCATTTGCAATTGTAGAAGCACCACACCGAAGTATTTTTTGAATTTCCTTAAAAGATTTTCCACTTTTCCTCAAGTCGCAAATCAATTCTCGTTTTTCTCTACTTGTGTGTTTTCCTCTTCCCACTGTCAATTATTTATTTAAAAAAATCTACATATTAGAGTCCTAAAATAGATTGCAATAATGATATTACTATTGAATTGATTGTCTAATTTAAACACTATTAAATTGTCTTTTCACTTCTTTTTTAAGGCACTCCTATTATTTTGAACAGGTATTTTTGCTTCACTTTTACGTATTTGAATAAAATTTCTGTAGGCACGAGCGCGAGTAAATAGTTTTTATTGTTTCAAGTTTGAAAAACCCGTTAATTTGTTATTAGGGTTGTTGAAAACTCTTGTCTGCAAAAATTATCGACAGATATGCATTTAAAGTACTGGTAAGGAAGTGCTCCTATTATTGTGAACACAACTACACATACATATCGAATAGCATAGTTATGAACTAGTAGTAGTTTTAACTGGGAAGAAGAGTCCAGTCTACTACACATCCGCTGTTATTATGGACAATACAAGCTGCAAACCCAACATGCGTCTTACACTAACAGTTGTGCAATAAGCCTAAGCCTATTCTAAGGTTGCGTAAAATTTAATAAATTTTCCTATTATGTTTATATGCTCTGCGCATATTAATGTTGAATTTATTACATAGCCAAGATTCTTTATGTTGGTAACAACCTTTAAGTGACTACTGCCAATAAGAATCTGCGGGAGATTAGGGTCCTTGGACAGTTGAAGTCTATTAGCAATAGCCCACTGGTAAATTTTACTCAAATCCTCATTCACTGCGCTTCACAGATGCAAGACATGATCGTTGTGGCTTGATATATATTGTCACGATTTTCTAAGGTGTATTCATTTCGAATTTTGACGTATACAGATTACATCTAGTGAGCAAAGACTGTCAAGTAAAGAAAATAATAAAAATCGATACGAATACGGATATTTGAGTTTCATTGGGTTATTCACAATCCACAGATCGGACCAAGAAGACAGTACAGGGATCTTAGAGCAACGTAACAATTGGTGTCAGAAGTGGGATTGCTGAATAATCCTAAACCAATACCTCAGGATATTTGACCTGATAATACCTCAGTTGAAAAAAGAGTAGGAGTTTCGTGGATTGTCTGTGACAGTAAATAAAGCAGACTTGCAAACACGGTTGCCTGAAGCAATTGGGAGTGAGGGCATCGATGTTGATGGACATGAGTTCTGTTATGATGCTTCAGCGACCTCATCTAAAGCCGAGGAGCAGTTGGTAGATTCACAGCCAGCTCCAGAATTTGACATGAATGTTCTTCTGGCACCAATGGCGCAGCTGTCCTTACGCATGGAGCAGCAGCTGGCACAAAACACTTCACTACTGCAGGATCAAGTATCACACATCGAGAGAAATTCTGCCGAACTGCAAGCAAGGCAGGATAAAATGGAGGATGAACTACATAGACTAAAAGCTAAAAAATAATGCGGTTGGATGGTCATATGCGAGAGATGCAGTCCAGTGGACCAGTTACAGCCGTTAGCGCAACGAAATTGAAAGCGCCAAGGTTTGATGGTATCGTACATTTTGAAATCTTTAAACTATAGTTCGAGACCACAGCACAAACCAATCACTGGACTACGACAGACAAAGTGGCAGCTTTGGTGGTATCACTGAAAGACTCCGCCGCTGATGTTTTGCAAACCGTTCCCGAAATTGTATGTGGTAATTATGACTCGTTAATGGCAGCAATTGAACGGCGATATGGTAACGACCATAGAAAGTAAATGTTTCAGATGGAGCTAATGAATCGTTACCAAAAAGCTAACGAGCCGTTACAGGAATATACAACGGAGATAGAGCGGATCGCGCATTTGAATTACTTAAAATTCAGGCGTTCATGAATGGAATAAGAGATGCGGATACCAAACGCGCAGGTTATTCCATGTCAAAGAAGACGTTTGCCGAGACGATTTCATTTGCTTTGACACAGGAGACAGCAAACCTTCTATACAAACAAACACATCATATTAATCGGGAAGAAATGCTACAGCTGTGGAAAAGCAGGACACCTTGCACGGAATTGTAATGCGTCTGGTAGGGAACGCAAGAACGCCAGGAAGTGGAGCACCGGTAATGCAAGTAGTGTTTCTGGAGAAAAAGCATCGTTAAACTAAAACGGACCAGTCCAAAGGGGCGTGAGCTGGTTTCCGCAATTGATTGCCCCATCGCCTCCGTTTCACAAATGCAAAAATAACACCTTAACCGGAGCTATAAATGAACGATCGCTGGAGATTTTTGGAAAATTGGTATGTAAGTTTCAGGGTGGTAGGCTAGAAGTGATGCATATCTTCCTAGTGGCTGGAATAATGGATGAGGTAATAATCGGCGTGGATTTTATGCTATCACAAGGTCTTACTTTAAATCTGAAGGAAAGAACGCTGACATGGCAGAACATCGAAATACCCATTAGCACTGGGTATGAACAGCCTCAGATCAGGAATGTAAGTGTAAGTCACCGTCAGCAGATTCCACCAAAGTCCGAAGGAGTTCTGTGGGCATGTGTAGAGGGAGACTGTGGAGCTGATAAGCTGTGCGTAGTGGAGGCATCAGACAGGACTGCGAATATATTGGTGGGACGAACCTTGGTAAAAATGGGGGAGAATAAGCTAATTCCAATTCGAGTAATGAATGAGTTTAGGTCACCGATCACCTTTGATAAAGGAGCGATAGTAGGACAGTGCCAAGCTGTGGAACCTTCATCAACATCCTCCCCAGAAATGTGAAAATGAGATCCTTAAAGAAGGCACGGAAACTAATATCATAATGGGTGACTGGTTGAATGAGGTAAGTGGACCGAAAAGTAAAAGCAAAACGGTTACTAGAAGAATTTAGCTCCGTATTTGCCACCGATGTCAATATATTTGGAAGAGCTGCCTTCGTACAACATCGGAAAGATAGGTACATAGGTCGCGATGCGCGACGGATTCGGCAAGCTCCACGAGGAGTGCCGCTGTCACAACGAGAAGAGGCGAGACAGATAGTAGACGAAATGCTGAAAGATGGAGTTATTGAACCATCAACAAGCCCATGGAGTTCAACGGTCGTGCTAGTTAAAAAGAAAGACGGAAGCACCCCGGTTTGCGTAGACTATCGAAAGCTAAACGATGTCACTAAGAAGGACAGCTACCCACTGCCACGTATAGATGACACCTTGGACACATTAGCTGGATCGAAATGGTTTTCAACGCTGGATTTGAAAAGTGGTTATTGGCAAGTGGAGGTTGAGAAATCCGATCGCAAGAAATCTGCTTTTAGCTTCGGGAATGGGATGTAGCAATTCTCTATGATGCTATTTGGATTGTGCAACGCTCCAGCGACTTTTGAGCATTTAATGGAACACGTATAAAAATGGCTTCACTGGAAAACCTGCTTGGTGTATCTTGATGACATTATTGTCATGAGTTTTGATGACCACCTCAATAATTTAGCAGAAGTCTGCCGTCGAATGGCTTCCGCTCGATTACGGTTGAATTCAAAGAAATGCAATTTCTTTAAAACTGAAGTAACTTATTTGGGTCACAAAATCACTACTGGGAGAATTCGCACAGATGAATAAAAAGTAGAAGCTGTAAGAGATTGGCCTCGACTCACAAATGTGCATGAAGTACGGAGCTTCCTTGGACTGTACGTATTACCGACGCTTTGTACCCGGGTTCGCTAGTGTTGCAAGAAGTTTAGACGATTTGACAAAGAAAAACTGCAAATTTGTGTGGGAAAAGGAACAAGATAATGTTTTTCAGCAACTGAAAGAATTGCTTTGTACAGCTCCAATGTTGGCTTACCCAGTTCACGGAGAAAAGGTCGTCCTAGATACAGATTCTAGTGCACATGGTATAGGTGTGCTCTCACAGATTATCGACGGTCAAGAAAAAGTAATTGGGTACTATAGCAGAGTTCTTGGAAAACCGGAAAGGAACTATTGTGTTACAAGAAGAGAACTCTTGGCAGTGGTCGAGTGCGTGAAACATTTGCACAAGTACCTGTATGAGCAGCATTTTCATCAAAATACATATCATGCAGCACTCAGATGGTTATTCCAGTTTAAAAATCCGGAAGAGCAGATTGCGCGATGGATAGAAAGGTTGCAGAATTATGACTGTGAAATACTGCATCGGAAAGGTGAACAACATGGAAACGCTGATGCACTATCCCGACGACCGTGTGCATTGAAGTGTAAGCATTGCTCCAAAGCTGAAAGATGCGAAGGTACAATCGGCATTCGGTAACAATCTGCAACCTGATGGTGAATGGGAATCCAACGCAATAAGGAAAAGTCAACTAAATGACACAGACTTGGTTAAGCTCATGAAAGCGAAAGAAACGACAGCTAAAGGTCCGAAAGTTAGAAGCAGAAGAAGATTGCAGCAGTGCAACGCGGGAGCACCTTTTGAACGCTTTGCTATGTATGTAGCTGGTCCATTTCCTACTAGTGACTCTGGCAACAAATATGTGCTGGTGGTTATGGACTATTTCAGTAAATTGCCAGATGTATACGCTATACCAAATCAGGAGACTAAAACTGTGGCCGAAGCTTTGGTGCAGAATTGGGTCACACGGTTTGGAATGCCAATTGAGTTGCATTCAGATCAAGGGAGGAACTTTGAGTCTGCTATATTTCAAGAAATGTGCTCACTGCTGGGCATCAAGAAGACTCGAACAACAGCTCTACATACACAATCGAGGATTTCGTGGAGGCGACTTGGTGTTGTTGTACAATCCACAGCGGAAAAAGGACGTGTCTCCAAAGCTGCAAACATCGTGGGAAGGGCCAAATAAAGTCAATAAGCGACTGAACGATGTTGTGTATCGCATACAATCCGATACGCAGAGGCGAGGTAAAATTAAAGTTGTTCATTTAGAAAGATTAGCCCCATATGGATCGAGGAATCAGGTGTCTGATCGGGACGATGTGGAGGGCAGTGTCATGATTTTCTAAGGTGTATTTATTTCGAATTTGGACTTGTACAGATTACATCTCGTGAGCAAAGACTTTCAAGTATAGAAAATAATAAAAATCGTGGTAATAAATTTTACTGGGAAGAAAACGAATACGGATATTTGAGTTTCATTGGGTTATTCACAATCCAGATATCGGACCAAGAAGAGTCAGTACAGGGATCTTAGAGCAACGTAACAATATACTTGGATATCATCAGTATACGCATGTAACGATACATGTTTGCCTACACTATATATAGCATTTAGGAAAATTGAGATTAGGGGACCAAGGATGTAAGCCTGAGGAATTCCACTAGAAACAGGTGTTAGCTGAGAAAACCTACCGCAGGCCTGAACTCTCTGAAACCTGTTAGATAAGTAGGACAATAAAAGCTTTTGAGCATTATCACTAAAACCAAAGAATCTCTTTAACTTAACAATAACACACGGTTTACCTTAGTGAAGGCTTTGGAAAAATCAAGAATTCCGAGTAAAGATATTGTTGCAGAATCATAGGCAGGTCTCAAGTCATCAAGAATCTTGAGAATAGCAGTAGTGGAACTCTGACCTGAGCGGAAGAAACCCGATTGAAGAGAAGAAAGAAGATTTTTATTATCTAAATGAGTGGTTATTTGAATAAACATTAATTTTTCACATACCTTAGATAAAGTCGAAAGATGCTAGCTGCTCTAAAATCAATGCGTTCAGATGGACTTTGTAATTTTGGAATTGGTTGAATAATAAGGATTTTCCACAAATCAGGGAATGATGAGGAAGCAAAACAGAAATTTATTATGTGTGTCAATGGTTTTATTATGAATGGTAAAATAAGTTTTATGAACGTAATAGGAATACCATCTTCAGCAATTGAATTGGATTTGATTTTCATGACACATTTGCAGACTTCATATTCACTAACAGACATAAAATAAAAAGATTGTGGTTTGCAGATAGATAGAGACGTAAGAGAGCAGAAACTAACAGACGAATTATCAAGTGATTGAGCATAAAATTTACTAAGAGTATCAGGATCAAACTTATAGTTTACCTCATACTTACATCTTACTCCTAACTTCTTAATGTTACTCCAGACATCTTTAGTAGGTAAGTCTTGATTTAATTTAGAAGAATAAAATCTAATCTTCGCTTGCCTAATCTAATCAACACAGCAATATTTCTAACACGTCTATAGTTTTCCCAATTGAGCATAGACTTTTGTTTCTTCCATATCTTATGCAACCTATTCCTTTTCCGAATAGCATTGAGAATACGATTCGAGAACCAGGGGCTTGCCTTATCCTTGATCACAATAGTAGGCAAAGGTATGTGAGAATCAAAAATCAAGAAAATAGAAGTTCAAAAAGAGCTTAGCTTATCATTAACAGAACTATAAAAATAACAGCTCTCCAAATTTATTAAAGAAAGGTCCCTATATAGACAGGGAAAATCTATTGAACGAAAATCACGATACGAACGAAAATACAATCTGATAAAATAGACGTTAATGGACCAATTGAAATCGTTTTGTCAGGATTATAAGCACAAGATAAGAGTACTTTATTCTTGTTATAGCTCACACACAAATTTAAAAACTCCACAGACATTCCAGAAGATTTATACAATATATTCACATGCAGATGTTTCTTAGAGTATATTGCGACTCCGCCTCTTCTCCCAATCCTTCATTTCTAAAAATATTATAGTTATGAATATCACGAATCACATAAATACTCATCCCACCAGATATCAGTGACTAATTTGTTTTCGTCAATACCGGCCGAGCGATGAACGCTACCCATGCACAATAACGCATCATAAATACATGTGAAACTGAAACTGAGACGCAAAGTTAGATGCTACAGCATTGTCATAATGTCAGACAGCCAAGCTTGTATTAAGGAACTAGCATATAATGAAATAACATCAAATCTAGTTTGGGAATGCCTAGGAAAACTTATAATCTGGGCAAAGAAAACAAAGTGAAACTGCTTTGGGTTCCAGGACATGCACGAATAATGGGTAATGAGCTAGCAGGTGAGCTTAAGACCATTTGGTCGCAGTGCGCTATTCCCCATGAAATAATAAATAATAATAATAATATCCCGGAATATGCCATATAAACGTACACTTATTATACATTGGCATTCCATTTTCAATTAGTAATTTTACAGAGAATGTAATGTAATGTTTTGTTGTAGGACGAGACGAAGATTTAGAGAAACGCGAAATTTTTTTGAAGCTCCTTTACAATCTTACAATGATTTGGGTATGGTGTCAACTACTCAGGAGAAAGCAGATAAGAAGGAAACATTTCCAATTTACAAATTTTGTTGTAAATTTGTCTGCCTGCTACAAAATAACGAATTCGTTTTGACCATACGTGCAACTAAAAATATATATTACAATAAACTATAAAATAATAAGCAACAACAAAAATAATAACAATAATAATAATTTCAATACAAAAATGGAGAACAGAAAAAACTTCTTTGTGACAAGTGAATTTTCCAATTGGAACAACAAACCTGAAACTTCGACAACACAGGATATCAAAAATTTGCAAGAACTTTTGGAGCGCTAAAAGCGAACCGAGGAAAAGCTTGACGCATATGTTGGTAAATACGCAATTCAAACATTCCTCTATTAATGCCATTCCTCGATAAATATGTAAGTATAATTCACACGAACAAATACATACTTAAACTACAATATTATAATAATACGACGTCTGTTCCACAAGTATCGCAAATTTTGTGTTTTTTCAAACATTATTTATTTATTCATGAATATCTATTTTATCCCCATCAAAGTAATGCCCATCAGATATTATACACTTGTGCCAACGTTTTTTCCAATCCTCGAAGCACTTAAAAAATCATTTTAGTGATATTTTTCAGCTCCTATTTCGATGTCGTCTATATCTCCTCAATCATAGCATAGCGTCGTCCTTTCATGAGCCTCTTCTGTTGTTTTTGATCAAAAATTCTCGCACAAGCAACGATGTGTGAGCAGGGGCGTTATCATGGTACAAAACCCAATTTTTGTTCTTCCACAAATCCGGGCGTTTCTAGCGGAACGCTACTAATACTATTTTCTTCATTTAATCAATGTTTTTGTCTCTTGTTGACGTCCCTGGGAATCCGGCACGCTTTCTCGTATGTAATGTGTTTTGTGGTGTGAATGGGATATTGTGTTTGAGCGAGTTGGTTTCACAAAAAACGTTTTATATAAAAATGTTTTTTATTTAAATAATTATTTTTTATTTTTTAGTGAACTGTGCAAGATATTTTATAACTGAATGAAATATGCAAGATGTCACAGTTATTTTAATTTTTTGAAAATATTTTTAAGTCAAAATGATTTCAATATTTTGAAGTCAAAATTATTTCAATATTTTAAAGTCAAAATTATTTCAATATTTTATGCTTGAACACAATTGGAAGCACAAAACACTAAACACAAAATCAATTGTCAAATTTACACAGGCTCTTATGGGATTCAAGACAAAAATGAGTTACCTACGAAAATTTGTTTTTAGATAAAGAAACGCATGTCCGTGAGATAGCTCTATTTCTATTTTGACAACTTTTCTTCACAAGCTTTTCTTCTGCGTCTTTATATATTCAATTTGTTTACACAAGAGAATTGTCATATTTGTTTCAGAAATGACAGAATTTGTTTTTTGTGCGCGAGGTCCAATTGTGTGCGTGTTTTAAGCAAAAGAACAGAGACAAATGTGTTTAGTGTTTTGTGCTTCCAATTGTGTTCAAGGGATTAAAGTCAAAATTATTTCATTTATTGAAAATTATTTTTACGTCAAAAAATTTATGTATCTTTGTAGACAAATTTCAAAATGGGCAAAATTTTCCGAATTAAAATTGGCGGTGGCGGGTAATTATGCTTTAGCGATGCATTGTCATCCAGTTCTAAGCTATTGTCAACGTTTCAAAAGCTTAGCTCATCGGGAAATGGGCGAAAAATTGCTTTTAAAATTTGCTACTTCAGAAAGCGCCCTAATAAAAACGTTTTAATTAAAGAGCAGCTCGGATTTCTCATGTTTTCTTTGAATTTCCTTACAAAAAAAAATCTTTGAAAACTTTGCCTTAGGGCTAAGGTTCAAGAAGACCGTCATGGGAACAAGCACGACATCACGAAGGAACTAAAGATCGACCACAAAACAGTTTTAAATCATTTGCATAAAGTTGGTTTCACAAAAATTTCCATCTGCGATTCTTTGTGGAAACGGAATGAAATGGAGCCATTTTTGAAACGTACGGTGACAGGTGAAAAGTGGATCAGGTACGATAATGTTGTTCGATAACCGTCTTGGTCGAAAGCAAAACTGCACGGTGGGCACTCCAAGAACCCGGGGTTGACGATATGGACCGTGATGTATGTTTGGAGCTACTACCGCCTGGTCTAACGATTGATTCGAATCTCTACTGCCAGCAATGAAAGCGGTTAAGGCAAGAAATTGAAAAAAAGAGGACGGAATTGATCAACAGGTTTTTTCGTTTCATCAAAACAAAGGCCACATACAACTTTGTTCATTCGACAAAAACTAAGAGACTTTGGCTGGGCAGTTTTGAAGCGTCACCGTACAGTTCTGATCTTGCACCGTCAGATTATCATTTGTTCCGAGCTCCCCAATATAATCTTGCTGGGAGAAACTTGGCCTCAAAAGCGTACTGCGAAGAGCACTCGCGTCCAAAATAAACGGTTAAAGACAAATTTGCGACTCCCTAAACACAAACCGTGGGAGTCGCCGAAAATTAAAGTTGTCAAAGTAAAGTCACCTTGTCAGTAAAGTCGTCAGTACAAGGTGAGCTATGGTTTTGGCATGATGTCCATCAAACCAAAGGCAGAAGCAAGTTGCCCACCGTACCAACTCCAAAGCAGCCCTCCCCAAGAACGGATAACCGTCAACTGGAAGTAACCGCAAAACGCTAGAGATGGAGAAGCCTCGCTCCTCCAAAAGCCTCAAAGCCATAATGAGCAGTGCAGCGGGGTACAGTCCAGGAGTTAAAGATTCCCTACCAACACCACGAAGTGGTCGAGGAAGACCAGGTAGGATTGGGAAAGGAATTCTCCCAAGGAAAAATTACAGGGGCAACAGGGCCAACAACGTGGCATCATACCGCAACAAAAAGCAATAAGCAGGGGTCATCTCCCACCAAAAACCTAGACAAGTAGACAGATGAAGTGTCTACAAATATATCTTCATCATGCAAAAGCAGCATCAAACGAGCTTAGCGTAATATTCCAAGCAGAAGCTTAGGATGTAGTGTTCATTCAAGAAGCGTGGATCCATAAAGGAGCCATAAAGGGCCTCCACACTGCAAACGGTAAGTTGATTTACAGCCCGAATTGCGATTGTCCTAAAGTGGCCTTATTACTCAACAAGATTTTGAAATTTCTTCCCATTTCAGAATTCATAACAGACAACCTTGTAGTATTATCGACAAAGGCAATAGAGGCAATCATAGCCTCGGCTTACCTACCAGGCGAAGACAAGATGGCACAAAAAGTTATAGCTCCCATAGAGCACTGTCATCAACACCGATTTCTGTGTTGCGACGCAAACGCCCATGTCTGACCATGAACATACCAGCATGGGAGTATCCCTATTCAACAACCAAATTTCCGGATTTTGGATATCCCAAGAAAACAAATTCTGACATCTATAGCTTTCTACTTGAGGAAAGTGTTAACTGTCAAATTACCAATACAAACAGTGGATGAGCTCGAATCAGAAGCGAACAGGCTCAATTCGAATATATTAGAAACCTTCATCAATAGTTGTAAGCAAACAAAGGGACAAGCGCAAAAGGAACCCCTGTGGTGAAATAACACCCTCAAAAAGCTAAAGTGAGAAACAAGAAGGCTATTTAATATGGCAAAAAAGATTAAAAAATGGTCTGAATACCAAAGCTTATTAACTATCTACAATAAAGAATTGAGAAGATCCAAAAGCGCTACTTAGAAGTCAAACTGTGAGGAAATCAAAAGTCTTCTAGATGCGATACGATTCCAAAAGGAATAATCAAACGGCATATGTACCCTCAAAAAGCGAGTTGGAAGGTACACGAAAACTCCGGGTGAAACCAACTTGCTGCTGTTGAATACTCACTTTCTTGGGTGTGTTCCGATAGACAAGACCGTGAATGTGGGAGTCCCAGTCTCTCATCTCAGTGTCCGTCCCCAGGAAAAGAAATATCGAACTAAAGGGGCCTAATCTAGGAAATAAAGAACTGAACTTTCCCAGCGAAGCAAAACAAAATACCTAGGTATTACTCTAGATAAAACGTTAAACTGGAACTCACATCTAAGTACAGTGTGTGAGGAAAAAAGTGTTGCTTATTAATCTTTAAAAAATACCTTTTTCAAATTTTGTTTTATTAATTTAAAAGTACAAAAACTTTATGTTTTTGCAATATGTTTAATATTTGGTCCAGTCGCCGTTGTTATCAATAATGGCTTGACATCTTCTGAGACAACTTTCGCTGAGTTGTGCAGCATATTCCGCGAGAAAACCTCTCCATACGCGTTTCAACGTTAGTATAAGTTGCGTTTTTGTTGAAATTTGTTTCCCTCTCAGTTTTTGCTTCATTGAAGACCATACATTTTCAATTGAATTGGCATCGGGGCTTTGGGAAGGCCAATATAGTGTTTGCACCCCATTCTCTAGTTTCCATGCCGTACAAAGGCGACTTCGATGCTTGGGGTCATTATCCTCCTGCAGTATCCAATTATTATTTCCTTTTCCATAATGTGCCTCAGCAGACTTCAGTAGACAGCATTTGTATACTTTGCAAATGTATACCGCATTAAGATTTTGTGTAAAAGCTATCAATTTCCCAAAACCGTTCTCTGAAAAGCATCCGTAAACATGGACCTGTAATGGGTGCTTGACGCTTCGCTGAATCAGTCTCTAGCCGTTTTTCATCCAAGCTTTCTTACAGCAGTTATAAATTACGAAGGATTTCCAGTCACGGTCCAAATTTTCACGGGCCCATGTTATCTGTTTTCAATGTGTTTTTCAGTTAACAAAGGTTTTGTGTTGGTACTCTTGTTAGAGATGCCTTATTCGGAAAGCCTTTGTCTGATTGTAAACGTAGAAACGTCGACTCCTTTTGGGAAATAATTTTTGTTTCGCTGCTCTAAGGCTAAGAGTCGGATTTTTCTGAAATAAACTGCATATAGCTTTATCCACAGCTTTTGAAGTCACTCGTTCTCTGCGTCTGCCCTCGCTGTCTGCAACGTTTTTAACTTTCGAAGCGCTCAATCCACTTCCTAATAGATGAAATTGCACATTTGGTGTATTTTGCGACGGCTTTAGCACTCATTTGGGTGTTGGGGTGGCCTTTTGGGTGTTTAACCAAAAATTCACCTTCAAATCCCTTTTTATATTTGGCACTCATTTCGAATTGATGTGTTTAAAACAAAAGTTCACGTTTGACTGGCAAACTTTTTGTATTGCGAAATCAGGAATAGACAAAATATTAAATTTTACCTTGGCCAATAGGTTTTTTGAATACAGTGAAAAAATATTCGAAACACTTTTTTTCTCATGCACTGTAATACAATTCGTAAAGCCACAAAAGCTTTCTATGTCAGGCTTTATGGGAAAACTTGGGGGATCAGCCCAAAAATCGGGTTATTCAAAACAGACATTTGCAGATTATGTTATAGTGTATAGAAGTTATTGTGGGTATTTCAAACAAAATATGTGTTTTTACTTTTGTGGATTTTTTCGAATGTTCGGTTGGTCCTTTGCTGAACCGTGAGGGACCCGGAGTTCGAAATTTACCAAATGCGAATGTTTGTTATTTTGAAATGGCGCGCCGAAATTCATGATTTTCGAAGAGGAGCTTGCCGAATTCGCCAATTCGTTTGCGTGGTCGGAAAGTGAAGATGATGGCAATTTTTCTGCTGACGACAGATAATGATCCAGATTTCGACTATGACGCTGCTTTGCGTACTAAAAACTTACAAAATGACGAAGAATGAGCCGCACGACATCCGCCTGGATAACGTTGGGCATTTACCAGAATATATCAAGGAAAGGAAGTCACGATGCAAAAATCCGAAATGTACGTCCTGGAAATAGGTCCGACGCAAAAATGAATGGTACATTTATGTTTTTCACCTGAAAAAAATTGTTTCTCTGAGTTGCACCAAAACTAAATGCCATTTTTTATGCTAATTATATCCTACACCTTAAGGTTAAGGGTATATTCATGCACTTTGTCACGAAATGTGTAACGCATAGAAAGAGACGATAGGTATAGAAAAGTATATATATTCTTGATCAGCGTGACCTCCTGAGTCGATTTAGCCATGTCCGTCCCTCTATCTGTCTGTCTGTTGAAATCACGATCACAGGAGAACCGGTGAAGATATGGTGATGAAATTTCGCAGAAATATTATTTCTTAGTGTGTGCGTGATACAGGCAAAAGAGGGTCTTAAATGATTATATGTATTGTTAAATATGTAATTTTCCTGAATCAAACTTTACATAACAACTTATTTTCTAATAAAGCATTATTATTTTCTGATTTTTTTTTAGGATATATTTAATGTCCTATGGTCTAATTATTTTAAGAATATGAAGTTGTGCTTTAAAATATACAGCGAGAGAAAGAATTTATAAAACTAATTAATTATAGTAAAATATATTATATTATTATATTATATAAATCGTGAAGGCGCAAGGCATCCTTATCTGTCCAATAGCATTAGCTGGACAAAATCTTTGCTGAGGTCGACCCTTTTTCACTCGGGAAGGCATTTTCTTTGATAGGGATACAATAAAACATTTTTTGGAAAGAAAAATTCTCATTTTTCAAAACACAAAAGCAAAAGTTTTAATGTGAACTAAAAAGTATGAAATAGGGAAAATTAAGAAAATTTCGAAATAAATGAACGTAGAGAATGAATAAAAAAAACTAATCAAATAAAATAAATTTGTTTGACAACATTTACATTAAAGTTCAGCGTTGGCAGTCGGTTCAAGTTCCGAATGCCAACAAATCAGCAAATATCCTGGTGAAAGGTACTGGTTTAGGAAGTGCGTGAAGTTAAATTCGCGTTTTTGATAGTTAAATTCGTAAATAGCGGAGACACAAACCACAAACACGAATTTCAAATTCGTGTTTTTCACACATGCGTTGTTCACATCAGAGCAAATATTGAATGCAAATTTCGTCCAATCCGAAATATAACTTCGATATATGCTATATATCGTTGAAAAGAGGACGCCGAGATCTTTCCAACGATATCGGTTTGATGCGTGCACTCGTAGAACTTTGGCGTCAGAGGTCACCTAAACCTAGTCTATGCGCGATGCATATCAGAGCAAACTTCGAATGAAAATTTCGATCAATCCGAAATATAACTTCGATATATGCTATATATCGTTGAAAAGAGGACGCCGAGATCTTTCCAACGATATCGGTTTGATGCGTGCACTCGTAGAACTTTGGCGTCAGAGGTCACCTAAACTTAGTGTATGCGCGATGCATATCAGAGCAAACTTTGAATGAAAATTTCGATCAATCCGAAATATAACTTCGATATATGCTATATATCGTTGAAAAGAGGACGCCGAGATCTTTCCAACGATATCGGTTTGATGCGTGCACTCGTAGAACTTTGGCGTCAGAGGTCACCTAAATCTAGTATATGCGCGATGCATATCAGAGCAAACTTCGAATGAAAATTTCGATCAATCCGAAATATAACTTCGATATATGCTATATATCGTTGAAAAGAGGACGCCGAGATCTTTCCAACGATATCGGTTTGATGCGTGCACTCGTAGAACTTTGGCGTCAGAGGTCACCTAAACTTAGTGTATGCGCGATGCATATCAGAGCAAACTTTGAATGAAAATTTCGATCAATCCGAAATATAACTTCGATATATGCTATATATCGTTGAAAAGAGGACGCCGAGATCTTTCCAACGATATCGGTTTGATGCGTGCACTCGTAGAACTTTGGCGTCAGAGGTCACCTAAACTTAGTGTATGCGCGATGCATATCAGAGCAAACTTTGAATGAAAATTTCGATCAATCCGAAATATAACTTCGATATATGCTATATATCGTTGAAAAGAGGACGCCGAGATCTTTCCAACGATATCGGTTTGATGCGTGCACTCGTAGAACTTTGGCGTCAGAGGTCACCTAAACTTAGTGTATGCGCGATGCATATCAGAGCAAACTTTGAATGAAAATTTCGATCAATCCGAAATATAACTTCGATATATGCTATATATCGTTGAAAAGAGGACGCCGAGATCTTTCCAACGATATCGGTTTGATGCGTGCACTCGTAGAACTTTGGCGTCAGAGGTCACCTAAACCTAGTCTATGCGCGATGCATATCAGAGCAAACTTCGAATGAAAATTTCTATCAATCCGAAATATAACTTCGATATATGCTATATATCGTTGAAAAGAGGACGCCGAGATCTTTCCAACGACATCGGTTTGATGCGTGCACTCGTAGAACTTTGGCGTCAGAGGTCACCTAAACTTAGTGTATGCGCGATGCATATCAGAGCAAACTTTGAATGAAAATTTCGATCAATCCGAAATATAACTTCGATATATGCTATACATCGTTGAAAAGAGGACGCCAAGAGCTTTCTAGTGATATCAGTTTGATGCGTGCACTCGTAGAACTTTGGCGTCAGAGGTCACCTAAACTTAGTGTATGCGCGATGCATATCAGAGCAAACTTTGAATGAAAATTTCGATCAATCCGAAATATAACTTCGATATATGCTATATATCGTTGAAAAGAGGACGCCGAGATCTTTCCAACGACATCGGTTTGATGCGTGCACTCGTAGAACTTTGGCGTCAGAGGTCACCTAAACCTAGTCTATGCGCGATGCATATCAGAGCAAACTTCGAATGAAAATTTCTATCAATCCGAAATATAACTTCGATATATGCTATATATCGTTGAAAAGAGGACGCCGAGATCTTTCCAACGACATCGGTTTGATGCGTGCACTCGTAGAACTTTGGCGTCAGAGGTCACCTAAACTTAGTGTATGCGCGATGCATATCAGAGCAAACTTTGAATGAAAATTTCGATCAATCCGAAATATAACTTCGATATATGCTATACATCGTTGAAAAGAGGACGCCAAGAGCTTTCTAGTGATATCAGTTTGATGCGTGCACTCGTAGAACTTTGGCGTCAGAGGTCACCTAAACTTAGTGTATGCGCGATGCATATCAGAGCAAACTTTGAATGAAAATTTCGATCAATCCGAAATATAACTTCGATATATGCTATATATCGTTGAAAAGAGGACGCCGAGATCTTTCCAACGATATCGGTTTGATGCGTGCACTCGTAGAACTTTGGCGTCAGAGGTCACCTAAACCTAGTCTATGCGCGATGCATATCAGAGCAAACTTCGAATGAAAATTTCTATCAATCCGAAATATAACTTCGATATATGCTATATATCGTTGAAAAGAGGACGCCGAGATCTTTCCAACGACATCGGTTTGATGCGTGCACTCGTAGAACTTTGGCGTCAGAGGTCACCTAAACTTAGTGTATGCGCGATGCATATCAGAGCAAACTTTGAATGAAAATTTCGATCAATCCGAAATATAACTTCGATATATGCTATACATCGTTGAAAAGAGGACGCCAAGAGCTTTCTAGTGATATCAGTTTGATGCGTGCACTCGTAGAACTTTGGCGTCAGAGGTCACCTAAACTTAGTGTATGCGCGATGCATATCAGAGCAAACTTTGAATGAAAATTTCGATCAATCCGAAATATAACTTCGATATATGCTATATATCGTTGAAAAGAGGACGCCGAGATCTTTCCAACGATATCGGTTTGATGCGTGCACTCGTAGAACTTTGGCGTCAGAGGTCACCTAAACCTAGTCTATGCGCGATGCATATCAGAGCAAACTTCGAATGAAAATTTCTATCAATCCGAAATATAACTTCGACACATGTTATACATCGTTGGAAAGAGGACGTCGAGATCTTTCCAACGATATCGGTTTGATGCGTGCACTCGTAGAACTTTGGCGTCAGAGGTCACCTAAACTTAGTGTATGCGCGATGCATATCAGAGCAAACTTTGAATGAAAATTTCTATCAATCTGAAATATAACTTCGATATATGCTATACATCGTTGAAAAGAGGACGCCAAGAGCTTTCTAGTGATATCGGTTTGATGCGTGCACTCGTAGAACTTTGGCGTCAGAGGTCACCTAAACTTAGTGTATGCGCGATGCATATCAGAGCAAACTTTGAATGAAAATTTCGATCAATCCGAAATATAACTTCGACACATGTTATACATCGTTGGAAAGAGGACGTCGAGATCTTTCCAACGATATCGGTTTGATGCGTGCACTCGTAGAACTTTGGCGTCAGAGGTCACCTAAACTTAGTGTATGCGCGATGCATATCAGAGCAAACTTTGAATGCAAATTTCGTCCAATCCGAAATATAACTTCGACACATGTTATACATCGTTGAAAAGAGGACGTCGAGATCTTTCCAACGATATCGGTTTGATGCGTGCACTCGTAGAACTTTGGCGTCAGAGGTCACCTAAACTTAGTGTATGCGCGATGCATATCAGAGCAAACTTTGAATGAAAATTTCGATCAATCCGAAATATAACTTCGACACATGTTATACATCGTTGGAAAGAGGACGTCGAGATCTTTCCAACGATATCGGTTTGATGCGTGCACTCGTAGAACTTTGGCGTCAGAGGTCACCTAAACTTAGTCTATGCGCGATGCATATCAGAGCAAACTTCGAATGAAAATTTCTATCAATCTGAAATATAACTTCGATAGATGCTATACATCGTTGAAAAGAGGACGCCAAGAGCTTTCTAGTGATATCGGTTTGATGCGTGCACTCGTAGAACTTTGGCGTCAGAGGTCACCTAAACTTAGTGTATGCGCGATGCATATCAGAGCAAACTTTGAATGAAAATTTCGATCAATCCGAAATATAACTTCGACACATGTTATACATCGTTGGAAAGAGGACGTCGAGATCTTTCCAACGATATCGGTTTGATGCGTGCACTCGTAGAACTTTGGCGTCAGAGGTCACCTAAACCTAGTCTATGCGCGATGCATATCAGAGCAAACTTCGAATGAAAATTTCTATCAATCCGAAATATAACTTCGATATATGCTATATATCGTTGAAAAGAGGACGCCGAGATCTTTCCAACGACATCGGTTTGATGCGTGCACTCGTAGAACTTTGGCGTCAGAGGTCACCTAAACTTAGTGTATGCGCGATGCATATCAGAGCAAACTTTGAATGAAAATTTCGATCAATCCGAAATATAACTTCGATATATGCTATACATCGTTGAAAAGAGGACGCCAAGAGCTTTCTAGTGATATCAGTTTGATGCGTGCACTCGTAGAACTTTGGCGTCAGAGGTCACCTAAACTTAGTGTATGCGCGATGCATATCAGAGCAAACTTTGAATGAAAATTTCGATCAATCCGAAATATAACTTCGATATATGCTATATATCGTTGAAAAGAGGACGCCGAGATCTTTCCAACGATATCGGTTTGATGCGTGCACTCGTAGAACTTTGGCGTCAGAGGTCACCTAAACCTAGTCTATGCGCGATGCATATCAGAGCAAACTTCGAATGAAAATTTCTATCAATCCGAAATATAACTTCGATATATGCTATATATCGTTGAAAAGAGGACGCCGAGATCTTTCCAACGATATCGGTTTGATGCGTGCACTCGTAGAACTTTGGCGTCAGAGGTCACCTAAACTTAGTGTATGCGCGATGCATATCAGAGCAAACTTTGAATGCAAATTTCGTCCAATCCGAAATATAACTTCGACACATGTTATACATCGTTGAAAAGAGGACGTCGAGATCTTTCCAACGATATCGGTTTGATGCGTGCACTCGTAGAACTTTGGCGTCAGAGGTCACCTAAACTTAGTGTATGCGCGATGCATATCAGAGCAAACTTTGAATGAAAATTTCGATCAATCCGAAATATAACTTCGATATATGCTATATATCGTTGAAAAGAGGACGCCGAGATCTTTCCAACGATATCGGTTTGATGCGTGCACTCGTAGAACTTTGGCGTCAGAGGTCACCTAAACCTAGTCTATGCGCGATGCATATCAGAGCAAACTTCGAATGAAAATTTCTATCAATCCGAAATATAACTTCGACACATGTTATACATCGTTGGAAAGAGGACGTCGAGATCTTTCCAACGATATCGGTTTGATGCGTGCACTCGTAGAACTTTGGCGTCAGAGGTCACCTAAACTTAGTGTATGCGCGATGCATATCAGAGCAAACTTTGAATGAAAATTTCTATCAATCTGAAATATAACTTCGATATATGCTATACATCGTTGAAAAGAGGACGCCAAGAGCTTTCTAGTGATATCGGTTTGATGCGTGCACTCGTAGAACTTTGGCGTCAGAGGTCACCTAAACTTAGTGTATGCGCGATGCATATCAGAGCAAACTTTGAATGAAAATTTCGATCAATCCGAAATATAACTTCGACACATGTTATACATCGTTGGAAAGAGGACGTCGAGATCTTTCCAACGATATCGGTTTGATGCGTGCACTCGTAGAACTTTGGCGTCAGAGGTCACCTAAACTTAGTGTATGCGCGATGCATATCAGAGCAAACTTTGAATGCAAATTTCGTCCAATCCGAAATATAACTTCGACACATGTTATACATCGTTGAAAAGAGGACGTCGAGATCTTTCCAACGATATCGGTTTGATGCGTGCACTCGTAGAACTTTGGCGTCAGAGGTCACCTAAACTTAGTGTATGCGCGATGCATATCAGAGCAAACTTTGAATGAAAATTTCGATCAATCCGAAATATAACTTCGACACATGTTATACATCGTTGGAAAGAGGACGTCGAGATCTTTCCAACGATATCGGTTTGATGCGTGCACTCGTAGAACTTTGGCGTCAGAGGTCACCTAAACTTAGTCTATGCGCGATGCATATCAGAGCAAACTTCGAATGAAAATTTCTATCAATCTGAAATATAACTTCGATAGATGCTATACATCGTTGAAAAGAGGACGCCAAGAGCTTTCTAGTGATATCGGTTTGATGCGTGCACTCGTAGAACTTTGGCGTCAGAGGTCACCTAAACTTAGTGTATGCGCGATGCATATCAGAGCAAACTTTGAATGAAAATTTCGATCAATCCGAAATATAACTTCGACACATGTTATACATCGTTGGAAAGAGGACGTCGAGATCTTTCCAACGATATCGGTTTGATGCGTGCACTCGTAGAACTTTGGCGTCAGAGGTCACCTAAACCTAGTCTATGCGCGATGCATATCAGAGCAAACTTCGAATGAAAATTTCTATCAATCCGAAATATAACTTCGATATATGCTATATATCGTTGAAAAGAGGACGCCGAGATCTTTCCAACGACATCGGTTTGATGCGTGCACTCGTAGAACTTTGGCGTCAGAGGTCACCTAAACTTAGTGTATGCGCGATGCATATCAGAGCAAACTTTGAATGAAAATTTCGATCAATCCGAAATATAACTTCGATATATGCTATACATCGTTGAAAAGAGGACGCCAAGAGCTTTCTAGTGATATCAGTTTGATGCGTGCACTCGTAGAACTTTGGCGTCAGAGGTCACCTAAACTTAGTGTATGCGCGATGCATATCAGAGCAAACTTTGAATGAAAATTTCGATCAATCCGAAATATAACTTCGATATATGCTATATATCGTTGAAAAGAGGACGCCGAGATCTTTCCAACGATATCGGTTTGATGCGTGCACTCGTAGAACTTTGGCGTCAGAGGTCACCTAAACCTAGTCTATGCGCGATGCATATCAGAGCAAACTTCGAATGAAAATTTCTATCAATCCGAAATATAACTTCGATATATGCTATATATCGTTGAAAAGAGGACGCCGAGATCTTTCCAACGATATCGGTTTGATGCGTGCACTCGTAGAACTTTGGCGTCAGAGGTCACCTAAACTTAGTGTATGCGCGATGCATATCAGAGCAAACTTTGAATGCAAATTTCGTCCAATCCGAAATATAACTTCGACACATGTTATACATCGTTGAAAAGAGGACGTCGAGATCTTTCCAACGATATCGGTTTGATGCGTGCACTCGTAGAACTTTGGCGTCAGAGGTCACCTAAACTTAGTGTATGCGCGATGCATATCAGAGCAAACTTTGAATGAAAATTTCGATCAATCCGAAATATAACTTCGATATATGCTATATATCGTTGAAAAGAGGACGCCGAGATCTTTCCAACGATATCGGTTTGATGCGTGCACTCGTAGAACTTTGGCGTCAGAGGTCACCTAAACCTAGTCTATGCGCGATGCATATCAGAGCAAACTTCGAATGAAAATTTCTATCAATCCGAAATATAACTTCGACACATGTTATACATCGTTGGAAAGAGGACGTCGAGATCTTTCCAACGATATCGGTTTGATGCGTGCACTCGTAGAACTTTGGCGTCAGAGGTCACCTAAACTTAGTGTATGCGCGATGCATATCAGAGCAAACTTTGAATGAAAATTTCTATCAATCTGAAATATAACTTCGATATATGCTATACATCGTTGAAAAGAGGACGCCAAGAGCTTTCTAGTGATATCGGTTTGATGCGTGCACTCGTAGAACTTTGGCGTCAGAGGTCACCTAAACTTAGTGTATGCGCGATGCATATCAGAGCAAACTTTGAATGAAAATTTCGATCAATCCGAAATATAACTTCGACACATGTTATACATCGTTGGAAAGAGGACGTCGAGATCTTTCCAACGATATCGGTTTGATGCGTGCACTCGTAGAACTTTGGCGTCAGAGGTCACCTAAACTTAGTGTATGCGCGATGCATATCAGAGCAAACTTTGAATGCAAATTTCGTCCAATCCGAAATATAACTTCGACACATGTTATACATCGTTGAAAAGAGGACGTCGAGATCTTTCCAACGATATCGGTTTGATGCGTGCACTCGTAGAACTTTGGCGTCAGAGGTCACCTAAACTTAGTGTATGCGCGATGCATATCAGAGCAAACTTTGAATGAAAATTTCGATCAATCCGAAATATAACTTCGACACATGTTATACATCGTTGGAAAGAGGACGTCGAGATCTTTCCAACGATATCGGTTTGATGCGTGCACTCGTAGAACTTTGGCGTCAGAGGTCACCTAAACTTAGTCTATGCGCGATGCATATCAGAGCAAACTTCGAATGAAAATTTCTATCAATCTGAAATATAACTTCGATAGATGCTATACATCGTTGAAAAGAGGACGCCAAGAGCTTTCTAGTGATATCGGTTTGATGCGTGCACTCGTAGAACTTTGGCGTCAGAGGTCACCTAAACTTAGTGTATGCGCGATGCATATCAGAGCAAACTTTGAATGAAAATTTCGATCAATCCGAAATATAACTTCGACACATGTTATACATCGTTGGAAAGAGGACGTCGAGATCTTTCCAACGATATCGGTTTGATGCGTGCACTCGTAGAACTTTGGCGTCAGAGGTCACCTAAACTTAGTGTATGCGCGATGCATATCAGAGCAAACTTTGAATGAAAATTTCTATCAATCTGAAATATAACTTCGATATATGCTATACATTCGCGCATAGACTTAGTTTAGGTGACCTTTGACGCCAAAGTTCTACGAGTGCACGCATCAAACCGATATCGTTGGAAAGATCTCGGCGTCCTCTTTTCAACGATATATAGCATATATCGAAGTTATATTTCGGATTGATCGAAATTTTCATTCAAAGTTTGCTCTAATATGAATCGCGCATACACTAAGTTTAGGTGACCTCTGACGCCAAAGTTCTACGAGTGCACGCATCAAACCGATATCACTAGAAAGCTCTTGGCGTCCTCTTTTCAACGATATATAGCATATATCGAAGTTATATTTCAGATTGATAGAAATTTTCATTCGAAGTTTGCTCTGATATGCATCGCGCAGACTAAGTTTAGGTGACCTTTGACGCCAAAGTTCTACGAGTGCACGCATCAAACCGATATCGTTGGAAAGATCTCGGCGTCCTCTTTTCAACGATATATAGCATATATCGAAGTTATATTTCAGATTGATCGAAATTTTCATTCAAAGTTTGCTCTAATATGCATCGCGCATACACTAAGTTTAGGTGACCTCTGACGCCAAAGTTCTACGAGTGCACGCATCAAACCGATATCGTTGGAAAGATCTCGGCGTCCTCTTTTCAACGATATATAGCATATATCGAAGTTATATTTCGGATTGATCGAAATTTTCATTCAAAGTTTGCTCTGATATGCATCGCGCATACACTAAGTTTAGGTGACCTCTGACGCCAAAGTTCTACGAGTGCACGCATCAAACCGATATCGTTGGAAAGATCTCGACGTCCTCTTTCCAACGATGTATAACATGTGTCGAAGTTATATTTCGGATTGGACGAAATTTGCATTCAATATTTGCTCTGATGTGAACAACGCATGTGTGAAAAACACGAATTTGAAATTCGTGTTTGTGGTTTGTGTCTCCGCTATTTACGAATTTAACTATCAAAAACGCGAATTTAACTTCACGCACTTCTGGTTTAGGTGCTAGTTATCTTTCGTTAATGCCAGTAATCAACAGCAACGACATAACGTCGCCAACGTTAATTAATTAAGAATTTTTGTGTTTTATATTATCACAATATTGGGTACTGTAATTAACAGATTGTGCGAAAACCAGATTGATTTTACTAACTTAAATAAATTTAAAAATTTATTTAACGTGGCAAAATTCAAATAATAAACGCAAATTGTTAAAAAACAAGAACCCAATCCAATACTTAAACAATACGCGTAAAGTATACGGTAAAGTTGTATAGTTTCGAGTGTGTCTTAGGCGTTTGAGTTCAAATTAAACACGTTAAACAAATTTTAACGATTAACTTGATGTCAAAGCCGCACATTTTTCGGGTGTGTTTTAGACTTTTGTCCTCAAATTTGTATCTGAATTCAAAATCGCACATTTCACTCTATCTTATTTTAAAGCGTAATACATTTTTAAAAAAACAGATTAGAATTCCCTTACTAATAAAAATGGAAATTTCAAAAATTAACAGGGAAGGGAAAATATCTGGAAATTCAAAAGTACATTCCACAAAACGTGAAGGACACTAAAGTGCAACCTCCGAAGTACATCCCATCGGAGATAAAGAGGCAGGGACCGGCGAGATTAACAATCGAGGAATACCGAAAGCGGCAGCAAATTCGAAAGGAAAAAAGCGCTACAGCAATACCGCGGCCAGAAGGAAGAACGGAACCGAAGCAGCGACGCGGAGGTAAGCTGGTAAAGGATAAGAGGCGACTAGCTTATTTGAAGGCACTCGTAACAGACGAAAATCACCCAATCTCGTGGGACAGGACACACGAAGTTTGGGAGGAAATAAATCAATTACAGCAGAGATTTATGGAACGCAAACTGAAGGGAGCTACACCCAAAGTATACAACAAAATCCAAAAAAATCCTAAGAAAGAAGACCACAATTGTTCTTAAATTATACATATATCTAAAATTAGGGACCCTAAATTAAAAATTTTGGCAACATTAATTAAAATTATACAAATAAAAGTAATATGCCAAAACACGACCGAATAAAATAATTTTGCTTAAATGGTTACATTTAATTGTAACCATTTAACCGAAGCTAAAAATACAATTGAAAATTTTAATGCTATTTTTGGCAAGTCAAAACCAAGCTAGCTAGCTTAATGGAAACCACTTTAGGAAACAAAAACTAAAATATGTTTATATTTAAGTTGGATAAATAAAGAAAAGTCAACAAACAAATTCGTTAGTTTTTATCATTGAGTTTATCATTTTATTCGAGTTCAAGTCGAAAATTTTGTTTATATAATACGTCATACATTCGCAAATGGATGAAATATCAAAAAGGGTAATAATAGGAATTACATTAAATTAAAACATTAAAAAGGAGTTATTTGGGTAAAGAGCTTAGACTTCAGATCGTTTGAAGAATCAAAGCCAAGTTAGATTCGTTGTTTTAAATCGCAAGCAATTAACAAAGAAATAACTCGAACGAGCTGACCTAGTTAATTGTACGAATTCGAGATTGTTCGAAACGTTGTAGTTTTGCTGGCCGCTCAAAAATAGAGGCAGGTCGTTGATTCCTTTCTGTGAGGCCTTAAATTACCTCAGCGCAGTCACGAAAACTTTAACGCTTCTGCTCTGCTTGAAACAGAGCTGAGCAGCGAAGTCACGAAAATTTTGACGCTTCGTCTCTGCTTGAAACAGAGCTGAACAGTGAAGTCACGAAAATTTTGACGCTTCGACGCTGCTTGAAACAAAGCAGCAGCGGACTTCAGCGTACAGACAAATAAACAGAGGTACAGCGAATGTTTACTGCACGCTCGGTAAACGAAGCGAGCAAGAATTCTAAGCCGGTTAAGGAAGTTGAATCTTCATAATAAATATTTTAATTATCTCTCATTAAAAAGTACTATGACTAGTAAAAAAAAATAAAAGTTTAAGAAAACGATGGAACGGTAATTGACAGCGCTAAGTAGCCGTTTTCAAATACACTATTTTTTAAATGCAACAATTAACTTTAGACATTTAAGAATTGTGAAAACATTCGGGCAAGTGGCAAATACTTTAAATAGAAAAGCCGGACGCATAAATAGAGTAAAAACCATTAAATGACATGACTGTCTTTAATTAATGGCCGAGTCATTGCAGGAACAAGCTTACATAGAATTAGAGAGAGCCCATAAAGAACTGAAACGCCAGTTAAGCGAATTTATATCCAGGATTTGGGCGACTTTAAAAGAGACAGTAGGCAACAAGGAAAACTTAGAATTGATAAAGTCTAGAGTAGGGGACCTAAAAGACCATACGAGTGTAGAAAAAGCAGACGCAATAGTAGAGGAATTACTTAAATTCCTAAACCAGATAATAGAGAATAAGACAGATTATTCAAAGACATGGGAATTAGAGTTTAACGCGTTAAGAAATAGATATGACAATTATTTGGTAAATAAAGAGTTTCAGGAAGACTTACTCGCGAACGTAGAGCGAGAGAACGAAAAACTAAGGGAATTATTAACAAAAAAAAGGAATAACCGAGGAAACGTTGAATAGAACCTTAGACCAGGGATTTACACAGAAAACAAGAGAAGACTGTAGCTCTTTAGAGGAAGCAAATAGACGCATACAAGAGTTAAAAGAACAGAATAGACTTTTAAGTCAGGAAATATCGCTAGACCACGATAGGACGCTTTATCATAAGGAAGCTACTCCGTCCACAGTTAGTCCGAAAGATTACAACGGAAGGTCATTTCAGCAAATTAAGACGACAAATAACATACACAAAATGGGTATAGGTGAGATAGCCAAGATTACGAATAGGCTGGTACCGCTCTTCTCGGGAACACAGTCGCCAGACTTACGCGGCGAAGTGTACAAATTCATACAGGGGTGCGAATTAGCCACAAGGGAGGTAGGTGCAGACAACAGTCAGGACTACATAGACTGCATTAAGCACAGATTACACGGGGATGCGTATGATTTAGTGAGGTCACAACGATTCAATAGTCTCGAGGAATTCTACCTCACAATAAAAAGGGCATATTTGCCTAAGGTAACCTTAGACTCAGTGATAATAGGCATCCAAAATTTTAGACAGTTACTGAATGAAGATATACGACAGTTTGCGAGACGCCTAAACGCCCTTCGAACACAGGCAAGGGAGATAGTTCGAAATGATTATAACGGAGACGGAGATAAGGCACTTTTGAGTATGGTGGAAGGGGCCGTAGAAAAATCATTTAAAACAGGATTAAAAGACGCCGCGTTGAGAATTTATATGCTCAACGTGACGAAAAAAAATATTGAACAAATGGTAGAATTAGCGGTGGAGGCACTAGAAAACATACAAAGCAGTAGCTCCCTCCAAACAGACCACTTAAATATTAACATGAATTCGCCGCTTCTTGCCACCATGCCGTATAACCTGCAAGAGCAAATTCGACAGGAAAGTCATGGCAGAGCTGCAGGAGAAAAAATGGACAGGCAAACAGCAAGGATACAAAATCCTTCACAAAAAGCGACAAAGAGCTCTTTTTGCAACAAGCGAGGTCATACTAGGGATGATTGCTTAACTCGCAAAAACACGCCATATTGCCACAAGTGTTCAAAATATGGACACGAGCCAAACTGGAGGTGCGACCAAAAGGGAGGCCAGAAAAATGTGGCGAGGAACACATATCAAGGAACTAATTTTCGAAATCAAGGAAGTCAACAAGGGAATCCAATCCAGCCAAATGGACAATCAAACCAGGTACAACAAAACTGGCAGCCAAACCAAACCCAGCAAAATTGGAATCAAAACCAATTTCAACAGAACGGGAACCAAAGAAGGGCAATAAACATTAATCCGAATACACTCAACGGTTTGCAAAGGAATCAGACTCCTATGAACCCGCCAAACAGAGTGAGCCAAACGATATGTCATTGGTGCAATAGACCAGGTCATATGATAAAAAATTGCGAGGCAAAAAGAAATACGATACGAGCCTGATAATAAACAAGTCAAATAGGAAAGACTTGAGCGGAGCATTTGGAGGTTGTGTGACCACAGAAGGATCAACTACTATATGTCATAATGAGGTACAGTCCTTAAGTTTAACGCTACACGTTGTGGCACTTAAACAAGGAGTACCGGCAGACGGCATATTAGGAAGAGATAATTTGTGGAACAACTCCATTATAAATGCAATGGAAAAGATTTTAACACTCTTCAATGAGAAGAAAGAGGTTATTTTGGAATTACCAATAAAAACTATCGAACAGATAGGGAAGGAAAGTAAAGAACAGTACATACCAGTTAACGCAAGAACAATTACGATAGTACCATTGAAACTACGTACGAAATTTAATAATGTTATAATTCATAAAGAAGAAATAGATCCAGGAATCTATATAGCAGACACATTAGTAAATGTGAAAGATAATACTGTTTATGCTCACATATTAAATACAACAGAGTATGATTACGAAATAGATAGCGAATTTAAACCAAGATTCACAAACTTCGACGAGTACGCAATACAAAGTACTGAGTCAAATAATAGCATAGGCAACATAGATGCCAAAAGAAGAATAAATGAATTGCTCAATGAAATTGAGTTAGATGAAAATTTAAATATGGAAGAAAAGAATTCAATAGAGGAAATAGTAAAATCTTTTCATGACGTCTTCCTATTAGACGGACACAAACTCTCGTTTACAAGTGTATTGAAACACGAAATTCCAACAGGCGCAGATCAGCCGCCCATAAATAGAAAACAATACAGATTACCTCAAATACATAGGGAGGAAATAAATAAACAAGTGAACAAACTTTTAGATGAAGGCGTAATCACACATAGCACATCACCGTGGAACTCACCGTTACTTTTAGTGCCCAAGAAAAGTGGCAAGGACGGCGAGAAAAAATGGAGACTTGTAATAGATTACAGGAAACTCAATGAAGCTACAATTAAACAAGTTTTTCACATTCCTCGTATTGACGAAATCTTAGAGCAGTTAGGCCATAGTAGATATTTTACAACGCTAGATTTGGCAAGTGTATATCACCAAGTTTTGGTCGATGACAGGGATAAGGAGAAAACAGCATTTAGTACGGGAATTGGGCATTTCGAATTCAATCGAATGCCATTTGGGCTGACAGGTGCCCCAGCGACATTCCAAAGGATAATGAATCATATCCTCACAGGTCTACAAGGGATAGACTGTTTTGTTTATTTAGATGACATTGTTATCTACGGAAGAAATCTCAAACAACACGAAGAAAGGTTATGTTCAGTACTACAGAAATTACGTGAACATAATCTGAAACTTAATACAGGAAAATGCAGATTCTAAGGAGAGAAATTGTTTAGTTAGGACATAAATGCACAGATCAGGGCGCACTCCCTGACCCCAGCAAAGTGGAATGCGTTAAGAGCATTCCACCGCCTAAGAATAAAAAGGAGGTACAGGCATACTTAGGACTAGTGAATTATTATAGAAAATTCATACCTGGCACAGCAAAGATAGCTCTGCCTATTAACAAACTTCTACGTAAAGACGCGAAGTTTATTTGGACACAAGAATGCCAGAGAGCGTTTGAATCACTGAAAAAGGCAATAATTACACCACCGGTTTTGGCATATCCAGATTTTGAAAAGGAATTCATACTAACTACTGATGCAAGTAACGAAGCGTTAGGCGCAGTACTTTCTCAGCGTAAAATAGGCGAAGATAGGCCGATAGCCTTTGCTAGCAGAGCCTTGAATGACGCAGAAAAGCGTTACTCAACAATAGAAAAGGAGTTTCTAGCCATTGTATGGGCAACAAAAAATTTCAGAGCGTATCTGTTGGGAAGACCATTCAAAATAGTGACAGACCATTAACCGTTAAAAGGAATAGCAAACATAAAAGACCAAACTTCAAGACTGGCAAGGTTTAGACATAAATTATCAGAATACGATTTCGAAATTCTATACAAGCCAGGAAAGAAAAACTTAAATGCAGACGCGCTAAGTAGAATCCCACAGGAAAAACACAAAACAATAGCAGCCGTACAAACACGGTCAAAAGCAGAAAGAGCTAACCCAGATCAAAATCAAGAAACAGCCGTTGAAATCGATAAAGATGATGAGGAACCGGGAAACGGAACAAACAACACAGCAGCATTGCTATCCAACCCGAAACAAATAGAAACGGTAATCAAAGACTTTCACAATTCACCACTGGGAGGACATCAGGGTGCTGTGAAAACATATTTAAGAATACGGAAACAATTTAGATGGCCCGGAATGCAAAAGCAAGTAAAGGAATTCATAAAAACTGTCCGAAATGCCAAGCTAACAAAAGCTCAAAGATACACCAACGCGGCCTTTCGACAAAGTTTACATGGACATAGTCGGTATTCTACCAGAAACTGTGTCCGGAAATAAGTACATTCTGACTTTTCAGAATGACTTTTCAAAATTTATGGCATGTACAGCTATCCCAGACGCGGAAGCAAGTACGGTTCCAAGGCGTTCAAGTACAAGTACGGTCCAGGGCGTTCTACGATGAAATAATAACCCGATACCGAATTCCACGAATTCTTATTACGGATAACGGAACTAATTTCATTTCGAAATTGTTCTCAAATACGTGCAAATTATTAGGTATCAAAAAATTACATATAACGCCTTACCATCCACAGGCTAATGGCTCATTAGGGAGAAGCCACAGACCATTAGCGGAATATTTGCGGAGTTTTGCAAAAGAAGACGGGTCGAATTGGGATCAATGGTTAACTGCTGCTATGCATGTTCACAACCACACACACCACATTACGACTAAGCAAACATCGTTCCGTACTTTGTTTGGTTTCGATATAGAGATGCCGACTAACTTAAAAAGAAAGTGTAGTCCGGTATATAATGCCGAAGATCCAAACAAGGTATTAAAATTTCAGATACAAAGAGCCCATGAAATAGTTCGGAAAAACCAAGATATGGCAAAAACAGTAGCAAAAAATCATTATGATAATAAGTTAAATTTAGTAGAATTTAAAGTAGGACATAAGGCATTAATTAAGAATCAGACTAGGAAAAATAAGTTTTCTCCAATATGGATAGGACCATACAAAGTAGTAAAGATTAAAAGTCCAATTACTACAGTTTTAAATATTAAGGGAAGAGAAAAGCCATTCCATAATAACTTACTTAAGTTATATAATAGCAATTAAATAGGAAAATAGGAAAACTAATCACAATAGACTTAGGATTAGGATAGAATAAATATATATAAAATAGGATTGATAGAATATAGGATAGGATAGTAGGAAACTAACATATTTTAATTTTTATTTTACTAATAACAATTTTAGTTTAACTTCAGTCTTACGGTTGAATAACGAATGAATTAATGAAAAACTCAACCAGAAAGTAAAGAGAAAATCAGAATAGCGTTTCAATAAGCAAGAACTTGTTTATTTAAGCGTAAAAATATAAGAAAAGAAAACTTATAACAAAATAAATTCATAGTTAAAATTTGAGCAATTTCTTTTGTAAATTGAAATTTTTAAATTGAATTGAACTTTTTAGTTTGTATTCATTTTAGTTGATAACATACGGTTTATGTAACGTAGCTGTTCCGTTTTAAATTAACAGACAATATAACTTTGCATTTGCAATTATTATATTAATAAATGCACATGTAAAAATATGCCTGAAGAGTTAGTTCAGGCATAAAACACACATACACTATATATGTACGTATAAATTCGCACCTATGCCTTAAGAAAACAAGATTTAGGAAATAAGAAAAATACGGAAAGTATACTTCTCAAAAGTACGAAAGATAATATAATGAAAAAAAAAATAAAAAATATATATATGTAATGTAAATAAGTAAATTAAATTAAATAAATGTAAAATAAGCGATCAACGCAAGCACTGCAATAATGCAGCAACAAAGTAGCACAACTGAACACGAGCAGAATGCAGTGTCAGTTTTAAAACAGCTCATGAAAAAAAAAGAAAAAAAAAGAGAGAAAAGAAAAATAATACACCAAAGGTGAATAACCTTAAAATAACCAATACGAAAGGAAATATAAAATACACAAATAATTAGAATATTGTTAAATACATATACAATATTTAAAGTAAATTTACAAATAATAATGTATATATAAAAGTAGTTTAAAACTTAATTAAAGTGTAATTTTGCATAATATATGTAAACTCAATAAGATATTAAGAAAATTAAAAAGCAAATAAGAAAAAAATCAGATATTGATGAGGAAAAGAAAAAGAAATGTACTAAATTTTACAAAAGAAAATAATTATATATTGAAAAAAAAAACCATATTAGCATATGGATTACAATAGATTAATTAAAATGATTTTAACTTAAACTCTAATATACTAAAATATACTAATATCTATGTCAAATATACAAATAAAGAGGTAAAATATGTTAAAATTGGATAATTAAGGACTAGAATAAAATGTAAAATATAAAAGCAGAATCCAGCACGCAGAGAAGCTGAACTGAATGCCGATGTACACCCATCACAACAACACACAGCAGCTCTTTAACAACAGGGTGACGCCCTGTAGGCGTGCGTCGGTTGTGAGTAGGCGCCCAGCCAACTTGAAGGGGGAAGGGTAGCTGGAACATCACATCATACACATTAGCTGCAAGAGCGGACATCTTAGCGATGCCAACCAAAGCGACAACCATCGCGAACAAAGATAGAATTGTTGCAACAAACAAGCAAATCGTTGCAACAGCATTCGACAACAAAACACGAAGTTATCTTCAAAGAGGTCCTACAGCAGCAACCACGATAAGATAACTAAATGGTAATCCCGTGAGGAAAGTTAACAATCATGATCGCTATAAGCAATTCATCGGCGGATACAACTCAGTTTCCGCTCAGCAGCGAGATCGTAGTCAATAATGATCGCAATAAGCCAACAATTTAAGACAACATAAGTTATCGCATCATCAAGTGGCAGCAATGGTGATAAACCACGCAAACGAACGAATAGCAGTAAAAGGTTAGCCAGTTAAATCTGCTGCAACCTATTCATCTGTAATACAGTAATAGCTATTACAGCATCAACAGTTACAAAAGTAAAATTTTTGACTTGTAACATCAGCAATAACCAGGACCGAATTACGGCCGAGGAGCAGTTTAATATAAAAACAGAAAAGGTCGCCAATGTAAAATGTGACGCAACTACAGAGGAAGCCAAAAATACCAACCCATACATTACGTACAAATAAGAGTTCTGGGATGGATGGGGTCAACCATCAACACCATACTACCAAAGACAACAAGTGATGAACATTAATACCAACCAAAATAGGAAGAAAACAGGCGGTTCGGCCGCCGCACGTTTCAAATACACCACGACTACATTCAAGTCAGCTACCCAGCAGCAGCATTCCTACATAACACTAGAGAAGAAGAAGAAGAAGAAGATATTGTTACAACGAGGTGTACATCCACAGCAACGTCGACACGACCGTCAACACGCTCACCAGCAGCAAAGTCAAGCTCGACATCGACGTCAGCGTCGACACCATCGTCAACATGTACATTCGCAGCAACGTCAACGCCGACACCAGCGTCAATATGGTCAACACAGCAACGGCAAGATGAACATCGACGTCGACAACAAAGTGTTATTTCATCTTATTATTCTATTTTATTTTATATATTTATATAATATATTATAAATTTGCATAAACACCAAACACATATACATGCATTACAATAAGTACGATTTCATAATTAAGAAAGAACAGTAAACCCATAACACACATAATCCACCCAAAGCAATCATAAATGTACAAGAAAAACTTAATATCGTTTTATACGATACTAAATTTTGCTTCCCCTAGGGTGGAGGGATGTTGTATGTCGCGATCGCAATTTCCATCCAAGCTTTCGTTACAGTAAAGTTGAAAGCCAAGCCTGCAACCGCAGCACTTTGTTTGGTAGCCAGAAGCTTTAGTCAAGCTCTGGAAAACCAAGCCAACAACCATAGCGTTTAGCATTGGTATTGATCGTGGAAGCTAGCTAGTAGCGAGCTTCCAAACCAATAAAAATCATAGCTCTTTGCAGTGACCATAAAACGCTTGGTTTAAAGAAATAATAAATATAATCCAAAACCAAACGCGGAAGAATTAAATTGGGAACGATTTAATTCTGCCGATATTGATATTTCGCAATACAAAAATTGCGAAAGAATGGAAATTGCGACACGCGCCAACACCGACACACTTTGGTGCGGTCGACGGGTGCGTCGACCAAGCCAGAGTACCAGAAAAAGATTCGAACGGGAGTCAAAAGTTATTGTCAGAACGAGGAGGTCGTCGTGTCGTGTTAGCGCGTAGAAAGTCGCGATTATATTAATAAGTGTAATTAAAGGTAGCCTTAAGTGTTAACCTGTTAATTGTTAATTAAAGATCAACCTAATTTTCACTTTTCTCGGAAACTACAAAACATAGATCCTTCCGGTTTGAAGCATTCTCTCTATACTTAATACCGTATTTTAACGAAAAAATTGCGACCAAACATTTTTTTTGGAATTTTTATTCCAAATTTTAACTTTGGCATTCATTTTCAGAAAAACTGTGACGTAGGAACCTAATTTAAAAGGGATGATAAGAGGCCGATATTTGCAGGGTTCGTAAATGCTCGCTCCGGCTCGTTCGCACTCCCGAGCAGGAGCAACAGAACAAATTTTCAGCGCTCCGACTCGCTCAAAAGAATAACATCTGTGAGCAGCTCCGTGCTCACTGCTCCGATCAGTTGCGAGCAGTGAGCAAATTAGCTGCTCTGTGCTCAGAGTTAGTGAATAGCTTCGTGCTCACTGCTCCAATCAGTTGCGAGCAGTGAGCAAATTAGCTGCTCCGTGCTCAGAGATAGTGAGCAGCTCAGAGCTAGTGAGCAGCTCCGGCTCCGATCAGCCTCGACCCGATATGGATTAGCAGTAGTCGGTCGTTTTGTTTTATGTTAAAATAAAATTATCATATTATGAATTATGATAATTTTATGGTACGAAACAAAGGATATTTGTATTTGATATAATTTTTAAATTCTCTCTCGACTGCAATTAACACACAATAAATTTAAATTCAATATAATTACCAAATAACTACCAGTCATAACAAAATCCCAAACCTAATGTTGTTGCTATTCAAATTAAAAAACAAATTTACAAACAAAACGACCGACTCGGGGTCGAAACTAATCGGGTCGAAACTAATCGGAGCCGGAGCTGCTCACTATCCCTGAGCACGGAGCAGCTAATTTGCTCACTGCTCGCAACTGATCGGAGCAGTGAGCACGGAGCTGCTCACAGATGTTATTGTTTTTTGCTCGTAAGCAAATGCTCTTTTGAGCGAGTCGGAGCGAGCAGGAGCAAAAAAGAGCGCTCGAGAGTGAGCATTTACGAACTCTGGATATTTGGCTTTCAAACCCAATAAGCGAAAGTGATCCAGATATCGCCGTTATTTCTTAATATATTTTTTTCCGGTTTTTAGTCGGGTTTTTAGAAAATGGTCCCTCCCGCATAACGGTGGAAAATGCACCCTCCCCTCCCATACGATTTTTTTCTTGTCTCGACCCATCCTACACGCCCTAGCCTTTTGTCCCCTCTTATGCGAACCATCCTGTATAACTAAAAAAAATAGCACTCTCAATAAGATGCGTAAAATTTAATATCTATAATTTTAAAAATGCAGGTATTAGTTAATTATTATGCTGAAAAAACTATACTGTATCACTAATATTATTGAATATGAAGAATATTTAACCAATATTAAAAATGTTTGCTTCATTCTTTTTCGTTGATACAAATTTCACATTTTTTGCAAGTTTCATATGAATGTGCCACGCCTTTCTGTTATCCGATCAACTTCATATTTTACAGAAATTATTTCTTTATCCAATGGAACAATTTTAGTAAAAAGTGACGTAAAAAAATGCTGCACAAAATTTTCGCGAAGTATAGCTAAGGTCCACCCTAATGGCCAGTGAGCAACTTCAAGCCGTTTAAGTCCCCGGTATGGACGGCATAGCTCCGGTTCAGCTGCAGCGCACCCAAGAGATAGTCTTACCGTGGATGGTTGCCATGTATAAGGATTGCCTAAGAGTAGGGTACATTCCGTGGAGATGGAAAAGTAGTAAAGTGGTTTTTATACCAAAGGCTGGTAAACATATTCATGACACCGCCAAAGATATACGACCCATCACTTTATCATCCTTCCTATTAAACATTGTTTGTTTGGTGGATGTGTGCACTGTGATTCGTGCAACACACCGATATATATTTCAGTGCTTATATATATATATTATGAAGAGTGACGGGGTGCGATGACTTACCGGTGAGTTGGTGTCTTGAGTGGTGTCGATGATGATGGGGATGTGGAATTGTTTGTGGCGTTGATGAACGTTGCCTGATGATCGTTATAATTGTGGTATGATGCTCGTTATGAGTATGCTGAATGTGGTATGGATGTATTTTTACGCTGTTAAGCTGCTGGTCGTCCGCACGTTGTAAGAAACACGAAGGAAGTGAGTTTTGTTGTTGCTGCTGTCATCCCTGCTGTCAGGTCGAGGCCAGGGAGGTTGGCTATATGGTTTTCAAGCGTGGTTGCAGGGATGCAACCGTATTCTACTTGGTAGTAGATGATGCTGATATTAAGGGGGCGACAGAGTAGCGCTAGGGGGCACAGATGCATCATACAGGGAGCGTTTGGCGTAAACAAACATTTTGGAAAGGATTGTCGAATTACACATTAGCGAGAAACTACCTTAGTAATCTATCCCCCGCTCAACATGCCTATCGGAAGGGAAAGTCCGTGGAAACTGCGTTGAGCTCTCTGGTAAGCTGGTGCTATCTTGAATGCTCTAAGAAACCTACAAGTCGAGGAGGTTCTGGTGTCCTTTATTGGTCAACTGCTCAAAGGCAGGACCATAGAGGCACAGCTAGGCGATGCCAGTTAGAAAAATGGTTTGGAAGGGGACTCCCCAGGGAGGTGTCTTCTCCCCTATTGTATGGAATGCAGTGGTCGACGGGCTGCTTAAAGTTCTAGAAGAAGGAGGACTGAAAGTTGTTGCAAACCAGATTCGATAAACACGAACGATGATACACTTAAGAAAATGGTTCCCAACAAAAGCGAATATACAAAAGCGCAGTGCGAGCACTCTGTAGTCCAACGGCGTTTCAAGCCGGACAAATTACCTTGACAGATATCTAAGTCATGAAAACAATTTATTTATTTATTTATTTCAAATGACTTTACAAATATGTTATTTTTATGTATCCCGCAAAGCCTTCGTGACTTTTCTGCAGGAAATATGAACACATTCTTATTTCATTATTGTGGTTGTTAGTTTACAGTTCAATTACAATCATAGATTAATCAATAAAAGTTAATTAAATTAAATTAGTTTTTTCAAACAGAATATATTGAAAAGTTAATTACTATCAAGAATTATTCTATCAGATTGATGCTTGTGTATGTCGACTCTTCAATCATTTTCATATATTAGGTATATATTAGGTATTATCAATTTTTTTCTCTTTGCTACAGAATCTATATTAATCAACTCTGTTGGGAGTTCATTGAGCAATTTCGGAATCATTACATTTAGCGTATTCTTTCCATAGTTGTTATAGAATTTACTGACCTTGTATCTGCCTTCAAGTTTTCTTCTCGTTTCATATGGATGATCTATTTCTTGTCTAAAACTATTATACTGATAAAATTCGGTTATTGTTGTGTGTCTATACATTTGATTTATGTTTAGTAGTTCCAGTTGTCGTGGAAATGTCTTTGATCTGTCAATCTTGTTGGCTTTTTTAGACAGCACTTTCAGAACGTGGTTCTGACTATTGTAATTGGTTGCAATGAATCGACGTTCTCCAGACAGTTATGCCGTGCCGTAAGTGTGACTCACAAAGAGACAGATATGCTTGTTTTAGTACATTATATGTGCAGAAATTACTTAAGTGATATATAAAGTACGCGGATTTTCTAAGTTTCTTTCGCAGTGACTCGACATATGTGCGCCAACTGAGATTCTTGTCCACCACTAATCCCAGATATTTATAATTATCTACCACTTCAATGTACGTAGAACCACAGAATAAACAGTATACAGAATGCGCATCTCATACAAAAAAAATTTTGTTCCGTGGTCGCAATATTACGACCACTGTTAACTTAACATTACGTCCGCTGTTAATAATACTACGACCAGCATTTAACAGCCTTTGTTTCTGTAAAGTTCAACTCGGTTGGTGTTTCTAACAGAACCGAGTGAGCTGATCAACATTTCCCGACGGCAACTTCGTCATCATTCGGTATCATCGTTGCTCAGTCGATTTTTTCCTACAGCATTTCTATTGTACTATAAATATATACAAACATACCCGTACAATAAATATGTTTGTACAGATATATATGTTTACACAAGGAAGATGTAGGAATGTGTTTCGCAGGCATATCAAACTCCTAAAAAATTGTCGACTAGCACTTTTTTCGTTTTCTAAAACAAAACTACTGTGTAAAAAAAGAAGAAATCATGAGAAAAATGCATAGAATATTGATAATCTATGAATTGTTACAAAAAATGTTTATAAGCGGAATTATATTTTCTTTCTATCTCGTGTTATTTCAAATTCGTAAAAAACATTCGTTTAACCCTATAAAAGGGTTTCCATTAATTTTTTAATGTTACTCGTATAACGTATTCATTGTCTTGATATGCCGACTAAAGTATTCTTCTTCTTAAATCTTCTGCCTATTCAAATTCTTCAACAGCACGCTATGCTCGCAACGTAGATCGTGCCTGCGCTTTACAAAGCTTGGGCATCAAAAAGAAGCAGAACAAAGCTAAGAAAAGCAAAATTTCTTTCAAAAATCATAAAATGCAAAATTTAAAACAAATCCAGACGGACGGACGGCTGCACATGGTTTGTTATTGTAAGAGAAGCAAAAGAAGACAAATCGCACCGTTCTTCTCATCGCCCCCTGTACACGATAAATGGATCGATTCTTTCTTTCACACTTTACTTGACATACGAGTGCTGCATCGATTATCTCTTCTTACGCATATTCGCTAGCATTGTTAGTGCAAAATAAAAGAAACAAAGTCGATCTTCCGCTCCCTTCATACTCATTCGAAAAGATCATCGACTCTCATATGATGTGTGTTTGTTGGTAGAGTGTGCACTGAACTCGCTCTTTTGATGAAACTTGCCTAACTAATAACAGCAGAGAACTTCGTCGCCCGACAAATTAACAGCGACAAAGCTCTGTTAACCAAATTTTGTTATCCCCCTATTGCTTTCGGCCCGCACCCGTAATTCAGATTGCTTCGTTGGGCGACATGCGCATTCTGTATACTGTTTATTCTGTGGTAGAACACTTATCACTTAAATTATTGGCATCCTATTCTAACGTGCATCAACACTTACTACAATATGTTGCCACAATTCTTACAAAAGGAGATCCGAAAATTTAAAAACCAGTAAGAGTGCTATTCGGCCTGCCCGGATCTTAGATACCCTACATCTAAAAGTTTTGAAAAAGCTACCTTATAATCACATTTAATCACAGAAGGGTATAAATACAGAGGCGTATCTAGGGTGGGGTGGAGGTGGCAGTCCGCCCGGGGCGGTACAATTTCGAGGGCGGTAGTTTTGAAATCAAGTATTGACTTATTGAAGTGCGTGAAATTAAATAAGTCGCGAACTTTAACAGAGTTCTGTTCTCTGTTAAGATCGCGACGTCGCGAACTTTAACAGAGCACTGTTAACTGCGCTGTTATGGACTTCTTAGCTGCGAGTGTACCAGATGAGTATGCCGAGATGAGATCTAAGCCGTATTAAAAGTCACAGTCATAAATGTTTATGAATCAAAAATCAAGACAAAACCCAATTACCTTTTTTTTTAAAAGAAATTTTGAAATTGGCCTTATATTATATAAAGGGTCCGCCATCTAACGTTTTTTTTTTCAACTAGTGCTTATTTCGTGAATGGTAACACTTAGCTCATGACTGATTTGACAGATATTTAGTTTTATCCTTCCGCTGAACGAATATGGTTGTATATACGCTTGAACAACGCTGGGAAATATTGCGACATTACTTTGAAAAATTGCGTACGGATTTTGGAAGAAGAGAAGCACCGTCAGCACCGCATGTTCGTTATCTTGTGAAAAAAGTGAAAGAAACTGGCATCGTCATCGATAAACCAAAGCGTGAAAAGCCAAAAACAGTGCGTACACACCCGAGAATATTGCTGCTGCGGCAGAAAGTGTGCGTGAAGCGCCATCAACATCAATTCACCGTCGTTCTCAACAATTGAACATTTTGGAGACATCATTGAGACGAATTTTGCATAAAGACCTTGGTATGACGCCATACAAAGTCCAATTGGTTCAGGAGTTGGCCTGCGATCGACTTACAGAAGATGCCGATTTTGCCAAAAAAATCATCTTTTCAGGTGAAGCTCATTTTGATCTTGGCGGGTATGTAAATAAGCAAAATTGTCGCATTTGGGGCACAGAAAACCCGCACGCATACATTGAAAAGCCGGTGCACCCAAAACGAGTCACTGTTTGGTGCGGATTTTGGTCCAGAGGCATAATTGGGCCATTTTTCTTCGAAAATGAAGGAGTAACCATTACAGTCAATGGCGATCGTTATCGGGCCATGTTGAACGAATTTTTGTTCACAAAAATTGAAGAGGAGGATATTGGCAACATTTGGTTTCAACAGGACGGCGCTACGTGCCACACAGCCGAAGCTACACTCGATGTTTTGCGCCCTGTTTTTGAAGATCGCATTATCAGTCGCAGAGCTGATGTCGTTTGGCCACCTCGGAGCTGCGATTTGACACCGTTGGACTATTATTTGTGGGGTGCCGTCAAAGATAAGTGTTACGCCGACAAGCCAGAGACAATTGTCGCTTTAAAGGACAATATTCGTGAAGCCATTGGTGAAATACAGCTGTACACAATCGATAATGTGCTTAAAAATTGGACCGATCGTGTAGCATGGCCAGCCGAGGCAGCCATTTGAATGAAATTATTTTCCATTATTAACCGGAAGGATTGTACTTTCAAATAAAAAAAGAAATTTGAGAAAATATTCAGTTTTTTTTATAGCATTTTCAAAAAAAGTAATTTGGCGGACCCTGTATATATACCGGCCAAAAGTTTCGAAGCACCCTTGAAATTTACACAAATCTTAACAATAGTTATCCAAAGCTTTTAAAAATAAAAGGTTTAATTGTAAATTTTAAAGTTTATTACATTTCCTTATAAATTACATTAAAATTATATCTTAGGATAATTTTTATTATCAAAATTTTTACAAAATCGTCTAAACTGATTTTTCATCAAAAAATCCCCCTTTGCACTGAATAACTTTTGCTACAATTCTTTGTATTCTGGCGATTAATTTCTTTATGGTTTCCTGTTGTATATTGTTCCATGATTCCAACAATGCATTCCACATTTCCTCTGTCGACGTAGTCGCTTTTTCTCGCATCTTTTGGCCCAGCTCAACCCATAGAAGCTCTATTGGATTGAGATCGGGTGACTGGGCAGGCCAAATCATATTTGTTAATATTCCAGATGTTTGTTTGTTCTCTAAATAGCCTCTGCACAATTTGGAACTGTGTTTGGGATCGTTATCTTGTTGCATCACGAAACCTTCGCCGATCAATCGTAGGCCTGATGGTATGGCATTATGCTGCAGTATCTTTCTATACTCCTCCTTTCACATAATTCCATCGATTCGAATTAAATCGCCTACTCCATTGCTTGAGAAGCATCCCCAGACCATAACGGAACCGCCGCCGTGCTTCGCTGTTGGTATTACACACTCCGGCAGCATCTTCTCTTGGGCACTACGTTTGACGAAAATTCACCGATTTGACCCAAACAGCTCGAACTGTGATTCGTCGTTCCAAAGAACATGTTTTAAGTCCTCTTCGGTTCATTCCTTATAGGTTAGAGTCCATTGAAGTCTTCTCTTTTTATTTCGTGGTCGAAGTAAGAGTTTTTCTTTAGCAATCCTTCCACAAAGACCAGCATCTCTAGCCGCCTTATTACAGTTGTTAAGGACACCGGGTTTGATCGACTGTAATCCATCTCGGCTTCTATTTCTGGAGCCGTTTTTCTTCTGTTCCGTCTGCTTGATATTTTCATTGCTCTATCTTCACGATTTCTTGTCGATCTTGGCCTTTCGGGCCGCGGAAGGACCTCAAGAGTTCAATAATCCTTGTACATTTGTATGGTGCGATGCACAAAACTAGTAAATTTTTAATTTTTGCTCTATTATCCGCTCGGAATTGCCTTCCTTATGAAGAGTAATCACTGCAGATCTTATATCAATCTTATTTTTTGGCATGACTTCGGTTTTTTTAACGTTTGGTCAGTTTGAATCTTGAGGAACAAAGAATGGTGTCAATATTCTAGGTCAGCCTTTTATACTTGACCCAGGGTAAAAAATGGATGGTAATAATTATTCATAATTACCTTTAGTAATTACCCCATAAAAAAAAAATTACCCTGAGTACCTGAAAGAGGTTTTTTATAACCCTCGATTTTGTATGACAAGTGCAATAAACAAAAAAATCAAATTTCTTGACTTAGTGCATTGTTTGAGCATGCAATTAGACAATGAACGCCGTAAACCCGTTTTGGGCTTCATATTACAGTTATCACTTTATAACCATCCTATTAAAAAAGAAAAAATCAAAATTTATACAATACTAAAGAAATGACACACGATTTTCTGTGAACATGAGTGGTGCTTCGAAACTTTTGGCCGGTAGTGTATATACATTGGCCGGTCAAGGAGTTGTATAAAAGATGCCACCCTTCGTAAACCAGGCTTAGTGCGTTTGTCGCTGATCGGTGTGAACGAGATTGTCGCTGATCAGTGTGAACGAGATCATATTTTTGTGAACGCACCCACCATAGTTCGCTCTTTCTGCTGTGACTGCGTATATGTACACTACCGGCCAAAAGTTTCGAAGCACCACTCCTGTTCATAGAAAATCGTGTGGCATTTCTATATTATTGTATAAATTTTGATTTTTTCTTTTTTAATAGGATGGTTGGAAAGTGATAACTGTAATATCGAACCCAAAACGGGTTTACCACATTCATTTTTTAATTGCATGCTCAAGCAATCCACTAAGTCAAGAAATTGGGTTTTTTTATTTATTGCACTTGCCTTACAAAATCGAGAAAAAGGGTTATAAAAAACCTTTTTCAGGTACTCAGGGTAATTTTTTTTTATGGGGTAATTACTAAAGGTAATTATGAATAATTATTACCATCCATTTTTTACCCTGGGTCAAGTATAAAAGGCTGACCTAGAATATTGACACCATTCTTTGTTTCTCTAGATTCGAACTGACCAAACGTTAAAAAAACCGAAGCCATGCCAAAAAAAAAATTGATATAAGATCTGCAGTGACTACTCTTTATAAGGAAGGCTATTCCGAGCGGATAATAGAGCAAAAATTAAAAATTTCGACTAGTTCTGTGCATCGCACCATACAAATGTACAAGGATTATCGAACTCTGGAGGTCCTTCCGCGGTCCGGAAGGCCAAGATCGACAAGAAATCATGAGGATAGAGCAATTACAATATCAAGCAGACGGAACAGGAGAAAAACGGCTCCAGAAATACAAGCTGAGATCAATAACAGTCGATCAAACCCGGTGTCACAACTGTAATAAGGCGGCTAGAGATGCTGGTCTTTGTGAAAGGATTGCTAAAGAAAAACCCTTACTTCGACCACGAAATAAAAAGAGAAGACTTCAATGGACTCTAACCTATAAGAAATGAACCGAAGAGGACTTCAAAAATGTTCTTTGGAACGACGAATCAAAGTTCGAGTTGTTTGGGTCAAATCAAAGATTTTCGCCAAACGTAGTGCCCAAGAGAACATGCTGCCGGAGTGTGTAATCCCAACAGTGAAGCACGGCGGCGGTTCCGTTATGGTCTGGGGATGCTTCTCAAGCAATGGAGTAGGCGATTTAATTCGAATCGATGGAATTATGCGAAAGGAGAAGTATAGAAAGATATTGCAGCACAATGCCATACCATCAGACCTACAATTGATCGGCAAAGGTTTCGTGATGAAACAAGATAACGATCCCAAACACAGCTCCAAATTGTGCAGAGGCTATTTAGAGAACATGCAAACATCTGGAATATTAACAAATATGATTTGGCCTGCCCAGTCACCCGATATGAATCCAATAGTGCTTCTATAGGATGAGCTGGACGGAAAGGTGCGAGAAAAAGCGACTACGTCGAAAGAGGAAATGTAAAATGCATTGTTGGAATCATGGAACAATATACAACAGGAAAGCTTTTTATTTTTAAAAGCTTTGGATAACTATTAGGGCCAGTTTTTCAGTGCTCAGTTATCGTCGTTTCTCAGTTAACCTTCGTTTAAACGACACATTGTGTTTTTCAGTGCTCGTTTAAACGGAGGTTAACCGGAGGTTAACCGGCCGATATTGCTCAGTTAAACTCCGGTAAATTTATCTTTTTAATAGATAAAGAAACAGCTGTTTCTTCGAGTACAGACATTTACCTTTGTTCAAAACTATGCTAATAATTTTGTTTATTTGCACCAGAACAGCTGTTCTCTTTGTAAAAATGAAAATATTGTCAAGTGCTGCCAAAAAAGGTTTAGGTATACACTAAATATTCATTGAATTTAGATAACTTCTGTATGAAATATAGAAAAGATACGTTTAACATAGATAAGTTAAACTCGCACTGTAAAACTCAAATCTCAGTTAACTTTTGTTTGGCGTTTAACTAATCTCCGTTTAAACGCCGTTTAAACGAGCACTGAAAAACTGGGCCTTAGTAAGATTTGTAGAAATTTCAAGGGTGCTTCGAAACTTTTGGCCGGTAGTGTATGTGTATAATTTCGTGTGTTCAATTCCAATATAAAGTTTTAGTCGTCAGCCAGCCAGCAGGGAACCAAACTAAAAAAACCCCCAGTATAAAATATACGAGCGTTCTGATTAACAGAATTCCTAGTGACGACAATATCTTTTTTCACAATTTGGATGTGTTTTCGCCACGAGTGAGTTTAACTTCGTAATCGAATTCTTGGAATTGTGTATTCCTGCCTATGGAGAGGACGCCGCCAAAACGGAGCGAAAGACTAAAGAATCAAGGTAAGAGTGCAACCTGCCAAACCACTGTGGCCAACATCCAAACCCTGGAGATCAGGCCTAGCGAAAGGTTTGGATCCAGTGAGCCTGCCAAAGCGACCGATACCTCAGAGTCAATGTCTAACGCTAGCTCAGCAACGGCATTAGCCGTTAATACAGAGTCAGTCGCCAGCGTTCCGCTAGCACTCGCAGCCGTCGAAGACGTAACGTTTGGAGCCAGCGGAGCGCCAACACTCAGCGCCACCGCAATACCATTTACTAATGTACAGCCGATATCTCCAGCCAGCTTAACACTCACTGCCAGTGAGACAGCAGCATCCGAACCTGTTAGAAGTGCAGCCAGCGCCGACGCAGCGTCGTTAACAACAATAATAACGGCAATGCAAGGGCAGATAGAGAGTCTACAAAAAGAGCTGCGAGAAACTCAACAAAGTTTAAGAGCGACAGCCAGTTGCAATATAGTGCCGCCTATATCTGTCCCTTTCTCTATAACGTCATGGCCTTATAACGCTACGAACACAACGTCGTTCTCAATGCAACTACCAAATGTCAGTTCAACGAACTTCAACACTCGCCAAGAGCATTTATCAGTTATTGCAGCAAGAGAGACAACATCATATCTACCGCAGCAAACTACATTGCCGTCTTATTCTAGTGCATATTATTCGATGCCAAATGCACACATGTCGACAAATACACCACAGGCAAGTAATATTATTCAAAGCATTTAAAGTCAACATTCTAATCAAATGACACCAAGAAAATTGGTTGATTTGCCGAAGTTCACAGGAGCACCTGAAGATTGGCCTGCATTTTTCACGGCGTTCGAGGAAACAACCGTCGCCTATAGCTACTCCAACCTCGAGAATAACCAGCGCCTCCAAATTCATATGATTCTGCACGAGCGAAACACACGACACGATTTAGCGTCGCAACCACGGCCAAGCATTACAACCTCTTCATCTCAAACAGCCTCGGGAAACGACTCTGAACAGCAGGAATCAGTGCTCACATGCGCGCGACGTACCGTAGTAGAAACGAAATTGTTATTCAAAGTTTTGCCAGCAACGCTTTATGGGCCAAACAAAAGCATAGATACTTATGCATTGCTGGATGAGGGATCATCCATCACGATCATGGATGAGGAGCTATCAAAGCAGTTAGGTCTTCAGGGAAAGAAACGTCAACTAGAAGTACGATGGATCGCCGGCCGATAGTCGCCGAGCCCTCCACGATAGTCAATTTATTCATAAGCGGACTTAATATGAGAAAGAGACACCAGCTGAAAAATGTGTTTAGTGTGCCGAAACTGGACCTGCCGGTACAGTGCCTGACTGAAACTGACGTGAAAGAAGCCCGCGCTGAAAACTTGCAACTCCAAACGTATGAGGATGCCAAGCCCAAGATATTGATTGGGCTTGATCATTGCCACCTGGGCGTTCCTATTAGTATGACGGATAAAAACTTCGCTGGTCCATTCACTGTTCAGACGCGACTGGGATGGACCGTGTTTGGACCATCGTCAGCAGACGAGAAACCCGGTCCAACGTGTTTGCTCACTAATATGCAAGCGGATAACACTTTGCATGAACTTGTTGCCAGCTATTTCCAAATAGAAAATTTTGGCGTTCGCCCTTCGCCGCCGGGCATAAGCCAAGAAGACGCCAGAGCCATATATTGGAAAGAACCACGAAGAAGATGAATGGCCGCTTCCAAACAGGTCTGCTATGGAGGGTAGATAATGTCGACATGCCAGACTCATACCCTATGGCGTTAAAACGATTGCTACAAATAGAAAGAAAGATGCGACGTGATGAATCTTTCGCCGCCACATACGCATCCATAATTGAGGAGTACGTCGCAAAGAATTATGCAAGAAAACTGCAGCCAGCAGAAATTTCGACAGATCAGCCTAAGAGCTGGCATTTGCCTCACTTCGGGGTTTTAAACCCAAATAAGCCACTGAAATTGAGACTGGTCTTCGATGCCGCCGCCGAAACAGAAGGTATATCTCTTAATTCAGTTCTTCTTAAAGGTCCACAAAGCTCTCGCCAGCTGCCATCAATACTATGCCACTTCCGACAGGGTGCCGTGGCCGTGTGCGCTGATATTAAGCAAATGTTTCATCAGGTGATCATCCAACCGAGCGACAGGTGTGTTCAGCGATTTCTATGGCGTGGAGGCCAAAGTTGGCGCCCACCAGATGTCTACGAAATGTTAGTTATGACATTTGGAGCTGCTTGCTCGCCATGCTCAGCCGAGTACGTGAAGACGTTCAACGCATTAAGTCAGCGTTGCCAGCGAAATGAGCGAGCTGTGAAAGGAATTTTGGACTATCATTACGTCGACGATTATGTTGATAGTTTCACCACAATTGAGCAGGCCATCGAAGTTGCTAAGGAAGTTCGTGCCATACATGCAAAGGGTGGATTTGAACTGAGAGGATTTGTTTCCAATTCGTTGCCAGTCATACAAGCCCTTGAAGGTGAAGCGAAGGTACTGCGATTCGGTGATAAAGACAACCCACATTCCGAGAAGGTATTAGGCATGTATTGGCAGTCGCAATCAGATAATTTCAAAAGAGAGCTACTCAGCATCGTGATGTCCATATTTGATCCATTGGGTTTCCTTAGTCACTTTACTATACAAGCAAATTTATTGTTGCGAGAAGTGTGGCGTCAGCAAATTCGATGGGACGAGCCAGTACCTCAAGCAGTTTTCATGTTATGGGATCAGTGGCGCAGGAGACTACCGGATGTGACTAACTTCAAAGTTCCTCGTTGTTACTTTCCAGTTGAAGAACCAAATAATCTACAATTGCATGTTTTCGTCGACGCTAGCGAAGCAGCCTTTTCCGCAGTGGCTTACTGGCGATACGTGACTACAGCCGAAATATCTACGAGAATGTGCTAAAGCGAGATGCGCCCCGTTGAAGCGTGTAACAATTCCGCGCTTAGAGCTTCAAGCAGCAGTGTTGGGATGTCGCTTGGCAAAGACAGTTTCTGAAGAACACGATTTGAAAGTAGATGAAATGGTCTTGTGGACTGATTCAACGACAGTAATTAAATGGATCAACAGTGAACACCGCCGATACTAGCCGTTCGTGGCGCATCGAATAGCTGAAATTTTGGACTCCACACAGCCGTCAAATTGGAGATGGCTTCCAACAGCTGAAAATGTAGCTGACGAAGCGACGCGCCCAAAAAATAACGCTCAGCTAGATTCGCATGCACGATGGCTCACAGGACCTTCATTTTTGAAACAAGAAGAATGTACGTGGCCAGCGATGAATGATACCTATCAACCTTCCGTAGGCGACGAAGAAGAGCTCCGCCGCCAATATGCTCTTGTTTCAGTAAGTAGTAACATAATTGATTTGAACCGTTTTTCGAATTTAAGCAGACTAGTGAGAGCAGTCGCCTGGGTGAACAGATTTGTTGAGCGTTGTCGTAAGCGCAGTGAATGCAACACAATGCCAGAATGAACAGCCAGAGAGCTAGATACCGCTGAGACACTACTATGCTGGATAGCTCAACGCGATGAGTTTTCTACAGAAATCAAAACTATCGAAAGAGGAGATAACGTTCATCGTGGAAGCTTGCTGCACGATTTAACACCGTACGTCGATACTGAAGGACTCCTACGAGTAAACGGCCGCATTGATGCTGCCAGTTGGCTGCCGTACAATGTAAGGCGTCCAATGATCCTGCCGCCAAAACATCGGTTTACTGCGCTCTTAGTTGAGCATCATCATCGTCAATTCAAGCATCAGAATTCTGAAACTGTCATTTGCGAGGTTCGCCAAAAATACTGGGTGCCCCGCATTTGACGCCTATTGCGGAAGGTGCAAACCGACTGCCGAATCTGCAAGATCACACGTGCACAACCACGTCAACCGATTATGGGACCACTACCGGAGGATAGGCTAACTCCGTATGTTCGACCGTTTACATATACGGGCCTTGACTATTTCGGCCCTGTTTTGGTGACTATTGGCCGTCGAACCGAAAAAAGATAGATAGCATTATTCACATGCTTGACGATACGAGCCATCCACCTAGAAATAGCCCACGATTTGACGACGGATGCGTGCATTATTGTTATACGAAATTTTATCAATCGCCGTGGTGTTCCTGTAAGGATAAGATCAGACAATGGGACTAATTTTATAGGCGCTAATGAGGCTGCACGCTTTAAAGACGTATTCGAGGGTGGACGGATTCACGTGTTGGCTTCTAAAGGCGTAGAATGGTTATTCAGCTCGCCGGCAAATCCATCAGAAGGGGGCGTGTGGGAACGGATGGTTCAGGCCGTAAAACGTGTTTTGCGTCAAACACTGAAAGAAGTCGCGCCAAAGGAACACACTTTGCAGTGCTTTATATTAGACGCCGAAAATGTTGTCAACTCAAGGCCGTTGACACATCTGCCAATCCACAAGGAACAAGAAGAACACCCAATCATTTTTTATTGGGTTCACCCAACACAGCGAGAACGCCGAGTGTGCAAGAACCGAACACTCATCTTTGCCGCCTTCGTAAACAGTGGCTCATCGGTCGCCAACTTCGAGATGCGTTTTGGAAGCGATGAGTCATGGAATATCTGCCGACGTTAACGCGCCGGACCAAATGGTGTCGACCAGAGAAATCTCTATCTATTGGCGATCTCGTATTTGTTTGTGACGTAAATCATCCGAGGAACCAATGGAGTCGAGGCAGAGTGGTGCAAGTGTATTCTGGGCCAGATGGAGTGGTGCGGAAAGCTGACGTCAGAACTTCTAAAGGCACGATTCGACGTCCTGCTTCAAAGCTGCCGATTTTGGATATTGATGGTGAATCGTAACCGATTCACGGGGGTGGGAGTGTCGCTAATCGGTGTGAAGGAGATTGTCGCTGATCAGTGTGAACGAGATCATATTTTTGTGAACGCACCCACCATAGTTCGCTCTTTCTACTGTGACTGCGTATATGTATGTGTATAATTTCGTGTGTTCAATTCCAATATAAATTTTTAGTCGTCAGCCATCCAGCAGGGAAGCAAACTAAAAAACCCCCCAGTATAAAATATACGAGCGTTTTGATTAACAGAATCCCTAGTGACGACAATAGCGTTGATGAAACCTTCAGTGGCTGAAAGCCAGTGAATACAGCCACTAACTGTGAGAAAATGGTTGAGACGGTTATAGCCAAAATTTTGTAGATCGCGTTTGAAGTTGGCCATATGTTACATACACGATGGCCGGTCAAGGAGTTGTGTAAAGATGCCACCGTTCGTAAACCAGGCTTAGTGCGTTGATGAATCCTACAGTGCCTAAAAGCCAATGAATACAGCCACTAACTGTGAGAAAATAGTTGAGACGGTTATAGCCAAAATTTTTTAAATCGCGTTTGAAGTTGGCTATGTATTACACACACGATGGACGGTCAAGGAGTTTTGTAAAGATGCCACCGTTCGTAAACCAGGCTTGATGCGTTGATGAAACCTTCAGAGGCTGAAAGCCAATGAATACAGCTACTAACTGTGAGAAAATGGTTGAGACGGTTATAGCCGAAATTTTGTAAATCGCGTTTGAAGTTGGCCATATGTTACATACACGATGGCTGGACAAGGAGTTGTGTAAAAGATGCCACCGTTCGAAAACCAGGCTTAGTGCGTTGATGAATCCTACAGTGCCTAAAAGCCAATGAATACAGCCACTAACTGTGAGAAAATGGTTGAGACGGTTATAGCCAAAATTTTGTAAATCGCATTTGAAGTTGGCTATGTATTACACACACGATGGCCGGTCAAGGAATTGTGTAAAGATGCCACCGCTCGTAAAGCAGGCTTAGTGCGTTGATGAAACCTTCAGTGGCTGAAAGCCAATGGATACAACCACTAACTGTGAGAAAATGGTTGAGACGGTTATAGCCGAAATTTTGTAAATCGCGATTAAAGTTGGCTATGTATTCCATACACGATGGCCGGTCAGGGACTTGTATAAAAGATGCCACCGTTCGTAAACCAGGCTTGATGCGTTGATGAAACCTTCAGAGGCTGAAAGCCAATGAATACAGCCACTAACTGTGAGAAAATGGTTGAGACGGTTATAGCCGAAATTTTTTAAATCGCGTTTGAAGTTGGCCATACACTGCGCGTCACATGAATAGGTACACGCAAAAGCAATCTAAGCTCTCGGCGCTCAAAATAATTTGCAGAAATGATTGAGTTGAGATTTTTTTATAGATATAACAATTATAGAACAGAGTGTGAAAAGCAAAATCTTCAGAAAGTACCGTTAAGTTGAGGGCGAGCTCTTTTGCGAATTACATGGAAATAATGTGAATTATTTTCGCGTCACTTGAATAGGTGCGCTTAAAAATTAAAGCAAAAAAGAGAAAAAACACAAGCGTAAAATATAATTTGACATTGGTATTTATTGAGGAAATATTTTTAATAATGTGTACATCCGCCTTTAGCTAAAGTTATTTCAAAAACTCTATTCGGAAGCGATTCATACAGATTTGTTGGTACTGTAAGGATATTTCAGACCATGCCGATTTTATTGCAGCAATCAAGGATTCTCGGTCGTCGAATTGTCGTCCAGACTCTTACACTTTCCTAGACTACCATCCCCACACGTTTTCCATAATATTCAAGTCCGGCGAGTATGGTGGCCATGGCAGTAAGCTAACGTTTTGCTCTCTAATCCAGCTTTTAACCATCGATGCTGTGTGGATTGGTGCATTATCCTGCTGAGAAGTCCATGGAATTGGTCCAAACAAGTTCGCGAGTTTAGGAAAAGCAGCTTGCAGTATTAATTTGTAAGAATTTGCTGTCATTTTCCCGGTTTGAAATTCCTAATCTATTACCCCATAATAAGATATGGCCCCCAGACCATAACGCCGCTTTCTCTGATGTGACGACAGGCTAAAAACCTTTCTTCTTTCCTCAAATCATGAAAATAATAATTAAAACCATCGGGACCATCAAAATTAAATTTTTTTTTCATCAGAATATACTTTTGCCACTCAGTTTTCCAAGTCATGTGTTCCCTGCAAAAATTCAACCTTAACTCTTTGCGCTGATGGTTCAGTGGTGGTTTCTTTTGCAGTTTTTTTCTTTTTAGATGATTAGATTTATTAATGATTCGTCTAACGGTGGATAGGCTCGCAGTTGAACCACTTTTTCCCTTTATTTTTGCCGCAGAATCGGATGAATTCGAAGCAATTCTTAAAATTAGGCGTCTTTCCTTAGTTGTTGTGACCATGTTTTGCCTTCCTTTCATGTTTTGGCCATAGTTCTCTTTGTTCCTTAAATAGTTCCACACAACATTACCACTTCTATTGATTTTTTCTGCTATTTTTCTTCCTGACAAACCTTGATCCACGTAAGCATCAATTTTTGCCTTTTCTTCAGTCGTTAGGATTTTTCCTCGGCCCATATTCAACAAAATTTTTAATTTAAAATTTTTAAATTGTGAAATCAACAATTACTATACACTTTTTCGCAACTTAAATTAACCGCACGTGTTTTCAAAATAACTGCACCTATTCAAGTGACGCGAAAATAATTCACATTATTTCCATGTAATTCGTAAAAGAGCTCGCACTCAACTTAACGGTAGTTTCTGAAGATTTTGCTCTTTACACTCTGTTCTATAATTGTTATATCTATAAAAAAAATCTCAACTCAATCGTTTCTGCAAATTATTTTAGGAGCACAGAGCTTAGATAGCTTTGTAAAATCGTGCACCTATTCATGTGACGCGCAGTGTATGTTACATACACGATGGCCGGACAAGGAGTTGTGTAAAAGATGCCACCGTTCGAAAACCAGGCTTAGTGCGGTGATGAATCCTACAGTGCCTAAAAGCCAATGAATACAGACACTAACTGTGAGAAAATGGTTGAGACAGTTATAGCCAAAATTTTGTAAATCGCGTTTGAAGTTGGCTATGTATTACATACACGATGGCCGGTCAAGGAGTTGTATAAAAGATGCCACGGTTCGTAAACCAGGCTTAGTGCGTTGATGAAACCTTCAGTGGCTGAAAGGATAGCATCGTGTATGTAATATATGGCCAACTTCAAACGCGATTTACAAGATTTCGGCTATAACCGTCTCAACCATTTTCTCACACTTAGTGGCTGTATTCATTGGCTTTTAGGCACTGTAGGATTCATCAACGCACTAACCCTGGTTTTCGAACGGTGGCATCTTTTACACAACTCCTTGTCCGGCCATCGTGTATGTAACATATGGCCAACTATATGTTTTATATATAAATAACAGTGCTCTGTTAAAGTTCGCGACGTCGCGATCTTAACAGAGAACAGAACTCTGTTAAAGTTCGCGACGTATTTAACTTCACGCACTTGACTTATTGAATCTAGGAATTTTTGGGGCAGCAAGTTGATGAACCGTACCGGGCTCCATGAGTCCTAGCCTCTGTATAAATAGTAGACGTGGTCGTTACCTGTTTTCAAAACAAAATAACTAGCTTAGTTGTTTTATTATTGTGTTCAAATTTAAACTTTTTACGTGGTAATAAATTTGCTTTCATGAGCTATACTGTATAAGTAGTGTAAAAGTGGGCGGACCGCGCCCAGTTTTGCTGGTATAATGTTTTATTGGAAAATAAGTTGTTATCTAAAGTTTTATTCAGGAAGTTTATATATTTAACAATATAATAATTTAAGACCCTCTTTTGCCTGTGTAACCTAAAAGTGGGGGATCACCCCCATATTTGCATTATTAACGGATAATGCCAAATGCAATGCTACTGTATACCAAGGAATGAACGAACGCTATCACATTTCTAATAAAAAATAGGCGTGGTCGTTGACCGATTTTGCCCATTTTTAATACCAACCTGCACACCACAAGAAACAATATTTCTGCAAATCACGATATCGTCACCGGTTCTCCTGTGATCGTGATTTCAATAGACACACAGACGGACATGGCTAAATAGACTCAGGAGGTCACGCTGATCAAGAATATATATACTTTTCTATACCTATCATCTCTATTTCTAGAGGGAAGCTGAAGCACGTAATGAAGACACACACCGTCAGACTTTGCAGAGTTCCAGGCCACTTGAACATCCAGGCCAATGAACGGGCATATTTATTGGCTAGAAGGGGTTCTTTATTGAGCGTCGAAGAGGTGGGCAGAACACTAATTGACACCTTAGTGACAAACTAAACCAATCACATCTGGAAGAAGAGATCGGATTGTATTACCACATACTCTTGTTGGAGCTGAATTGGAACAACTCGAACAACATTCTCGGACACTTCAGTCGAGGGATTAACTCAGGAATTTGCTGGGAACGATCACAGGGCACTGTCCCATTGGGAGCATGGTGTTAAGATAGAAGATAGGTGCCCGACTTGATCACTATAGACACTGCGACAACATGGATGAAGAAGACACTGTAATCCACCTGCTCTGCCATTTTCTAGCCCTTTCTAACAGCCTTAACGCTGTGGGATCTGGGTTCTTAGATGGGCTTTCGGAGCTCGCAGAGCTACTGATATCTAGTTTTATTAAGCTGATTAGGAGCAACAGATCAGCATTCACTCGAGCAATACCCGATCCTAACCCAATTTGGAGTAGCCTTAATTGTTGCTGATCTGGTTCGAAAGCCGTGAAGTTCTCACCCACTAGAGATCCTTCAAAAGCGGACGCATGCGCGACGGCCACGAGCAAGCTAACCTAAGAATTAAAACTCCCTATTAAAAGTCTATTAAAAATAAATAACCTGGTTGAATAAAATTTTTACCTAATCTACAAACAGATAGATAGACTTATCTCATGTAAAGAAACGGTCTTGTTTTTTTTTTTTTTATAAAAACAAATAATAGACTTCCAGAAACTCACCTCAATATTCGATGAAAGACGACGTATACGGCGTCGACGAACCTCTTGAATTGGCCCAATAGTGATATCTTTGGCACTTAACCTTCGCTTAATCGTGTGGACCAGCCGTGACTGTCCAGCAGCTTTAGCCAGTTCGCTTGAACTCAAATTAGAAAATATACCAGAGCTTTTTAAAGCAGCTAATTTTGAACTAAAATCTAAGCTCGTTGTAGTGAGGATATTGCTTTTAACAGTAGCACGATGCAAAAAACGAACGGTTTTCTTGTCACCCCCACCGCTGGTCGTGTTTTTCTTCGGCGTTATCATGCGGAAAGGATTGTTGATACCTAGAAAATTCTTAGGAGGCGGTATAATCAAATCAAGTGATGTACCACGACTGCTGCTTGAATTCTCATCCGATGATGAGTCGCAAATTCTGGCCTCGGCATCGGCCTCAGCTACGGTTTCTTTGTAAGATTTAGAGAAAGTAAATGCTTTGCGTTTTCGACTGGTCTGCATTGGTTCATTCAGTTTAATACCCATTTGTTTCAGGCCGCTCTGAACTGCTGTGACACATTTACCTAATGTTTTTTGCATTGAATGGTCGTATATTTGCTTATAAAATGTATGTCTTTGATTCATAATTAATGCATTGCAAGAATCATCATTACAGTCATCGATATCCATTTTTTTAACCATGTTGGATTTGATGGGTTTATGGCGGTATATATTACTGTTAGAAGTTTGGGTTTTTTTTAGTTTCTTGGCTTTTTCCATTATATGCTTTATTGGGATTTCATCATCCGAAGTGAATTTTTCATCATCTTCAATACGAAATTCATATACGTCATTGACACCTTGTTTGTGGCGAATTGATTCCATTTTTGTGGTACATAGCTTAGATATGGGATACTCAATTGCTTGCATATGATTCACAATTCTGAAATATTTTTTTCTTTAAACTAAAAAAAATAATTAACTCTCTTAATCTTACGCATTTTCGGGTGCCTCTGTTAGGAGTTTTAACTGAAGTGAATTTACTATTAATGATTCACTCAATACATCGTCCGGTCCAATATCAATCTTCGGTAATATTGGGGGTCCATTAGAGCGTAAAGCATAGTATAACGGATCTTTTTTTATCTCTTTACCGCTCACAAAACGTTCGGAGTTAGCATTTAAAGTTCGTTTTATTTTTTCTCTAAATTCCTCATCAGATATTTCAAGCCACTATAATCGAAAATATTTACTATTATAACATTGTACAACTTTCATAAAAATTAAAAATTAAAACAAAAACTGAAATAAAAACATTAATGGGCTGCTTAGCCCAACAGATTTTGTTTATTTTCCCCGTTTTGCAATACTCACCGTCTTTGGGGTCGCCATATTGATTTTGTTCTCCAAGGCAAAAGGCCAGATATCCTTAACTAGGTGATGATACTTTTGATTTTGATGTTTTTTTGTTGCTGACAAATTGTATAACGTCAAGTGTATCAAATCAACCCAATTCATTTGCAAGCGACGGAGAAACTCGGATCCATTATTACAAATGGAGCAGCAAAACACGAAAAACCTAAATTTATTCATTATATCATGAATAAATTAAACAGCAGATTTAGTATCATTGTGTATTTTAACGTGTCCAAGAACTTACCCGTCCCCGCGTAAGATTTTGTTCTTGAAACATCGAATGCAATCCGTATGATACCAATTTTTACATCGACAACATTGAAGCATATTATCATCGAACTTACCACTCTTACCACAATAACAGTAAATTCGTTCCTCATTTACGCGATGTTTTTCATCCCACTTGAGTGATTCAACCTATGAATATCAAGTTGAAATTAATCAAAATTGTGTGATGTACCATTATAATTTTTAATAAAGCAAATAGAATTACTGTAAATATGAATGTACTCTAACACCGTTATAATTATAAATAACACTGCATTTTGATATTTTATTACATTTGGATATAAAAAGTAAGTTGGTACGCAATTTGATTGTGGTTGATAAAATAAATTAAAAATTAAATTAAACGTACATCGTAAGGAAGCTGACAACACAATCTTGTCGTCCTGTCGAGACACATACTTGTCTTTAATATTTTCATGGGTTTTAAACATCTGCAAAGCAAAAGATAAGATTTTAAATTTTAGCAAGTTAATAAAAGAGTACTAAGATACGAACACACCGCTTGCACATCCAATTTCCGCTTCCTGAAGTTGTCTCATCGGTGCAACTACGATGGTAACCACGTCCGCAGCGCTCGCATATTTCCACAATGTCTGTATTCTCTAAAAGCTTACAGGCTAAACACATTTGCCCTTTCTGATTATTATTTTCAATGCCCAGCTTGCGCATTTCATGTGCAGTCGACCAAAACTCAGATTTATCATCAAAACGTACAAGAAATTGAGTTCGTGTCGATTCTGTGACAGTACCCAAGTAGAAACGATTATCGGCGCGCTTGATGAGGACATCTTCACCAATGGCGAAGGTTGCTTCTACAGGTGATGTCGTCGCAGAGGGTTTTGATGGAATTAGTGGGGTTTGCGACTGAAAAACAAACACTTTATTTTGATTATCTTGCTGAATGCTTGTCATATTTTGTGTTATTGTCTGTACACTTTTATTTGAGTTTTGCTGTTGCAGATAATTAAAATTTTCTGCTAAATATGAACTATGATTTTCAATGCATGTTGTGGGTTGACGAATATCAACTGTGTTTTCAACACTGTAGTATCCAGCATAGCTGTTTTTTATAGACGAGATATTCGGTGATTGGGTAGCCGTTGTTGCCACTGCAATCAGTGTCATTAATGTTGGTGCGTTTTCTGGAGTTGTAGGAGGTGTATGTGATGTTGTTGTTGTAGAGTCTGGCTCATCCATGACAATGTTGGATTCATTGCTGCCATAGAGGTTGATGCTATGTGCGTTAGCGGAATCAATCACTGGCTTATGCTGGATTGCTGGTATGATTGGTGACGGCTGATGGGGAGGCGTTGTTGATGTCGATGATGCTATAGGAGAGGCCACAGTGGCAGCATCTTTATAATGATTGTTGATGCAGATATTAATACGATCCAGCAAAACGGTTGAGCTGGTGGCCAATGTTGAAGCAGTGCAAGATGCAGTTGGTACTGATGCAATACTTGAGGTTGTACAATTTGTTGATAGCCGTTTGACATTATTTGAATCGCCTTTTTCTGCTTTTGATACTGGAGGATCAAAGTGTTGCAATGCATGCTGTCGCTGTGGAAACTGTAATTGTGTATAGTGTAGAGGTGCATGGTTTGATTGTAATGGTAATATATGTTGTTGAGTAGTAAAATGTGAACGATGTTGCAAGACATCTTGGTGATGTTGATAAATGTGTTGCTCAGTTGCTGACAGCTGCTGCAAGTGAAGCAAATCATTGATTACCAAATCTTTGCTAATATCGTTTGTGACATTGAACACATGTTGTTGGTGCAATGGATTTGTTGCCGCCGCAGGTACTATTCTTAAGTTGCCAGAAATTGAGCCACAATGTTGTTCTTTTTGTTGCTGAGTTTGTAATAAAGACTGCTTCTCAGTTTTAAAATTATTTGCGATTAATATTGTATTGGGAGGTGCTGTGGTTGAATTTGATTCTGTATCGGATGTTGTAAAAAAGCGTCCAGGAGTCAGTTTATTAATAACACTTATACCTGTCCCAGAATAGTACGTTTTTTCCAATCCAGTAATTTGCTGCATCTGATGGGTATCGAACATTGTAGGTGCCGAACGTGTGGCACCCATTTCGACCATATGCTGCTTTATTCCGAGTTGCTGCTGCAGTGGAAGTGATTGTGAATATCTAATGTTAGGAGAATCAGGCGGTGCATGCAGAATATTTCTGGCTGCAGATAATTCTGCAACATCTTGGACTTGCTTGGCCTGGTTATTTTGAGCTAAAACGTTTACTGAATGCAAATTTGTAGATGTATTAAACGAACTGTTCATATTTTAATTAAACCTTTAGAATAGTAATCAGAACCCAGTTGTATGAGATGTCTTTTTCATATAGTGCTGTGACTATTATGATCAAGCGCCGTGAATGATATCTGATGTGTATCTGCAAATTAAAATATCGGCTTAAATAGAGCGTTTGTCAACCTAACCAATAGTGCAGTTGTTTTTGGCGCTGGCCATATCAACAACAATTTTTATTGCACTCATCTAGTTCCGAAGTTATAGTCTTTTAAAATGTTCAAATTACAATGAATTAATTTTTAATTTACTCCTAAACCTTAGGGGATACATCTATTAATCTTTTTGGAAAGGTAATCGAATTGTTTTTCAATTATGTACAATATAATTTAGTCGAAAACTGTTCAGTTTTGGAGCAAAATGAAATTTTTAGTATAATGTATAATTAAATCATAGTCAAATTTTAAAATTATAATCAGTATAATGTATAATTAATCAACAGAATTACCTCAATACTAAGAAAGTAGAGTAACTAACCTTTTTAAAGGTATATACCGTCGGAATCGGTTCAGGATCTTACAAGAAAACGCATTTTTTAGAAGTACAATCAGGTTCTCGTAAGTACTATTTTACATTCTACTTCGCGCGATCAGAAAAGCTTTACCTGCGGCGATAAGGTTACAAATGGCAGATTTTTATTTATCATAACTTCAACACTTACAATGATCATAATTGCAAAAGTAGTGGAGTACAAAAATTAAAAATAAGTGCAGTAGAAAAATACAAAAAAGTTACATACTTACACTTACGCGATTGTGATTTAAAAACTGCGTTTTCTGTTAAGATCCTGATGGAAAGAACGTGTCAAAAACAAAAAGGCTCTACTTTCTTATTATTGGTATAATTATGTGAGTCAATATTACATTATACTTAGCAAAAAATTATTGATGAAAAAATGGGTACAAATCGAGCACCGTACAAAATGCCCAATCGTGTTGTTGTTGTTTTTGGCGATGATCCCAACAACAACTCCAAAAAGGGGTGGTCACTTCTAGTTCCGGTTTTATAGCCCTTTGAGCTTTGAAAATTAAACACCTATATCTGCTAACTTACAGCACATATCGGATTGCCCTAGGTACCGTTCGATACTCTTCATTGATGTTATATAAGATTTGATCGAAAACCTTATAGTTTTCGACAAAAACGAAATTTACGATTTTGAGTACCTTTTCTTCATTCATTTCATTTTTAATTAATTTATAAATTTTTTCCTTAGTATAATGCATAATTAACAGCGTTATTCCAAGAGTCACGGGGACTAAGACGACAATCGTCTCTGACGATTCACGACCTAAGAAAGCTATTCCAAGAGTCGTCTCGTCTTGCTATTACGTTGCGTTTACCAACATTTTTATTTGTGAAAAAGGTTTGCGTAAGATACAAATTTCTGTGTTGGTAGGCGAAAATGTTAAAATTGTGGTTAATTTCAATTAATAAAAACCTTATAAAATTGGTTTTTTTCGCGAAAACAGATATACAAAGGTTTCTAAAATATACAATAAACTTGGTTTATTAAGATTAGGTTAATATTTGTGTTTTTGTATCATTTCGCTTAATTTATAACAACAAAATTTACCATAGTTTTTCTCCTTTTGGAAGTTTCCAACACTGAAGCAAATTGGAAACAAAGACATTTTCAATTCCACGTGGAGAGATGAGCCATCTTGAAATGCTTTTATAAATGCCTTTAAATAAATAAATAAATGCATTTTTATTTTGTGCGTTGAGTTGTGCGCGAAAATATGGACTCTGTAGTTTAATTTTTGGTTATGGAAATTTCGTCGATTTTGTTTCCTTTTCTAGAATTATAAAAGCAATTAAAAAGAATTATATGCTTCATAAATGCGAAGTCCAGCTTCATATTTTTCACTAAATTAATTAATTGCACTAAATAATAATTTTGCACTAAATTTGTATGAGACAACTAAAAAGCACTCGTTACACCACCTTGAAATTTTCAAAAAAATTGATTTATTTATTTTTTGCTAGTCAAATAGTTTATACTTTTAAGAATATTTTAAGCGTTTAATCATTCCAAAATTCAAACTTTTACCGAAGTTATAGCAATTATGAGTGAGCGCGTCGGAGTCGACCCGAAACCCCAGGTAGAGATAGGATTACGGAAATCATATTGTTTTTATTTTTTAATAGAAAACTATTATTAAAATGTCGAAACGAGTAGAAACTGTAGCAAAACGAGTAGCAATTTTCCTTAAAATTTGGATTCACAACGAATATCCATAACCAACATAAGAGCTCAACAGGAGACAAAAGAGGTCAGAAAATTGAAAAGAGCTGCTCAAAAGGAAGCGGAGGACATCACGGCAACAATAGAAGATCTCATGTACGATCCAGGAATCGCAGATTGAAGATTCTTTTTTTTTTTAGTTTTTTAAATTTTTCTCGAAACTACTTTTTTCAAACTGGTGTACACGATATCTCAAGATCTACCTAACCGATTTGTTTAAAATTTACAACACTTATTTCTTATAATATTATCTAAAATGTAACGTATGATTTTTGTGATTAGGTGTCATGTTCCAAAAGTTATGAATTTTTTAAGTTCAAATGAATTCGATGCAAATTCGAATTTTTTTTTCAAACAGCTGCCATTTTTACAAAAAAATTTTAAAAATTTTTTCCCTACGTCACAATTTAGCTATTACATTTTTAAATAAGAAAAAAAATGTTTTTTATGTTTTAGGCGATGCCTAACTAAAAAATCAAGTACACCATCAACAAGGATTTTCAAAAGAGGGTCTTACTCATCGGCTTATATCTCCGCCATTTTTTTAACTTTTATAATCGTTAATATTGTAATTTGTTCATAAAACTACAATCTATATGTGTAAAATAAAGATCATTTTACATATTTAATGGCAGCGTCAAAAAAAAAGTTTATTTTTATACCTATTTTTTCGAGCGCCAAGGTGGTGTAACCCCTTAAGACGACAATCGTCTCTAACTCGTCTCTTAGAATACATCAGGACGACCAAAATTTATTCGTTGACGATATATAATACATAAATCTAATCCCATTCATTCTAAATTAAACATAACGAAACTAACCAAAGAAAATACGTAATAACGTGAATTTCTACACATATATGAATGACAGTGCACACACATTTATTTTATGAAATTAGTTCAGAAATTTGGGTATTCCCCTTATAAGTATGTACGTAGAATAGAAAAAAAATTGCATCTCTATCAGCTTGGCTAGACGCAGTATCATTTGATACGGTATCACTACTGATATGATGATATCAGCGATGGCTAGACACTGTGGTATCACATTTAGTTTCAAAAGCCGTAAACATGTTATTTCAATGTATGTGTGAAATTTACTGAATATCAAAGTGTTGGCCGCAGTTGCCATAATTATTATATTATGATTAATGCGTAAAGGAAAAATAGGATTTCTAAAAATCCCATGTTTAAATTTTAGTTCAATGGTAATTACCTGCTTCACTTTGGTTTTCATGTTCAGTGGAAATCGTTGTGTTGTGAAATTTTTTTAAAATAGTTAATTTATTTAAAAATATTAATAATGGAGGAATCACAAATGGCTTGTGTTGCGGCGATGGCAACAGCTGCTGCATGCTATGTTGTAGCCGATGAAGATTCGCAAATGAATCGATCGTGTTGGGTAAAGAAGTGGAGGAAGAATCGCAGTGTTCGTGGAAACATTCAAGAGTTTTTAAGAACCCTAGGGCACCCCACATACGATTATAGCTGCTATTTAAGGATGGACGAAATATGTTTATTTAAATATGTATGTCTATTTTTTTACTTAAAACGTTTGCATTTTCGGCTTAAATCAGGCGCTTCTCGACCTAACCAATGTTCTTGTTTCTGGCGCTGACCCTAACAACAAAAGTTTGTATTGCTCTCGTTTAGTTCCCAAATTATAGCCCTTTAATGTTTCTAAATTCCAGGCCTATATCTGTTAAACTTTACGAGATACCACTATGATATGAAAAATAAAATTTTAGATTTTTAGTACTTTTTTTCCATTAATTAATGCTTTCCTAATTGTAATGTACGCCAGAAACAACTAGAACATTGGTTACTTCGAGAAGCGCCTAATCTTTTCCCCTTTTATTCAATTGTTTTTGAACTTTTCGTGACTTGATATTAAAATAAGGCAAATGGAACAAATAAACGAAATTTCTCCGAAAAATAGAATTTTTTAACTTCATTTGCAACCGTTCGAATTTATTATGGCCGACAGTTTGGTTGCTGTTGACAACTGCTTACTTGTGTGCGTAAATGATACCGAGAGAAGCAGGGTCTATTTTGGTATCAAAAATTCTGTACACTTGACACTTGAGTGTAGACTTTTCCCTTTCTTCCTCATCTCTCTCTCCGACGAACTGAGTGATACCGTATCAAATGATACTGCGTCTAGCCAAGATGTATGTGTTGTCTTTTTATACCCTACACACGAAGTGAATAGGGTATATTCACTTACTGCTTCCGTTTGTAACGCATTAAAGGAGGCGTGACAGGTATAGAAAAGTATATATATTCTTGATCAGCGTGACCTCCTGAGTCGATTTAGCCATGTCCGTCTGTCTGTCTGTGGAAATCACGATTACAAGAGAACGAATAGAGATATCTTCAACTTGGCACGAATATTGTATATCACTAGAAACTCATCGCTATTGATAGGCAAATAGGCAAAAGCTCACTTTCCAGCTTGTAGAACGAATTTGGGGTTGAAATTTTGTCCAGAAGTCCACTGTCTCTGACCAAAACAGATAACCAAAAATGGGCGTGGTCCGCTCACTAATTAAAGAAAACTTGATTACAGAACGAATAGAGATATTTTTATCAAATTTGGGGCGAATGTTGTCTATCATCAGAAACTCATTCATATTGAAAATGGGCAAAATCGGACCATTACCACGCCACTTTTTATAGTGAATATAAATTAATCCATGCTTATAGCTCACTTTCCCAGCTTCCCAGCATCCCAGAACGAATTTGGGGTTGAAATTTTGCCAAGAAGTCCACTATCTCTGACCAAAACAGACTACCAAAAATGGGCGTGGTCCGCCCACTAATTAAATAAAATTCGATTACAGGAGAACGAATAGAGATATTTTCATCAAATTTGGCACGAATATTTTGTCATCACAGGCTATTTGGAAAAAGGAAAAAAATTAGACCATTGCCACGCCTAATCTTTAAGTAAACGTGTGTAGGGTATATGAACTTCGGCCAAGCTGAAGTTAACACTCTTTCTGGTTTATGTTCAGTTGCTTATTTGTTCACGTAAGGCCTTAAACACAATCAGGGACGCAAGACGCATATTCATTTTTTAACTGTCAAAATTACACGGGCTCTTATGGCCTTATAGTGGCCTTTCGAACTGTATACAACGTTTGTCCAAGTTATGTTTTTTGTTGAATAAAGTGTTTGTCGAAGTGTATGAGAAGGTGCACTGGGTAACCAAACACTGGCCACTGACGCCACATCTTTGCCTGTGCACGGATAACTTTTTAGGAATAGGTAGCTGATATAGTGACCTTTCGAACTGTATACAACACGTTTGTCCAAGTCATGTTTTTTGTTGAACAAAATGTGTTCAAAAATGGTAACATTGGCCACTGACGCCACATCCTTGCCTGTGCACGGATGAATTTTCCAGGATAAGGTAGCTGATATATAAACCTTTTCAACAATATAGAAACCGTTTTCAGATTATATGTTTTACTAAACGAATAAGTAAATCTGAATGACACCTTACCTTGAAAAAACAACAGAAAAAAATAACAGATTTTTTTTAGATAAGTATGTATGTATGTATGTGAAATGTGATCTCTTTTAAAATGTGTTCCTTTAATTTTACTTAGGCTGAAAGCCTTTTTTGTTCCTTTTTTGTATTTGTTTATGTTTCGTTTTAGTTTATCTATATATATAAAAATGAAAGGCCTGACTGACTTCCGATCAACGCACAGGCTAAACCCTTGGACCAGAACGGTGAAATTTTGCACATAGGTTTCTTTTATGATGTATACGTCGAATAAGAAAGGATTTTTCGAAATGTTACTTCTAAGGACTTCAAAAAGGACATACACAGAATTTTTTCTTTGCCCAGGCTAAACCCTTAGATCTAAAAAGGTGAAATTTTAGATAAGTATGTATGTAAGTATGTATGTATGTGAAATGTGATCTCTTTGAAAATGTGTTCCTTTAATTTTACTTAGGCTGAAAGCCTTTTTTGTTCCTTTTTTGTATTTGTTTATGTTTCGTTTTAGTTTATCTATATATATAAAAATGAAAGGCCTGACTGACTTCCGATCAACGCACAGGCTAAACCCTTGGACCAGAACGGTGAAATTTTGCACATAGGTTTCTTTTATGATGTATACGTCGAATAAGAAAGGATTTTTCGAAATGTTACTTCTAAGGACTTCAAAAAGGACATACACAGAATTTTTTCTTTGCCCAGGCTAAACCCTTGGATCTAAAAAGGTGAAATTTTAGATAAGTATGTATGTAAGTATGTATGTATGTGAAATGTGATCTCTTTGAAAATGTGTTCCTTTAATATTACTTAGGCTGAAAGCCTTTTTTGTTCCTTTTTTGTATTTGTTTATGTTTCGTTTTAGTTTATCTATATATATAAAAATGAAAGGCCTGACTGACTTCCGATCAACGCACAGGCTAAACCCTTGGACCAGGACGGTGAAATTTTGCACATAGGTTTCTTTTATGATGTATACGTCGAATAAGAAAGGATTTTTCGAAATGTTACTTCTAAGGACTTCAAAAAGGACATACACAGAATTTTTTCTTTGCCCAGGCTAAACCCTTAGATCTAAAAAGGTGAAATTTTGCACGGAGGTTTCTTTTATGATGTATACAAGGGAGAAAAAAGGACTTTTCAGAAGTTTTATTTCTAAGGACTTCAAAAAGGACAAACACATAACTCTTTTGTTAGCCATCAAACATAGATTTTATTTTTTAACGAAAACATCCCGCATATAAATACCTAAAAATCAATTTCAGGATTTTTCAAAATTCATCTTCTAAAGGTCCAAAAAAGGACATCGTTTGGTAAAAGTACACCCAATGAAGTAATAAAATAAAACGAAGCATGTTGTGAATATTTTGCACAGAGGTTTCTTTTATAATGTATACAAGGGAGAAGAAAGGATTTTTCGAAATTTTACTTCTAAGGACTTCAAAAACGACAAACACATAACTCTTTTGTTAGCCATCAAATATGGATTTTCTTTTCTCACGAAAACATCCCGCGTAGAAATACCTAAAAACCATTTTCAGGATTTTTCAAAATTCATCCTCTAAAGGTCAAAAAAGGACATCATTTGGTAAAAATACACCCAATGAAATAAAAAAATAAAACGAAGCATGAATATTTTGTACAGAGGTTTCTTTTATGATGTATACAAGGGAGAAAAAAGGATTTTTCGAAATTTTACTTCTAAGGACTTCAAAAAGGACAAACACATAACTCTTTTGTTATCCATCAAATATGGATTTTTCTTTTTTCACGAAAACATCCTGCGTATAATGCCTAAAAACCATTTTCAGGATTTTTCAAAATTCATCCTCTAAAGGAAAATTCATCCTCCAAAAAAGGACATCATTTGGTAAAAATACACCCAATCACATAATAAAATAGAACGAAGCACGTTATGAATTTTTGTCATGTACCAAAGAATATATGTATTATAATATATTATTACAATATTCAAAACAGAATGCTACGATTGAGAGAAGAGAGATTGTACATTAATAGTTTGAGATGAAAGAAATGGTACATAAAAGCAGCTTCTAAGCACTCTGAAAGATATTACAGTGAACGATGACATGATGGCTGGACTCACTGTACTATTAGCTGGAGACTTTTGCCAGACTCCTCCGTCTATAGTGCCGAGAGTAACTTGGGCTGACGAAGTTCAGGCATCAAATCTTTGGCCCTTAATTTAAAAACTGCACCTTAAGAAAAACATGAGGGTGCATTTAAAGGGAGATGTTTTTGCTGACCAATTCTCCAAACTACTCCTGCAAATAGGAAACGGAGAATATCCGGAAACTGATGGCGAAATTCAAATTCAACCAAATCTTGCCTCAGTTGTGTCGACCGTTGACGAGCCAATAGAACGAATATATCTGGATGTCCAAAACCTACACCATAAAACAACAGAGTGGTTGGGCGAACGTGCGATTCTTAAACCTAAGAACGATCAGGCATCAACCATTAATGACACATTGCTGAAGTCATTTGAAGAAACAGAATAATTGTACAAATCGGTGGACACAGTATTGCACATAGATAACGCTATACACTATCCTGCGGAGTACATAAATACACTTAACCCACCTGGTCTACCGTCTCACAAACTTAACTGAAAATAGCAGGATTTGATCTTAGGCAAGACTGCTTTTCACATGGGCAGTTTTACGTCGCCTGCTCGAGAGTTAGCTCACCTAACAGTTTGGTTGTGCTAGCAACTGATGGCAAAAACTCTAATTCTTTGTATAAGGAGGTACATTAAATAAAAATAAACAGCAAGAAGATTAAACAAAACACTTCTAATATTGAACAATAAAAAATTTTAAAATTAAAATAAACACATAAAAAAACATACAGTCTGTCAAGAATGAGTTTACACATTGAAAATAAATTCCATTTTTCAATTTGTTTAGCAAAACAATACTACTTTTTGGTTCTTTATAGAATTTTCGTTTATCAATTACCTTAAGTTGCAGTCCTTACAACAGTTTAATGAAAAAAAAAACCAAATTTAATGCACAATCTACGAAATATGCACCAAAAATCATGATTACTCAGTTTTTTAACTGTCAAGAAACTCTTTTCACAACTCTTTTGTTGATTAATATGCGTTGTTTTTACCATTATTTAGGCATTGATTTGAATTTTTTTCTGTTGGTATGGTAATGTGTAAACTCATTCTTAACAGACTGTATATAGAAACATACCAAATTAAAAATACAATGTAGTATTACAAAATAATATTTTATTTGCCGAGCAACGTCGGGTAGTTAAGCTAGTAGTCAATAAAAACGTTTTAAAGCACACTATAAATATGTTTTTTATTAAAAGTTTCTACATTCATAAACGTCAACACCAGCGGTTTTAATTAATTGACGTTTTCCCGAGCGCACTGTACTCTTTCAGTGTATTTACTCATTCACCCCCCCCCCCCCCCCCCAATTTCTTCTCAACTTCGTGTAATTTGCTTCTTATGGCCATTGTTTTGTTCTTGCATAAATACAAATCCGTTCTGTTTTTTTTCGTTCATAAATGATTATGCGTAAGAAGACTTAATCGATGTTAGCAATGTATGCCAAAGGATGTGGGAAGGAAACGAGTGATCAATTTGTCGTTTAAAGCGGTCGATGAGATGGAATGGAGGCAATGTGTTTTTTTCTTCTTTTACAATAACAAATTGCACATTTTGCACACTTTTTTAGATAAACAGTATTTTTATTTAATATATTTTCTTTATTTCGCTAGCTTAATCCCAGAATCTTATAACGAATGAGAAAATTCTGTTAAAATAGCTCTCTAATTTAATATTTTACTAGTCCTTATTAACATTAAGTTTCTTAAAAGGAAACTGTTTTCAGCAACCGGATTAAAAGCTTAATAAAATTAAATTAAAATGTAAATAAAATTTAATATTATTTATTATTATTTATAATTAGAATTAAATTACCCTCATTACGAGTTCTTATAAAAATACGACAATAAAGCACAATTTAAGCTAGAATAACTAATTTGGTTTTATATAGATATCTTTATTAGCACCTATTAGAAAATTATAGATATATGGCATGTTTTTCATCGAAGTGGCAAGCATTCACAAAAATGTGAGTAAGCACAAAAACCTAAACATCAAAATGAAAAAATCAACATAAGAAGAAGTGCTAAAATCAACGAGCCAACAACAAACTGTGCGAGTTAAATTCGTAGCGAACTTAGCACGGACATGAACCAAAAAAATTCCCCACACCATTTTTTCGAATCCACACTTCGCTATTTACAGTTTATTAAAGTGTCTGTAATAAACACTGAAACTATATTTTTATTAAATTATTATTCACGGAAATAATAAGTAAAAAATATTTTTAATGGACTCATGAATCAAACTCATTTTTTTGGAATATTTGAAAATTCACTATTTTAGTAGTAAGTGGTCAGGATAAAGTGGCCAGTTGCTACCTTGGAGGTGTGCATCAATCGGGCCTTAGGTATTGAATAGAAAATGGAATCCTCCACCTCCATGGTAGCCACTAGCCCCGTCATCCTGACCACTTTTACTCACTACTAAAATAGTGAATTTTCACTATTCAGAGTTTATTAAAAATATTTTTAGTTATTATTTCCATTAAAAATAATTTAATAGAAATACATTTTCAGTGATTGTTGCAAACATTTTAATAAAATAAAAAACTATCGAACGGTGGTGGATTTGAAAAAATGGCGTGGTAAGTTTTTTGGTTCATGTCCGTGCTAAGGTCGCTACGAATTTAAGTTCACGCAGTTCCAACAACAACACCTAAAGAATATAAACGAAGTTTTGTACAATGCAAAAAACTTAGTTTTTATATTCGGTTTTCTGCTTTACAGCGGCTGGAGTTTGTTTATAGCCTGCAACGGCCTGCTAATTAGCAGCTGTCCTAATCTTCGGACATGAAATCACGATTGTTGCTGGCAACAAATATTTCATGCAATCTCTTTACAAATATCGCTCGCTGCTGGGCGTTGATGAGAATTTGGGAATCAGTCCTTTCATTTTTGATGATGGCACCCCTTTACTTTTATACAGGCCCGTAAACGACAGCCTGTTTAAAAATTTTTTATTAAAAGTTGTAGAGCAATAAATACATGCATACATATAGACAGACAGACATACATACATAGCTCGGCGTGCTGACTGAGTGTGATGCGTGCCTCTATGCCTTGTGCTCTACCCGCGTCTGTAACGTTTGTGGTACACTTGAGATTTTTGTTACTGTTGTTTTGAATATGCGTAGCGTTGTTGTTGGAAAATATTTCTTATTGCTTTTATTTTTGATTTTCGTTTTTTTCATTAATTGATTTTGCTAGAGTACTTGTTTTTACTATTAATTGTACCTTACTATCTAAAGCATAAATACGAAGTCCAGCTTTATATTGTGCACTAATTTACTTTATTTTTGTATGAGACAACAACTAAAAAGCTTTCGTCTTATTTAAGACGATAATAGTCTCTTAAAATAGGTCAAAAGGTTAGTCCTTGACGATTGAGATGCGATTTGAGACGACCGTGACTCTTAGAATACCTAAGACGAGTGAGACGTGATTTTAAGATGACCGTGACTCTTGGAATAAGGCTGTAAGATATGTACTTATCCCAATATTAGGAAAGTAGGGATTCTTAGCTTTCTTTCGAAATTTATTTTACCATAATCGGTGCAAGAATTTAGAAATTTTAGAATTTGTGGGTATTTTTAATCCCTTTCTAATGGTACCTAGACCAATCCAATATGTGCTATAGATTAGGAGATACACTACCGGCCAAAAGTATTTACCCACCCCCATAATTCATAACTCATAACTCATTATTCAAATGCGAGTTATTTTTGTTATGAAAATATGTGTATCATTAAGCACTAATTATGAGGGTAATAAAAACAACCCAATATTTTTTGTCTGTACCGCAAACAGGTAAGTCAAGTGGATTGAACGGTTTTTATGCAAAACCCCAAATTAGTAGTTCAGGTAAAAAACCCGTTTTTTTACAAAATTTTTCCACCGGTCATTATAAAATCTGGATGTAGGTTAGGGGCATCTTATTCTTCTCAAATTTAAATTTGCATTTCATTCTACATTTAACATTAGTTGAGTAGAGTTGATTTTAAAAAACTACCAGGTGTCTTTTTAAATATTCAAACAAGTTTAAAAAAATGTCAGCTAAAAAAGAGTTATCTATTGAAACGCGTGCTCTAATAGTGTCCCACAATACCACCGGTAAAAGTAACCGCGAAATAGTTAAGCTTTTGAATTTGAACCGAAGACCCATAGACTACAACATTAAAAAATATGAAGCTACTGGCAGTTTAAGCAACAGAAAGCGATCAGTTCGGCCAAAAAGAACTACCCCAGCAAATTACAGCTGAAATAAATGCATTTCTTCCTGAACCCATAAGTTTGACAACAGTCAAAAGGCGCTTAAGAAAAGCAGGTTTACATGGTCGGATTGCCATGCGAAAACCACTTCTACGCAAGCAAAATAAAATCAAGCGGTTAACCTGGGCGAGATCGCATAAGGATTGGACGACTGGAAAAAAGTTCTCCGGACCGAGGAGTCCAAGTTTGATCGTTACAAAGCGTGGGAAATTTGTCCGAAGATCAGCAGAAGAACGAGCCCTTGAATCCTGCATAGTACCCACGGTGAAGCACGGAGGAGGATCGGTTTGGGTTTGGGGTTGTTTTGGAAGCACATCTGTGGGCGACTTGGTGAAAATAGATGGCATCCTAAGGAAAAAACGCTACAGAGACATCCTGGAAAATAATGCTCTCCCAACAGGACAACGACCCCAAACACACCTCAAAAATATGCCGTGGGTATTTGGAAGAGTTGCAGCAACAAAAAAAAATTATTATAATGACCTGGCCACCCCAAAGCCCCGACCAGAATCCCATCGACCTTTTGTGGGAAGAACTGGACCGACAAGTACGAAAAGTGGTCCCAACATCTTCATAAACCCTTTGGCAAGAACTAGAAGATGCCTGGTCTAGAACCAGTCACCCTCACCAAATTACTGAACAAAATGACAAAATTATGCCAAGTCATCAAAGGTCATCAAAGCGCATGGTGGAAATATCGACGAAAATAAAATTTAGATAATTTTTATAAAACTAACTTGTTTTTATAAACATTTTTACATACATATGTTACAAATAAAAATAATAAATTTAAAAAAATTGTTTTGTTGAATATTTCTTTCGTTTTTGTTATTTAGGGGGTGGGCAAATACTTTTGGCCGGTAGTGTATAGGCGGTTAAATTTCAAAGTTCAAAGGGGTATAAAAACGGAACCGGAAGTGGTCACCCCTTTTTGGGGTTATTGTTGGGGAGGCCCCAAAAACCACATCAACAAAAAAAAAACAACACGATGGGGCATTTTGTACGGTGCCCGATTTATGCCAAAAATAGAACTAAAAATTAAAAATTTTATTTTTCTCCAAAAGTTAACGGTTTTTTTAACATAAATGAAAGGTATTAGGTCATTAACCCTTTGAAGACAACTGTTGCTTATAAGCAACTTTTAAATCTACGGCTCTAAAACTTTAGATTGGAGTCTCTGATTTATAACGGTAAATTTAATACAAATATCGATCTTTTTTTAGTAAAATGACACAAGAGTAAATGTTCCAGTTCTTTTGGTTCTTTCATTTTGTTAAGTTATTCAATGCAACTTAAGTAAGAAACAACACGTACGAAAAAGGTGCCGTGGAAAATAATTTTTTTAAAATATATAGATAATAGTTACAAAACTAAAATTGACACTATGTCTCAATATAAAGGTAAGTTATTTTATTTATGAATTTATTTGGAGCCAAGGTGTTGACATTAGTGAAATATGACTTCAGTGTTGCTTATAAGCAACATTTCACAGGACCTCCCAAGAAGGACATAGGGCTTTGAAATTTTATAAATAGCTTGCTTAGGGGTAAAACATTATGGCCGGCAACACTGCTTTTTGACACCACAGGTTTAAAAGGTGTCACCAAAGGGTTAAGTATGAAATGTCTGATTTTGAAACGAAAATTTAGTTTATTTGATCTCCAATAAGAAACAATATGATTAATCAAAATATGCGCCTAAGCTATCGATGGTGTTTGCCATTTTAACTGTAACTTTTTTTATGCCTGCAGTGAAGAAGTCTGCGGGGTGGGAGGCATTGAAATACGAAAAGGCATGTTTCACAGCTTCTTGAGAACTGAAGGATTTTCCTTGGGGTGGGAGGCATTGAAATACGAAAAGGCATGTTTCACAGCTCCTTGAGAACTGAAGGATTTTCCTTGTAAGAACTGTTCCAATGCCTAAAATAAGTGGTAGTCCGTTGGTGCAAGCTCTAGTGAATACGGTGGGTCACAGAGAATTTCCAAGCCAAGCTCCTGTAATTTGAGTAGCGTTGAGTGCTGTTTAGCTAGCAATCTAGGAAAGCTTTCTCATCATCACGTCCAACTGATTGCAGTAGACATTTGCTGTTATGACTTGACCAGGTCTCATAAAGCTATAATGGATAATTCCGGCGCTGGACCACCAAACAGACACCATAAACATTTCTGAAGAATGTTTGGTTTAGGGCTCTGTTTTGGAACCTCTTTTTTGTCCAACCATTGTGCCAAACGTTTTCGACCGTAGACTTAGATCCATTTTTCAACAACCGTTACAATGCGGTGTAGAAAAGGTTCGATTTTATACTGTCACAGTAAGGAAAGACAAGCTTCGAAACGATTTATTTTTTTGACGCTCGTTTAACTCATACGGAACCCATCGATCCAGCGGATCCAGCTTTTTTATCTTACCAATATGTTTTAAGTGATCCAAAATTGTTGGAATAGAAACGTTAAACCCTGCTGCTAGTTCACGCGTAGTTTGAGACGTATCTGCTTCCACTACAGCTTTTAGATTATCATTATCCAACTTACTCGCCACGTAGCTCATTTGCAAGGCTAAAATCACCAAAACGAAACTTATCAAACCAACGACGTAAGGTTAGATGGTTAGCTGTACTTTCCCCAAAAACTTCATTGATATTTCGAGCTGCCTGCGATGCATGGGTTCCGCGACGAAACTCATATTCGAAAATTACCCGCATTTTTGACATTTACATTGTCTTATGAAAGTTACTCTATATCAGAAGATTCAAAAAAGAACTACACTTTCATGATATGAAAAAAGACAGAAACCGTTATAGTCAAGTGTCAGAGATATAAACTCTCAAGCTCAGCTCTTATGGAAATCGGACATTTCATACTTACTGACCTAATAATTCGATTAGGATTATTGGATTAGTATCCAATAAAGTTTAGGAGATATAGACCTGAAATTTTCAAATTTCAAAGGGCTATAATTCCGGAACTAGATGAGAGCAATAATAATTGTTGTTGCTGTGTTCAGCGCCAAAAACATTGATTAGGTCGTCAAGCGCCCTATCGGTTCAAAATATCATTAAATCGGCTAGAATTTTTTGGGTCGGGAAGAAAGTAATTTCGGTTTTTTTAAAACGTTTTTATTAGGTCGCTTGCTGAACTAGCAAATTTTAAAAGCCACCAATTACCCGATGATCTAGCCTTTTGAAATTTTGACAATAGCTTAGAACTAGGTGACAATGCATCCCTAAAACATATTTACCCGCCACCGCCCATTTTAAGGCGGGAAATTTGCCCATTTTGAAACTTGTCTACAAAAATACATATATATTTTTGACGTAAGATTAATTTTTGTTTCAACTTGTCAACGAGTATATATACACTCGTTGCAACTGTCAACTGAACAACGAGTATATATTATAATATATACTGATTGAAGTTTTCCATAAAGGTTTGTGTACACACTGTCTACCTACAAACTATGCTGAACTTTAACCACTCCAGTTATTTGAGAAGTGAGACAACGCTCTTACTTTTTTTGTACGCGTACTTCTGAGTGATAGAACATCTTACTCACTAAAAAATAAAAAATAATTATTTAAATAAAAAACATTGTTATATAAAACGTTTTTTAAGTTTAAAATAATTTTTCTAGCACCATACAGATTCGCAACTGCATAAGGATGTTAAGATTTAACACGAAAAACGTGGGGCGGATTATAAGGATAGGTACTACTTCTATAAGCGCCCCACGTTTTTCGTGTTAAATCTGGCTTGGACCATGATCGTTTTCCAACAACGTTTTTGTAGACGATCCATTTTTCCTCACCAATAAGTATCCGCTTCACAAAAGGGTCGATTGCATTACGTTTGAAATGCATATCACATTGATTCGTTGCGTTAAATGAATTTCTTTCAATTCATGTGGAACCCAGATATCCAACTTCTTCACGAGACTTTTATGATTTTCGAATTTTGTCATCATCAGTGTAAATGAACGGCCCTAAATACCGTGCAAACAGACCTTTACGAGTAAATGTAAACAGCCCTAAATGTAAATGCTTATGTTATTATCAGAAAAAGAGTGAGAAGGGATAGGCGCCAACTGCGAAATAAATTTCTTTAAAACTTTATATTCTTTAATAAATCGTTTTTACTATTAAATTTCGAGCCTTTTCCTTATTCGGTTTAAAGTCGGTCACATCTTTAATCTTTGGTCACATCTTTATTTCGCAATTGAAATTTCGCCGAATTCATGGAACGCACGCCGCCGAGGAGAAGCCCTCGCCTTAACGCCATGACAACGGATGAAGCAGTTGTGACCACTGCCTCCTCCGCATCTTCAGCCATCGATGTCGCCACTGCCAGCACAGTGACTTTGGACGCACCCGATCCGAAGGAACCACCAAGCGCTAAACCATTGCCAGCCGATACGTCAATTCTTAGCGCTATACTTGAGAAAATGAAGCAAATGGACGAAGAGTTGCGCTCCATACGCACACGGATGAATGATGGGAACCAACGAAGCCAAGTTGGGCATAATTCGCCCAATCATTTATTGAACAATTCAGTGGGCAACGGTACAGTGCAAATGCCGCTATCGTCAACCGTCGCTAGACTGACGCCATCAGTACCATCATTTGTCTCACTCTCTCCCATAATGCAATGTACAACATCTCGTGTGACGCCAACTGCCGTCGTCACTTCGCCTTCAGAAAGCTCAGCGTTCCCTGCCGGCGCTGCCACCGCCAGTTCGTGTTATGTTGAACGATTAACATTTCCTGCCGACGCTGCCAACGTCAATTTGCCCTTTGTTGAACGCTCAACGTTTACTGCCGACGCTGCCAACGTCAATTTGCCTTTTGTTGAACGCTCAGCGTTCCCTGCCGGCGCTGCCAACGCCACTTCGTGTCATGGTGCAGGCTCAACGTTTCCTGTCGACGCTGCCAACGTCAATTTGCCCTTTGTTGAGCGCTCAACGTTTACTGCCGACGCTGCCAACGTTAATTTGCCCTTTGTTGAACGCTCAACGTTTCCTGCCGGCGCTGCCACCGCCACCTCGCACCATCATGAACGCTCAGCGTTCCCTGTCGGCGCTGCCACCGCCACCTCGCACCATCATGAACGCTCAACGTTCTCTGCCGGCGCTGCCACCGCCACCTCGCACCATCATGAACGCTCAGCGTTCTCTGCCGGCGCTGCCACCGCCACTTCGCGTTATGGTGAATGCTCAGCGTTCTCTGCCGTTCATCATCATGAACGCTCAGCATTTCCCACCACCGTTACAGTAGCTTCGCCTTTATTTGAAGCCGTTTCGTCGCCATATGCACATTATGCAAATATTCACCACGCCAATAATGCAGGTCCACGGAAGGTACAAGATCTGCCTGTATTTTTTGGGGAACCTGAAGACTGGCCCATCTTCTCAACAGCCTACGAACAGTCAACAGCTCAATATAATTATACAAACTTAGAGAATTGCCAGAGACTGCAAAAATGCTTAAAGGGCGAAGCCAGAGAAACGGTGCTGTCATTATTGATCCACCCAAGCAACGTGACAGCCGTGATGGACCAATTGCGCTTTCGCTACGGTCGGCCAGAGCTCTTGGTACGTAGCCAGTTACGTAAGATAAAAGAAATAGTTCCAGTTAGAGGTGAGCGATTCCGTGATTTTTCCGGAGCAGCTCCGACCTGTGACTGTGACAGTACTGTCACAGGTATAAAAACCCGTGACTCGTGACAAGGCATTCGCTATAAAACGAGTGCGCAAAAACGTGTTAGATGCATTCAAAATAACGGCATTAATTTAGTTCTGCTTTGGTTTCGTTCGCTTTTGCTATAAGAACGAAGTGAAGCTATGAAAATTCGTTAACTTTAAAAGCATTCATATTTTACAGAAGTATGAATTAATACAGACACCAATTTTAAGTAATTGAAACTACTGATATATACTTATTTTATATGCAAAAAACATTCTTGTATTAATATTTTATTACCAAAATCATATTTGTATTTTTTCAAAATAATGAAGGCAAAATCGTATTGAAAGTGTAACATGTTATTAAGTTCATTCCGTATTTTACAATACGCATTTTTAAAATTTGTATTTGAGCTGCATGTTCATAGTCTAAAGTAGAAAAAACAATTGCTACCTAGATATTTACACATAGAAACTTTCATTAATGTCTTCAGTAGTATCCAAAATATCGAACAAATATCGCAAAATATCGAGTAAAACACGTAATTCCACAAAATCCAGACAGAAAATCCCTGATTGCGACAAATTGCAAAAAACGGCATCACTGCTTCTAGTTGGGACAATAACTCGTTCTAACAATAACGAAACGCTAGAACACCAAACTGTGACTCGTGAAATACAGGCTGGTATTGAAACGCTCCGAACCTGTGACTCGTGGTTGCATTTCAATGAAATCACAGTTCGTTAAATATCGTTCCGCTGTACCTGTGATGGCGTGTCACAGGTTCGGAGCGTTTTCAATCGCAACTGCGACTCGTGATTTTGTGTACCTGTGACAAAATCACAGGTCGTGAAATATCGCTCAGCTCTAGTTCCAGTCACAGAATCAGCCGTTGACCAATTGATTCCCTTTTCCGTAAAGGTGAGAAACCTATCTGTGTTTCTGCAGTCCATAAACGAGCAACAGCACTTGTCAAACCCCACTCTCTTAGACGAATTAATAAATAAGCTCCCTATGAGCAAGAGAATTGAGTGGGCGAGACGTGCGGTTACAATTTTGCCATACGCCACGATTAGTGACTTTAGTGAATGGTTATCTGAAATGGCAAATTTAATTAGTTCGGTACAAGTCAATTGCAATGTACCCCAAAATAAAAAGCGAGTTGTTTTACATGCTGCCGAGAACGTATACTCGAACGTTCGCAAATGTGTTGTTTGTGAAGGCGCACATGATATAATTAAATGCAAGCAATTTTCAGATTTTGACATCATCAAAAGATGGCAGGAAGTGAAACAGAAACGACTTTGCTTCGCATGCCTACAGACAGGCCATTCGGTACGTAATTGCCGTCGCCGAAAGCCTTGTAACAAGGAAGAATGCCAAAAAAGACACCACTTTTTGTTGCATGAAACCAAATCGCAAGACGCCCCGAATGAGCCTAAGTCACTGCCATCACAACAACAAAACATGGAGCTTCTGCACATTTCTCACAGCCAGGAGAAGGAAAACAAGACGACTGGAAGAACAACCTTAAGTTGTACCAAGACTATAAAAGGAAACATTTTGCTTCGCGTACTGCCAGTGACACTATATGGTCCGAATAGGAAAGTCGAGACCTATGCTCTTTTTGACGACGGTTCAACCGTAACCATGATCGATAACAGCCTTTTGGAGAAATTGGGAATATCTGGACGGAAAGGCCCATTGGATATTCAGTGGTTTGGAGGAAAGATAGCCAGTGAGCCAGCCACTATCGTAAATCTGCACATCAGTGGTGCTGGAGCCAAACGAAAGCATGAATTGACAAATGTATATGGAATATCCAATTTGAGACTACCAATGCAGAGTGTTGATAAATTCAGTGTTAAAGCGGATCAACACGGTGAAATACCTATAATGCCATACTCGAACGTCACACCACAGCTGCTGATAGGCTTAGACCATTGCCACCTCGGTATACCCACAGACTCATTTACTTTAGAGAAAGGTGGACCATATGCTGCCAGGACCGAATTAGGCTGGGTCGTGTTCGGGCCGAGTAACGAAAACAAATTTACGCCCTCGTGCCTGATGATAAACAGTTATGAAAACGATCTACATGAGTTAGTTGCTGACTACTTTACCACCGACAGTTTCGGAGTGCGGCCGGCCCCAGCAATAGAAAGCGAAATTGATAAACGTTCACGAGAACTACTTGAAGCCACGACTGTAAAAATAGATGGAAGATTCCAAGTCGGCCTGCTTTGGAAACATGATAATATTAAGCTCCCAGACAGTTTCAAAATGGCAAAGCAGCGGTTGTTGGGAATCGAGCGCAAAATGCAAAAAAATGAGGAATTTGCAGAATCTTACAAGTCAACAATAAATGCGTACGTAGAGAAGCAGTATGCACGTAAACTTACTCCACAGGAGGTCGCCACACGTACACCCAGGACTTGGTACATTCCACACTTTGCTGTCCTCAATCCCAACAAGCCCGGAAAGTTTCGGCTAGTATTCGATGCTGCGGCTAAGGTAGATGGAATCAGCTTGAACTCCTCATTGTTAAAGGGTCCATTAGAGTATCAGTCGATGCTGTCAGTTTTGTACAACTTCCGGGTGGGAGCCGTAGCCGTCTGCGCGGACATAAAGGAAATGTTTCATCAGGTACTGGTATGTCCAGAAGATCGAAACTCACAGCGGTTTCTCTGGCGGGATGGCGACTCTACGCGCGATGTGGAAGTATACGAAATGCGTGTTATGACTTTCGGCGCTGCCTGTTCACCTTGTGCAGCTCAACATGTTAAGAATCTTAATGCGCAAAATCATTATAATCACGACCCTCGAGCGGTTAAAGCGATCCTGCAACATCATTATGTCGACGATTTCGTTGATAGTTTCGATTCCGCTGAGCATGCAATTGACATCGCGAAACAGGTGCGAGAGATACATAAGGACGCCGGGTTCGAGTTACGTAATTTTATCTCGAATTCACTGGAAGTCGTAAACACTATGGAAGGCAATATGGCAGCTAGGCGCATACAACAAGATGATCCATTGACGGAGAAAATCCTCGGAATGTTTTGGCAGCCGCTTAATGATAGCTTTCGGTATAAAATCAGGTTCCACAAAATTGATGAGGAGGGCGTATCCGGCACTAGGCGACCAACCAAAAGAGAACTACTCAGCATCGTCATGTCAGTTTTTGATCCACTCGGCTTCTTGTGCAACTTCATGATTGTATCTAAATTAATAATGCGGGAGGTGTGGAAACACCAATTAGGTTGGGACGAATTGCTACCGGACTATGTGTATAGCGCATGGAACAAATGGTTTGAAAATATAGCAAAGGTAACGAACATTGAGATCCCACGCCATTATTTCAGAAAGGGTCCGCCCAGACAACTTGAGCTTCATACCTTCGTCGACGCAAGCGAGGAAGCGTTCGCAGCCGTATCGTTTTGGAGATCCGTAACAGAAGATGGTGCAGTAGAAGTCGCGTTTGTCAACGCCAAAACCAAATGTGCCCCTATAAAACCCATCTCAGTACCGCGACTAGAATTACAGGCAGCAGTACTCGGAGTACGTTTGATGCAGACTATTTTAAAGGAACATTCTTTAAGGGCAACGTTTGTAATGTGGAGTGACTCCAAAACGGTGCTGAAGTGGATTGCGTCCAAGCATTGTCGATTCAAACCATTCGTCGCCCATAGGGTGGCTGAGATTTTGGCTTCGACAAAAAAGGAAAACTGGAGATGGGTACCGACAGCGGAAAACGTAGCAGATGAGGCGACCAGATCAAAGTACCACGCTAAATTAGAGACAACTTCACGTTGGTTGAAAGGCCCCGACTTCTTACAAAAGGAATGCAGTTCTTGGCCAACCGGCACCATCGAAATAATTGAAGAAGACGAGGAAACGCTGCCACTTAAATTCGGATTGCTGACTGTAAGTCATTCACTGATAAATTTTGATCGTTTTTCATCCTATAATAAGTTGAAACGCACCATGGCGTGGATTCTGCGGTTTGCTAATAATTGCCGCAAATTACAAAAGAGCAAAGAGAATACTCTTACTGCCGCAGAATTAAAAGTAGCCGAATACGTATTGTGTCGCCAAGCACAAATTGAAAGTTTTCCAAACGAGATGAGCCAAATCAGAAACAACGTTCAACCAAAGAAAGGAAGTGAACTGTTTACGTTATCACCTTACGTCGACGAAAAGGGCGTTTTGCGATCTAACGGAAGAATAGATGCTGCCGGTTACCTTCCCTTCCATACAAGACGACCAATTATTTTATCATCGAAACATGCATTTACTAGCTTACTCGTCTCTAACCATCATAGCTTGATGAAGCATATAAACTACGAAGCAACAATATGTGAGATTCGTCGTCGATTCTGGATACCGGGCTTGAGACGACTTCTTAGAAGTGTTATAACACAGTGCAATATTTGCAAAATAGCACGAGCAAAGCCAAGGCAGCCGATAATGGGACCACTTCCTGAAGATCGTTGTACGCCATTTATCAGACCATTCTCATATGTCGGTTTAGATTATTTTGGCCCCCTTCAGGTATCAATTGGACGACGGAGGGAGAAACGGTGGATAGGATTATTTACCTGCTTAACAACAAGAGCAATACATATGGAAGTAGCGGCCGATTTATCGACAGATGCCTGCATAATAATTTTGAGAAATTTCATGAACCGAAGAGGAATTCCAGTCAGAATACGGAGCGATAACGGAAAAAACTTTGTAGGCGCTGATCAAGCGGCAAAGAGTATTACCGAAACGTTCGATTGTCACCGTCTTCGAACTGAAGCAACAACGAAGGAAGTGGAATGGCTTTTCAATTGTCCGAGCAATCCGTCGGCTGGCGGCGTGTGGGAGCGGATGGTCCAGTGTGTCAAACGAGTCTTACGCCACACCCTTAAAGAGGTCGCTCCACGCGAACACACACTACAATCGTTCATAATTGAAGCCGAAAACGTGGTGAACTCTCGGCCACTTACTCATCTTCCTGTGTCCATAGACCAAGAGGAGCCGCTAACACCCAATCATTTTCTGCTCGGCTGTCCTAATACTTCGCAAACTCCGGCAGTGGAAGAAATTTTAGAGAAACCACATGTGGTGCGAAAGCAGTGGCAGATTGCACGACAGATGCGAAATGGATTTTGGAAGCGCTGGGTGGCAGAATATTTACCCACCTTAACCAGGAGGGCAAAATGGTGTCAACCAACCAAGCCTTTGAAGGAGGGAGACCTGGTCTTTATATGCGATGCAAGCCTGCCTAGGAACCAATGGTGCCGTGGGATAATTCAAAGGGTATATCAAGGAGCAGATGGAACTGTAAGAAGTGCTGACGTGCGAACGAAGACTGGAAATCTCCGCCGCCCGACATCGAAGTTGGCCGTTCTGGAACTTGATGGTAGTGAATCGTCTGAGTCGACTCACGGGGGCGGGGATTAAATGAACGGCCCTAAATACCGTGCAAACAGACCTTTACGAGTAAATGTAAACAGCCCTAAATGTAAATGCTTATGTTATTATCAGAAAAAGAGTGAGAAGGGATAGGCGCCAACTGCGAAATAAATTTCTTTAAAACTATATATTCTTTAATAAATCGTTTTTACTATTAAATTTCGAGCCTTTTCCTTATTCGGTTTAAAGTCGGTCACATCTTTAATCTTTGGTCACAATCAGCTTCAGAAGGTCGACTGGAACGTTGATCATCTTTGAGCGAAAAATCTCCAGAAGGAAAATTTTTCAACGTTTTTCCTGCCTTTACGAAAATGAACCAGAAAGAGCGTTAACTTCGGCTTGGCCGAAGTTCATATACCCTACACACGTTTACTTAAAAATTAGGCGTGGCAATTGTCTAATTCGTTTCCTTTTCAATCTCAAATAGCCTGTGACGACAGACAATATTCGTGCCAAATTTGATGAAAATATCTCTATTCGTTCTCCTGTAATCGAGTTTTATTTAATTAGTGGGCGGACCACGCCCATTTTTTGTAGTCTGTTTTGGTCAAAGACAGTTGATTTGGGAATAAAATTTCAACCTCAAATTCATATTACAAGCTGATAAATTGAGCTATAAGCATGGATGAGTTTATATTTACTATAAAAAGTAGGTGTGGTAATGGTTCGATTTTTTTCCCATTTTCAATACCAATGAGTTTTTAAGGCTAATCAATATTCGTGCCAAATTTGATGAAAATATCTCTATTCGTTCTCCTGTAATCGAGTTTTATTTAATTAGTGGGCGGACCACGCCCATTTTTGGTTATCTGTTTTGACCAGAGACAATGGACTTCTGGACAAAATTTCAACCCCAAATTCGTTCTACAAGCTGTGAAATTGAGGTATAAGCATGAATGAATTGTTATTCAGTATAAAAAGTAGGCGTGGTAATTATCCGATTTTGCCCATTTTCAATAGCGATGAGTTTCTAGTGATATACAATATTCGTGCAAAGTTTGATGAAGATATATCTATTCGTTCTCTTGTAATCGTGATTTCCACAGACAGACAGACAGACGGACATGGCTAAATCGACTCAAGAGGTCACGCTGATCAAGAATATATATACTTTTCTATACCTGTCACGCCTCCTTTAATGCGTTACAAACGGAAGCAGTAAGTGAATATACCCTATTCACTTCGTGTGTAGGGTATAAAAAGTAAAATCTCTCGAAAATGTTGATTTTTGCACTCCATATTCAAATCGACAGTAAACTCAGTTGTAAATAAAAATAATCGGGATTTGGTTTAGTAGCAACAAGAAAGTGTCGTCTGTCAAATCTCGAAAAAACAAAAATATGATTTTCAGAAGAGTAACAAAACGAACATAACACTATCTATTGTGAAAACCAAAAGTATTTTCTTGCCAACCCAATAGTTTAGTTCTAAAAGGCCAATGTTGTTGTTATTGTCCTTTTTCACGGTGACAACATCGGTCTCCGCTCATGTTTCGGAATTATATCCCTTTGTAATTTCGGAGCTATATATCTTAAACTTGACGAGATACCGCTGTTATTGGTTTTGTTGGAAATGTAATCGAAATATTTTTCATTTATGTAAAATAATGTTTGGAAGAAAATCGTTAATTTTTGGATAAAAGTACAATTTTAGAAATTTAGTACTGTGTCTTTCCATTCCTTAATTGTTTCTAAGGGCCGTATTCCAAGAGTCACAACGAAGACGATGTCTCAATTTTTGAATATTACGACTATTTTGTTGCTTTCTAGAAATTCTGTGCATAATTTAAAATTATGTTGGTAAAATTGTAGGTCGGACTGAATAATGAAACCTTCGCGCTCAATCGGAGACCTAATGGTATGGCGTTTTCTTTTAGTGTTCTTCGATATTCGTGTATACATTGATATATTGAAGAGAAATTTGAAGCCAAGTGCTGGAAAATTGGGCGTTTCTCAGAGATATTATTTTCAGCAAGAAATGAAACTGATAGATACTCCACATATCTGAAGTCTCTTCCGATGGCCATGTGTTTCATGAACGCACGCGGAAGTCTTCCTGACCAGTGACCACTGCATCCACCCAGTCTGGCCATACAAAAATGTCGCATATTCAGAGTCGATTTAACAAAAAACGGCTACAAAGGGGTTCCTAATTTTTTGATATTTTCCTCCTATGTGGAGTATCTATCAGTGGCCATATGTTTCATGAACGCACGCGGAAGTCTTCCTGACCAGTGACCACTGCATCCACCCAGTCTGGCCATACAAAAATGTCGCATATTCAGAGTCGATTTAAAAAAAAAACGGCTACAGAGGAGTTCCTAATTTTTTGATATTTTCCTCCTATGTGGAGTATCTATCAGTAGCCATGTGTTTCATGAACGCACGCGGAAGTCTTCCTGACCAGTGACCACTGCATGCACCCAGTCTGGCCATACAAAAATGTCGCATATTCAGAGTCGATTTAAAAAAAAACGGCTACAGAGGGGTTCCTAATTTTTTGATATTTTCCTCCTATGTGGAGTATCTATCAGTGGCCATGTATTTCATGAACGCACGCGGAGGTCTTCCTTTCCAGTGGCCCCTTCTCCTAACCAATCTATCGGTGAAGTGTGTGAAATATACAAAACAAATATTTGAATGTGTCTTGGCTAAGTTAAATTCGAATTTAGCTCGCTCAAAAACGAATTTAACTTGCTCAAATACGAATTTAACTTCACGCACTTTGAAAAGAATTGGGCCTAACTTTGACACGAGATAGGACCCTTGTGGGACACCACACGTGATGGGAGTTTCAACGCTACATTTATTATGTATTTGAACACGAAAGCTTCTTAGGTGCAAATAGTCCTGGAAAAATAGAATCACACTATGGTATTCATTACTTAGATTTTCGTTTAGTGAATCCGCGAAATTCCCTAGTAGCTTATTTATGTTTTTATATTTTTGATAGGCATACTGGATGTTGTCAATAAGCTTTTCCTTAACCATAAAATTAGTTATTCTTCTACAACATAATTTCAACAAATTATTAATTAAAATAAATATAAATAAATTATTTTAACTGCGCTATAATTTTTTATGCATTTTAGGGCAGGAATATTGAAAATGCATTTTCTCCTAAAATTCTGCACCGATCCTTATGATATATATATGTATATCTAAAGAAAGGTAAGACTCTACTGTTATAATATTAGGTATGAGTAGTAAGTATTGATAAGTATTTATATAGGTATAATTACATTTGTATAATTACATTTTACTTAATAGAAAATTAATGAATGAAAAAAATTATAAAAAAAAGTAAAATTTCATTTTTCTTGAAACTGACGTTGTTCGTTGTCTTCGTGAAACAACAATAAAAAAATCGGAGCTGTGTCAGCGTCCCCGACATGCTCCAAAATTTTTCACTTTTATGATCGCGCGAAGTAGAATGGATAATAATACTTACGCCTACCTGATTGTAATTTTAAAAAATGGGTTTCCTCCTTAAATCCTACACGAAATCCGACGATATATACCTCTATAAAAAGGTAAGTTACTCTACTTTCCTAATATTGGGATAATTATGTATATTATGTATTTTACTTAAAAAAATGAATGAACTGGAAAAAGAAATAATCTTAGGGCCTTATGCTCGAACTACGAAGGGTACCGCTTCTCAGCGTTACTCTTTGTTATATTCGTGAAACAGCTGTTCAAAATGTGTTTTTAGTATAGACACAACTTCGGCTTCTAATAGAAGCGGTACTGCTGAAATTTCTCCTCTTGACAACAACAGTTTACACTCTTCTTACGCATTTACGTTAGAAAAGCTTATTTTGCAACCAACAGGAGCGGAAGCGGTGTGCCATTGCGAGTTCGCCCGTAGATCTGGCGAGTGTGTATTATTTTTTGTGGTGTTTTAAACACAATGCCTGCCGGCTGGCTTTGGTAAACAAAAAGTTTGATGATATCTATGAAATCAGTAGCTTCCGAGCCATCGACGAGATAGGGCTGTATGCTGCGCTTCTCTGATTTTACTACACCCAAAAAATTATCATTGTTTGTCTTTATGACAAAATTTATGTGAATTTTTCCTTTATATTAAAAAATATTATTGAATTATGCAATTTACTTCATATTATAAAATATTATACCATTATCTACTTTATATATGCTTCAATCACAATGTGCTGAAATAATCCAAATATATAGGAAACAAACAAAAGTAAAAAAAAATTCATGCTTTGTGTTTCAGCGCATATATTCATGCTTTGTGTTTCAGCGCATATATTTTTTTTTTTCTGTGATAAGTGAAAAAAATTTCCAATACACACTCAAGAGAGAACAAAACAGGTATAAGATCAAATTCACATTGAATACATATAATCACAAGAAAGAAAGAGACGTCTGATTGTAAAATTTGTGTACACCAGATACACAACTTTTACATACCAAGTGCGCAGTTCTCTCAACAGGGCTCATCGTAAGAGTGATTATGATTTTTCGGGGGCTGATAAGCCATCTTGGATTTATGACCGTTTGAAGGTAAAATCAATGGTACTAATTAAAGACACTCATAAACTAAGTGAGTTGGGGAACAAACGAAGTACTGTTGGAGAGGTATTTTGAATACCTTTAATTTATGTAATATACATTTTTGTTGACTTTGACACACAGGGTATTACGGGTATTACATGACACATTGACACATTAAGGTATAAAACATATTACAGTTAGGGACAGCTTGTTCTTTTACCTTGAAAATGGTACATAATATGTTATACTTACTATTTCATTACATTACTTTAGTTTTACTTTTCAAAATTTCAATTACGATTTTGCCTGCGCCGCTCTACTGGAAAGCATTTGAAATTTAAATATTTTTAATGAAAAATCCCTTTTTTTAATATAAATTAGAGCGCCCCAGACGAAAAACTTTTAAGAAAAATCGCACGATTTTTTAATTTCAAATATTTTTTCCGTGTTTACACTTGTTTGTTTACACAAAAGGAAAGGTAAAATAATGTAATACAATAGTAAGTATAACATATTATATACTATTTTAAAGGTAAAAGAACAAGCTTTCCATAACTTTCAAGGTCTTGTCATATTTTTCTAAAACTCAACATAACAACAAATCCTTCACCGCCATGTTATGGATAAAAATATATACAGTGTCGAACAAAACATATTGGACTAGGTGCCCGCATTGAGTAATTATCGAAAAATTTCAAAAATATCACGAATTTTATTATTTTTAAACAATACAAATCATAGTTTCATTATTTATAATTATATTTATTAGCTTTTAAAAATATTTAATAAACGCATTTTACAGCTGCGATCGAGAAAACACTAGGTTTCTAAGATCAGGCGCGACAAAACATACTGAACTCGTCATAATCATAGTTCTTTCATAGACTATTCAAATTACCATTACTCGTTTGCACCTAAGCATATGCGAATTGCATATTTGGAACACTCTTGTTATAGTGTAACCAAAATTAAATATTATTTAACCTTTATGTGGCTGAAGAAAAAAACAACACATTATGGCTGACAAGGTACCCTTGAATGAAAATATTCTGAAATATTCATAAATAGTAACAAATTATCAACAATTATAACAAATTATAAATTTATAAGTTAGTTTTATAATTTGGTAATTGAAATTCAATAACTTATAAAATAACGTAGTGTTAAGTTTATTTTTGGTACTTTCCGTACATCGCTGCTCAGAACTTTACCGTTATTTAGACTGTAAAGACCTGGTGCGGCAAAGTTTTCCTCCATTTTTTCAATTAAAGAAGCCTTCAAAAATATGGAAATACGCTCTACTAATGCAACAGTCATTGGTAATCGACAAATTCGAAACTGCATAGAGCTTGTTCTAGGACGCACCATATCGAAAATCACACCGCACAATAACTGTCTTCCCCAAGTAGCTGGCCGAAAACCTGTCGTAGACAGTTGTCATATTTGTCGGGCCTTGAAACATAAGCAACGAAAAACCAGAAAATCCTGTGGTATATGCTCGATGCCCGTGTGTGATGAGCACTCCATTACCAACCCTATTTGCAACACAACCGGTCAATAATATAAATGTAAATAATGTAAATTATCAATAAATTATAAGCTTTATAAGTTGGCATTCTTATAGCTGTTTTTTTGGAAACAAAAATTTAGAAAAATGTTTTAATTAGTTTGTTTTGGAGACGTTTGTTTTGTTTGTTTTGTTCTAGGACGCACCATATCGAAAATCACACCGCACAATAACTGTCTTCCCCGAGTAGCTGGCCGAAAACCTGTCGTAGACAGTTGTCATATTAGTCGGGCCTTGAAACATAGCAACGAAAAACCAGAAAATCCTGTGGTATATGCTCGATGCCCGTGTGTGATGAGCACTCCATTACCAACCCTATTTGCAACACAACCGGTCAATAATATAAATGTAAATAATGTAAATTATCAATAAATTATAAGCTTTATAAGTTGGCATTCTTATAGCTGTTTTTTTGGAAACAAAAATTTAGAAAAATGTTTTAATTAGTTTTTGTTTTTTTGGAAACAAAATTTAGAAAAATGTATTAATTAGTTTGTTTTGGAGGTACCCGCGTACCTCCTCACCCATGATAGGGTGTCGGAAATATATTAACGGATTTCGTGAAGAAAACTTTGAAACAAAAAGACACAAATAATATGCTTTATGTGTTTAGAGATGTCACAAAATTTCATATCACTGTGTTTAATGGAATTAAAGTTATGTTGCTCTAAAAATTTAAAAGGTACCCGGTTATCTTCTCAGCCACAAAAAGGTTAAAAGCAAGAAATACGTTCGATTTTTTCGGTTAAAGTGGATAGGTTAGGTTAGTTTGGCTGTCCCTAAGGACACACTTAGACCGCTATGGTCCATTGTGATGCCATATGGATCTCACCCCCAAGACTTCAGCTCAGCCACACCGAGCTATTTATATATCGATTTAGACCCCCTAAGGCAGTGCCAAAAAGGTAGTGACCTGTTATGACTCCTATCACCCGCCTGCTCAGCGAAAGGAGGTCATTTGAATTATTTTTGTGATAAGTGCCATATGGCCATGATAAGGGCAAGCAAGCAAGTAGCAAGCGGCATACCTATACGTGAGTTATCCAGGTTGATAACTAGTTCAGTTCCCTGGCGGGCTAATTCGTCCGCTCGGCAGTTCCCTGGAATATTGCTGTGTCCTGGAACCCAGCACAGCTTTATGGAGAACTGCTCTGCCATCTCATTTAGAGATTGGTGGCAGCTGTTTACCACCATAGAAGTGGTGAAGGTTGCATCCAGGGCTTTTATCGCTGCCTCGCTGTCCGTACAAATACAGATATCCCTATTGTATGTCTGATTGTCCTTCAGCCAGAACAGTACCTCGCGGATTGCCAGCACTTCCGCTTGGAAGACGATGCAATAGTCCGGTAGTCGAAAGTTTTCTTCGATCCCAATACGTTCATAGAAAAACTCATGCTAAACTCATTGCTGAATTAAGGGCCCATCTGTTTCCAATGGCCTTTCTGCAAGTGTAAAGAGCTACCATGGCCTTGTTCATCCTCTCGGTGATGTTTGTTTTCCAGCTAAGTTTCCTGTCCAGAATCAGACCGAGGAATTTTGCATCTTCTTTAAAGTTAAGCCTAACGCCACCCAACCTTGGAGGTTATGGAATCCGATTTGAGGAATCCTATACTTCCATGTACAATGCCGACGAGCTCCGCTTTCTGAGGATTGAACCCTAAGCCCCTCGGAGCTGCCCATCTTGTTACAATGTTCAGAGCGTGCTGCACTAGATCCCTGATGACATGAGGGTGTTTACCCGAAGCCACTATAGCGTGATCATCTGCATATGCAATGATCTTTAGGCCTTCTCTTCTTTGTAGGACCTTTAGTAGCCCATCGACCACTATATTCCACAGTATGGGAGATAGGACCCCACCTTGTGGAGTACCCTTCCAGTATGGGAGATAGGACCCCACCTTGTGGAGTACCCTTCCATACCATTCTTTCAAGCCGTGAGTCCTCTAGTATCGCCTCGATGATCCTTCCTTTCAGCAGCAGATATTTGCGAAAGGTTTGGCTTGCCGAAATCAACAGTTAGCTTTATATTAAAAAAATTTAAACATACCGGAACAGTTGAAACTTGGCATTGTTGGGGGCGTCCAAGACGACGAAAAGAAGGGAGGAACGAACAGCCAGAGAATTCAAAAAGAATCCTGACAAATCAGCATACAGCGTAGTTGAGTCGCTTAGCTTGATGATAAATAGCCGAACAGTACAAAGCACGGCATGTGAAGCTTGGCTAAAAAGTTATAGAGCACCCAAAAGACGTTTATTTCAGAAAAGAATCGAAAATCTCGCATAAAATTTGCTCGGGAACATCTTGGCTGGTCATTGCAAAAATGAAAAACAGTTATATTTTCTGATGAATCAAAATTTAACGTAAAATACTCAGACGAAATGAGGACGGTTCGCAGGCAAAAAAATAAGCTTTTAGATCCTCGAAATTGCCAAGGGCCTGTTAAGCATGGAGAAGCTATCATAATGGTACGGGATTGCTTCTCTGGCATTGGTATTGGAACTCTTCACAAAATTAGAGCAATAATGGACAGGTTTATCTATAAAGACATATTCGAAAGTGTGATGCTTCTCCACGCAGAATGGAATATGCCACTTTCCGGGTCTTTCAACACGACAATGATCCAAAATACACAACATGTGTCAGATTGGATAGCAGCTGAAAAAAATGTTTTAAAATGACCTGCACAATCCCCGGATCTCAACCCGATTGAGAACCTGTGGGAAATTGTAAACAGAAGCATCAACCGAGAGTGTACAAATGGAGACCAAAATTGGGTATTTGAAGCTGCGAAAAGTGCATGGACGAGTATTCCTAGCAGCATCATTGATAATATTATTGCTTCAATGCCGAACAGATGCAAGGCGGTAATTAAAAGCAATGCTTATGCCACAAAATACTGAATCGATCTTCGGTTCAATATGTTTTGTCGCGCCTGATTTTGGAAACCTACCGTTTCCTCGATCGCAGCTGTAAAATGCCTTTGTTAAATATCTTTAAAAGCTAATAAATCTATATATGTATATAAAAATAAGTTGTATTATGTTAGTAATTGATGTTCTCTGGAATGCGTGAACCGATTTTGTTTCTGCAAAGTTCATATGAAAGGTGGCGTCAATACCAAGGTTTTTATGTATAAACGGTGAAAACCATTTTAGTGAAACCATTAATTTAATTTATTATGCACAGCAATGAGCTTTCTGATATGTTAACTTAACGGATATTTCAAACATTAAATCAAACCACTAAAACGGACTTTTTCTCCAAGGTCGCTAGCTTTTGGGTGCATGCTAATTTCATGATCAGCTGATCTATTTATATTCTTAATAATTGCATTATTCAACATATGTGTATTCGACTTCTCAATTTTTAAATTTCGCGAATAAATAAAATTTCAATTACTTCATATTTAATGCTAGAAATGTCGCGGCATCTAGAGCATCTCAAAGTGACGAACAGCGTGCGAATAATACTTTGGCTGCTCGAAATACCATGGCACGTGGTAAGGGGCTCTGCGAAATCCAGCTCCACGTCCGTATGTGCGACGTACTTTGGAGCCTGCTGAATTCAATTATGATGCAAACTTTGATTACGTTTCTCATGGCAAGGTTTCAATTGGACCAATGACTACTGTTTGCAGTCATTGCAAGGCATTTAAGTTTAAACATGAGGTATCTGGATTGTGTTGTTCAAACGGACAAGTTAAATTACAAGAATTGAATCCACCACCGGAGCCCTTGCATAATTTGATAACTGGTGGCACACCAATTTCAAAGCATTTTCGGGCAAACATACAAGCGTATAACTCCGGATTTCAAATGACTTCATTCGGAGCGACAAATATTATTCGGGACAATTTTATGCCAACGTTCAAGGAATTTTTGTTTGTTTTGATGTTTATTTAGATGATCGTGAAACGTACTATTGTGAAAATTTCAATCTTCTATATAAATAAAAGAAAGTCGTGTTAGTTATACCATTTATAACTCGAGAACGGCTGGACCGATTTTTATGATTTTTGATTTATTGGATTTGTCCCGAATAACATAATAACTATTACAACATCGAAAATCTTCAAAAGGGGGCGTGGCAAATCGGTAAAATTTCATATTTAGGGACATATTGATCGCAGCCGAATGAAATTTGGTGGGTAATGCTGTGCGTTCGTAGGGCCATTGTCGAAAATTGTACCAAAAATGGGCGTGGCAGCCCTCCCCCTTCAAGAGTTACCTATAACTCGGAAACTACTAAAGCTACAGTAATGAAATTTGGTATAATTATACAGGGTACAATAAACAACTCTTATGCAAAATAAAAAAATTGGCGTTCTATTCCCATTTTTAGGAAGCTGGGCGGCAGGAAATTTATTGCTATCTATAGCCGGTGAAGAAGAATACGATAATGCAGCTTCTCACTTCACATGCGAACCGACCAAAATAAATACGCATACTCCCTCTCACTAAAATGCACCGGCATACTTACTCTCACTCTCTGTACGTTTAACATCCACCCACCTTTCTGTAGAGAGAGAGAAATAGAAAGAGAGATAAAGGTGGGTGGGAGAGAGAAAATGATGGAGAGTGGAGAGTTGAGCTCCAAGCTGAATTGTACGTGTAGAGTGGAATTTTTGTACAATTTTCGACCGCTATTGCATTTAAATTCGATTCAATTAATTCTCTTCAAACTGAAGACTTCACACTATCACACTTTTGAATTGTGTGATAAATTTTTCAGTGTTTAGTGTTATTTACAATGCCGCGACCCAGAAGATCTAATATTTCATCACGAAGCCGTAATGCAATTAGACTTCGGAATATTGCGAATCAATCCAAAGCAGAAGAACAAGAAATCGCACGAGAAGAGCGCCGCGTTAGTGTGGCCCTACTTCGTGCTTCTCAAACACAAGAACAAAGAGAGGCAGTACGTCAAACTGCTCGGTTGGCAATGAGAAATCGTCGAGCTTATTGTAGAGATCAACAATGTGATAATGTTCGACGCGCAAGAAGAAATGCTTCAAATGTTGATTTGAATCGAGCAGCGTTACAATACGAATGCACAATTGACTACAGCACGATCCTTTCGTTCGAAATCGCCCAATGGAGATTATGTGCGACCACTGCGGTGCATTGAAGTTCGCTGGATAAACGCCTGGATTGTGCTGTCTTAGTGGCAAGGTGAAATTGCCATTATTGCCTTCGCTACCTGAGCCATTGCATTCATTGCTTCGTAGCGAAACACGAGAATCACGACATTTTCTATCGAATACTCAAAGATACAACGAATGTTTCCAAGTGACTTCATTTGGAGCAGATATTATCGAAGAACGCGGATTTAATCTGACATTCAAGGTAATTTCTGCTCAAGAAAGTAAACGTTCATTTTCTTTTGGTGATCATAAATCAGCAATTCTGACTTCGTCTTCAACTTTACAGATCCAAGGCCAAATTCCCCATTGAACTGGATCATTACAACCGCTTAAAGACGCACAACATAAATTCATCCAAATTTATTTAAGTGCGTGAACATAAAGTCGTAAATGCGCCGATAACTTAGCAAGGATCTGAACCCTAAACACGAATACGAATTTGTATTTTGTACTCATTCCAAAGTAATGGCTTCAATAGTAGCGCTCTTTTGTTCAACGAACTATATATTTTGAGCAGCAAATATACATAATTCAAGGAAATAATATATTACTTCAAAGATTACACCTACTTTTCAAAAAATTTATACATTTGTGGAAGTGACGTGTCTCAGACGGTGAAACTTCTTGCCCAATATTCAGCGATAAGTTTCGTTCTACGAAAAACATAATTTGGCCAAGTGGAATATATGGTTCGATAGCCTCCTCCAATACCTTTCAGAATCAGTAAAAACTTTTAGTGCACTCGGAAGGATTTGATCACCATGGTCATTTCAACTTGGCCTTACCCAGTGCAATTTTTCATGATTTTCCAGGAAAAAATTTTGTTCAACGAAAAACATAACTTGGCCAAGTGGAATATAAGGTTTGATAGCCTACTCCAATACCTTTCAGAATCAGCAGAAACTTTTAGTGCACTCGGAAGGATTTGGTCACCATGGTCATTCGAAGTTGGCCTTACCCAGTGCAATTTTTCTTGATTTTCCAGGGAAAAATTTTGTTCAACGAAAAACATAACTTGGCCAAGTGGAATATAAGGTTCGATAGCCTACTCCAATACCTTTCAGAATCAGCAGAAACTTTCAGTGCACTCGGAAGGAGTTGGTCACCATGGTCATTTGAAGTTGGCCTTACCCAGTGCAATTTTTCTTGATTTTCCAGGGAAAAATTTTGTTCAACGAAAAACATAAGTTGGCCAAGTGGAATATAAGGTTCGATAGCCTACTTGAATACCTTTCAGAATCAGTAAAAACTTTTAGGGCACTCGGAAGGATTTGGTCACCATGGTCATTTGAAGTTGGCCTTACCCAGTGCAATTGTGCTATTTTCATGATTTTTCAGCGAAAAATTTTGTTCAACGAAAAACATAACTTGGCCAAGTAGGCTATCGAACCTTATATTCATAAGGTTCATGGTCATTTAAACTTGGCCTTGAACTAGGCTTATATTCCACATGGCCAAGTTATGTTTTTCGTTGAACAAAATTTTTCGCTGAAGAATCATGAAAAATTGCACTGGGTAAGGCCAAGTTCAAATGACCATGGTGACCAACTCCTTCCGAGTGCACTAAAAGTTTTTGCTGATTATGAAAGGTATTGGAGTAGGCTATCGAACCTTATATTCCACTTGGCCAAGTTATGTTTTTCGTTGAACAAAACTTATCGCTGAATATTGGGCAAGAAGTTTCACCGTCTGAGACACGTCACTTCCACAAATGTAAAAGTTTTTTCAAAAGTAGGCGTAATCTTTGAAGTACATATATATATTATTCCCTTGAATTATGTATATTTGCTGCTCAAAATATGTATATATTTCGTTGAACAAAAGAGCGCTACTATTGAAGCCATTACTTTGGAATGACTACAAAATACAAATTCATATTCGTGTTTAGGGTTCAGATCTTTGCTAAGTTATCGTCGCATTTACGAATTTATCTTCACGCACTTAATTTATTTCATGGGCAATATGAAGGAACAACTTGATCGGCGTCAAACGATCAATACGGCAATGAAAAGAGCAATTCTTCAAGATCTGCAGTAACTGCTTCATGAACATCATGCACTGGTTCGGTTGTTCAAAACTGTCTTGGATCGCATGCCAAGTGACGACTACAAAGTCGTGATCAGAGCGGATAAACGACCCGCTGGAACACACGGATGCCAATTCAACGCTCCAACAATAGATGAAGTCGCAGTTGTGATTGTTGGTGAAAACTTGGAAACGCGCGATATTGTGCATACACGTCGCGGCGCTGGACAACTGCAACGAATATGCGAAACACACCGTTCATACGATGCATTGCAATACCTTCTTGTGGCAAAGAACAAATATGTGAATCACTTAAACTTCACAATTCGAAATCAAATCGTTGGTCCACTGCATTCCTTCAAATCTATCGACTGTGTAGCAAACGAAGACGAAGCAACCAAATATCCAACTCAATTGGATCATTGGATCTGCCTGGCTTGCCACCACTCAATTTACAACTAAAGGTTGGCTCGGTAGTCATCATGCTTCGAAATCTAAACCAACCAAAACTATGTAAAAACAACAAATGTTGTTTACCACAGAGCATTACAATAAAAGCAATTTATCACAGATTTAAATAAATTCGAATTGATTTCTTTATTTTCTTTTTTGCACTACGAAGTGTGCAGGGGGTTCGCTAGTATAATTATAAATAATGACACTATGATTTGTGTTGTTTAAATTATTAAAATTCGTGATATTTTTGAAATTTTTAGATAATTACTCAATGCGGGCACCTAGTCCAATATGTTTTGTCCGACACTGTATATGTTACATAAATGAAAGGTATTAAAAATACCTTTCCAACAGTACTTCGTTTGTTACGCTAGCTCACTTAGTTTATGAGTGCCTTTTATTAGTACCATTTATTCGACCTTCAAACGATCATAAATCGAAGATCGCTGACCAGACCCCGATAAAAACCAGTCACTTCAGTTCCTGATAGTCCCAACTAACGGTAAAAAAAGATGAACAAAATCTGAGCTTGCAGCTATTCTACATTTATGCGTTGAGTTTTTCTCGAAAACTATAAGCAAAAAATATACAATATATAAAAGGCGCATCTCATACAAATTTTTGAACAGCAAATTTTGTACCGTGGACGTAGCCGTACGTCCATGTTGCGCAACATTGAGTAGTTTTTTGTGTTGCTACGCATTCTCTCTATTCTCTTCTCATTGTTTGATAACTTCGTGGCGATTTCGTGTTACTTGCTTCTCATTGCCATTGCTTTGTTTTTGTATAAATACAAATCGGGTTTGCTGGTTTTCGTTCATAAATGATTAGCGTAAGAAGAGTTGAGTGATGGAATCTTGTGTGTCAAAGGAGGTGAGAATGAAACGATCGAATTCTGATTAAAAGCAGGGGTTGAGGGAACAAGGGAATTTGACTTCTTTTTGGTTCCCTTGCAATAACAATTCAGGTGCTTACGTCTGTCCGTCTTTTGATTTGGATTTTTTTCGCTTAAGTAAGGGAAGTTAAGTTATTAAGTAAAGGAATTTTGTTTTTTGGTTTATTAGGTTTATTATTAAATTAGGTTATTGTTTATTGTTATTTTATATGTATAAAATTATAATATAATTATTGTACCAATATGTGTTATTGGTAATTCGATACACAGCTCAATGCAAGGTTGATTTCGTTTTATTGCCAGCCCGTAGGCAGAGCTTCCTTAATAGAACTAAAATCATAAATTTTAAAAATTTTAGTCTTTAATTTAATTTTAATAATGGTTTTGGACTCCACAATAAAAACGTAAATTCACACACGGTCAGACAAAAGCACTTTAGTTTTTCGTACAAAATAACAAACATAAGTCGATCTTCCAATTCGTTCGTACTCATAAAAAATTCAATTCCTACATAATATAAATATTTTCTCTGAAATATTTCCATTCTTTCATTTTTTATTTTTGCTTCCATTAACTTTTTATTTTTACTCGTATAAGGTATTAAATTTGTTGATATGCCGACTTCTCCCTATACGAATTCTTAAAGAGCACGCTATGCTCGGAACGTAGATCGTACCAGCGCCTTACAAAGCTTGGATATGGAATAAGAAGCAGAACAAAGCTACGAAAAGCAAAGTTTCTTTCAAAAACCTTAAAATGCAAAATTTAACACAAATCCAGACGAATCGCACCGTTCTTCTCATCGCCCGCTGTACTCCACAAATTGATCGATTCTTTCTTTCGCACTTTACTTGGCATGCGAGTGCTGGATCGATCTTTTCTTACGCATATTCGCTTGCATTGTTAGTGCAAAATAACAGAAGCAAAGTTGATCTTCCGCTCCCTTCATACTCATTAAAAAGATCTTCCGAACCCCTCACTCATTAGGAGATCATTCAATTTTGCTTTGTTATCAGCGCTGAGAAAACCGAAGCATGGTAAAGAGAGTAACTTCGCGAGTAGTGAAGCTGTTTTCACTCATTTGCTTACACCCGCTGCCTGCGACCGACCGCAACTGTTTTGAAAAATTTCAAAATTTGAGTCATGCGTCTTCTATATTAGTACATATTCTTTGCTATAAGGTTTTCGATAAAATGTTATAATACATAAATGAAGGACATTTTAAATACCTGTATAATGACGCTCACACCAGCCGGATATGTGGGAAGGTCCGAACGTTTCAAAGGGCTAATACTCCGAAAACAGATAAGAGCGGTAAAACTGATGTTGTTGGAGTTTCCGTTTTAGGGCTTCCAGGACTAAACTAGATTTTATCCCTTCGTCACTATCGCCATCGATCCTGGTTCTTGAATTCTTCACTACGTATTGGACTAAATTTAAAAAACTGCTATCAATCTAAAGAAATTGTGCCAATATATTCTTTTTTCTTGTTTATTCTTGCTTTAGCAAGAACTGTATTGCTAGAATTTTTCTCCCAATTCCCCAAAGGAAATTTGCAAGTTTTCAAGCACTTAAATAAATTTTTTTATATCTTCCTGATATAAAAAAATACATGTTTTTCTCCTTTTCTCGAGTTTTAATGGATTTGTATTTTTAATTTTTAATATTCCAAGTAATATTTATTGCTATGAAACAAGGCAATCAACCATCTTTTTCAATTTGTACTGACTTGACCCACTATTCCTTTTTACTTAATGCATTGGTGCTTTTGTATTGCAGTTTAATTAAACATAGTTGATTTTCAGCTGGTCGCTGCGCCTTCGATGTTGCCACCAAAAGTTTTCAATGTTGGTATAAATGCAGTTTACGGGACTGGCTCAGTTCAGTCCCCTAAACTACACCTTAATTCGCCTTCTTGTACTGAATCTAACCATGTAAAAAATTTTTGGGGCGTGACCTTAGTTTAGATTTTATGGGCGTTTGAATGTAAAAAAATCTCAAATTTCAAATGTCGATATCTCCTAAACTATAAGGTTTACCAGTAAAAAATTGATAGCGTTCGAAAGGTCCTAGCAAGGTCGATATTTTAAGTCATAATCATTTTTTAATTTTTAACAAGTGTTTATGGAGATAATTTAGTTTTAAAAAAAAATAGTGGAGGTTGTATTACAAAATATTTTTTTTTCTCTTCTTTGATAATTAAGGTATATATTAAATTCAGGTTTCTTAGAGCCCATAACCTCCCCTTTCCAACGATATATAACATGATAGGATATCTCCCACAGTTTCGACCACTTTTATTGAAGTATTCAAAATTAGTGTTCGGTGGATATCCGAAACGCATCTTGGACTTGACTACAGGAAACCTTTGTACCTTAGCGCGTATTGTTCAGTATTTAATATTTAAAATTTTTCGCCTACGGCGCTAGTAAATTCTTCATACATACATTACCAATAATTAAAATTGAAAAATTTTTATGAAAAATCGCGCGGACAGCTGGGCGTATATATAACCCACTAATGCCAAAATCACATATAGAATTTTATCCAGAAGAAGAAGATTACGAAATTTACGTCGAGGATTTAGAGGATTAAGTCTTTGTGCATGTAAGTACAATTTTAATGAAATCTGACCACTGATGATTTTTACTTTATATCGGTTTTACATTACAAATACAATAAGTAAGTATGGCATGTTATATACCATTTTAAGGGTAAGACAATGGGCTTTCACGATATATATTTTTTGTGGTACATTAATGTATCCATTTCCGAGAAAAACATCTCTGTTTCACGAGCACAAATTCATAATTACATAAAAATTGGTATAACTTCTAAACTGTTGGAGTGTTATGAAAACTATGTACAGCACAAATAAAGACAATAACAATACCTTTCCAAAGGTACCACTGGCGGTACTTGGGAAGAACAATTTCATTAATTTTTGGAATTTGACTTTTTCTAAAGGGAATATTGCTATTGGCTTAAATAGGGCGCTTGTCGACTCCACCGATGTTGTTGTTGTTGCTCCTGCAGTTGTTGTTTGTGGTGCTGACTCCATCAACAACAGCAACTTTTGTTGATCTCTTGTCGTTCCACAGTTATAGCCCTTTAAAGTTGAAAAAGTGCAGGCCTGTATCTCCTAAACCTTACAAGATACCTGTATGTTATTGATATTGCTGGAAAGGTAATGGAATTATCTGTCATTTATGTAAAAATATTTTGTCGAAAAGCGTTCAGTTTTGGAGAAAAATGGAAATTTAGATTTTTCGTACTATTTTTTTCCATTCATTAATTTTTTTCTAAATATAATGTATGAGTAACCCACATAACTATGCCCATAATAAGAAAGTACAGCCATTTACCTTTTTATAGACGTATATATCTTTGGAATCAGTGTAGGATCTCAGGAGAAAACGTATATTTGATAATTGCAATCAGGTACATAAAAGTGAAAAATTTGTATGAAAAATCTTTTCGACAAGATATTATGACTGATAATTCAATTACCTTTCCAGCAATATCAATAACATAACAGGTATCTTGTAAGGTTTAGGAGATACAGGCCTGAACTTTTTCAACTTTAAAGGGTTATAACTCTGGAACGACAAGAGATTAACAAAAGTTGTTGATCAACAACAACATCGGTGGGGTCGAGAAGCGCCCTATCTGTTCTTTGTTATTTGTTGTGTAATTTTTTCATTTTTATGGTTTGTTTTTAATGTGAAATATGGATATTTTACTTTAAATGTGAAGAATTTGAGGAACAGATAGATTTCACGACACAATGTGGTTGTTTTTGACCCCAACAATAACCCCAAAAAGCGGTGGCCACTTCCGGTTCCATAGCCTTTTGAATTTAACCGCCTATATCTCCTAAACTACAGCTTATATCGAATTGGCCTAAGTAATGCTAAAGAGAGATTAAAAATTCCCATTTATGTAATGGTATTTTCCAATGATTGCATTAATATCTGCCCTTTCCTTTATACCATTGGTATAAATGAAGAGAACTTTTTTGAAAATTTTAAACTTATTAAATTTAAACTACTAAATAAACAAATTTAAATTTTTAAGAAAAATCAGGCGATGAAAAACAGCGTGCTCAATGCCAATTGAATCCATCTTTTGCCTTGCTGCTTGGACAGATTATAAAAATGACCATTTAGGCATTTTTAAGTGTCTTCTTTCGCCAGCAAATTCCGTTTTTTGAGTTGATGGACAATGGTGCGTGATACACGGGCTCATCATGATGCGTGTCTCAAATAAAGCTCTAAAGTTGCTCAGTGATACACGACAAAATATTATGCATGATTCAAAAATCGTGTACGTGCAAGCGGTTGAGAGTGTGTTTGTAAGCGCTTTCATTTCACCGAAAGCACGGTACGGAGTGATTGATTTGACGTGTCAGTAGCAGCCGCAATGTTGTCGTTGGCGCACCGTCTGTTATGCCTGCATTTATGGAATCTACCATTTATGAGTTCGCATTCTTCGAACTTTTTTAATTGTATTTTCTGTAATGACCTTCAACTGATTTCTACCTTTTCGCCAGTGTCCTTTATTACAGGAATTTCCAAGTTGTAAAAATGAACAACAGGTGAAAGGGTTAGGATATGTAAAAAATAGAAAGAGAGCAAGAGGCAACGGGACCTTTTTTGTATTTTGTTTTTTATTTATAATCCTTTGGGTCAAATTTTTTGGGTCAGTTCTTTTTTAAATAGGAGTACAAGTATTTTACATTTCCAAACTAAATTGCTAGAGCTACAATGGATAATAAAAGAAAACAATAACAATAACAGTAAATTTCTAAGAAAACCCTAAAAATAAAAAACCGAATTAATTTATTTATTACAATTGGTTTGACAAACAGTAAAAAAGCCGAAGACTTTTCAATACATTTCTTCTTGCTACCTGCATGTATGTATGTTCGCTTCCGCGAAGCCCTTGCTGCGGCTGCTGTGCATAGTAAAACAGGAATAAAAGCACAACAGATAAGAAAAATTTTCAGACCCTGCTTCGAGTTCTGTATGCATGTGTTTGTTTGATGATCGTGAAACATCCAAAATTTTTGCATCAAATGTTATGAGCGTTTGGATCGTAAGTTGTTCCACTTTTTGAAATCAACCAATCAGCGTGAGTGATGCGCTCACACTGATGAGCCGTGTATCACTCGCCATTGGTGGGTGTCACACTGGGCATCTATGCGCCAGACTCACACGCTCTGATTGGTTGATTGCAAAAAGTGGAACAGCTTTCGATCCACGTTCGCCTCAATGTTAGCGCTAAAATTTTGGCTGCCTCACGAGCGTCAAACACTAACACATGTATACAAACTCTAGGCATGGTAAGAAAATTTTTCTTATCTGTTGCCTTCTCATTTCTGTTTTGTTATGCATAGCAGCCACAGCAAGGGCTTAAGAAAACATGCATGCCGGTAAAAAGAAAAAATGTATGGAATGGAAAAACCGGCTGATTATCTGTTGTTTCTTACTGTACTGTTTTTTTTAGAATTTTATTGTATTATGTAATTTTTATTATTATTATTAGCTCTAGCAACTTATTTCTTAAATCTGAAAATATTGCCCATTCTTATTTTAAAAAAATTACTCAAAATATTTATCAATAACCCAAAAGAATATTTTGGAAAGAAAGGATACATTTCTTAGAATTACAAATTAAAAACAAGATGCAGGTAAAGGTTGCAATTCCTCTCGCTCTCTTTCTGCGATAATAATATAAAACTATCGTAAAAATAATCCGCTCTGCAAAAAAACTGGTTAACAAATGCTACTCAGCGTTGTCGTTTCTACTACGATAGTGGTATTTTAATATTATTAGAGAGCATATATTGCTTTCTTAAAGGCAGTACTATTATTTTATATTGACTTTATTTAGTTCTTTAACCGTACGTATCTCATCGTCTAAAACTTTGCTATCTTTAATTAACGTGGTACAAATGAATAAAGGGTTTTTTACAAAGGAATATTAGATATTTATTTCATATTCTTTGCGTACTACTATATGCAAAAAGTACTGCCAACTTTTTTGCATTTGTACTACTGCACAATTCCCCGAAACGACAACGCTGCTGCTGCTACTGATACGTCAAATCAATCATTCCGTACCGTGCTTTCGTTGAAATGAAAGCGCTTACAAACACATCTCAACCGCTTGCACGTACACGAGTTTGAGGATGCGCACAATTTTTTGTAGTGTGACAGGGTGCAACGTAAACAGCTTTTTCTGAGGCGGCCTCAAGATGTCCAATGTGACACCCACCAATTTCTAATCCATCCATCCTTCTCCGAATTAAATAATTTGGATATTTCTTAACAGTTCAAGAATCAAAATGCACAACTAAAACTAGCAGAAAAACGATATAAAGTTTTTTAAAGGATAACTGTACCCTTTTCCATCATTTCAAATTTTACCTTCCACGAACATAATTGCAAAAGGAGCATAGTAAAACAATCAATAATGCTATCGAGTTTTGCTTGGCAAGTAGGACTTTTTTTTGTTGTTTTGTGTATAAACAATTCTCTCTTTTACACACAAAACAACAAAAAAAAGTCCTATTTGCCAAGCAAAACTCGATAGCATTAACCACAGCCTAAGGCCGTGGTTATGTCCTAAAAAAAGTAAAACCACAATGACAAGGAGAACCAAATTAAATGCAAAGGTTGTATTTGTGATGAAGATTGACGAGTGCCAAGAGTTTACTTAATAGTATAACAAAATCAACAGATACTGTAATCACTGCAAGTGTGAAGTGAATTCCGTAAGTTGAAATTATTTGTTTATAATAGATATTTGTAATGTAAACCTGAAGCAAATTCAATAGTATTAAAATGTTTTTAATATAATAGTTGTTTCTTATCCACTTAGCAATGATTGGAAACTTTTGCGGCATCTTGTCTAAGGCATATACTAAGAGACTCCTAAGGAAACGGTATTGGAGGAACGTCTTGACGTCTAAGCGGAATTGCAAGATGAATTGCTATTCGCTGCAAACAGAAGTTGCGCGGAGAAAGGAGAGCATTTGTATTGAGAAGTGACATCCGCCAAAGACAACCTCAATGTCAAGGATTTGTTCCTGTCCGTAACACGGAATGCATTTAACTTTTATTTATTAAAATTATAATTTATTATATAACAATTAATCTTAAGCATAATAAACAAAGAAGTAAATGTTGTAATTCAAACAATTGTGGCGAATGTTGTGCGCATTGATTCGAAAATAAAGGCTAAAGCAAAACTTTACAGAAACTAAAACAATAAATAAATAATATATATATACATATGTGCATGGAAGGAAAATAATACAAGAAGAGCTGTTAATATTTGTATTTGGGTTTTTTGTAATATAAAAGAAGTTTAGAGCTATGGCTACGAACTTAAATCCTTTGAGCTTCATTCATTAACATATTTTTCTACAATAGAGATTAAAACATCAAAACAATAAAAAAATCTAGTTGAGGTGAAAATTTTAATGACGTCACGATACAGCGTTTCTGTTCACGCTACCAAGAGAAATTATAAAAGTACGAAATTGTGTAAACGGGAAAGTAGGGAAAAGTGTACTTAAATAAAATGAGAAATTTGGTAATAACATGAAAAGGAAAGCTTTACAAAGCTTTACAATTACAATAATGGTTAACAAAATTAGGCATATTTGAGCTTACTAGAGTATCTTTCAACTAAAAAAAACAATTTCTTGTTTAAATTGTAGAACACTAGCAGCAGTACTTAAATACCAAAGTGTGCAAAAAAGTTTGAAGTTTGCAAACCAGAAAACCGAATGCAATAATGAGGTGATTTAAATATGTAGATATGCCAACACCAACTTTCATTTGCTTATTTATTTACATAAGTTTAACAACCTATTTTTAGGTTATATTCTTTTGACAAGCATTTTTGGTAACTATTGAGATTGAAAGTGCAAATTAAGTAAAACAAATGCGTAAAGCAAAACCATATACAATATGTGTATAACTTATATCAATTTTCTAATATTCCAGAACTTAAGAAAATTCTTTTCTCAGTAATCAAAACTAATTTGTTGTACTCGAGAGTTAAATAGTAAAAGACATGTTTTAAATTTCGATTAAAAGTAAACGTTTCTTTAAAAGTTGAACAAAATATTTGGCTTTTCGCACTTAATTTTATAGTTTATCAAAACAAGCGACAATTGTTCAGAGTTAATGTATATTTACGATCCTTTGATGGCTTTTATTTCTGCGGTAAACCACATATTTAAATAAAACTAAACAAATAATATTTAAATGAAAATATATCCCACAGTACATTCAATATACATACATATATCCTACAACATTCCAAATTGCAAAATGAAGTTATTACTCTATTCTTAAGTGCTAGTTATTGTTAAGCAGAGTATTTGTAAATATCTAACTTACATAAGCTTGCATAAGCATTGATTTGATTATATAAGCAAATGGTATCTCAAAACAAGAGGTTCTGACAAATGTCAAACGTGGTGTATAAGTTAATAAACTGAACACTTTGTTTGGGGCTATAAGGAAAAAAATTCATTTGTTTGGGTCTTAAAGGGGTGAGTTTCTGCTCTAAAACGTCATCAATTATCGAGTTTTCACAAATACTACAATACAATTTCACAACCACGAACACACGATTTGACAACCAGAGTTGCATTTTTTAGAAGTTTCCTATCTCATTATCTCTGCCACGGGCTTACGTTTCAAACAGCGTATTCTCCTAAAATCCTACAGCTATTATGTTAAAAAAATAGCTGTGGAAAGTAGGTCAGAAATTGTTGTAGGTCAGAATCATCGCTCTGGCAATAACAACGCTTAACGATGCTATCACCACATACCTTTCGGCCCAGTAGTGCACAATGCTTAACGTGTGGTAAGTTACCACTGGTAACACATACTTTTGGGCTGTATTTTATATGAAACGCGGAAGAAAGTACGTTAAATCACACGGCACAGTATGGCCTAGATCAAATCGATCGCCCGTTATTTAAGATCGCGACGGCATTCCAAGAAGTGGAACATCGCGCTAAATTCAAAAGAGCAAAATTCGCAGCTTGTTGTCAAGAATTATTGTCAAAAATAATTCTTGAGATAATTGCAAAAACGACGCGGAAATGATTCTGGCCAACAACGAATCTCAGAAGAGATATAAACCCATCTTTCGGATTGAAAGAGGGCAGTTTAAGTTAAGCAGTTGAAGTTGAAGTTACACAGTTGAAGTTACGCAGTTGAAGCTGCAGATTAACGGCCTGATTCTCAATCAACGAACGACGTGATTCTCTTCCATTCTGTTTTGTGTTTTTCGCTATGTCGATACTTTGTTATTCTAAATTTGTTCTCAACGAACGAGTTGTTCGTTCGATAAAATCACAACAACACTTTCAATACTTTTTACGAATTATCGTTCGTTAGAGGTATTCTCAATCGTTATTTCATCAAGAAGTAACGATTTCAACTTTCATATGGAACGACTGCTCAAAAGCTGTCGTTACTCCATTTTATGAAGTGAAATTAGTGCTCATAGAACACAAAACTCATTTCTATGAGTTTCCTGTTTTCTGTTTCCTGTTTATATTATAAAAATATATAAGAAAATATATAAATATATAATGGAATCTAATAAGAAAAGGTAATCAGAATAAATTTTATTTTGTGAAATTAGTTAATTATTATTTTTTTAAGAATTACCACCAGCAACCAGTTTAGCCTGCTCCTGCGGGAAATGGAAAAGAACCCCAATATGGCGAGAGGTGTTCCGGTATTTGGATCAAACCGAGTATCCACGGATAATGAGTGGGAGAGGATTCGTGGAATCCTCAATGCGAATGGTCCTCCAGTGAGGTCAACGGTTGCGTGGAAAAAGGTATGTTGCATTTGTGTTCATATGCATACGTAATAAATAATTTTTGCAATTGTTAGGTTTGGACTGATATGAAGAGTCGGTGCAAGAAAAAGTTAGCGGAAAACGCAGCCGAATTGAGAAGGACGGGGGGCGGGCCATTCTGCGCTACACACCTTACCCCGCAGGAGCAGGAAACCGTAAAAATACTTCATTTGGAGAGTACCGTATTGCCCAGCGGAATTCAGTTTGGACTTCCATATGAGAGCACTGGCAAGTATTTGTTCGCAATTGCAAGCAATTTATGATAAACTTTCTTGCAGCCGTTCCAGATTGCGATCGAGCTGTCAATCCGGATCTTGGAGCTGATGGAGCTTCATCCACCGGACCTGCTGCAGCTTCGTCGGGCGTAACTCCTACAGTTCTGTTCAGCGGAACGGAAGCAGCTTCGTCCGGCGGAAGTACCACAGCTTTCTTAAGCGGAACGGAAGCAGCTTCGTCCGGCGGAAGTGCTACATCTTTCTTAAGAGGAACGGAAGCAGCTTCGGCCGGTGGAGTTCCTGCATCTGCATCCAAAAAAAAAAAAGCCTCCAGCGATGTCGTAGCGTTGCTCCAGGAGCAGTTGGACATTCAAACGAAGCTTGCCACAGTTGTTGAGAATGGAATAAGGGAGCACAATGGACTGTTGGCGCGAATAGCTACATCGCTGGAGGTACTGGTAGAACAGCAAAAACGGAAGAATGCGGCAGACGCTCAAATTTAATTTGAATTTATTTTTAATGCACGAGACTTGTTTTTCCTTTTTTTCATATTAATAATTTAATTTAACATGTTCCTCATTAGACTGAACATTTTTTTATTTTCTTTAATAGTAATTTAAGATTAGTAATAGTAAATTGGAATAAACTTTGGACTTTTATTATTTTAACTTTTATTATTTACTTTGGAAAATTTGGAAATAGAATTTCATGTTTGATATTATTTTAAAAAAAAATTAAATTATAATATTATATTTAAATATATATAATAATATAATATTTATATATATATTTATATATATATATATACATATATGTATAATTATTAAATTATAATATATTTAGCGCCAACTCATCTCTAATATTAACGGCCGAACTTGCTGGCGCGTCTTCTTCCAAAGCCTCCGGCGATCCTTCGTCAACATTTTCCTCAACAAAATCCCATGGACATTTATAATAAATGCAGAGGTTATGGGCAGCACAGCATGCATTTATTATTTTTGTTGCTACTTCAGGTGAGTAGTGGAGACCTCTTTCGCCTATAATAACCCTAAACCGGTTTTTTAAAACACCAAAACACCGTTCTATGAGATTACGAGCACTGCAGAGCTTTCTGTTGAACTCAACCTCATGGCGGTGGTGGGGTTCCCGGTAAGGCGTCATTAAATATGGCAGGAGCTGGTAGCCGGAATCTCCTAAAGTTAAAATTGTATAATGTAACATATAACTTTATGGTAAATTACTGAAAAATCTTACCCAAGAGCCAAGTGTTACGTTTTCCAGAATTATATTTCCTTCTGAAATATTCCTCAACAGAACTCATTCTCCATACAAACGAGTCATGGTTTGCGCCAGGATATCTTGCGTCGACAAAACGAATCACCATGTCGAAATCACAAATCTGCAATAGAAGAAACATGCAAATATAATATATATAATACCTATAATTTTTTAAATATACAATATTAATTACCATCATCACATTCGTACTATAAAAACCTTTTCTGTTGTAGTACAAATGTTTCAGCTCATTTCCTGGTGACATTATGCGGATGTGCGTTCCATCAACACACCCAACGACACCAGGAATTCCATATTTCTGGAAAAACTTTTCCTTCATCTCACATTCTTGGTCCGCGGTCATCATAAAGTTTATATATTTTGGGCATAAATACTTTTCGAAAATGTCCAAGAATTCAGCAATGTTCTTGGACACTCGCCCTTGTGACATAGTCGCGAAATGTTCATTCCCTACACCTCTCTGGTAGCTTCCGCCTGCCAGAAAACGCAAAAATGAACCTAATTTTAGCATTGGCGTTATCGATGTTGCTTTTTTATTTGGTTTTAGCCGTGGCGCTACTTCATCTAACAGCTTCATGAAACAGGCTAAAGTTGTTAATGAATCTAAAATGTTTTTCTAACACAAATACATATACATTTATTTATACTTATTCATAATTATTAACTTACTCTTGCTCCGGGATCTCCAATATATTCGAAGTATTCCTTAAAATTCTGTTATGGTGTCTCAGAGTATGTTGGTCATCTTCCGAGTCACTCTCATCCGCTAACAGAAATGCTACTCATGAAAACAGTTTTTTCCCTATTTTTTTGTTTTCTAAAATCTATTCTTTTAATAATATTTTTTAACTTTATCACTTTATTTCAGTAAATAATTATTATATTTTTTACACTTTTCACTTTACTCAGCTGTCAAAATGAGTAATAAAATTGTAAAGCAATAAAGCAATACGAAGAAAAGAGAAATCCTATTATAAAATCATAGTAAAAATGTAAAACGATGCGAAGAAAAGAGAAATCCGAGTAGACCTTAAACGAACAACGTAAATGCCTACGAGAAGCGAACGAGTCGCATCGTAAGAGTTTAGGAATCGCTCTTTTTCTATCACGGTGATTAGAAGCGAACGCGAACAGTGACTATTGAGAATCAGGCTATAAGTGAGCATTGAAGTAACATATTAAGTCGGAAGTATTAAGACCTGAGAATATTGCCGAAGAAATAAATCACAATAAAAGAAAAGTCGGAACCATAATCCCCAAGTTTTTATTTCAGCACCTGTCGAAAGTCGTCATCATTGCCCGACAGGTTAAAGGACCACAAAGGCGGCACCTTGGTGCCCGTGGTAACTAGGCGAGAGGATCCACCTGCCGCATTTTTGCCGGATCCCAATAGGAAAGTCCACACAGGCGGCACATCCGTGCCCGTTGCACCGTCGTCCAAGGGATCCACCTGCGGCACCCTTGCCGGATCCCAACACTAAGTCCACAAAGTCGGCAGATCCTTGCCCGTGGCACAATCGTCCGTGGTGCTTCACGTCGAAGGACAAACGACGAAACCCCCAGCATTTGAAAGCACTGTCAGTGATCCTTCTCGTGGAAGGATTTACGACATCAAGTTTGTTCTGGTATCCTACTGGAGGATACTAGATACAACATCATTTTCCACATTATTATTTGTGGAAGAGTTTATAGTTCTAAGGGTTATAGCGCTGAACCCGTCCCAGGATGTAGGGACGGGAATTGACTTTGCTGTTTTTGGGGTCTGCATCACAAGCAACAATACGATTGGCGTTATCGAGAAAATCCCTATTTAATCCGCGATGCGTGTTGTATGACACATGATATCGTTTGAAAACGAAAGGGCATTCGAAATTTTTCTGTTTTCTGAGTAGTGATAAGAATGTGTTTAAAAATATTAACAACATACGTAGAATTCTACTCGTTTTCTCTTTGTTTTTTTTTTCAGTCGCAAAACATAGTCGTGACGAAAATTGCAAAGCAACAAACGAGGAGAAGCATGCGTTATCAAAATACGTCGAATGCGAACTGATGGTTTTATTTAACATTTCAAATTCCTTTATACCAGTACACATCGTATTCAGAAATCTTTAACAGTTTAGGAGATATAGTGCTAAGAATTGTAATTTTCGACGGACTGTAACAATACGAGAGCGAAATAATTTGTAGTTGTAACCAGCATAACAAATTACAACAAAATTGAGCGCTGACTAGATTCGCAAATATTTTGTTTTTATACCCTACACACGAAGTGAATAGGGTATATTCACTTACTGCTTCCGTTTGTAACGCATTAAAGGAGGCGTGACAGGTATAGAAAAGTATATATATTCTTGATCAGCGTGACCTCTTGAGTCGATTTAGCCATGTCCGTCTGTCTGTGGAAATCACGATTACAAGAGAACGAATAGATATTTCTTCATCAAACTTTGCACGAATATTGTATATCACTAGAAACTCATCGCTATTGAAAATGGGCCAAATCGGATAATTACCACGCCTACTTTTTATACTGAATATCAATTCATTCATGCTTATAGCTCAGTTTCTTAGCTTGTAGAACGAATTTGGGGTTGAAATTGTCCAGAAGTCCATTGTCTCTGACCAAAACAGATCACCAAAAATGGGCGTGGTCCGCCCACTAATTAAATAAAACTCGATTACAGGAGAACGAATAGAGATATTTTCATCAAATTTGGCATGAATATTATTTATCATCAGAAACTCATTGATATTGAAAATGGCCAACATCGGACCATTACCACGCCTACTTTTTATAGTGAATATAAACTCATCCATGCTTATAGCTCAATTTATCAGCTTGTAATATGAATTTGAGGTTGAAATTTTATTCACAAATCAACTGTCTTTGACCAAAACAGACTACCAAAAGTGGGCGTGGTCCGCCCACTAATTAAATAAAACTCGATTACAGGAGAACGTATAGAGATATTTTCATCAAATTTGGCACGAATATTCTCTGTCGTCACAGGCTATTTGAGATTGAAAAGGAAGCAAATTAGACAATTGCCACGCCTAATTTTTAAGTAATCGTGTGTAGGGTATATAAACTTCGGCCAGGCCGAAGTTAACACTCTTTCTAGTTGTTATTGTTCTAGTTATTGCAGCTAATGCCGTGTTTACACGTGTGACACGGTGTCCCCTTGGGACACCATTTCTTGTTGTTTTCACAGTCAAACGGCAAGATGAACTATGTATTGTGTGCAATTGGGCGTGTCCCCTGGGGAAATTAGATGTCGCTCGAAATTTCTGGGGACACCAGAAAACAGAGTTGCGTTTTCGTGAAAAAATATTCATAGTCTGAAATCAGGTATGCAATGTCCCCATATTTAAAAGTAAATGTATACAAATTTAGCAACAAGGAAAAGCAGCTGATGTAAACTGAAATGTTATTGTTGTTTTTGTTGTTGGTGTTGTTTCTTATGGTAACTCCAAAAACCACAACACTTTTTGTCGCTCTTGTCTGGTTTCCGAGTTATAGCACCTTGAAGTTTAAAGATTTACGAGCTAAATCTCCTGTGCGATTTTCATCAAAATGTTGTTGTATATAACAGCCTTATCGTGTATCTTTTCGCGTTGCGTTTATTTCGCGTTTTGTTTTGTGCTTTTCGTATTTTTCGATGAATTGAGAGAGAAAAATTTGTAAATCTCTCAAACGCACTCGAAACGCGGAACCAAACCCAAACGCAGCTTTGTTGGTAATTTACATGTTTTGCAGACTTCACTACGTTTTTGTGGCATGATGGATGAGCTATTTCGTGGAAAAAGTCTCTCAAACCAGACGATCGCAAAATGCTCGCGTTTGGTGTGATTCTGAATAGTGGCTCATACAATTTTTTTTATGCATGGCGCTACCTTCTCCAAAAGGTTCAGAAAAACTTCCTTTTTCATGCGTAGTTCCTCATAAACCTGTTTATTATATAAAATAAAATAATGCACATACATAAGTAACAAATAATATTAGAGTTACTGATGCTCCGACATATGTAAAATATCCGATTTGTCCCTCTTCTGAGTATCCCCGTATTTTATTCCACGCTATGACGCTGCGCTCTGGTAATCGCACGAGGAATATTGCTGCTATATTCACTCTCACATAAAGAGCACACGATAATAAACACAATATCAATATGTAAACAATGTGTGCGTATTATCAGATTTGCTTTTGTTGTACAAATTGTTGCCATACATCAATGATAGCACTAATTCATTGGTATTCCTAAAAAATACTTGTAAAAATGCTAAAAATGCTTCATGCATGGTAACTCTTTGTGCTCTGCAAGCAGGGGAAGTCTGCAAGACTACGTAAAGTTTGTTTATCTTTGTGTTTCTCCTCATAACTGAAACGCAGTCTACTCGAAAAAGTTTGATCATACCATTTGAAACGCATTGCGTTTGAGTCGCGTTTGAGTTTGCGTTTGCGTTTAAAAATACGAGATAAGGCTGTAAATAAAAGACAATTGAAATACCTTACTGATGACATGATCATCATGTCGGTACCTCGTATAGTTTAGGAGATAAAGCTCGTAAATCTTTGAACTTCAAGGTGCTGTATCTCGAAAATCAGACGAGAGCGACAAAAAGTGTTGTTGTTGTTGGAGTTAGCATAAGAAACAACAACAACAGCAAATTGACTTGAAATATAACATCAACGCCAACTACTACAAAACTATTCATGGTTTCAGCGAATCAATAATATCTATTTAAAAGTGTATTTTAAATTATTATTGCTTAAAATACATAAATAGGAGTGGGTAAGATTGGGTTAAATTTTATTTTGTAAAAATTATGTATAGTTCATAGAGATTTTATTAATATACCCTACACACGAAGTGAATAGGGTATATTCACTTACTGCTTCCGTTTGTAACGCATTAAAGGAGGCGTGACAGGTATAGAAAATATTCTTGATTCTTGCTGATCACATATTTTTGATCAGCGTGACCTCCTGATTACAAGAGAACGAATAGAGATATCTTCATGAAACTTGGCACGAATATTGTCTATCGCTAGAAACTCATCGCTATTGAAAATGGGCAAAATCGGATCATTACCACGCCTACTTTTTATAGTGAATATAAATTAATCCATGCTTATTGCTCAGTTTCTTAGCTTGTAGAACGAATTTGGGGTTGAAATTTTGTCCAGAAGTCCATTGCTCTGACCAAAACAGATCACCAAAAATGGGCGTGGTCCGCCCACTAATTAAATAAAACTCGATTACAAGAGAACGAATAGAGATATTTTCATCAAATTTGGCACGAATATTCTCTGTCGTCACAGGCTATTTGAGATTGAAAAGGAAACAAATTAGACAATTGCCACGACTAATTTTTAAGTAAACGTGTGTAGGGTATATGAAATTCGGCCAGGCCGAAGTTAACACTCTCTCTGGTTTGTTTTTCACGGCGGTGCGAACGATCCCATTGCATGTTATTGATTGTAAATGCGCACATTGAAGCACTGTTCCGTCGTCAGAATTGCTGCGAAAAGTTGCGAATTGCGAACGATCCTATTTGAATGAATGTAAAACTGCTGGTTTGTTGTAATTCTAGAAAATAAAATAGACAATAGTGTTCAAAAATTGTAGATATACTAAAACAAACTGCACATACCTTTTCTTGCTGGCATTCATTTCAATTCTTATTATAAATTTTTTAATTTATTATTATATAATTTCATTTATTATCACATAATATATCACGTGCTAGTCGTCGAGTAGCACGGAAGAGGAGGATGCAAATCCTTTGTGCCGAGTTCGGAACAGGGAAATTAGGGAAAAAATCAAGAGTGAGTGTTTAATAAATTCTGTGATTAAAGGGTTATTCATATTTACATATCGGCATGATAATTAATATGAATAACATTTGTACAATATATACATTGTTATTATACTAGATTCCTCTTTACTGTCCAACCACAACGCAACGACGTCTCAATCGATTGCGATGTTCCTATAGAAAAATGGAATGGAACACGTCGTTGAGCTCTCTCACATCGTCATAAAATTTTCTAATTTTCTGACAACTTCTTCCGATTTTCTCATTTTTTCAAAAACAGTGTGCCCAACTTTTCGATGAAATTCTTCAAATTCCCCCAAAAAATGTAAATAAATTTGACAAACGAATTGTCAAACAAGAAAATTATTCAAATTATTTTTATTTAAAACAAAATGTAAATAATTTTTGACGACAGATGTCATTCTCAGACTCTCGACAGACTCATTCGAAGATTTCGAGAGAGAGAAATCGTTATCGTTTGCGACGTCGCATCGTTGCGTTGTGGTTGGACAGTTATACTAGAAACTTTCGGATGGATAAGGAATGCTTCTTACAAATTTTAAATGAGGTTTCACTAAATATTCTCCAACATCAAGTAGCACAGCTATTCCGCCAATTATAAAACTTGCTACATTTCTGCGCTTCGCGGCAACCGGCAATTACCAAACAGGTGTTGGGAACGAAAATGCTTCGTCGATGTCCCAAGCAAGTGTTTCCCGTATTATTTGGGAGCATTTAAATATTTTTGAAGAGCACTTGGGGACAAAATGGATTAGACTGGAGATGACTGCGGAGGAAGAACTCCAGATAAAACAGACATTTCTTGAGAAATTTGGAATTCCTGGCGTTATAGGATGTGTGGATGGCACACACATTAAAATAATATCGCCTGCTCAGGATCAAAAGCATTTGTATTATAATCGGAAGGGCTACTATAGCATAAATGCGCTCATGGTAAGATAATACATGAATGCATTATATTTTTACTAGTTTGATATTTGCAGATTTGCGACTATGATCTAGTTGTCCGATTCGTCGATGCAAGGCATCCGGGCGCAAACCACGACGTATTTGTTTGGAGAGTTAGTGCTGCTGAAGGACACTTGTCTTCCTTGTATGAAGCTGGCAAACGGAATATGTGGCTCCGAGGTGCGATCATAAGAATTTCTATTTCTGATAAAAAATAATAATCAGCTAAACGTCCTTATTACAGGAGATTCTGGCTACCGCTTGTTGCCTTACTTAATGACTCCATATAGGAATCCAACGGAGAGCCAAGCGGTCTAGAGTTGAGCGATATTTCCGTACCGGTGATTTAATCACCGTGATTTATAAATCACTGGTAACTGCAGTGATCGAATCTTCTACGCACCAGTGATTTTCGGAACCAGTGATTTTCATGCAAACTGTTCTTTTCTATATTATTCTTCCACTTTTTCGCTGTCATGACTAACGAGAACGCAAGCTCGTTACTGAGCACTGCTGTTCCTTTTCCTCATGAAACGATTTCGTTACCAGTGATTCTACTCAGAACAGTATTTTTGTTTTATATTACATATTATTATACAAATAAATTGTTTTATATTCTAAAGGAAGTATTTTCAGAATGGAAAATGTGGATGATAACATATGGATATGTGGATGGAACGCAGATAAAATATGTTTAAATCTTGCGTTTTGTTTACATTTCTTCATTCAGTGATCGGTGATTTCTTTTGTTTACTAATTTCGTTAGGAACTTCAGGCCTATGACAGACAACGCCTCATGAGTCACTAGCCCTATTTGGTTGTTTGCAGATGGTCAATTATTCACCTCTAGTAAGGCAATGCTTAGAAGGCTCGTCTGACTGAGGCCAATGACAAAATTCTTATTATTATTTATTTTTAATTTCATGAGTACTATGTACGATATACTATAATAAATATATACCCAAGTTATATTTACTCTTATATTTTCAATTTATATCATAGTAAAAAAACAATGCTATCTGTAATATTGTATATATATAGTTAAATATATAATAATTTATGTCCGTGAACATTGAAGATATTACGGTCCGTTGCCAGATTTCTAGTCAGATCGGTTAAATCACGGTGATTGAAAATCACTACATAAAATCACCGTTACGGAAGAGTAGCAATCACTGGTGGGAACGTTGCTGAGAAATCACAGGATCGCTCAACTCTAAAGCGGTCCAATATAACATGAAATTGTGTAGCGCTCGAAACACAATTGAACGGTTTTTCGGAGTTATAAAGAGCCGATTTCGATGTGTGCAAAACAAAACTGTTTTCAAAACATCAACTGTACAATAAAGAAAGACATTTGGTAGTTCAATTCTTCTATTTTCATAAAATAGAGATTATATGAGATTATATGATTATATGACTTATAAACTATGAGGCACAATAAATTTGAATAAATTTTGAGGTTGGTCGTGCATTCTGCTATCAAAAAACTAAAGGAACAACTAAACCTGAATAAATAAACATTCATTGCATATCTCATAAACTAAAAGAACAACTAAACCTGGATAAATAAACATTCATTGCATATCTCATAAACTAAAGGAACAACTAAGCCTGAATAAATAAACATTCATTGCATATCTCATAAACTAAAGGAACAACTAAACCTGAATAAATAAACATTCATTGCATATTTCATAAACTAAAGGAACAACTAAACCTGAATAAATAAACATTAATTGCATATCTCATAAACTAAAGGAACAACTAAGCCTGAATAAATAAACATTCATTGCATATCTCATAAACTAAAGGAACAACTAAACCTGAATAAATAAACATTCATTGCATATCTCATAAACTAAAGGAACAACTAAGCCTGAATAAATAAACATTCATTGCATATCTCATAAACTAAAGGAACAACTAAACCTGAATAAATAAACATTCATTGTATATCTCATAAACTAAAGGAACAACTAAACCTGAATAAATAAACATTCATTGCATATCTCATAAACTAAAGGAACAACTAAGCCTGAATAAATAAACATTCATTGCATATCTCATAAACTAAAGGAACAACTAAACCTGAATAAATAAACATTCATTGCATATCTCATAAACTAAAGGAACAACTAAGCCTGAATAAATAAACATTCATTGCATATCTCATAAACTAAAGGAACAACTAAACCTGAATAAATAAACATTCATTGCATATTTCATAAACTAAAGGAACAACTAAACCTGAATAAATAAACATTAATTGCATATCTCATAAACTAAAGGAACAACTAAACCTGAGTAAATAAACATTCATTGCATATCTCATAAAGTAAAGGAACAACTAAACCTGAATAAATAAACATTCATTGCATATCTCATAAACTAAAGGAACAACTAAACCTGAATAAATAAACATTCATTGCATATCTCATAAACTAAAGGAACAACTAAACCTGAATAAATAAACATTCATTGCATATCTCATAAACTAAAGGAACAACTAAACCTGAATAAATAAACATTCATTGCATATCTCATAAACTAAAGGAACAACTAAGCCTGAATAAATAAACATTCATTGCATATCTCATAAACTAAAGGAACAACTAAGCCTGAATAAATAAACATTCATTGCATATCTCATAAACTAAAAGAACAACTAAACCTGGATAAATAAACATTCATTGCATATCTCATAAACTAAAGGAACAACTAAGCCTGAATAAATAAACATTCATTGCATATCTCATAAACTAAAGGAACAACTAAACCTGAATAAATAAACATTCATTGTATATCTCATAAACTAAAGGAACAACTAAACCTGAATAAATAAACATTCATTGCATATCTCATAAACTAAAGGAACAACTAAGCCTGAATAAATAAACATTCATTGCATATCTCATAAACTAAAGGAACAACTAAACCTGAATAAATAAACATTCATTGCATATTTCATAAACTAAAGGAACAACTAAACCTGAATAAATAAACATTAATTGCATATCTCATAAACTAAAGGAACAACTAAACCTGAATAAATAAACATTCATTGCATATCTCATAAAGTAAAGGAACAACTAAACCTGAATAAATAAACATTCATTGCATATCTCATAAACTAAAGGAACAACTAAACCTGAATAAATAAACATTCATTGCATATCTCATAAACTAAAGGAACAACTAAACCTGAATAAATAAACATTCATTGCATATCTCATAAACTAAAGGAACAACTAAACCTGAATAAATAAACATTCATTGCATATCTCATAAACTAAAAGAACAACTAAGCCTGAATAAATAAACATTCATTGCATATCTCATAAACTAAAGGAACAACTAAACCTGAATAAATAAACATTCATTGCATATCTCATAAACTAAAGGAACAACTAAACCGGAATAAATAAACATTCATTGCATATCTCATAAACTAAAGGAACAACTAAACCTGAATAAATAAACATTCATTGCATATCTCATAAACTAAAGGAACAACTAAACCTGAATAAATAAACATTCATTGCATATCTCATAAACTAAAGGAACAACTAAACCTGAATAAATAAACATTCATTGCATATCTCATAAACTAAAGGAACAACTAAACCTGAATAAATAAACATTCATTGCATATCTCATAAACTAAAGGAACAATTAAACCTGAATAAATAAACATTCATTGCATAACTTATTAACTAAGTACAGAAAAGGCTAGGTGGTTAATGTTCGATTCCGAAATTGAGCAGTACATCTGCTGCCTGCCTCTGCTGTACCGCTTCCGCAAGGATGTCTCCAAGCCGCTGCAGTGCTGCTGTGTTGGCTTCTAGCGCTGCCTTCAACATGCGATTCTGTTCGCGCAGCTCTGCAACAACTGCCGATTGCGTTGCATTATGTACACGCAATAGCGACATGTGTTCCTCTCGTTTGCCGTGGCGACGCAGTGGTTGCGTGGCCCTCTCTGATTTCTGCGGCTGGCTTTGTGGTTCTGCTGCGCGTTTGGACTGGCCACTTCCGAGACTTCCAAACGTGGCTGAATGTTCTCTGTTAGCATGTCTTCGTTGTCCACATGCATTGTAGAATCCATGGCTGCTTGGGATGAAGGCGGGATTGGGGGAATGGCTGTAATTTGGGAATGTAAAGATTTCAAAAATTCTTATTTCATTTTTTTGAAAATATTTACGTGATGCTTCCATTGGGACTGCAGTTACTGCTGTTTGTGGCAACCCTAAGAATCGCCCATGTGGCGTACCAACTGAGTTATAGCTCATTACAGCCACCGTCTCCTTTTCCATTTCGCTCAGAGGGATTTCGACAAATGGACCGCCTCCAGTCTTCATTCGTGCTGCTGTTTTCAGACTAAAATCTAAAAAAGCGGATAAATACAGATTTGCGAGCATAATATTGTTTAATTTATTTCACCTTTTTCCACTCTCTAGTTTGCCTAATCGGAGAGCCCAGATTATTTAGCACACGTTTTATTCTTTCCCATTCTTTGTCCATAGACTGCTTATTTTCTCCAAATACGGAAGTTCCTGTTGCTAAAGAGGGATTCTCTCCCATTTCCTTCAGCAACTGCATAAATTGGCGCTTGTTAATCTGCAAGATATTACAAACACACAATTGCAATTACAATTACACACAATTTATAAGAAAAATAAACTCCACTCACCTTTTTTTATAGGTTCCATAATAATTGCACAAAAAACAAATATAACAAAACCACACTTTCTGCTCCGATCGCAGGCAAACGTTTGATTTTTTGTGTACGTTGGATTTGACAAAGAAACACGGCGGCGTTTCCATTCTTAAAAGTTACTGAATTCCATTTTCCAGGGCAAACACACAAACAGCGTAGAAAGTATTGTTGTAAGTTGAAAGGAACGGCGATTGCCGTTTCAAAATAAATAACAACCGTCGGCGCACGTTGAGCAGCATTTCGATCAGCAGTTTTATGAAAAACACAAAGCAAAACGAGTGTAAACGTTTCCGTTGAAAGATACAGAATGACGCCATAAGTCATCAAACGAATCCATTAGCAGTTTGTTCCCTAGATAGCACAAATAAAACAAGGAGATTGAAAGAAGATATATTTTAAATTTGTAATTTGTATAATATACTAACTTGCCCGAATTTGGTGGGCTGCCTTCTGTTTGCCCCATTCGCCTACACCGTTCCCCTCACACATTTCCCTATTTTAAATGCTTTAGCACAGAAATGTTCTAAAATACTGTAGGTAGGTAGGTAGGTAGGTAGGAGGTGGCGCCCAACAACGAGCTCGGTGTCGGGCAACAATTAAGGCTGAGGAGCCTCGTTTTGAAACCACCTGAGAGAAACGTGGGGCCTGAAAAAGGTGGAATGGGAGTAGATGCTCGCTAAGAGGGAAGTGTTGTTGGTTTTAAACCCAGCCCGTCAAGTTGAGGAACCTGAGCAGCAGCCTGGGATGGAATCTGGCGACTTCCTCCAGTCCATTGAAGGTGATCTTGCCCCAGGTCGTAAGTCTGGCCCGCATGAGTGCCGGGCATTCGCATAGCAGGTGGGAAACCGTCTCTTTCTGGGAGGTGTCTCCACAGCTGCGGCAGGAAGCGTTGTAGGGCACGCCCAGACGTTCAGCGTGCTCACCAATCGCCCAGTGTCCGGTGATCACACCGACGAGCCTTGCTATGTCCGATCGGCTCCTGTTAATTAGCCATTTCGTCTTGGCCTTGTCATATGTAGGCCAGGACGTCCTGGAAGTGCGGCATGATGGAAGATATCTCCATCTGACGTTGGCTTTATCGCAGAAAACGCGGTATAGTTCACCTTTAAGAGTGTTGAGTGGTTTGTTCATGGGGATTGCGTTGTCCGGCGACATGGCGGCTCCTCGCCTGGCGAGCTCATCCGCTTTTTCGTTGCCGTGGATGCCTCGGTGTCCTGGGACCCAGAGTAGCTTCACCTCCGCTTGACGGCAGAGGTTATTAAGGTCCGTGCGGCACTCTTGCACCACCTTGGAATGCGTGGTTGTGGCCAGAAGGGAGAGAATAGCTGCTTGGCTGTCGGTGGCTATGCTTAGCCTCCTGCCAGTGGTTCGCACTTCTGCTAGTCTCTTACAGGCCTCCCTTATGCCTGATATTTCTGCTTGGAATACACTGGCATAGTCTGGGAGTTTCAGGGATATCTCCATAGTTGGTCTTTGCGAGTAGACGCCTGCTCCTACACCGACATCCATTTTGGAGCCATCGGTGTATACAATGGCATCGCAGTCTTTGGTAAGGAGTTCCGCCCGCCTTTTCCATGCGGATCTAGAAGGAATTTCGGCCTCAAAGCATCTATCGAAGTCGGTAGTTTTTACGATGTAGTCAGTGCTACCGTTTTCCGGCGAGCTGAGAGTCAGGTCCAGACCGTTCCCGTGACCATAGTGTCCGGGACTCCAGTTGCCCGATTCCCTTAGTCGCAGGGCAGCGATGGTTGATGTGAGTTTTATATATAGGTCTATAGGGAGGATATTCAGGATGACATTTAGGGCTTCTGTTGGACAAGTCCTCAGAGCTCCAGTGACCCCCACACACGCCGTGCGCTGTACCCTCCCCAGACGTATAGAGTGAGACTTCTTACTTGAAGCTGTCCACCAGACCAGCGCTCCGTATGCCAGGATTGGCCTGATGATAGCAGTGTACAACCATAGTGTAAGTTTGGGCTTCAATCCCCATAAAATACTGTAGGTAGGTTTAAAATTATTGTAATTTTTGCCACGCCTTCTTGAACCATTTATGGGAGTAATTTTCCAAAATCCGTTCCTGGTGTACCTCTGCATTACAATGCCAATCATCGTGCATTTTTCACTTCCTGCTCCTCATAATTTCCAAATGATGACCTTTTTAAATCTTGCCATGCTCATTTCTACCAGTTAGGAGCGGATTGTAAAACATTCGGTATGTTCAAATCTGCTTCAATGAACCTCACATTGTAAAACCAATTGGCATGCAAAATTTCAACTTTCAAGACTTTGTAGTTTTCACATTATGGCCATTTTAAATCTTGCCACGCTCATTTCGAATACTTAGGGGCGGATTTTTCGAAAATTCACCCGCAATAGTGTACCTCTGCAATACAATGCAAATCACGCTGTAAAAGTTGAGCTTCCTGGTCCTCATAGTTTCCAAATTATTGCCATTTAAAACATTGCCACACCGCCTTTAACTTTTTTCTGGTTTTCTTTCGTACGAACCTGTTTCGGAATGTTACGAACATTTCTTGAAAAAAAAAATTCCTAAGGCGGTGGTCTTTAACTTTTTTCTGGTTTTCTTTCGTACGAACTTGTTTCGGAATGTTACGAACATTTCTTGAAAAAAAAATTCCTAATTTGTCCAGTGGATCTCAAGCACAGATTAATCTCTGGTCTCAAGTGATTCGATGACAAACACAAGACAGTTAATTTTTATATAATGGGTTTTCCAATAAGGACTTGACAACTTTTTTTCAAAATAAAATTAAAACCATTTCAGATATTTATTTTTATAAGGTGTGAATCTAAAACTTTGTAATAATATAATATAATAATTTAGAGCCTTATCGCGTATTTTTAAACGCAAACGCAAACTCAAACGCGACTCAAACGCAATGCGTTCCAAATGGTATGATCAAACTTTTTCGAGTAGACTGAGGAGAAACAGTTTCAGTTTTGAGGAGAAACACAAAGGTAAACAAACTTTACTTAGTCTTGCAGACTTCCCCTGCTTGCAGAGCACAAAGAGTTACCATGCATGAAGCATTTTTAGCATTTTTACAAGTATTTTCAGGAATCCCAATGAATTAGTGCTATAATTGATGTATGGCAACAATTTGTACAACAAAAGCAAATCTGATAAGCCGCACACAATGTTTACATATTGATATTGTGTTTATTATTGTGTGCTCCTTATGTGAGAGTGTATATAGCAGCAATATTCCCTGCAGAAAAAATGCAAACTAGTTCGCAATAATAAGTAGTTCGCCACTAGAGAAAACGTAGTTGTCGCCGAACTAGTGCAAAGGGAATGCAGAAGCTCACCAATTTCATTATCAACGATGACGAAAATCGTTGTAATGTTCCCTTTAAAATTGCGGTATTTTTAAAGCTTCCTCGAAACGAGTTTTGTTTTATTTCATGTGTTCAGTGTTTGCTGCGAAATTGAAGTACAAAGTGGTGCATAATTTTAAAAGCCAACTTCATTCGAACTCATTGGAAAAAAGTAAGTAAAACAACGTGAAAATATTTATTTATTTAACAACGTGAAATAATTAATTATAAGAAAAAATATTATATTAATTAGATCAACAAGATGAAATCTGTGTTAAATGCTAATATCTGCATAAATCTAAAATATGTTTTCGACTATGAAATTGCCTTAAATTATAACCTGAATGGAACGCATGGCAAGAAGCGTTTAAAGGATTTCAAGAACCTGTACGATGTCATCATAGGTACTAATTATCTATCTTTCTATCTATTTGTATATATAGTTTTTATATGTATATTAATTTCAGATGATCTCCGGAAAAACTCTTTAGGAAAGCGTTGCAGTTAATGAAAAAAGGCACTTTATATTGAAAATATTCAATAATTCGTTTTGAAATATAATGAATATCTGTATGTATACTAAAATATAATAAAAATTGTGAAATGTTAAACTAACAGCAAATTTTTTAGATTTAAATAAATTTATACAATATAATGTAGTAAACAAATATATGCCCTAGTTCGGGAGGGTACTAGTTACTCCAATGGTTCAAAAAGGAATGATTTTCACTAGTTTAAATTTAACTAGTTCAGGAACTAGTGCATAGGTAATGCAGAAGTGGTTAATTTGTACCTCCAATGACATCTCCATTGAAAATTCGCCAGTTCTCGCCACGTAAAGTAGATTACAGACGAACTAGTAGTGACCCGCAGAAACTAGTGAAATGGATAGTTCTGTACTAGTGGATTTTGCTGCAGGGTTCCTTGTGCGATTACCAGAGCGCAGCGTCATAGCGTGGAATAAAATACGGGGATACTCAGAAGAGGGACAATTCGGATATTTTACTTATGCCGAAGCTTCAGTAACTCGAATATTATTTGTTACTTATGTATGTGCATTATTTTATTTTATATAATGAACAGGTTTATGACGAACTACGCATGAAAAAATAAGTTTTTCTGGATCTTTTGGAGAAGGTAGCGCCGTGCATAAAAAAAATTGTATGAGCCACTGTTCAGAATCACACCAAACGCGAGCATTTTGCGATCGTCTGGTTTGAGAGACTTTTTCCACGAAATAGCACATCCATCATGCCACAAATACGTAGTGAAGTCTGCTAAGCATGTAAATTACCAACAAAGCTGCGTTTGCCTTTGGTTCCGCGTTTCGATTGCGTTTGAGAGGTTTACAAATTTTTCTCTCTCAATTCTTCGAAAAATACGAAAAGCACAAAACAAAATGCGAAATAAACGCAACGCGAAAAGATACACGATAAGGCTGTTATCTTTACTATCTCACAATTAACTATCATAGTTTAGTATGTATGTATAATTGTATCCAAGGGGTACCATCAAAGACTACACGCAGAAATGTCGTAAAATACGTTGCCAATTTCACTAACACTAGGATTAAAAAATTGTGATTTGATGCAAAGAATTTTTACTTCGTTGCAAAAAATTGGTACTTCGCCGAAAATAAATTGATCGCATGTACGCATGCAAATCTGTTTTTCGGGAATTTTTTTCCGAAACGTCAAAACAAATAATTAAAAATATTATGTTGTTTATATGAGCAAAATGTTCATATATAAAACATAACTCCGTTTTTTATAATAATAATGAATTTATATTCTATATATTCTTCTATATTTTACACAGTATTTGTTGTTTATATCTAATATTTATTTGGGACAAATTCAACAAATAAATACAACTAAATTTAATTAGATTTTTATTTGTTCTTAAAAATAAAGTTGCTTGTAGCAAATCCTCTTTCATAGTGGATGCATCCATGCTGTTAGGATATTGTGGAGGAAGGGCGTTGGCTTAGAAAGGATAATTATGCATTAGTTAAGGGAGTTGACTTTTTGTTTAGCGAGTCACGCTGTATTAGTTTGGCCACCAGGCCTTGCTTTGTTTGACTTTTAAGCGAGCCACCCTATGTTTTTAGGTTTGGCCACAAGGGCGAATTTAATGCTTTGGTTTATAAAGCGAACCCCGCTCATGGTATATGGCCAATATGCCGCACTTACTTTTGTAGGAAAGGAATGTCCTGTTTAAGTGCTGGATTTACAAGAAATGATTTTATTCTGGCTTTCGTCGTCTTTTTATACATAATAGACAGCATGGAATTTGTTGGTGTTTGGATGGTTTGCTTCGCGGCAGAGACTATGTTTGAATAGATTTTTGTTGGATACGTTAAATATTTAGTAAATACATTTAATAAGTAATTCTAATATATTTTATACATATTCCTATTACAAATTTTTATTATGTATGTATTAAGTAATGTATTAGAAAAACATTAATTGAGAGTTTTGCTGGAAATGGTTAACCCTTTCTGCGAGCTCGTTACGAATATATGCAATAAATTTTGCAGGTAGGCATTTGAATACATATGTACATGTACATATGAATCGAAGGCAAATTTGTATATCGGCCTTGAAAATAATTACTTTTGGAATGAAAAAGGTTTGATTATTAGAGGGAAAACAGGTACCAAAGTTTATTAAGTCCGTCGGATAATAAAATTGAAGAATGTAACGCGGCACAATCTGTACTTTGAATCGGGGAGCAAATATTCCCAATTAATGTTTTTCTAATACATTACTTAATACATATGTACATAATTCATAATAAAAAATTTATAATAGGAATATGTATAAAATATATTAATATAGAATTACTTATTAAAAAAAAACAATTTTCTTATTAATATTTTTACACATTAATATTTTACGTATTTACTTCTACAAGTTTCCCTCACACCCCACAACTTGCAAAATTAATTTTAATTCATCGTATACCAAATCCAACAAAAACATATTCATACGAAACACAAACAAAACTTCATTTTCAAGCAATTGTCTCTGCCGCGAAGCGAACCATCCAAACACCAACAAAACACATGCTATTCAACTCTGTTCCGCTGCTTTTTTCGATCCTGCGTCGAAATTATTTTCATCTTCAAAGATCGATTCTTTGCATGCGCAGCCTTTTTTTCATCACCGAAGATCGTTTTGGTACGAAAGCCGAAGTTTTCTCATCTTCTGCGATCGCTATTCGTCAACAAACGAAATGTTTTCAACTTGAGGGATCGAAATATTTGAAGATAAGAATTTTTTTCATCCCAAGTGATAGTTTTGTTGGAAGATCGAAATTATTTTCATCGTGAGCGATATTTATTTTTTTGAACGAAGATGAAAAAAGATATTTATCAGTGAGGATGGAAATATTTTTATCTTCAGTGAGGGATATAAATTGAGCGATATAAAAAAGAAACGTTTTCCGAACCCTGAAAAAATGTAAATTCTATGTTTTATTTAATAATATAAATAAAATGTACTTTTATGAACACATTTACAAAATATGTATTTATTTATTAATTGCAAAATAAAAAAAGAATGTTAATAAGTATAAGCCACCACCATCGCCATCCAAGAATGATAGGAAAAAGTTTTGTAACTGGAGTAACTGCGCTGGCAGATTTTAATGCACGCTCTGGACAACAGTATTCGAAACCAAATGACTATGCTATTATTATTCAATTATTGATGAATTATGCACTAATTGCTTCGTATATTTCTATAGTATATCGTTATTATTTCTAAAACCGAGAAATTAATGTAAAACATAAAATTTTACGGCAATTTACAATTTTGTATACAAAATGTATACAAATTTGACAGTTCAACTATATTGGTTGTCTATTGTGACGTAGATGCGCAGAAGAAAACAGTTTTGAACGCTGTTCGGCGTAATCTTCTATTCTATTATTTTTGATATAAGCCGTTGTTTTTTAGTTATGACAACAAAATTTCATTTCTGGGTATAGAGTAATTTCGTCTGTTGATACGCCAAATATGGGCGCGATTCGCCCGCTTTTAGGTTATACAGGCAAAAGAGGGTCTTAAATGGTTATATTGTTAAATATGTAATCTTCCTGAATCAAACTTTATATAACAACTTCTTTTCTAATAAAACATTATTACAGCAAAACTGGGCGCGGTCCGCCCAATTTTACACTGTTTATACAGCATAGCTCATGAAAACAAATTTATTACCACGGAAATAAATCTTAAATTTGAACACAATAATAAAACTACTAAGCCAATTATTTTGTTTTGAAAACGGGTAACGACCACGCCCACTATTTGTACCCGTTTGTGATTAAATGTGATTATAAGATAGCTTTCCTTATAAACACATATTTCTGCTAGTTTTTAAGATATGACACTAAACTTTCAATATCAAGCGACATTATTATATTTTACGTTGCAGAAAATGGGCGTGGCGCGCGTACTTTTAGGTGACATGGACGGAAGGGTAATATGGCACAATCGTCCTACATAAATCCTTATATAAGTCTGTAATTTTATGATATGTTATCAATTAATATGAAATTTTGTATAAATATTCTTTGTTCGGATTTGTAAACGAGCAAATAAAACGAATATACGACATATAGAATCAATTTATAATAAAATTCCTTGGTATAAAACCTTAATTCCTAAAATTCCTAAAAATTCCTAAAAACTTTTAAGGTGTAGGGTATCTAAGATTCAGCCAGGCCGAATAAAGCTTTCTTACTGGTTTCAAGCTGTTTGTCTACAGTAAATAAAAACTCCTCAGTAATGGGTTCATCACCGAAATATGGAAGAGGGTTAAGGCAAGTGTCCAATTTAGGTAACTTTAAATAAAGCCATCCACATACATAGCTAAATGCATTTTTTTGCAAAAAGTTCAACTCCTCCGATGAAAAATTTACCTGAATATTTGAAATTAAAGAGCTTTCTGGTCTCGGTTGGCTCTGAAATTCCTCTCAAAAAGGGTCCTGCGGGCTATTATATTCGCTGACATTTAAGAAATCTAGCCTAGGAGTTTCGTTGTTCTCAAAATTGGTTAAGGATTCGCAATTCCCTCTGACTACAACGTCAAGATAATCAAAACCCCAATGTTTTTGAAATAATCGACAGAACATGTCGGAAGTTATTCTACAAGAGTTTCCTCCTCCTTTCCTGATTTGTCCAAAAAATGTTCTAAGCTATCTTGACAGTTTTCTAGTTTTAATATAACTGAATCCCTTGCTCGAAAGATGATCCCACAAACGTAGCAATGCATTTATATTACCTAGCCAGCCCTTAATAAAACAAAATTTTGCCGTAATGTCTACTCCTGCGATGTTTTCTACCTTCATGCTGCGTAAAAGTTCTTTAGCTTTACTTAAGAAGGCCCTCTGTTCCGGTGAACCGCAAAACGCTTTTTTAGAAGGACAAGCAACTTCAGTTGTGTAACTGTTAAAGTGATTGAATAATTCGTCGAAAAAAATTATAAACTGAACTGTATTTGGTGTTGTAGGCTTTTGAAATATCCAGAGCTCCAGAACTGTATAAACTATTCATACCTGATGCAACTGTATTACTTAAAATTTGTGAAAAACAGACATTTTTTGAAAATGTGATGGTTTTATATGAGCGGCTTATTGGGAGTTGTGAGTCAATATTATAGAAATGAACTATATCATTCCAGCTAACCCGACCATTATTAAATGTTTTATATTATAATATTATAATATTTTTTGAATACAGTTGCGACTACTTTTCAACAGGTGAGGTGGATCGTGAAAAAATACAATTTCTTCACCATTCACTTCGAAATATGGATGTCTTCTGAAACTCCAACTAAACTTGCAAATTTTACAAAATTAGATCCCTGGTCGCAAACAAAATGGCATGGATGTAAATTAATTTGTTGGAAAATTGATGCTTAATGCAATTATTTTTAATTGGTCCTCATATTGGTAATCCCTGAATGGCACTATCTAGTAAAGGCTGCCCATTTTTACTGCTATTAATCTGTACATTTAATTTTCTATTTTCTAAGCTAAGAGCCTCATTTTCTAATCCGATTTTTTTTTATTTTTACCTCCTGCTCTGATATTAAACCCCTTAATTCAATGTTACGTTCTACTAACTTTTTTTCCTAGGAGTGTTCTCAGTCAAACTTTTACAAGTTTGGACTTGGCTATCAGAGAAAACGGATAAAACTGAACTACCTGAAGGGATGTGGGAACTACTAGGCAATAAAGTTTTACGAACCTCTAAATTTTTTGTTAATTTTGAATCTGGGAGAGCATCGCTTTCTAAAAGATTCCCTAAATACATATGTTTACAAAAGTGTTGACTGCATGCATGTAAGTACTTAGAAGTTGGCCCTATTACTCCAAGTCTGCGGGGCCATTCCTTCCTCCTATAAAAAAATTTACGTTTATTGAAAATGAAAATGAATTTCTAAAATTCGTGTTAGAGCTATCGTTGCGAACTGTGTCCGATTTTGTTGTTGCGCTCATTAAAACAACAAAAACAAGAACAATGTATAATTAACCTACATAATTATAACAATAATAAAAAAGTAGTATATTTTTTGATCACGATCGGTGCAAGATTTCGAAACAGCATTTTACAACGCGCAAAATGATAAGCGCCAAAACAGTTCGCAACGGAAAAGCTTTTCCGAGAATTCATATTAACACATTAATAACAAATTTTAACACTACGTATAAAAAAAGGAAATGCATTCTGCCCAACAGCAGTTCGTAATTTTTTAATGGCAAATGCAAACTTTTACGTAACAGACAATTTTATTATCCGTTATATTCGTTTCAAAGCTACTGATTATAACGACTTACCGTCCATACTCCTTGACCTCGTCGGGAAACTTGTGGGTCTTAATACCTGGAATATTGCATTTCAGAACACATGTGGCTATTGGCTAGTGGCTATATAATTTATAATTTTTTAAGCACAATTATCTTCAGAATTACTTATCTCTCTAAACAACTGATTGGAATTGTCTGTGTTGAATTTTTCTTCAATGTTAGTGATCTCAGTTCATCTTGTTTTATTATTCTTAAATGTATACATTAATGCTCCCGAAAACTGATTACAAATATCATAAAAACCTACATATTTTCATAATTAGCATTTATAAAATACAAAAACTATGTCTTCTATATATTAAGTAAAAAAATTGTCTGTTTATGGAATAAAATAACTATAAATAAACATTTTGTCAACATGAAATTTCATCCAAGTTCGACAACTGGCATCCCAATAATTACCATCAAACGTAAAATGTTGGAATCTCTTTCGGCTAAAAATACGTGTGGTAGGTTAAAAACAGCTGATTAATTTTGGGAAATGAGCAATTTTTATGAAATTTAACTTCGTTTTACTTGCAAAATATTTAATATTGCGCAACTATAAGACTTAAAAATGGTTCCCTGATTATTTCTAGAAGCATGCATAGGTTTTAAAATGTCTCCTTGGTCTTTTTTACAAATTTAAAAAATTATATTTCTGCCTTATTTCTATGAAGAAGAACAAGAGTTGCATTCCTCTCTCAAAATGTTTTTCTGAATTTTGTAAACAAACTCCCGAGTAGTCAAAATTCACTCCCGAGTTGTCAAAATTACATGCGTTTTGTTTTTGTAATCTACACCAGCCAAGACTGATTTCACCAACACATTCAAAGCAAAGAAAGTGTTTCCAGTCTTGTAGCAAAGAATATACAATATATAGAAGGCGCATCTCATACGAATTTTTGAACAGTAAAATTTGTGTTGTGGACGTAGCCGTACGTCCATGTTGCGCAACATTGAGTAGTTTTTTGTGTTGCTACGCATTTTCTCTATTCTCCTCTCATTGTTTGATAACTTCGCGTCAATTTCGTGCTATTTGCTTCTCATTGCCATTGCTTTGTTTATGTATAAATACAAATCGGGTTCGCTTGTATTCCTTCATAAATGATTATGCGTAAGAAGAGTTGATCGATAGAATCTTGTATGTCAAAGGAGGTGAGAATGAAACGATGAAATTGTTGGTAAAAGCAGCGGTTGAGGGAAGAAGGGAATTTGACTTCTTTTTCCTTTCCAATACCAATTCAGGTGCTTACGTCTGTCGGTCTTTTGATTTGGATTTTTTTTTCGCTTAAGTAAGGGAAGTTAAGTTATTAAGTAAAGGAATTTTGTTTTTTGTAACATTTTGCCGGCTTAATAAACTGTTTATTATTTTAAATTATATTTATTATTAAATGAGGTTATTGGTTATTGTTATTTTATATGTATAAAATTATAAAATAATTGTTGTACCAATATTTCGTTTTATTGACAATGCTTCCTTAATAGAACTAAAATCATAAATATTAAAAATTTTAGTCTTTAATTTAATTTTAATAATGGTTTTGGACACTACAATAACAAGGTAAATTCATACACGGTCAGACAGAAGCACTTCAGTTGTTACTACAAAATAACAAGCACAAAGTCGATCTTCCGATTCCTTCATACTCATAAAAAATAGAATTCATACATAATATAAATATTTTCTCTGAAATATTTCCATTCTTTCATTTTTTATTTTTGCTTCCATTAACTTTTTATTTTTACTCGAATAAGGTATTAAAGGTGAAGATATGCCGACTAAAGTATTCTTCTTCTTAATTATTCTGCCTATACAAATTCTTCAACAGCACGCTATGCTCACAACCTAGATCGTGCCAGCGCTTCACAAAGGTTGGACATCGAAGAAGAAGCAGAATAAAACTACGAAAAGCAAAATTTCTTTCAAAAACCTCAAAATGCAAAATTTAAAACAAATCCAGACGGACGGACGGCGGGACATGGTTGTCATTGTAAGAGAAGCAAAAGAAGACGAATCGCACCGTTCTTCTCATCGCCCGCTGTACTCCACAAATTGATCGTTTCTTTCTTTCACACTTTACTTGGCATGCGAGTGCTAGATCGATCTCTTCTTACGCATATTCGCTTAAATTGTTAGTGCAAAATAACAGAAGCAAAGTCAATCTTCCGCTCCCTTCATACTCGTTAAAAAGATCTTCCGAACCCCTCACTCATTAGGAGATCATTCAATTTTGCTTTGTTATCAGCGCTGAGAAAACCGAAGCATGGCAACGAGAGTAACTTTGCGAGTAGTGAAGCTGTTTTCACTCATTTGTTTACACCCGCTGCCTGCGACCGACCGCATCTGTTTTGAAAAATTTGAAATTTGGAGTCATGTGTCTTCTATATTATTACATATTCTTTGCTTGTAGTCTTTGGCTACTGACAAAGAATATACAATATATAGAAGTCGCATCTCATACGAATTTTTGAACAGCAAAATTTGTGCTGTGGACGTAGCCGAACGTCCATGTTGCGCAACATTGAGTAGTTTTTTGTGTTGCTACGCATTCCCTCTATTCTCCTCTCATTGTTTGATAACTTCTTGGCGATTTCGTGTTATTTGCTTCTCATTGCCATTGCTTTGTTTTTGTATAAATACAAATCGGGTTTGCTTGGTGTCGTTCATAAATGATTATGCGTAAGAAGAGTTGATCCATGCCGCAATGTATGCCAAAGGAGTTGAGAATGAAACCAAAGAATATGTAGTAATTTGTAGTATATTGTATATTCTTTGATGAAACGATCGAATTGCGTATAAAAGCAGTGGTTGAGGGAACAAGGGAATTTGACTTCTTTTTTGGTTCCTGTACAATAAAAAATCAAGTGTTTAGGTCTGTCGGTCTATCAAGCATGGATTTTTTTCTCTTTATTATTTTTCGTTTATTAACGGAATTTGGTTTTTTGCAACGTTTTGCCGGCATGATATTGTTATTATTAGTATTTTAAATTAGGTTGATTATTAAATTAGGTTATTGTTAATTGTTATTTTATATGTATAAAATTATAATATAATTGTTGTACCAATATGTGTTATTGGTAATTGGATACATTGAGCTCAATGCAGGGTTGATTGCGTTTTATTGCCAGCCCATAGGCAATGCTTCCTTAATAGAACTAAAATCATAAATTTTAAAAATTGTAGTCTCTAATTTAATTTTAATAATGGTTTTGGACACTATATTAACATGGTAAATTTATAGACGGTCAGACAGAAGCACTTCAGTTGTTACTACAAAATAACAAGCACAAAGTCGATCTTCCGATTCGTTCGTACTCATAAAAAATCGAATTCCTACATTAACTTTTCCATTCAATTCCACTTACTCCATTAACTTTTTATTTTTACTCGTATAAGAGTAGTGGTTATATGGCGGTTCTGGGACAAAGGAAACGTGGGAGCCACTGGGAGCGGTATTTAGGAGTGTGTCTTTGCTAAAAATTGGGTTGTGCCTTTGCTATAATTTGCATTGTGTCCTTGCTGAAAGCATAGTTTTAGGGGTTTTTAAATGATTATTGCGTTTTTAGTAGTTTAGGATTGTGTCTTTGCTAAAATATGGTTTTCGGGGTGTTTTCTAGGGTAATTTTCTGTCTTTTAGCCGATAGGTTTGTAACTATGCTATCGTCCACCAGATGGCCATCGTGAATAAGTGCTTTGGAATGTTCATTTCGGCTTGTGTCTGTGATATTGACTTAAGTTTTTTGTCTTTTAGCCGATAGGTTCGTAACTATGCTATCGTCCACCAGATGGCCATCGTGAATAAGTGCTTTGGAATGTTCATTTAGGCTTGTGTCTGCGATATAGGCTTAGGAATGCCGATCGTTTGCTATACCGAAGTAGATGGCGCTAGTGGAAAGTTTTTAGTGTAGCATACTTTTTTAGTCTTTTTTACTAATTTCTCAGTGCTAGGAATGAATTTGTGATTTTGTCTTTGGTGTGAATAAATAGGGAAGAAAAAAGCGTAGCATACTTTTTAGACTTTTTATATGACGTGTGTTTGGTATATCGGTAAAGTACTAAGCTATTGTAGAAGTCAGAAGTTTTGCTATGTGGTTGTTGTTGTTGTTATTTATTTTAGGGTATGATTCGCCCGCAGTGTGATAGCAGATTTGAAGATCAAGTGTTTTGTATGTATTATTATAATTTATAACTTATATATTTATTTATATTTATATATTTATTTATATTTATTTATTTATTTATTTATAATTATAATCTTTTTTCTTTTTAATTTTTTAATTTTACTATGTGGTTGTTGTTGTTGCTATTTATTTTAGGGGATGATTCACTTCGGTACTTTGATCGCCAGCTGCAGCAATCTGGCTCCGAAGTTCTGTGGAATTTCAATTAAATAAAGTCGTAAATTAAGGTTCGGTTGACATTTTAATGGGATAACCTTTTTTTATCAGCACCTGCACTATGAGGCGTGAGTGTTTGGGTACACAGTAGTAATTTCGGGGCTTTGATCACCTGTTGTGTGATAGTAGGGAAACATGCACGTGTTTGCGGTCGACCTTTTAAGGGATAATCTACAGGCGGTCGGACGGAATAGTCGAAGCTGTTGTTGTAGGAGTTTTCCTTGCTGTGTTGTGGTTGTTAATTCATAGACACGTGATAATTTGGGTACGCCGACCACCTGCTGTGTGTGTGTGTGTGTGTGTGTGTGTGTTTGATTGTTGCATCGCTTCAACAAAGGTGTACTTATCACACTCTTGGGACCCTTTCCCTTTCCGTGGGAAAAAAATATTCGAAGCGTGCACGTGTTTCTCATTCACATGGTTGTATATGCATGAAATTTTGAACATGATCGTACATGCACTAATTCTATTCTTTGTAAACTCAATATGTTTTAATTTTCGGGGGAAAGCTGTTAGAAAATACTTTTGATACGCTATAAGAATAAAAATGTCCCATCAATATAGATTGGATTGTTGATGAGTAGACATGGATAAAGTAAATATTTCCTTATTTTTGAAGCAAGTTCACGAATTTCTAATTAAACAAAGAGAAGCATTGTTGGATGAGCATTATGATGAAATTCTGAAATGCTACATCAAATTAAGCCGTTGCGAGCATGAAATTATAATACAATCAAATCATGGACATCACTATAAATCTTGTTGTTGGGCTTCAAACGAATGTTTCGATGGACCAGACACTTGTGCATGCTACATGGTGGAACGTGTTATTTATAGAATCAATAAATTAATGTTATTGTATTCCAGATTAAATAAAATCTAAATTAAATATAAAAAATTTTTTGTCCAAATAAAAACAAATTTATTTAAAATTTATAAACTCTTTTTTATTAATATATTTTATTTATTTACACAATATAGTTTATATCTTAAAAATACATGTTGGTTTCCGGAAAGTCCACCATCACCTCCAGACGAAAATTATCCTTGTTTGCCGTCATTATCTTCGTTAGATAGTAGGATCCGTTTGAAAATTCTGTTATAGTTTCGTCGCTGAGGTTGTTGAATCTTGGCGGCAGAAAAACGATGCTGTCGTCCACTTCCATTAGAATCCGCTCGCCATATTTTGTTTTGGTCTTGCGAACAGTTTTTATATTATAGCTTCTATTCGGCTCCATGTTTTTAATACTTAGCACGGTCTTCAACGTATAATTCCTCTCGTTGTCTATGCAGACTTCGAATGTATTTTAAGTAGTGTAGATAGTAGTAGTAATAATAGCAATAATTTAGTTAGTAAGCATATACCTGTGGCCTTTAGTTATAACATTCATTGTAGTTATGACAATAGTTTAAGTAAATTTGTAATTTATTCGGGGGAGGATGCTCCCACAAAATTCGTAGAATTTTTAGTTAGGGATATTTTAGATTTATATTATAAGTATTTGAGTGTTATAACACCGATGGCCTCCTTAACTCCTCAGCAGTCAATGCATCAAATTCAATGCAAAAACTGCCATATTTGCAATTTGGAATTGGGTGCAGACAGAGTGGCGGATCATTGCCACCTTACTGGACAATATAGGGGTCCTGCCCACAATAGCTGCAACCTACAATTCCAAATTGCAAGTTTTGTCCCCATATTCTTTCATAATTTTTCCGGGTATGACTGCCATTTGTTCATCAAGGAATTAAATTTAATTGATGGGGATATAAATGTGATTCCTATGAACAAGGAGTTATACGTCTCTCTTTCAAAGCATATCAGAGTTAGTGAGAAAAAGACAATTGAGTTGAGATTTTTAGATTCCTTCCGGTTTATGGCCGCAAGTTTGGATGACCTAGCATCAAATTTAACAGCGTCAGACTTCCACACAATCCACCAAATGTATCCAAGCAATAATGAATTTAGTCTTTTAACAAGAAAAGGTGTATTCCCGTATGAATACCTAAATTCATTAGAGCGACTTGAAGAAACTTCTCTTCCTTCTCGAGAGGAATTCTTCAGTCGCTTAACAAACAAGCAATGTTCGGTTGACGACTATGAACACGCCGTTAAGGTTTGGCAAACATTCAATTGTCAAACTCTTAACGACTACATGCTTTTATATCTGAAAACGGATGTTCTTATTTTAACAGACATTTTTGAAAATTTCAGGAAAGTCTGTAAAAATATTTATGAGTTGGATCCATGCCAGTATTACACTGCCCCAGGTTTATCCTGGGATGCCATGCTGAAAACCACTCAAATAGAGCTAGAGTTGTTTACAGATATAGACATGTATATGTTCGTACAGAAAAGTATAAGGGGAGGCATTGTCCAGTGCTCTAAGAGGCATTCAAAGGCTAATAACAAATATATGGTGGATTATGATTCCAATAAGCCATCAGAATATTTGATGTATTTGGATGCCAATAACTTATATGGCTGGGCAATGTCGCAATATCTCCCTTATGGTGGTTTTGAGTGGATTCCAAACGCTGAAGAATTTGATGTACAATCAATCCCCGAAAATTCATCTTTCGGCTATATTCTGGAAGTAGATTTAATTTATCCAGCTAATTTGCATGACGCTCACAATGATTTACCATTTTGCGCAGAAAATAAAAAATCTCCAAATGGTAAATTTGCGAAGCTGATAACTGATTTAACCGACAAGACTGCTTATACAATTCACTATAAGAATCTTCAGCAATGTCTGAAGAATGGTTTAAAGCTTTCTAAAATTCATAGAGTTTTAAAGTATAAACAGTCTTGTTGGTTAAAACAGTATATCGATCTCAATACTCATCATAGAACCTTGGCTAAGAATAATTTTGAGAAAAATTTCTTCAAATTATTGAATAATGCCGTATATGGAAAGACAATGGAAAATGTTGACAAGAGGAAAGATGTAAAAATTGCAACTGAATGGGAGAGTAGAGGAAGACGTTTAGGAGCTCGCGCATTGATTGCTAAGCCCAATTTTCACAGTGTATCATACTTCACTGAAGATATGGTGGCAATTCAAATGAGTAGAGCTCGATCCGTCTATAATAAACCTATTTACTTGGGGTTTGTTGTGTTGGAATTGTCAAAGTGGAAAATGTATGATTTCCACTATGATTACATGATTCCTAAATTCACAACAAACCTCAAGCTAAATTATATGGACACAGACTCCTTTATTTACTCAATTCGTTGTGATGATTTTTATGTTGATATTCGGGATGATATCGATTCGAAATTCGATACTTCCGAATATCCCTCCAACAATTCTTTCCGTATACCGCAGAAAAATGCCAAGGTTCTGGGTATGATGAAAGACGAGAATAAAGGACAAATTATGAAAGAATTTGTAGGTCTGCGCTCGAAAATGTATTCCATCGATGTTTTTGACTGCAGACCTATAAAGAAGGCCAAAGGTGTAAAGGCCACCGTATTAGATAAGTTAAGTCTTAGTGACTATAAGCATTGTTTAATTAATAAGAGTATAATTTATGGAGACATGTATATATTTAGATCTAAGCTCCATAATATATATACTCAACATATTCATAAGATAGCTTTAAGTTCAATAGATGATAAGCGGTATATTAAGGTAGATGGTATCCACACTTATGCGTGGGGCCATTATAAGATAGATGTAATTAATGATTTAGATTTAAGCAACGATGAGGAATTTTTTGAAGATTTAGATTTTTAAAATTTCTTCATCAAATCAAAAACAAAATTTATAAATAAAACAAACAAATGTATATATTTAATTCCTCATCAAATCAACAAAATTTGTAAATAAAAACAAATATATATACATATTTAATTCCTAAAAATTTGTAAATAAAAACAAATATATATGTATATACATATTTAGTTCCTCATGAACTTTAAAAAAAAAAAAATTTGTAAATAAAAAAGACATGTATATTTAAATTTTAAAATATTTCTTTTATTTCAAAAAATGGATACAATTTCTTAGGACTAATACATTTTAAGATACAATTTTCAGTGTATGTATGACATCGTACAGAAGTTGGAAAAGTTTATATAATGTTAGGTTGAAGCAACTTAGATAATTTTTTTAATTTCACCGGTAACTGGCGTATATTCAAAGATTCTATCGTGGATGAGCACACAGTATGCAGATGTCCCAGCCGGAATGTTCTTCAATGTTTTGAATTCAATCCTAATATCAATAGGTCCAGTTTTTATTGCTTCGTTCTGATGTGTTACATCCAAAACTATTATCGGAGCTTCATCTTTAAATTGCTCACGTAGCAGCAGAGGTTGTGGTTCACGCATAAAATAACTTTGTTGGAATTTAGCATACATATCATATAGGATAGCATAACGATCACTGTCGAATTTCAGATTAAGATCATCGTAGGGATACGTATCCGAGTTAAGATGTACTTTTATATCGGTTAGATCACAATGCTTAAAATTGTTATCTTTCCTAAAGGCAATCAGAATAAAGCGTGGTCTCTCATTTTGTGCTGCTAGCTTTACATTCCACAAATGATTCGTTCCTTGAGTAAGAGACGGATTAAAATGACAATCCCAACTGCGAAATGATATTGTTAAAGGTTGGGCACTCTGAATGGTTTTGAAAATTTTCAATTTTGTATAATCAGCCAATTTTATATGTGAAATTTTCCATGTGATGTTTGTTAGATGTAATTGTAATTTTTCATTTGCAGTAATCGAGTATACAGCATTTTCATCTGACTTGGAGCGTGATAAAATTAGCTCATGTTTAGAATTTACCAGAATTTTATTAAAGTCTTCAGCAAATCCGAGCAGATTTTTTAACGGCATACAGAAATTGAAATATCCGCTTTTTACTTCCAGTTCTTCATCAAAAAACCAGCCGGCATTTTTCAACATGTTGCTCTCATTCGTGTTCAGAGAAACATAATTCTTCATTGCAGTTGTTACACCCAAATGTCGGGTGCGATCAATTTCCATTCCATTAAGCTCATAGCGAATCTCATCAAACAGATATGCAAGGAAATTATTTCTCAGTTTACCATTTTTGGATAGTGTTCCATTTTCTAAAGTGACAAATCCTTCGATATAAATATAACTCTCACTGGGCAAAACATAGAGATCTTGGTTTTGAATTGAAATTCTAATTTCATCGTTGTTTTTAAATGATTGCAAATACGGTGAATAGCTGTGATAATCTTTTTTAATAATACTATCATCGTAAATCGGTTTTTGTGTAACAGTTAGTATACCACTCATTATTTCTGTTTTAATACAAGTCCCAGCGATTTTAAAAATTTTTTGTTCTTCGTTGTTAATGTCCTGCCTTTATTTGTTGATTGAGGATCCTTTAATCTTGATTGTTCAACCGCCAATGTAGGAATGATTGAAGATTCATGGGCGAGTGTGTTTTTATTGTAAATAATCATATTAATCGAGAGGTTTTAAATGAAGTCTTAAAGTTATTGTTTCTCCACAAAAATTAATTAATTTTCCGCTTTGATTGACAACCTTAACTGTGACCGAACTTATCTGTTTGGTGTTTACTGGTAAATAGATGACATTTTTCGGAATTTCGTCTATTTTATATCCAGAACTAACCATCACTGCAAACATATGAATTGTATGCGCTGGTTCGTTGTTAATATATGAACCGACCACAATGTTGCACTCAAGGTGTATTGCAGATATATTCGTTATATTCAAAGGTAAGTCTGATGCATGTGATTTTCCTGCTTCCAACTCAATATTACTGAAGCCCAATAATGAACCAATTGTGCGCCCCTTATTAAAATAAATGATATCTTTGCTGGATTCTACAACTGCTTGAAGTGTATTGCGATTTGCAAATATTTTTAGGCTTTCAGCAGGCTCTAACTTAGTATATTCCTCTTTAATATAATCAGCAATATCATCGAGTTCATATGAACCAACTGGAATTTCAATGATATGATTACCTATGTGAAACAAATTGTTGTCGACATCAACGTTAGGTATAGAATTGTAGCTGTGGAAATCAACGAGACCACACACATAGTTTCTGTCCAATTCTATAGGTGGAAAGTAATCTGCTGTAAGAATTGACTCGTTACCGCTCAGATTAAGTGTTATAGACATCTCGAATGTTAAGAAAGAAATGAAATTAAAAACTTGAATAATGTGGTTTTATTTAAAAAAATTTATTTAATTCTAAAATACAAATACATATAAAAAAGAATAAAAAATACAACTGCATTTTTAGAGTATAGCATTATTGTTAATCCAAGAGTTATGATCATTCGAAAATCCCAACCATTTAACAAGACATCTGCTTCCTTTGGTTTTGAGAATTTTTTCTACGAGGTATGTATTCGGATATCTTGTCTTCTGTAGCTCACTTTCATAGAATCCACCTTTAACGGAATTGCCTTGATAGTCCTCCAAAATATATGTTGTTGGATTCGTGATTTGTATAGTCTTTATTTTGAAAATTTCTGTTGTCCAGTTCGGTGTATAGCCTTTCTCAAAAATGTGCTTATATTTACTGATTCTCACAAAGTCACCCTTGCGGAATTTGGGTTTATTGAAAATTTTTAGGTTATTATATGCAGTCTTTAATAGAGAGGTTTCATTGGAAGCGTTAACATTCTCAGGAGCCATTCTAATAGTTCTATGTATTTTAGCATTATATTTATCGACTAAATTTTTATAATTATCAATCCATCGATATGAGCCGTGATAGCTGAATTCCTTCCACATCATACCTTTAAGGGTTCTGTTGAAACGTTCAACGATTGAAGCTTTTAATATGCTATATGATGAGTAATGATTGATGTGATATTGCGCCATCAAATTTTTAAATTGATTGTTGAAGAACTCTTTACCATCATCGGTTTGTAGATTTTTTGGTATTCGTCCAAATTTTAATACGTTTTCCATAGCTTTTCTTACGTCAGAAGAGTTTTTAGTTTTTAGTGCTATAGCCCAAGCAAATTTTGAAAATGTATCGATTACGGTAAGAAGAAAACGATATCCATCATTAGATGTGGAATAATTACCCATTTCCACTAAATCGGCCTGCCAGAGATCATCTATTCCCTTGGTTATTACTCGCCTTCGCTTAAAATTCTTACGAGCTTGCTTGTGAAGCTCTTCCACTAAACCTCTCTTTATCGACATTGGTTTTTCTTTTTCCTCTTTTCTATATTTTAGGTTTCTTTTTTAATTCCTCTATGTATCTGCGTGTATTTTGAGTTATTGCGAAGATATGATTTATGTCTTTGAAAATATTTTCCTTTAGTACTGTGTATTCCTCTCGTATATGATTGATTTCTTTGTAAATATTGTCTTTTAGCAATGCGTTTTCCTCTCGTATACTAGTGATTTCTTTGTAAATATTGTCTTTTAGCAATGCGTTTTCCTCTCGTAGTCTTATGTTATTCTGGTCAATATTTCTGTGGATGGATTCCTTCAGCAATGTGCTTTCGTCTTGAAGTTTCGAGATAATCTGATTTAAACTTTCAACCACAAATGCTTTTGTAGCGGCATCACATTGCTCTTTAGGTTCTCCAACATTTTTTAAGCGCCTTTTCTGGAAGTTTACATTTCTATCATAGTCCACATTAAGGCCTAAAGTGTTTAGAATATTTCTTTTTAATTTTAATTGATTTTCACCTTGCTGAGAATAATGACCGAACTTGTCAACGCTCATTTTACGAATATTATTTTCTGTTATTGTATATAGCATTTATACAATTATATCTGCTTCCCTAAGTTCTTCAATTATTGAGACTACTTCATTATTATGATTGTTGTGACCAGCAGATTCAGATGATACTAATAATCTTAACCTATCTACCAACTCATTTGGATCATCCCAATATATATAATTTGGCTTGTGCTTATTAACACTCATTAAACCGCTTCCTTTGTGTGATGATGATGAAGATTTAGTCTCATTGAATAACTTTTTTATTATTTTGTATTTGGGTGCTTTAGTCCCCATGGTTTGCTTAGTTGCGCTATAATCACGTTTATGGGCATTTGTAGTATGTAAAATTTGTTTGTACATTTGTAGATCTGCATTGTCATAATTTTTAGGTTTCTTATGGAATAATAGTTCAGATAATCCTGATGTTAAGTTCCAATTATGATTAGAAATAGATATTTTGTTATCATCTACTTCAAATGTTTTATTACCAATTCTCCATTTGCCATCTGAACCTCTATGTGCTCCATATAAAGTATCTAACTTATCCTGCTTTTCCAATTCATATAAATGTGATATATTGCTAGGTGATTTACTAGCATCTGCTGTTGAATCCATTTGCGAGAAAAAGGGATCTTCATCATCATCATCATCTTCATTACTCTCAGTAATAGTGTTTGCAGTCTCATCTTTGAATGTTTTTTCATTTCTTACTTTAAACGGTGTGCTGGTTTTTAGAAAGAGTTGTTTGTTATTGGTTGTGATATTGCCTTTGTTGATCTTATCATTTGATTTAGATTGCTTGACTATTTCTTTTAGAGGTTTTGTGATGGGGCTAAATGTTTCTTCTAATCTTTTCTCCATATCAGCTTCATCTAATTTTAAACTATTAAATTTTTTCTTTAATACATTTCTAGTCTTTATGATGTCCTTAAGTACTTTTTCATCCATTGCGCTCTCCTGTTGATTCTTATTGTATCAGATTGATCAGCTTTTGAACAGCTTTTGATGAGGTCGAACTGCTTTTGAACAGCTTTGAACAGGTTTTGAACTGCTTTTGATGAGGTCGAACTGCTTTTGAACAGCTTTGAACAGGTTTTGAACAGCTTTGAACAGGTTTTGAACAGCTTTGAACAGGTTTTGAACTGCTTTTGATGAGGTCGAACAGGTTTTGAACTGCTTTTGATGAGGTCGAACAGCTTTTGAACTGCTTTTGATGAGGTTGATCGGATCTTTTATGAGCTTATGATGAGGTTGAAGTCATATAAAGTACTAATCTATATATATAAAAATAAGTTGTCCTATGTTCGTGATTTTATAACTCGAGAACCACTCAACCGATTTTCAAACGAGTACATGCGTTGGAAAGGTCTACTTTCACTGATGGTTTAAAATAAATCGATTCACTGATGGATAAAAAAAAAACATCGATAAAATTTCTACGAATATGCGTTATACGCGCACTTTTATGATGGTGTGTTTTCCCTATATAAAATTATTTTTTTTCTTATGCGAATTACATTTTGTCGGTATAAGGCTCTGCTTGCTCGCGTCATTTGACTAATTTAATTTCTGTGTGTTTGTTGATTTTCATTTAAGTTTACAGTGCGAGCATTGACATTTTTTAATTATTGATTTGTAATCTTTCACTTAAAATTAAAATCTTAAAACTTAAAAATTAATGAATTATGTAATTGAAGCAACAATTTGAAATGGGAAATTCAAAGGCGAAGATGTTTTAATACCACGCATCCCACTGATATGCCATTTCAATTTCAACGATTACAGTTTCCCGTTCGTTTGGCTTTTGCAATGACTATTAAAAAAGCTCAAAACCAGTCGTTGCAAGTTTGCGGAATAAATTTAGAATTTCCTGTATTTTCACACGGTCATGGCAATACTAAAAATGTCGTTTACCACCAAGCTCTGCAATAAATATTTTCCTTTTTGATGTTCTCACTTTAAAAAATTTATATTATTTTGCACTTATTTTTCAGGAAAATGTCTATTCTTTCTAGAAAATTTAATTTTTAATACAAAGACGTAAACGTATGTTATTGTATTGTCCAGCAACGCGGGCAGGGTTACTCTAGTATATAATAGAAGGATGCATGTGGTTTTATAGTTTATACTAGAATATAATTATCAAATCCCTTTCTATAACGCCCGTCATCAATTGGATCGTCTTTACTTATAACCACAAATCCATATTTATCTTTCCAACATTCTCTGCATATATTTGAGAACTTCTCAAATGACATATCTGTACCCACATGATCAGCGTAAATATGCTTCATATTCATTTCGTCTTGTTTGAACATAATTATTAAATTCGCATTATCACGTATCAGATGTTTAGGGATTCGTGTATATGTTTGGCATAAGTAAAAACTATCAATATTTTTATGTCGACCCATACAAAAGTATGCTCGAATATTATTTTGTTTTTCACATGCGACATCATCGAATATCATAATAGAGTTGCTTTTAGCTTCATTTGGTTCTACAACATCTTCATTTTCGGAAAATGTATAGAAGCCCATGTTTTTTATCGGATCTATTAATTTCTTCAAGTATTCATACTTTTGTTGATATAATGACTTTGAGTACAAATATATATTGGCAAACTTTAGTCCATTCGGACTCTCTATTAAACTCAACATGACATTGGTCTTTCCACAATTTGAGGGACCAACAAGTAGCCCTCGTATAGAATTCGGCAGCAATGAACTGTGTCTTACATGTGATGATTTATTAGTCGACAAATCTAAATTTTTAACAATGATATTCTTGTCTTGTTTAACGAAACGCATTTTAGCAATTGATATATAAGCAGAAGCATCAGCCCTTTATATTCATTTCTATTGAAACTATTTAATTGAAAAGATATAAAATGGTTGTATGTTATAAAAAAAGTTTTAGTCGAAAACCATCTGCAGTTGGAAAAGGTTTAATAAATAACTTAATAGATGCACTTCCAATTGAACTTCATTTACCTGGTTATCAATTCTGCGGCCCTGGAACTAAATTAGAAAAACGCTTAGCAAGAGGCGATAAAGGAATTAATTCATTAGATGCTGCGTGCAGAGAGCACGATATTGCTTATTCTCAAACTAAGGATCTCAATAAAAGGCACATTGCACATAAAATATTGGAAGAAAACGCTTGGAAAAGCGCAAAATCCAAAGACAAAGGTTTTTCAGAGAGAAAAAACGCTTGGCTAGTTGCGAGTGCTATGAAAGCTAAGACTAAATTAGGTATGGGGAACACTCTTAGGAATATTAAGAAAATAAAGAAAACAATTAAACGAAAATGTACGAAAAAATGCTTCACTAATGCTGTAAAAAACGCTATGAGGACTATTAATAAACAAAAACCAGACGATATTCGTAGCGCTATTAAAATTGCACGAAAAGTAGTAAACAAGTCCTTCAGAAAAAAGAAAGCATCAATTGATATACCTCGTATCATACCCTTGCCGAAAAGAGGAGGTTTTCTACCACTGGTGCCAGTCTTGACTGCACTTGGAGCTCTTGGAGGTTTAGCATCTGGAGGATCTGCGATCTTTAAAGCTATTAATGCTGCAAAAGTTGGTAGAGAATTATTGAATGAAGCAAGTCGCCATAATAAAGTGATGGAAGAAATAACTGTGGGCAAAGGTTTATATCTGAAGCCATACAAGAAGGGATTAGGTTTATATTATAGTCCGCAATCAAAAAACCTCTAAGGAATCTACCCAGAAGACCGCTCACAGACATCGACTTGATGGAGCATGCAAAACAATTGCCACATTTTAGAGGCGTTTTCATGAGAGATAGTCTACCGAAACGTGTACGCCAGACAGAATGCGGAATCATCAACTTGGATTCATCGAGCGGTCCAGGTACTCACTGGGTAGCATACTATAAGAACGGAAAAATTAATGAATATTTTGATAGCTTCGGAAATTTACAACCACCACAAGAAATTATAAAGTATATGGGAGAGAACATACGCTACAACTATACTCAACGTCAAAATTATAATACATACAATTGTGGTCATTTATGTCTAGAATTCCTATATAATATCACTAAGAATACTCAATAAAGATTGTTTTATTTTATTTGAGCAGAAAATCAAATTGAGTTTTATTTTATTTTTTTAGTTAGGATTCAGGAGAACTAAACACTGTACGAAGACCTGTTCCACTGTCTCTGTTTCACTGCTCCAATCCATCTCACATGAGTTGTTTTTCACTGTTTATCTCGCTTCTCCATACACATACGCTTTTGGTGGTGTGCATTGTTTGTTTCTAGCCCAATTTCAGTTCTGCTTCCAGTGTTTTTCTACTCAAATTTAAAATGTATAAATAATACGTTCCTCGCCTCTAACAATTTAGTCGTTGCAGATATTTGGAACCAGCAAAAGATAAAAAACGAAAACAGAATGTCACCAATTCAGAATTCTTCATATTCTTTGACGGCATTAGAAGACTTCAACGAGAGGAATTATATGTACGTTGAAGACCGTGCTAAGTATTAAAAACATGGAGCCGAATAGAAGCTATAATATAAAAACTGTTCGCAAGACCAAAACAAAATATGGCGAGCGGATTCTAATGGAAGTGGACGACAGCATCGTTTTTCTGCCGCCAAGATTCAACAACCTCAGCGACGAAACTATAAGAGAATTTTCAAACGGATCATACTATTTGATGAAGGTAATGACGGCAAACAAGGATAATTTTCGTCTGGAGGTGATGGTGGACTTTCCGGAAACCAACATGTATTTTTAAGATATAAACTGTATTAAACTATATTGTTTAAATAAACTATATTGTGTAAATAAATAAAATATATTAATAAAAAAGAGTTTATAAATTTTAAATAAATTTGTTTTTATTTGGACAAAAAATTTTTTATATTTGATTTAGATTTTATTTAATCTGGAATACAATAACATTAATTTATTGATTCTATAAATAACACGTTCCACCATGTAGCATGCACAAGTGTCTGGTCCATCGAAACATTCGTTTGAAGCCCAACAACAAGATTTATAGTGATGTCCATGATTTGATTGTATTATAATTTCATGCTCGCAGCGGCTTAATTTGATGTAGCATTTCAGAATTTCATCATAATGCTCATCCAGCAATGCTTCTCTTTGTTTGATTAGAAATTCGTGAACTTGCTTCAAAAATAAGGAAATATTTACTTTATCCATGTCTACTCATCAACAATCCAATCTATATTGATGGGACATTTTTATTCTTATAGCGTATCAAAAGTATTTTCTAACAGCTTTCCCTCGAAAATTAAACCATATTGAGTTTACAAAGAATAGAATTAGTGCATGTACGATCATGTTCAAAATTTCATGCATATACAACCATGTGAATGAAAAACACGTGCACGCTTTGAATATTTTTTTCCCACGGAAAGGGAAAGGGTCCCAAGAGTGTGAAGCACACCTTTGTTGAAGCGATGCAACAATCAAACACTCACACACACACACACACACAGCAGGAGGTCGGCGTACCCAAAACGATCACGTGTCTATGAATTAACAACCACAACACAGCAAGGAAAACTCCTACAACAACAGCTTCGACTATTCCGTCCGACCGCCTGTAGATTATCCCTTAAAAGGTCGACCGCAAACACGTGCATGTTTCCCTACTATCACACAACAGGTGATCAAAGCCCCGAAATTACTACTGTGTACCCAAACACTCACGCTTCATAGTGCGAGTGCTGATAAAAAAGGTTAGCCCATTAAAATGTCAACCGAACCTTAATTTACGACTTTATTCAATTGAAATTCCACAGAACTTCGGAGCCAGATTGCTGCAGCTGGCGATCAAAATACCGAAGTGAATCATCCCCTAAAATAAATAACAACAACAACAACCACATAGTAAAATTAAAAATTAAAAATTCAAAAGAAAAAAGATTATAATTATAAATAAATAAATAAATAAATAAATATATAAATATAAATAAATATATAAATATATAAATATAAATAAATATATAAGTTATAAATTATAATAATACATACAAAACACTTGATCTTTAAATCTACTATCACACAGCGGGCGAATCATACCCTAAAATAAATAACAACAACAACAACCACATAGCAAAACTTCTTACTTCTACAATAGCTTAGTACTTTACCGATATACCAAACACACGTCATATAAAAAGTCTAAAAAGTATGCTACGCTTTTTTCTTCCCTTTATTCTTAGAACAAAGAAATTTCTAGCAAAAACAGACTAAGAAGTATGCTACACTATAAACTTCTCACTAACGCCATCTACTTCGGTATAGCAAACGATCGGCATTCCTAAGTCTATATCACAGACACAAGCCTAAGTGAACATTCCAAAGCACTTATTCACGATGGCCATCTGGTGGACGATAGCGTAGTTGCAAACCTATCGGCTAAAAGACAAACAAACCTAAGTCTGTATCACAGACACAAGCCTAAATGAACATTCCAAAGCACTTATCCACGATGGCCATCTGGTGGACGATAGCACAGTTACAAACCTATCGGCTAAAAGACGAAAATTACCCGAGAAAACACACCTAAAACCATATTTTAGCAAAGACACAATCCTAAATGGCTAAAAATGCAATAATCATTTTTAAAAAACCCCTAAAACTATGCTTTCAGCAAGGACACAATACGAATTATAGCAAAGACACAACCCAATTTTTAGCAAAGACACACTCCTAAATACCGCTCCCAGTAGCTCCCACGTTTCCTTTGTCCCAGAACCCCCTTATAACCACTACTTATAAGGTATTAAATATTTTGATATGCCGACTAAAGTATTCTTCTTCTTAAATCTTCTGCCTATACGAATTCTTCAAGAGCACGCTATGCTCGGAACGTAGATCGTGCCAGCGCTTTACATAGCTTGGACATCGAATAAGAAGCAGAACAAAGCTACGAAAAGCAAAATTTCTTTCAAAAACCTTAAAATGCAAAATTTAACACAAATCCAGACGAATCGCACCGTTCTTCTCATCGCCCGCTGTACTCCACAAATTGATCGATTATTTCTTTCACACTTTACTAAGCATGCGAGTGCTGGATCGATCTTTTCTTACGCATATTCGCTTGCATTGTTAGTGCAAAATAACAGAAGCAAAGTCGATCTTCCGCTCCCTTCATACTCGTTAAAAAGATCTTCCGAACCCCTCACTCATTAGGAGATCATTCGATTTTGCTTTGTTACGAGCGCTGAGAAGACCGAAGCATGGCATAGAGAGTAACTTCGCGAGTAGTGAAGCTGTTTTCACTCATGTTGCTACACCCGCTGCCTGCGACCGACCGCATCTGATTTGAAAAATTTGAAATTTTGAGTCATGCGTCATCTATATTACTACATATTTTTTGGTGTCATGCTTTCTTTCTTACGCTAAGTAGGCTTATTTTCCTTGGCCGATATTCGAATTACGTGTTGAGTGCAATGAGTGTCTTTAGTGCAGCAAAGAGTATAAATAGTAAAGAGATATTATGACTCAAAATTTTCGACTAAAGGCAGATTTTCATGTGCCATTATTACAATGTAGTCGAGAGCGCTGCTACGGCGAATAGCAGCAGAGAAATTCGGGGTGAACTTCGTTTTACTTGGTAAATGATTATGCGTAAGAAGAGTTGATCGATGCAGTAATCGTATGCTAATGAGGAGTGAGAGAAATAATTGATGAATTGCAATAACAATTCAGGTGCTTACGTCTGTCGGTCTTTTGATTTGGATTTTTTTTCGCTTAAGTAAGGGAAGGTAAGTTATTAAGTAAAGGAATTTTATTTTTTGGAACATTTTGCCGACATAATAAACTGTTTAGTGTTTTAAATTAGGTTTATTATTAAATTAGGTTATTGTTAATTGCTATTTTTTATGTACATATACAATTATAATATAATTGCTGTACCAATATTTCGTTTTATGGATAATGCTTCCTTAATAGAACTAAAATCATAAATATTAAAAATTTTAGTCTCTAATTTAATTTTAATAATGGTTTTGGACACTACAATAAAAGGGAAATTCATACACGGTCAGACAGAAGCACTTCAGTTGTTACTACAAAATAACAAGCACAAAGTCGATCTTCCGATTCCTTCATACTCATAAAAAATAGAATTCCTACATAATATAAATATTTTCTCTGAAATATTTCCATTCTTTCATTTTTTATTTTTGCTTCCATTAACTTTTTATTTTTACTCGAATAAGGTATTAAAGGCGAAGATATGCCGACTAAAGTATTCTTCTTCTTAAATCTTCTGCCTATACAAATTCTTCAACAGCACGCTATGCTCACAACGTAGATCGTGCCAGCGCTTCACAAAGGTTGGACATCGAAGAAGAAGCAGAATAAAGCTACGAAAAGCAAAATTTCTTTTAAAAACCTTAAAATGCAAAATTTTAAACAAATCCAGACAAATCGCACCGTTCTTCTCATCGCCCGCTCTACTCCATAAATTGATCGATTCTTTCTTTCGCACTTTATCTGGCCTACGAGTGTTGGATCGATCTCTTCTTACGCATATTCGCTTGCATTGTTAGTGCAAAATAACGAAAGCAAAGTCGATCTTCCGCTCCCTTCATACTCATTAAGAAGATCTTCCGAACCTCTCACTCATTAGGAGATCATTCAATTTTGCTTTGTTACGAGCACTGAGAAGACCGCTGAGTTGGGCTTTATAACAACAACTATCAAGGGATTCAGGGTATACAGAAGCATTTTGTTGTTGTACACTTTTTTGTAACTTTTCTACTAGAACAAAAACAAAGTTGAAGTGCTTCCGAACTTTCCTCCGAAAGCGAAGCAAAAGTTACCAACAATTTATCAATCATAATATGGTGAAAATTATGTTTCACTCTAAATATTGGACCACATTCACCATGCTGCGCTGCCTTTCGATAGCGGCAGAGTGGTGTGTATTCATGGTAATAATGGCTCATCTAATCTTGTTCTTCTTTGAGTCATAATATCTCTTTACTATTTATACTCTTTGAGTGCAGTGTCAGCTTGGAGTTCACTCAATGCACTCTACTGTTGGTGAAGTGAACCAGAGGTTGGTTACACTATACCCCTACAGTTAAGAGAAAAATTCGGGATGAAATTGAGCAATTTTTGTAAAGCTAAGTGTTTACAATTATGATTTAGGTTGTTACTGTGTATGGTTTTAACATATTGTTATGTACTATTTTTCTACTATTATTATATTCAATGGTAGTGTTGACTCCATTTTTGCTTATTATTCTATAAGGACCTTTGTACGGTGCTTGATGCCGTTTCGTATTCATATTTCTTAACAATTCTAAATCTCCTATATCTAATGTAGTGTAGATCGATGCTTCACAGCGAGTAGACGTGTCGTGAGTTCTCCTGAGCGATATTATTTTGAACCAAGTGTTGGCTTTCTGATACGTGCCTAATATAAACATTGTTGTGCTAGACATTTACCACATTGTGTGTGCAGTGTTTTGGCTTTTCATTTAATGCTAAATATAGCGTAATTTTAATTTAATTTTGTAATAAAAAGTGACATCAAGCCATAAATCGAATAAAATTACCGACAAGTACATACTAGTTTTTTTTGGAGAAAAACACCAACAAAGTCACAAAACCGGTTTTCCCGTTACTTGTGTACTCTTAGTATTCAGCATAATGGTAAAGGAGCTGCGGTCGGGAAAGGCATCTAATCCCTCTGAGAATGTTGGCACACAGAAACATAATTGCACTCCCAATACAAAAGAGCAACAAACCAGCTCTCCGAACTTAAAGAGTCAATCTACTGCTCTCACGTTATCCGAGTTGTCATCAGAACTAACCAAGCACACTGAAGTTATTATGAAGAGTGTAAGCTCCGAAATATGTGTTCTACGTAAAGACCTATACAAGCAGGTAACTCTTATAGACAAAAAATTCTCAAACCTGGAGGAATCTCTTAATGATTTAAAGTCACGAGTAGTGGATAATGAGCAGCGGACGTCTGATCATCTGAGCAATTGTAGTGCCGAGGTAGTTAAATTACGAGAGCAGTTAGCGACTTTAGGCTCACGTTGCGATAGCCTTGAACAAAGTCATTTATCTACCGACGCTATTTTATTCGGTGTTCCGCACTTGGAGGATGAAAACGTGATGACGTATTTTCTTCGACTCTGTGACTCAATCAATTGTAAACCACCCGCCGCAAATTCAATTTTTCGATCTCGCAGACGTGACAATAATAAACCCATAGACTCGCCGATAATTATTAAATTTAAATCTGGCTACGACAGGAACCTTGTGTTGAAAGCTGCTTTCGAATTTCGCAAAAAAATGAACAGACCACTATCCCTCAGAGAAGTTGGGCTCGAGTCGGACACATTCATATACGTGAATGAAAGCTTATCAAGGAAAAATCGTTCCCTTTTACAACTGGCTTATCGTATGAAGCGTCGAGGTCAAATCAATAGCGCCTTTGCTAGAAACAGTGCTATAACGATTACTCTTCAACCAAATGGTAAAGCAATCAAGGTTACTGATGAAGCCGCACTACTTAGACTCGTTAATGGACCTGCTGTCGCTTAAGGAGACTCTACATAATTTCATTCAATCTTTACTTCTTTTTATTGCTTATAAATAAACAAATATCATTAGTATTGTTATCTGTCTAACCGCATTGTTATATCTCTTCTGTTTCAGTTTTGCTCCTCTGCAGCTCTTATCCTCACCTATCATTCTTTCATCTTACCTTTATAATTCTTTAATTCAACCTACCTTCCTACTTAACCTATTTTCCACTCGTGAACATTTCTCTGCTTCCTATTTCTCCGTTTCCTATATAAGCTCATTCGTATTGAGGCACTATGAGTTGCGCTCTTCCAGCCTCCGCCAACGTCAGAACCTTACTTAATTTAATGTGTAAGCAAAATTGCGGTTTAAATATCTGTCATTTAAACGCCCAGAGCCTTAAGAATAAAATTGATGAGCTTCGGTATATGTTTGACAGCTGTTTGATGGACATTTTATGCCTGTCTGAAAGTTGGTTTAAACCCGAAATGCCCAGTAATCTTTTTGAGTTTAATGGCTACAAGTTAGTGCGTGCCGATAGACATATTAAGACAGGAGGAGGAGTGTGTATGTATGTAAGAAACGAGCTTAACTTTCGTGTCATAAAGCGTTCTACTAAAAGTGACCCTTTTGAGTTCATTTTCGTTGAACTCTTGCTTGAAGCCGATAAATTTCTAGTGGGTTGCGTTTATTTAGCGCCTCAGCTAACGGGTGATTTTCTAATCGGAGATTTACTGGAGGAGTTGGCAATACATTCAAATATTGTATTATGCGGAGATCTCAACATCAATATTTTAAACAATAACAATAGGCATTTTGTTGAAATGGTTCATGGTTTTAACCTCCAAATAGTTAATCAATCTATCGCTACTCATATCAAACTTGGGTGTATGTCATCCCTGCTAGACATCTTCGTAGTCTCTGACTCAAACCTGGTACGTAGTTACGATCAACTGTCAGTACCTGCGTTTTCGTTTCATGACCTCATTTTCCTTTCGCTTAATTTAACTCCATCATATCCCACCGATGAAAGCGTTAAGCGCCTTCCTGTTTTCTCTAAAATTAATTAAACACCCTGTTTGATGAGTGCGCATATCTAGATTGGAGCCCGATATATACCACCAATGATAGTAATGTGCAAATAGAATATTTTACATATGTAATAAATTATCTGGCCGCTCGCCATATACCTATGAAAATAAAACGGATTAAATCCTTGAAATGCCCTTGGCTAACGCGTGAGATCAAGTTATTAATGGAAAAACGTGACGTGCTCTATTCAAGATGGAAAAGATATAAGTGCTCGATGCTATTTGATGATTTTAAGCGAGCTCGTAACAGAGTCACTTTCCTTATTCGCAGAAATAAGAAGTCTTTTTTCGGTAGTAGATTTGCCTCGCTTAAATCAAGCACTTCTTTTTGGAGATGCATTCGTAAAATCGGTATTGGGAATAATACACCCTCCCTCGATGCAAGCATGGATCTTGATAAACTTAATAAACAATTTGTTCAACCGGTCTCCTCCATAATACCTTCCGTAATCACTCACGCCTTTGAATCCCCTGCGCTCACCGGATTTACATTGCGTAGCGTTGACTCAGTTGATGTCGGATTAGCGATCCTGAACATTAAATCCTGTGCGGTAGGTGACGACGGCATTCATCCCAATTTTCTCAAATTACTTCTCCCTTGTATTAGTCAGCACATAACACATATTTTCAACACAGTCATTATGAGCTCTCTTTATCCCTCCGCATGGAAACTCTCTAAAATTATTCCACTTCCTAAACCTCCGGTGAGGAACACTGTACAATATCGCCCAATCGCTATACTCCCCTTCCTGAGTAAAGCTTTTGAATCTATCATAAGTTCCCAAATGAAACTCTATCTTGATGATAAAAGATTCATCTCTAGGCATCAATCAGGTTTCAGAGCTAAGCACAGCTGCACAACTGCCTTAATTAAGGTGTGTGAAGATATCAGAGCTGGATTGGATAGTGACATGGTTGGTCTTATTGTGTTCTTAGATTTCTCGAAGGCGTTTGACTGCATTAATCACAACATTCTTGTAGACAAACTCAAATCCCAATTTTCTGCCGATGGCACATTCTGTAATCTCATGTCGTCGTATCTTGCGGATCGCTATCAATACGTTTGGACCAAACACGCATGCTCCTCAGCGGTTTTAGTGCCCTCTGGTGTTCCACAAGGATCAATTTTGGGGCCGCTGCTCTTTTCCATATTCATAAATGATATCGTTAGATGCATATCTCATTGTGAATATCATATTTACGCTGACGATCTTCAAATTTATAAATTGTGCCACAAATCGCAAATTAATTGGGCGGTGCAAGCAATTAATTCAGATTTGAATGCCATTGCTGAATGGTCATCGTCAAACAGACTAAACCTCAACCCTCTTAAATCCAAAGCAATGCTAATAAATAGATCCCGCGCGAAAGTTAATCCTCTTCCTTTATTACTGAATGGTGTTGCAATTGAGTACGTGGACTCCATAAAAAACCTAGGTGTTTTTCTTAACAGTGACTTTACCTGGAGTACCCATATCAACTGGATCGCTTCCAGAATTTATGCAGCGCTGAGGGGGATGTCTCCTACAAGGATGTATCTTCCAGTCAACGTAAAATTAAAACTCGTGAAATCTTTTATTATTCCAATTATCATATATGGTTGCGAGCTTTTCTCCAATCTTGACTACGAATCAAATAGAAAATTACTGGTGGCATTCAATAATTGTGCTAGATTCATATTTAATATCGATCGGCGTACTCACATCTCTGGTTATGCATCTCAAATTATTGGTATTTCGCTGAATGGGCTCTTAAATTATCGGACCCTACTCATGTTTCACAAAATAATCCTTAGCAAAGAGCCTGGCTATCTATTCGATTATATACGACTCGCTAGGTCTTGCAGGACGGCTCATGTTATTATTCCTCGTTGTAAATTTCTAACTACTTCCCGGCACTTCTTTGTCTATGCGGCGCGCCTGTGGAACCCGCTTACATAAGACAGGCTGAGGGCAGCTCCTTCAGGGGGCTTTGTTTTAAATTCTATGCGGAAATTGAATCGAATGAACACATCGTTTCAGGATCTTAATCCTTTCTATTTCCTATCTATTCCCATTCTTCCAGCTCTTACTCTTTTTTCTGTTTTTTTTCCCTCTTCTTTTCTTTTTTTATCTACTTTTCTTTTACTTCTTGCTCTTTCTCTTCCTCTTTCTTCTAATCATCTGTCTAGGGTAATTTTTAATGATTGTAAGTTTATTAATTATAATTAGATAATTTGTAAGATTCCGGTTGTACATATTTAATAAGCATTAGCTTACTTGTACATTTATATTTGACACGAAATAAATAAATAAATAAATAATTGTAGCTTATTTGAATTGAGATGTTTATTGTTTACTCTTTTCATATTTGTTGAATTTAATAGTTCGTGTGCTTTATCTAGCGTATATCTTAATCTAGTTTATAGTTTTTTTGCATAGCTATCGATGTTATATATTTTTATGTTGCGTTAGAATCGTCATCTAGTAAACGAGGTAGTTTACTATAAAATAGTTCGAATGGCCAGTACCCTATGTCAACGTGTGGTGTTGTATTATATTCATATAAAGTAGAATCCATTCATATTCATAAATGTAAAATATGGTAAAATATGGAATCCATTCATAGTCGTTTGCTGTGGGTAGAATGAATTCGTTAAGTACCCTATGGTTAAGTTCTAGAGAACCTATTGTTTGGTGGTGGATGGTGTCGAGAATGTCTGTCTAATTTTTAAGAGTGTACATATGTTTGTTAATAGATCGTTTTTGAATTCTGTCCCGCAGTCAGATTTGAGTATTTTGAAGTGTCCATATTTTAGTATCACTTGTTCTACAAGTGTTTTTGCTATGGTCTGTGCGTCCTTTGTCGGTATCGGGTGTGCTATTACAAACTTTGTTAGCTTTGTTAGTGTTCACGAACGCATCACCGTTCTTCAATTACATGAGAGTTCGAACGACGAACTTGAGGACATTCTGGTTTTGCGGTGGTGTCAGTTGGCTCGCATAATAAATATAAGGAAATAATATACAAAACCATAAATCGTGTATTATTCGCATTCATTTGGTCCTTCGAAGTCGGATTTATAACGAATTACATGCAAATCACTGTAGATTACATGCAATAATCATGGATTACGATAAATTGGCAAAAGTACGAGGCAGAGCAAAGGGTTCCCTCACACGTGCGGCTAACTTAGCGCAAAACGATTAGGTGGAGCTCACAGGGCAGCAGGCGCTCACACGAAGACAGCGCTTCGAGGAAGTTTGGCAAGAATTCTTCAAACTTACAAATCAGGCTTCCTCTGCCGACGACTTACCAAAGAACGTCGATCTTGACGTAGAATTCCAAGAGTACGAAGAAAAATATATCATGGCGCGTAGCTTCTTCGTTGCTCAAGAGCAACGCTGGGCACAATCGGACATCCCAACAGTAGCTGCTTCGACTCAACCACAGCATAACGACTATGAATTGCCGAAAATAAATATTCCTCCATTTTCAGGGAAATATATGCAGTGGCCATCCTTTAAGGATTTGTTCTCCACTGCAGTTGATTCCAAGGCGGCAGTGACGAATACTCAAAGCTTTTTTACTTGAAGTCACTTCTGAGGGATAAGGCTGCAAAATTGGTGAGACATATGTATTCAAGTCACCGACTCAGCGTACCAAACAGCATGGGAGTGGTTAAATGAACGATATAACCGCCCACGACAAATCGTAAGTGAATTTATTGGATCCTTTTTATCACTTACCGACAAGAGGTGAAAATAGTAGCGATTTGAGGAGAATAGCAGACGGGGTTAATGACATAATTAGAGGGTTGGAGGCGATTGGGAAAAGCGATCGTGACTGTTGGTTAATTAATTTGTTGTTGTTTGCCAATTAATTGTTGGCAAAGGTGGACCAACAGTCTCGACGGAAATAGATAGAATATAGTAGAGATGATGCAGCGCCCCCTCTCGATATTTTTTTCAATTTCTTGGATGATCGCTGCGAGGAGCTGGAATTGATGGGTGGACCCTCGAACTCAGCTCCAAAAACACAACCAATAGATAGAGGTCGAAGACAATCTTCCCACTTACTGCTCGCAAATGCAAAGGCAGAGGCCTGCAGTTATTGTAACGCCAACGAGCACTCGCTTTCAAAATGCGCTTTATTCTTGGGACTTTCGGTAGCCGAACGTCGAGATGTTGTACAGAAGAAAGGGTTATGTTTTAAATGCTTGAAAGCGGGTCACAATTCTTACGCATGCACCTGCAAATATCGTTGTAGGAGTTGTAGCAAACGACATCTCACACTGGTGCACCCTGTTCAGGTCGAGTCACCGGAAAGTCAGCCTGCAACGTCGTTTCCACAAGTTGTGGCTAACCCTTCTACATTACCTAGCATATCTTGGTCCACTGTTGCAAACGTTTCATACCCCGTCCCAACTAGAAATGTTTTTTCCAGCCAGGGAACCATTGAACAGAACAGTAGCCTAGCCATCTTACCTACAGCTATTGTCAGAGTACAAAATGCTCGTGGTCAACTTGTCACATGCCGTGTACTTCTTTATAGTGCTTCCGAACTTTAATATATTTCAGAGCAATGTGCAAAGACTATAGGAGTGTCAAAAACGTCTTCTCATTTTGTTGTGTCTGGAATATCAGCGGTAAAGGCGGAAACTACCAAGGGCAAGTATAATCTACACGTCCAGTCTAGGTTCGCGGATAATTCGATTCTTATCTGCGCTCATATTCTTAGTAGAATAACTTCATCGCTTCCAGCGTCTACAGTAAGCCTCTCAGGGTTTCAACAACTACAGGGTATTACCAAAGAATATACAATATATAGAAGGCGCATCTCATACGAATTTTTGAACAGCAAAATTTGTGCTGTGGACGTAGCCGTACGTCCATGTTGCGCAACATTGAGTAGTTTTTTGTGTTGCTACGCATTCTCTCTATTCTCCTCTCATTGTTTGATAACTTCGTGTCAATTTCGTGCTATTTTCTTCTCATTGCCATTGCTTTGTTTTTGTATAAATACAAATCGGGTTCGCTTGTATTCCTTCATAAATGATTATGCGTAAGAAGAGTTGAGCGATGGAATCTTGTATGTCAAAGGAGATGAGAATGAATCGGTTGATCGATTGCTTCTTGAAAGCAGGGGTTGAGGGAAGAAGGGAATTTGACTTCTTTTTGGTTCCTTTGCAATAACAATTCAGGTGCTTACGTCTGTCGGTTTTTTGATTTGGATTTTTTTTCGCTTAAGTAAGGGAATTTAAGTTATTAAGCAAAGCAATTTTGTTTTTTGTAACATTTTGCCGGCTTAATAAACTGTTTAGTATTTTAAATTAGGTTGATTATTAAATTAGGTTATTGTTAATTGTTATTTTATATGTATAAAATTATAATATAATTGTTGTACCAATATGTGTTATTGGTATTTCGATACATTGAGCTCAATGCAGGGTTGATTTCGTTTTATTGCCAGCCCATAGGCAATGCTTCCTTAATAGAAGTAAAATCATAAATTTTAAAAATTTTAGTCTTCAATTTAATTTTAATAATGGTTTTGGACACTACAATAACATGGTAAATTTATAGACGGTCAGACAGAAGCACTTCAGTTGTTACTACAAAATAACAAGCACAAAGTCGATCTTCCGATTCGTTCGTACTCATAAAAAATCGAAAACCTACATAATATGAATATTTTCTCTGAAATATATACATTCTTTAATTTTTTATTTTTGCTTCCATTAACTTTTTATTTTTATATTGATATGCCGACTAAAGTATTCTTCTTCTTAAATCTTCTGCCTATACGAATTCTTCAAGAGTACGCTATGCTCGGAACGTAGATCGTGCCAGCTCTTTACATAGCTTGGACATCGAATAAGAAGCAAAACAAAGCTACGAAAAGCAAAATTTCTTTTAAAAACCTTAAAATGCAAAATTTAAAACAAATCCAGACGAATCGCACCGTTCTTCTCATCGCCCGCTGTACTCCACAAATTGATCGATTCTTTCTTTCACACTTTACTTGGCATACGAGTGGCTGGATCTATCTCTTCTTACGCATATGAGCTTGCATTGTTAGTGCAAAATAACAGAAGCAAAGTCGATCTTCCGCTCCCTTCATACTCAATAAAAAGATCTTCCGTACCCATCACTCATTAGGAGATCATTCAATTTTGCTTTGCTACATAACAAAGGCCGCCCTTTTTGATTATAACCCTCAGTATGTCAAACACCGGCTACGCAACACAATAGTGTTTTGTGGCCAATTTTAGGGCGTGTATGCGTCCTCCGGCCTTCGGCCTACGGCCGCGCTTTTTGATTACAACCCTCAGTATGTCAAACACCGGCTACGCAACACAATAGTGTTTTGTGGCCAATTTTAGGGCGTGTATGCGTCCTCCGGCCTTCGGCCTACGGCCGCGCTTTTTGATTATAACCCTCAGTATGTCAAACACCGGCTACGCAACAGAATAGTGTTTTGTGGCCAATTTTAGGGCACTAATGCTAAAAAACTGAAATTTTGGGGTCTGTAAAACGCTCATTTTTTTATATTTCAGAGAGTGTGGTTGGAATTGTTGGAGCACCTGCAACATATTATATATCGTTGAAAAGAGAAAATCATGGGCTTTAAGATTATTGATTTTAATACATACCTTAATTGTCATATAAGAGGTAGGGGGAAGGTTTTGTAATAGCCCCTCCACCATTTTTTTCTTAAAACTAAAATATCTCCTAAACAATTGACAATATCGAAAAAATATATTTCTAAAACATAGGTGCAAATATTTCCTTTCAATCGGTATATACACCACCTCTATAGGGCTAATAGTTTGGGACTTATCGCTCTCCAAAAATTCTGCATTTCCGCAATTCAAACGCCCATATCTTCTATACGGAAGCCACGCCCCCAAAAAAATTTTGGGATTCGATTCTTCGGTAAAAAACGAAAAACGTTTTGGCGCAGCCAAACCGCTAAAGTGAAATTAAGCCAAAAGTACTAAGTTAGTTATTTTGTTTTGAAAACAGGTAACGACCACGCCTACTATTTATACAGTGGCGTACCTAGGGCTCATGGAGCCTGGGACGGTTAAAAAAAATTCCTAGAACTCAATAAGTAAGTAAGTAAGTCAATACTTTACCCCCCGAAATTGCCACCCGGTGCGGACCGCCACCCTAACCTAGTTACGCCACTGTATTTATACTTGTTTGTGCTTTCCTTATAAGCATATATTTCCTATAGTTTCAGTTTCTATTTCATTCTATAATGTTATTGTTCTGCAATGAAAGATCTAAATATATTAAAAATTTAAATAAATAAAACTATTTCGTTCAATTAAATTTTTTCAAAACTTTTAGGTGTAGAGTATCTAAAATTCGGCCAGGCCGAATATAGCACTCTTACTGGTTTTAATGTAAATTGCTTTGAAAACGAGTTGGAAATGAATATGGCTAAGTAAATTTATTATGGTTTTTTAACTTTTAATTTATATAACGTGTACTAAATCAGGTCACCCTACACGTAAAAGACTGAAGCATGCGAGTATTCCAACGATAATCTCACAACAATTGGAAACTTGCATAGGGGATGAAGACAAGGAAAATGCATTGTTGACTTCAGCATTATTGACGATGAAATGATGACGATGTTGGGACTGAGTAAAGAGAGCCGTTTCAAAACGTAGTGGTTGCATCACGTAAACAATCAAATAATTTTCAAAAAAAAAATTTAAGTACATATATTTATTTCTAAAATGTATACTTTAACTTATATTTATTTTGATATAAAATAGTGAACTCCTAAGCAAAGACAATAGATTACTACGAAGCGCACTCAAAAATGCTTTCAAAGAAATTCGTAAATTGAATCATGCTAATCATGCTCATGCTAACGAAAATATAATAAAACAGTCTCCCAATAATATTCGCAATTTGTTGCGGCTAAAAAAATAAATACGTATAGATTGAGAAAAGCCAAATAACTTCTTACCTGATTTTCTGAAACAAAATTGAAAACGCGTACCCACAAACTGTTTATGAACGCATCCTACGTCAGTCGAGCGAAACACAAAGCAAATGTAGATTTGAGAACAGAAAATATGTGGTTTATGCCTCGACTAAGTTGAACTGGAAACATTCATGTAATATTTAACAGAGCGTATTAATGTTACTTACACCTGTATGTAAAACAACAAATGATGAGAAAATTTTACGAGTATATAGTTAGTAGAATGATCATACGAACAACTTACTTAGATAGGGAGAAAACTAGTGAAACAGTAAAAGTTAAGTAGTGAGTGTACGTTAAAAGAAGATAGGCTTAAAATTTTAAGGAGAGTATATGAATTCTGTAGTCAAGTAACGTTTGTTTTCCAAAACGGCGATCGATCACTGGTTGGAACATGAATTTTTGGCAGAGAATCTTTCTTTTGGTGGATGATATTAAAGCAGCGCGGTCGAGGTGCCTAAATCTTGCATAAATCTAAATATTAGTCAGAAATTCCTAAGAATCCTGAAGCTTGATTGAATTGAGGAAATAAATTTAATTTAAATAGGAAAACTTAAATATTCATAAAAGAATCACTCAGAAAAGAAGAGACAATAAAACCTTGGTGAGTAAACTGCTAGAAATGAAAATTAATAGTTATATAGAGAAAATAGAAGAAGAATATAATATAAAGATTTTGTATTAGGATTTGAACAAGGATAAGGAAGGATAATAGGAAAACAGGGAAAGACTGTGAGTAATCGGCCATGAGGAAAACTGACGTCATATTAAATTTCTTTCTTTTACTAGTGGCGGATCTTGCACGAAACAAATTCAAGATAAGTGTCCAAATTATAAATATTTCCATATATAAACGTTTCCATATATGAATATATACACATTTAAATTTTATTGACCCGTAACATCAAATATAAAGAAACACATATATATAAAGAATTTGTACCGTTTCAAATGTATAATGCACATAACCGTCAGTAACTGTACCTCTGAAAATTAGCATACCAGCTGTACCAAAGGTCACAGTAAGTTCACCGTCGCGCAAATAAATCAAAAGTAAAAGGAAGTCTACAACTACATATACGTACATGCCTTTGCATACAAATAACATCCTCCAAAAAATATTGTCATTCAATTTTCTTTTATAATTACATCTTTAAATGTCATTATTGTCATAAATGTTTTGTTTGCTTATAAAGCTACGTAAATTAATCATATAAGTAAGACAAGAAAAAATTTGTAAGAGGACTAGGGTTACAAAATCGGGAGTGTAAAAAAAATTACGTTAAATACAAAGTCAAAAACCACATAAGAGAGCTCTTTTAGTCCGTGTGACTAAACAAAACCAAAACAAGTCGAAACAAAAAAAGAAACTTTACTTTAATTTACTGTTCAATCGTATGTCGATGTTAAAGTATATCGAATCTTGACCCATGTCTTCATTTTTATAAAATTTGTCCTCTTTTTTTTATTTCATGTACTTTTTTTTGTAATTGTTTTATATATTTGTATTCATGCATTACTAGTGTAATTATATATAAAATATTAAAGAAAATTTGACAAAGATTAATTCCAATGAAGATTAATTTGGTGAAGATGGTGCTGTGCTAAGTATTTCGGGGGATGATGAGGGGGAGTCGGTGTAAAAGGGACTGTGATCCCCTGGTCCTAGAAGCATGTTCAGAAAACGGTTAGCGAAGTCATGATGGTGTTTGGTTTCTCAGGAGTACGAGCGGTACTCCAAATTTATTGTTTGCTCCATAATCCGGATGTGACGGGTTAAGAACCGCGCCCATAAGAACATTTTGAGCTAGCTGCGGATCATCACATCCGGACGAGACTGTCTGAGAAGATGGAGACATAACAATATGGCGCCCAAACGAAAAAGCATAGCCTCGCGGTTTCTTCTTGACAGGGTTTCCAAAGCAGACGGCTTGAACTGGTGACAGCCAAGTACAATTGCGAATGCGGAAGAAGCACTGTTGACAAGCAACCGCAGGTCCAAAACAAAGTTAGTTTTTTTTTAAGTGTTATTATTTTAGTCAAGAGAAGGCACTATGACAATATAGGTGTCGAACCAAATTTCGATTTGCGGTTTTCCTCCGCATTGCTTCTACACTGTGGTGGCTTGGGAAGGCAACTTGCGCCAAAACCCAATTGTATCATAGATGGGAGGCGTTACTGATGAATACTGCAACCCAAAGCAGAGTTAAAGAATGTAATTTTTTATGGTGTTCCTTTTGCCGCATTTAATTGGTACAGAACCGAAAATAGCGGACAAGGAATAATATTCAGATGTTCTTACTTACAACTTCTTGAATGTCAATGGCTTAAAATTACCCAAAAAGAGCGTAAATTTAATTGCATTGAAGAGCGGAAACTGTGAGATCTGAACATGTAAGACTTATAAGGTGTTTACATAAAATGGTTTTTCCAGGTTTTTGGAATAAACTGTTTTAAGTCCCAAAACCACTCGTAAACTGTTTTAACTCCCGTGAAATTGTTGTTGCTATTCCAGCGCTAAACCAAAATGCGTTTGGATTTTAGCCTCAGTTTTTAGTTTGCAAGTCTGTTTCGAAGTTCGGAATTGCAGACACACTATCTTTCTCCTTTTCTAGTGCCAATAAGTTAGAAAGAGATAAAGAGAAAGTGCCACCAAACTATTCTGCCAAATGTCAAAACAAATTTAAGCGTTTCATGTCGTAAGTAATATATTTATTTAAATAAGTATAATATGTAATAAATGACAAAAAATTAACTATTTCAGATGCAGAAATCAACAAAGAGAACTTTGTGCTACTGGACCTGTGGCAAGAAAATATTGACGGCCTGCGCGGACTCCGCAAAAATGTCCATATTTATAGGGAGATGGCGGCGGAGATGGCCCAACACGGTTATATGGTTGGTCCGGAGGAGGTCGGGATGAAGTTAAAAAACATGACGACCAAATACCGGTAATTGTTTTTTATTACGATGTGCATGTATTCATCATAAATAATAATGCTTTCACTGTAGGAAAACTAAAAACCTTGTTGGGGTATCGGGTGGTTCACCAGCAGACTGGGTGCATTTTTCGCGAGTGCACCAAATAATCGGCAGTTTTGCCGTTCATAATGTCGTCGTGGAGGAGTCGGTGGTTGAGAGAGGTGAGTGCCATAAAACATTTGGACAAAATCTACCTTTATTATAATACATTTCATTCTACATAATACATTTCATTATTGATTTTACTTTTTCACATAGATTCGCCACCACTGATCTATTCGTCGCCATTACCGTTGCCACGTCTGTTACCAACGCCATTGCCACGTCCGCTCCCGTCGATATTGTCACGTCCATCGTCATCCTCCCAGTTATTGCGTCCATCGTCATCTCCGCTGTCTTGTCCATCGTCATCTCCGCTGTCTTGTCCACCGTCATCTCCGCTGTTTCGTCTATCGCCATCTCCGCTACCAGGATCATCAATGCCGTCCTCTCCACTGCTCCGTCCGTCATCGCCGCGATCATCACCTGCAAATAAAATTGACAGGGTGCTTAAATATTGCGATGATGCAGATAAGGAATTGAAGAAAGGAATGGAGGCTCAGCAACAGATTGGCATGCGATTGCTAGAGTTAGAAGAAAGAAAAGTGGAAATTATGACACAAATGATGGCTGACTGCAAAAACATGTCTGCCTGTATTAGTGACTTCATTAAGTCTCAAAAATAAAAACAATGATAAAAATAAACTATGCTTTTTTTACTTAAATAGGAGCAGAATGCGCTTCGAACCAACTCTGCTTGCGCTCTATCACGAGACAAGTCCGTTGTGGTGCTTGGGTATTGCCTCCCCCTCTCAATTCTCCGCTGTGCTCTTGACCACCGAGGCACTACACCATCGCCCTCATTCACAAGGAAGTTGTGGAGTACACAGCACGCCTTTATGACAGCATGCTGTGACTTTGGATCACACTTTATGTTGAAATTGCTATAATTTCCGAATTCCACCTTTTTTGACTTGAAGGGCGCAATGTATTTTTTTATCTGTATTATTTTAATTAAAAAATCATACAAATTCTTTTGTTATTTTGTTAAGTTAAATTCTCTTATTAAATAATACACAAAATGGCGTAAACTGCCGTGATGTGACTCCCAGTCACACCATATAAAAGTGTACAAACTTTTTATGTTACGCATATATGTACGTATATTTTTATATGTACATAGCTATTGCGTAAAGGTCTTAAGTAAAAGCTTTGCATGTAAAAACATTTGGATTTGCTTTATTTTTCGATGAAGATACTATAAATTTGATAGTCAAACATACTAACGTGAATGCAACTGAGCATGCATGTCAGTTCTGGAAGCCAACAGATGCTATAGAAACTCGTTCTTATATTGGCTTATTGTTAGAAGCAGGAAGGCAAAAACTAGGCCTAAGTCAATACGAAGAATTTTGGGATCCAATATTTGGTACAGTACTGTTTCGTGCTTGTATGTCAAAAAACAGATTTGTTGCTTTATCACGATATTTACGATTTGATGACAAATCCACAAGATCCTTTCGGAGATCCGAAGACAAATTTGCACCATTTCGGGATTTGTGGAATATGGTAAACAAAAATTTTAGGAAATACTACATGCCTGGGGAAAATCTAACCATCGACGAACAATTAGTGCCATTTAGGGGCAGAGTTTCCTTCCGGCAATAGATACCATCAAAACCTGATAAGTATGGTATGAAAATATGGTGGATTTACGATAGTCTAACCAGTTACCCACTACATGGAATTCCATACTTAGGAAAGGGTCGTAACAGAACTACAAATTTAGCACATCGCGTTGTCGAACAATTATCTGAGCCCTATGAAAGGACGAATAGAAATATAACTTTCGATAATTATTTTACAAGTTATGAGGTGGCAGCGAATTTGCTTTCAAAGCAATTGACTTGTGTTGGCACTTTGCGAAAAAATAAAAGATCTGTGCCAGCAAATTTTCTTCCAAATTCATGTCAAGAAGTCAACAGCAATCTGTTCGGTTTTCGAAAGACCATGACTTTTGTGAGTTATGTACCACACAGAAATAAGGCCGTGCTGTTGCTTTCCACAATGCATCATGGCATTGATATTGATAAAAATAACGACAACAAATCGGAAATAAATCTTTATTATAACTCAACAAAAGGGGGTGTAGATACATTCGATCAAATGTGTCGTGCTTTTTCCGCAAAACGAAAAACTCTAAGGTGGCCAGTTGCGCACTTCTATAATTTGATTGATGCAAGTGGAATCGCTGCGGTAGTTGTATGGCTCTCATTATACCCAGACTAGAACAAAGCTAAACAAAACATTTGACGTTGGAATTAATCATGCCGAATATAAACCGAAGAAGCCTAAGGAGTCTGAAGAATTGAAACACCTCCGCTATAAAGGACGCCTTGCAAATTGCATCAACAAATGTGGTTAGTCCAGTACCTCCGCCGTCACCTCATGTTCGTCGACGATGCATCCATTGGCCATCCCGAAAAGGACGAGCTTCAAAAAAATGTTGTAATACATGCGGACGAAATGTCTGCCAAGAGCATTCTAGGAAAACAATTATTTGCTCCGCTTGCGAACAGGCAACTTTAAAATAGTCCAAATTAGTAATTCTATAAATACAAATATTTCTATATTATATGATTAGTATTCTAGAAAATGATTTGAATAATGATAAGAAAGAATAAAAATACATATAACATACCAAAGAAAGAAAAGCGATTTTAATATTTGTACGTGACTATAAGTCACACCTTGGCGGTTTACGTCAGTGAAAAAGCATGGCAGGAATAGGGTTAATGTGACCGAAGGCATTTTCCACTACTCTGCGAGCTTTTGATAAGTTGTAGTTGAATGCGCGGCGTTCCACACTATTTTCCACGCTGAAAGGGTAAGGCTTCATCAAGGTGGGCGGCAAACGGAAGGCTGAGTCGCCAATTATGAACACACCCACATTGACCCCATCCAGCACTTTAGTTTTCTCCCGCAGAATAGAGGAATTTTGGAGTTCACGCTTCAGTGCCGATTTCTCAAATATCTGCGAATCGTTGCACCTACCTGGGTTGCCGACATTTATATATAAAAATTTGTATCTGTAAAAAGATAAATAGAATGTGGGTTTATATTGCAACATTAATGTATGTACATTGTGTATATGTGCATACGATACCTTGCATCCACCAGAGCTAAGAGAACTGTGGAATACCACCCTTTATAATTATAGTACTCCACTGCATCCTATTTTTTAGGGTGAACCTATATATATTGTAACAGTGAATACTTTTAACATTACTAATATAAACATACCAACAGCACCCAGACACTGTGGGAAGCCTATTCGAGCAAACCCATTAACACATTCATCGACTTTTCCAGACGTGAATGGCAAATTATTTAGGTAAAGTGGGAAAAGTACTTTCCACACCTCCATTATAAAATCCAGGAAAATAATGCAAACTGTGAATTTTGCTACGCCGAAAGTACTTCCAATAGTTCGATATTCCGCTGATGAGCCGAGAGTATAGAGTGCTATAGCAACACGCTTCTCCAGCGATATAGTTTCGCGTGAGTTGCATCTCTTCTTCTGCAGATTTTTAAGATATGCGCACAATCTTTGAAAAGATCCTCGGCTCATGCGGAAATTTTCCTTAAAGAAATCATCACTATTTCTCTGGCAGTCCACTTCCCAAAATGTACTACTGCGGGGCTATAATTAGGAATCTTAAGCTTGACCACAATAAATTAATACTGTTGAATATTTACCACAATCCACAAGGTCCTATTTATAGACATCAGCGCTATTCGCAGAGCCTTCACCATGGCATACTTCTTATGTAAATGAAAATAAGTCTGATTTACGACTTTCCACTTTCCAAATTCTGTAAACTTGCGAATTTCGTCACCATAGCAAAATACATTTCAACAATTTTGAATATTATTGTTATTTTATTCATTGTGATGAAAAGTGATTATTTTTAAGTTGCAAGAGAAAGTAAAAATACTTAGAGAATTTCGATTTCATCACGATGAAACTTAGTAATCCACCGAGACTCGTCTTGGATTAGATAATCGCGAGATTTGACCGCTTGGGTATGAAAATTTTCGTCGTCATGAAACCTGAAATAAAAGGAAATAGAGTTTTTTTTTTGTTGATGTTTAATTATACTAATATTAAAAATGATAGATCGTAAGAGAAACCAAAAGCGAAAATGAACATGCAATAGGAACCGATTGACCGATCTGCCGACGCCCCGTCATCTACCGAGAATAAAAAAATCTTAAACTTATTTACATATCTTAAATTTATTTGTCGAAAATTTAAATTGCGTTACGGTGCGATTAACTTGTATTGAGCAGAGAAGAACATATCCGCAATAATAAAGCGAAACGAAAACATATTATTTTTGACGCGTTTGAGTTAAATCGTTCACTATCATCGCCACAGTTGAAACAGGTGAAGTTTGGTACACCGTTGCGAAATATGAACATGTCTATAGATCAAAGTTCCGAAGCTGCGAAAGCTACTGGAAGTAATTTTGTAGATTTGTCACAAACAATAATAAATACTAGGCAGGCATCAAATAGAATAGAAAAGTCGGGAGGTCAAGATAATAGTTACGCCCAAGGAGCAATTCCTAAAACAGGCAATACGGTAGTATTGGAAGAAAAGTTCTCTGAACAGGAACACAATAAGCAACAAACGAATTCATGGAATCGAGAAGTCCAATCTGAAAGGGATTTAGTAAATAAAGAATGTGAGAATCTGAAGAAATCGTTAGATGAGTCTATAGAAAAAAATGTTAAGAACAGTATTAGAGAAGGTCTAGCAGGAATAGTTGAGGAAATGACACAGTTAATGTTGTCTGGTAGGGACCCACGAATTCAATCAAATAATGTGCATAGAGGTGTAAGCTATAATTTAAATACAAATATAGCACAAAACAATTCTAGACTAAATATTCCACCTCCACCATATAGACAAGACGTAAATAATATGCGATATCAGTTCCCACCTCCTAATTATTCACAAATATCGGGGGTAAACTACAATAACAATAACGTTAGATTTCCAAGTGATACACCAAGTGGTATTGATAATCGCCAATATGAAAACATAAGAGTACCAAATAATTATGAGACAGCGCATGCGAACAGATTAAATGCAACACACTTACCACCAAGAATTGATGAGCAGAATTGGGAAACTTCGAACCAACTTCCACGAGTTCATAGCTCAGTCAAAGTACATAAATGGGGATTAGTATTTGATGGGCAGTGTAGTAAAGTGTCCGTTGAGGATTTTGTATTCCGTGTTGAGCATCTTCAGTCGATGTATTGTTGTTCATGGTCGGAAGTATTACGCGATTTTCACTTATTACTTGCTGGTGAGGCCAGGGAATGGTATTGGTTATATATCAAATCAAATGAGGTGTCAGACTGGGTAACTTTGCGTCAGGCATTGGTGCGTCAATATCGTTCCGCTCGAACTGATTATGAAATTGTTCGCGAGTTGTTGGAAAGGAAGCAACAAAGTGGTGAATCAGTAGACGCATACTTCCAAGCAATCTGGAAACTTAGATCCAGGTTGACAAATCCAATTCCTGATAAAGAGATCATCAAAATTTTAAAAGGCAATATAAGAGAAAACATCGCACGTATAGCATACTCGTTGAATGTAAATTCAGTCGAACATCTACGGGAAGAGTGCAATGCAATAGAAAGAACTTTTCCGCGTCGAGAATTTCGAAGAAATACCACCGCCATTTAAACAATATCCAAAACACGTCAATGAAATTTTCGTAGAAGATACAAACAGCCACATACTACAGGATAATCATGAATCACTGAAAGTAGAGGAGGTACAAGTGAAGGTGCAGGACAGTAAAAATATTAAAGAAAACAAGGTGATACTGATTTGCTGGAATTGTAGAGAGCCCGGTCATGGCTACATGGACTGCCAGTCAATGAAGCGCAACATCTTCTGCTATAAATGTGGACTGCCCGACACTATCACTCCAAAGTGTCCAGTATTTACCAAGGACAAGGAAAACTCGAGACGGAACGTGGCAGCAGCGGGAGTCCAACGTTCCAGACAAAATCCCGCACTCCATACACCGCAGTCGGAGCGCAACTAAACGAAGAACAGCCGCAGGTCAATGAAGTTCGTCCGGATGACAAAAACAAATCTGAAAATATATTTACGATTAATGTTAAAAATAAAATTATAGAATTTAACAATACTCAAAATAGAAAGAGGTATACCAAATCATTTGAAGAACGTCTTTTAAATTATGAACAAGTTCGCAGTAGAATATTTAATGATGAGGAACCTAGAATGTTAGGAAAAGTCTCAAACAGAATTAAAAGAGCTAGACAGAGGTATAAAAATCGTCGACTAGTGCGAAAGAAGTTGGTAGAAGCGATTGAAAGATCGTGTACTAGTGATGGTAGAGTTTTTGCTAGCATATCCATTAATGGGAAAATAATAAATGGGTTGTTGGACACAGGATCGTCCGTGAGTATTCTTGGAGAAGATTGCCTAGAATTGTTAGACAATCTCAGAGTAGACATACAACCGTGTTATTCCATGGTAAAAACAGCTTGTGGGAAGGAATATAACATCATAGGAAAAGTGAACTTAACTGTTGAGTTCCAGGGAAAACAAAATATTATTCAGTTCTATTTATGTCCATATTTGAAGTAAAACGCATACCTGGGTGTAGACTTTTGGGGAGAATTCCAAATAGCGCCGGATATCTTTCCTCTTGAAGAAATAAGTGCTAACGAGGATGAATCCGGTATAAAAGAAAAGGAACATGAAATCGAAGTGCATGATTTGTCAAAAGAACAACAAGATAAGCTAGATAAAGTTATTAAGCAGTTTCGTACATTTGAAGAACACGGATTAGGACGCACGCATTTAGAGAAACACACGATCCAATTAGTTGAAGGAGCAATGCCCATTAAAGATAGATATTATCCCATCTCTCTTGCCGTTCAAGATATAGTATACGAAGAGATTGATAAAATGCTAGATTTAGGGGTGATCGAAATAAGTAACAGCCCGTGGAGCAATCGTTCAACAATTGTAAGGAAACCCGGAAAGAATAGCTTCTGTTTAGACGCGCGTAAACTAAATGCACAAACAGTAAAGGATGCTTATCCCATACAAAACATAGAGGGCATTCTAAGTCGGATTGACCAGACGTATTTTATTAGTAGTGTTGACTTAAAATACGCCTTTTGGCAAATAGAGATGGACAGCGATTCAAAAGAATATGCAGCATTTACGGTACCGGGACGCCCACTCTATCAATTCACAGTGATTTGGGCTGTGCAACGCCGCACAAAGGTTATGCCGACTTATGGACAAAGTAATCCCTCAGCTCCTTAAAACGAATGTTTTCGTGTATTTAGATGACCTACTTATTATTGCGTCTGACTTTGATACCCACATACGAGTGCTGAGTCAAGTAGCAGAGTGTCTGAAAAGAGCAAATTTGACGATAGGATTAGAAAAGTCTAGGTTTTGCTTTAAAGAACTGCGTTACTTAGGTTTTGTGATAGGAGGAGGAATGCTTAGAACCGACCCCATGAAAGTATCGGGCATTCAGAAAATTCCAATACTGCGAAATCCGAGAGAAGTCCGCAGATTTTTAGGAACAGCGGGGTGGTATCGCCGCTTCATACAAAACTTTTCTGTGATTTCTGCTCCATTAAGCGACACCCTGAAAGTTCGAACGAAATTCAACATGACTTCAGCAGCGATAGATTCGTTTGAAAAGTTAAAAGAAGCTCTTACCACTGCACCTATTCTAAGGCATCCAAACTTTGCAAAAAGATTTTACGTACAGTGTGACGCGTCCGATGTAGGCGTAGGGGCTGTATTATATCAAAAGGAAGACGACGGAGACGAGCGTCCGATAGCTTATTTTTCGCAAAAATTGAACGGCCACCAAAAAAACTATACAGTAACTGAGAAGGAATGCCTCGCAGCCGTATTGTCAATAAAGAGATTTCGTCCATATATAGAATTAATGGAATGCACAGTGATTACTGACCATGCCAGTTTAAAATGGCTTATGTCTCTTAAGGACTTGAGCGGACGCTTAGCGAGATGGGCACTCCAGTTGCATGCTTATAATTTCGATATCCAACACAGGAAAGGCTCGGAGAATGTTGTGGCTGACACACTAGACTACACACATCTAGATCAATAGAAGAAATAGAATTTAGTAAGGAAATGCTTGCCGATTTCAAAAGTACCGAATTTCAGTCACCAGAATACTTGGATTTAATCAAAACAATCACAGACAACCACGATAAATTTCCAGATTTGAGGGTAGAAGACGGAATGATTTTTAAGCGCACAGGTTTAGTGTCACATGGCTGCAGTTTTGATGAAGTGTGTTGGAAATTGTGGATTCCTGAAGCTTTGTGTTCAACACTAATAGGCTCATGAGGTGCAGACAGCTGCGCATGGAGGTGTAGCGAAAACATTAGGTAGGCTTCGTAATTTTTTTTATTGGCCAGGGATGACCAGACAGGTTCGAAACTGGATAAACAATTGCGTTGTTTGTAAAGAAACAAAAGCAACTAACAAAAACCTTAAGCCAGGAATAGGGAGTGAAGTAGTGACGGAACGCCCTTTTCAAAAACTTTATATAGATTTCTTAGGGAAATATCCTCGGTCCAAAAAGGGTAATGCGTATATTTTCGTGGTAATTGATCATTTTTCTAAATTCCCCGTGATGAAGGCGATGCGAGAAGCTACCGCTATGAATGTAGTAAAGTTCCTAACGGTAGAAGTGTTTTTCAAGTTCGGCGTTCCTGAAATTGTTCATAGCGATAATGGTGTTCAATTTAGCTCCAAACAATTCCAAAGAATGGTGGAAACTTTCGGAATAACGCATATGAAAACGGCCTTCTATTCACCGCAGTCCAACGCTGCTGAAAGAGTGAACCAGTCGATTATAAATGCAATTAGAGCGTACATTAAAGAAGATCACCGTGACTGGGATATGTATTTGAATGAAATTGAATGTGCACTGCGCAGTTCTGTTCATGCAGCCACAGGAGTCACCCCTTATTTCGCACTGTTTGGAATGAACATGTTTTTGAATGGAAACGATTGCAAACTAGCACGAAAACGGAATTCTTTGAGTGACCACGAACTACGTATAGTAAACCGCGAGGATAAACTATCTCTGTGGCGAGATGAAATAAAGAAGAATCTTCATCAAGCATACCTCCGAAGTGCTGGTCAATATAATAAAAAAATTCGACACATAAAATTCATACCCGGACAGGAAGTACACAAGCGTAATTTTTCGCAAAGTAATTTCAAACGAAACATAAATGCCAAATTCTGTAAAAAATTCAAGAAATGTCGTGTATCAAAAGTACTGGGAAACAATATGTACGAACTTGAAGACGTTGCTGGAAAATCCTTAGGAGTATTTCATGCAAAGGACATCAAGCAATAACTAGTAAGGGAGTAATATATAAGCCAAATACTTCTTACCTGATTTTCTGAAACAAAATTGAAAACGCGTACCCACAAACTGTACAAATTTTATGAACGCATCCTACGTCAGTCGAGCGAAACACAAAGCAAATGTAGATTTGAGAACAGAAAAGATGTGGTTTATGCCTCGACTAAGTTGAACTGGAAACATTCATGTAATATTTAACAGAGCGTATTAATGTTACTTACACCTGTATGTAAAACAACAAATGATGAGAAAATTTTACGAGTATATAGTTAGTAGAATGATCATACGAACAACTTACTTAGATAGGGAGAAAACTAGTAAAACAGTAAAAGTTAAGTAGTGAGTGTACGTTAAAAGAAGATAGGCTTAAAATTTTAAGGAGAGTATATGAATTCTGTAGTCAAGTAACTTACGTTATAAAGTAACGTTTGCTTATAAAGCTACGTAAATTAATCATATAAGTAAGACAAGAAAAAATTTGTAAGAGGACTAGGGTTACAAAATCGGGTGTGTAAAAAAAATTACGTTAAATACAAAGTCAAAAACCACCTAAGAGAGCTCTTTAGTCCGTGTGACTAAACAAAACCAAAACAAGTCGAAACAAAAAAAGAAACTTTACTTTAATTTACTGTTCAATCGTATGTCGAAGTTAAAGTATATCGAATCTTGACCCATGTCTTCATTTTTATAAAATTTGTACTTTTTTTTTTATTTCATGTACTTTTTTTTTTGTAATTGTTTTATATATTTGTATTCATGCATTACTAGTGTAATTATATATAAAATATTAAAGAAAATTTGACAAAGATTAATTCCAATGAAGATTAATTTCGTGAAGATGGTGCGGGAAAAGTTTGGTTTAGCGGTTTTGCCCCGATTTATTTGTTACTTTTTTACCGTTATTTGGGACAATTATAACGGTAAATAGCCCAATTTTGGGGGCGTGGCATTATTCTGGATGTTATCGGCGTTTGAAGGTCGCGAAAGGTCACCTCTTTAAAGGTGTATTATTCCGAAATTAAGATACATTAATAACCGAGGTGTCAAAAGAAAGGTATTGCCACGCCCCTCATTTCCCTAGTAAACCATTTTACACCCAAGGTTACGGTTTGGAAGATATTTGAGTTTTAAGAAAAAAATGGTGGAGGTGCCATTATAAACCCTTCCCCCTCGCTCTTATATAACAATTAAGGTATATATTAAAAAACTATTTATAAAGCCCATAATTTTCTCTTTTCAGCGACATATAATATGTCATACTTACCGTTAGAGTTGGTAAATTGCAGAAGGTTGATTATGTAAAAACAGTGTTTTATGTGTATTTCATGATGCGTTTTTTTTTTATTAATTATTGTTTATTACATAGGAATTTATTCGTTTGGTACGCAACAGAATAGTGTTATTGGCCAATTTTAGGGCGTGTATGCGTCCTCCGGCCTTCTGCCGCGCTTTTTGATTATAACCCTCAGTATGTCAAACACCGGCTACGCAACAGAATAGTGTTTTTTAATAACACCGCGCTTTTTAATAATAACCCTTAGTATATCCAACGGCAGCTACGCGGTAAAATAGTATTTTTATAGCAATTCATAAAAACGTTTCAATTTTAAGTAGTAAATACCGAACACTACGCGCATTAAAGTAAAAAACTCTATGTGTGTTCGGATATGCAAGGCAAATTTATTTTTAATATTTCAATAAAAGTGGTCGAAATGGTAGGTGATACCCCAACATGTTATATGTATATCGTTGAAAAGAGAAAATTATGGGCTATAAGCCCAATGATTTTAATATATACCTTAATTACGATTTATGTTGAGAAAAAACTTATTTTTTAAAACAACTGCCACCATTTTTCCTTAAAACGAAATTATTTCCATAACTATGCAAAAAATCAAAAAAAAGATTAAGACTTAGAAAATAGATATTAAAATTACCTTTCAAACGGTACCCCGCTTACACCGGTGCAGCTAATAGTTTGGAAGATATCGCACATAATCATTTTGACGTTTAAACGCCCATAAATCCTAAACCAAAGCCACGCCCCAAAAAATTTTAAGAGAGTTATATTCAGGTAGTGGAAGACACGCATAAGTTTGGTTTAGAGGTTTGGCGCAGCCAACTTATGCCGATGGTGCTGTGCTAAGTATTTCCGGAATGATGAGGGGGAGTCGGTGTAAAAGGGACTGTGATCCCCTGGTCCTAGAAGCATGTTCAGAAAACGGTTAGCGAAGTCATGATGGTGTTTGGTTTCTCAGGAGTACGAGCGGTACTCCAAATTTATTGTTTGCTCCATAATCCGGATGTGACGGGTTAAGAACCGCGCCCATAAGAACATTTTGAGCTAGCTGCGGATCATCACATCCGGACGAGACTGTCTGAGAAGATGGAGACATAACAAATTTTCGCAATAACAGTCGCAATTTTTTTCAATTTATTATAATATTACTTCTTTTCAATGACTAAAATGTAAATTTCTGTTTACATAAATGAAAGATCTTTTGAATGCCTTTCCAACCATACCAATAACATGTAAGTATCTTGTATACTTTAGGATATATACTCTTGAAATTCCCAAATTTCAAAGGGATGTAACTCCAAAGACATACGAGACCGATCAGAACTGTTGTTTTTGTTCGAGTTACCTTATAAAACTAAAACAATAGAAAAGCAACAACAAAATCGGAGCGTTCGAATAACATTTAAACTGTTCCAAATTTTCTTCATACCACTTTTATTATAGTGGAGAAACCCTAGTTTCTAGGAGAAAGTTTGGGATTTGTACTGTGTGTTGTGACTCTAGTGTAATGTTGGGCACGCTATACTATAGCTATAATGTAGTACATTATAGCAAGGGCGAACTCTCAATTAGGCTTTGTAAAAAGAAATGTCAAGGACTTTAAAGATCCTTTCACTTCTAGGACGGTATATTTAAGCCTCGTTAGACCCTACCTAGAATACGCCAGCATCGATTGTGATCCATCATACGAGTACTCAGTCAACCGCGTCGAGAAGGTTTAGAAGCGCTTTTCGCGATTTGCCCTACGGCGCCTATATAGTATACATGGGAAAACATGCCTCCATATCCCATTCGCTGACGCTTACTTGGAATCTTAAGTTTGGCACATAGACGTCTTTTTCTAATATTCTATTTTTCCAAGATATAATAGATGGCAGAATAAATTCTCCCGAATTACTTGAACTTATTCCAGATAATGTACCGGCTCACCCCTTAAGGGAAGCTAAATATTTTTATATAACGAAACACAGAACCGATTACCGTCTGAACGAGCCCGTTTCTAGATCAGCGATGTCCAAACGCACACTATCACATTTTGAGTATGTATTGGACATTTTTTCACTTAGCACTGAGAAAAATATATGCGCTGAAACACAAAGAATGAATATTTTTGAATTTTTGTTTGTTTGCACGCTACATATTTGGATTATTGCAGTACATTTCGAATGAAGCATAAGATCGGAAATTAACTTGAAATAAGTAATGTAAATGTAATATTTTATAAAGTAGAGTAGTTATGCAATAATATTTTATAATCTAAAGTAGATAATGCAATAATAATTTATAATATGAAGTAAATTGAATAATGCAATAATATTTTTTAATATATAGGGAACATTCACATAAACTTTGTCATAAAGACAAACAACAATAATTTTTTGGGTGTAGCAAAATCAAACAATCGCAGCATACAACCCTACCTCGCCGCTGTCTCGGAAGCTACTGACGAGATTTCGTTAACGCTCTCAATGTATACATATTATGTGAGTCAAAAATTGAGTAGCCGAATGGCTGCTCTTGGGCACCGCTGTTCTAGATGCAACTTGGTGGCCAACCAGCTTGACTTTAAGGGCCAGTTTTTCAGTGCTCGGTTACCGTCGTTTCTCTGTTAAACTCCGTTTCAACCACACATTGTGTTTTTCAGTACAAGTTTAACCAGCCAAAATTGGTGAGTTAAACTCCGGTTAATTTATCTTTTTAATAGATAAAGAAACAGCTGTTTCTTTCTAGTGCAGACATTTACCTTTGTTCAAAACTATGCTAATAATTTTGATTATTTGTACCAGAACAACTGTTCCCTTTGTAGAAATGAAATTATTGACAGGTGCTGCCAAAATAGGTTGAAACATCAACTTATAATAACGAGTATACGGTAAATACTCGTTGCATTTAGATAAATTCTCTATGAAATATAGATAAGATACGTTTAACATAGATAAGTTAAACTCACACTGTAAAACCCGTGCTCGTCTTAATCTCAGTTAACTTTTATTGGAAGAAAACGCTAACGAAGCAATTGGGCTTGAGTCAGAGATGTCATTGCAAACCAATGCATCGCCAGCCGAAGTCGTTCGCGAAAAAGAAATTAGGGAAATTACATGCAAATTTGGAATGAAAATTGAGGAAATGAGGAGGGAGTTCCGTCGCTGACTTGAAATGCAAAAATTAATTTCTGATTTATTACGCACGACCTTTGTTTTAAACCGTCTTTTTCGTGCGGCTGTAATTGCAAAAGTAAAAGGTAAACTATGGCTTATTCTTGGTGGGGAGTTGAAAGAGCGAATTGCCATTCTTTGTCTTCAGTTTTGACAGCTCACTCTTCTTCGTGGCTTTTACAAAACAGCTAATATACCACAATGAAGTACAGTTCTTACATTTAACGCTACACGTGTCACTTAAACAAGTGGTATCGACAGACGACATACTAGAAAGGGATAATATTTGGAATAAATTCAATTTAAATACAAATTTGAGAATGTTCAAAGAAAAGAAAGGGTTCATAATAAAATTAGCACTAAAAACTATCAAGAAGATCAATAACGAAAATAATATAATAATTATTACAATTGATAATAATAAATGCAAGAGCGATTAAAATATGCCATAATAATACCATTAAAAATTAAAACTAAAGTTATGACAGTTGTAGTTAATAATCAAGAGATATGTCGGATAAACACCAGCAAATGTGAAAAATAAAAAGGTCAGGACCAATCGAAGGTCTACAATCAACAGTATAATTAATGCAGATATAACAAAACGACACTCCAATGAATGAATTAGATCTGCAATGTTTCACTTAACAAAGAAGGAATAGAATCGTATGTAGCCTGTGTGCAAAATATAATTATATTTTTTTTAGAGGCTGTATTAACACATACATTTCCAATAAAAGTGAATCAGCCACTAATTAACACGAAACAGTGCCAAACTCCACATACACAGAGAAAATGCGAATAGACATATTCTTAAATTGTTAGAGGAAGATTTTATATCTCTAAGTGTATGAAACTCTCCATAACTTTCAGTACTAAAGAAGAGTGGAAAAGATGAAAAAAAGAAATGGTTAATAATATAAAAAGGTCCGCTTAGCATATAAATTCTTCAATTTTAACAAAATGGAATGAATAGTCAAGAGCCAAAGAAGCGGTATTAGAACCATGACTCGCGGAGTGCCCCGTTGAATACACATATCTGGTCAACTGCAGGTCACCCCACGAAGCCTGGACTTCACGTGTGCAAGGATGTTGTACTGATGAGATAGAGTCCAGATTTAGACAACCTCTTAAACAAAAGATTATACGCATATCGGCCGATAGTCTTTTGCTGATTCGTTGCCTGCCCTGCTGGACCTACGAATGAAGACTGCAGTCGCCTGCCTTCAACTTGCAAAGATGTAGTTTAGGCGAAAGCTGTTCGGGTATATATCAGTTAAGTAGTAGCAGACATTTGTTTAGATTATACGCATATCGGCCGATAGTCTTTTGCTCATTCGTCGCCTGCCCTGCTGGACCTACGAATGAAGACTGCAGTCGCCTGCCTTCAACTTGCAAAGATGTAGTTTAGGCGAAAGCTGTTCGGGTATATATCAGTTAAGTAGTAGCAGACATTTGTCGCCATTAGACTTGGCGAGTGGGTACCACTAAATTTTAATGGACAACAACCGGAAGCAAACGCGCGATTTTCATAAAAATTTTTCTACACTGAATTTTATTTGTGCTCAATTAGCACCGCAGTTATATAATAAATATACCAGGCTCGTATTGAGTCTGGGAAAAAGTTCGAGGCGTTTTTCCGATAGGTTGGTTTAATTGCAAATAACTCTGGCAATAGTGATCGCAGCGATACCACTGAACGCTTATTTGAAAGGTAACACTTCGGCCGTAACTGTCAGTGTGTAAACAAATTGGTGCAGTGGTTGGAAAGTTGTTTACGTTTGTAAATGGAGAAAAATAATGAAAAATTGCGCTATATTTTGCACTATTATTACGAGTATGTTAGAAATTGAAGATGACATAGAAGAAATCAGAACCGCCCAAGCCCAATCCAATTCCTCGCCAAATACAACACAACCTGCGGATGAATAACACCACCTGCAGTCCTTATGATTTTTGCATTTATTTATTGCAACCTTATTAATTGTTAAATTGCTCCTTCTGCATTTATTAATTATTATTCATAATAATTTACCGTAATCAGTTTTATGTTATAAAATTGAAATTCAATATCAATAAACAATACAGTTCACCACCAGAAGCTTAAGAAGTAATCATTTTCATCCAAGTTGAACGCTGCCGCTACATTGTAAATATTCGTATTCTAGTTGTAAAAGTTCTTTTCTTTACAATTACCAGTAAAGTGCCAAACTGGTGTGACAATGAAGTTTTATTCGATAAAGTCAAAGTGTTTGTGCACGAATGTGCATTGGATATTCTTTATTTATTTGATTTCGGTTTTTAAATTACATTAAAATTTAGTTTAATTCATTTTGCAGCTCACAGTGCTATACGGGTGTTGAATCCAACTTGAATCTCATTACTGACTAACATTTTTATTTCGTTTACCATTCATCCTTCTTTTTGCTCTGCTCGTTTACTCGTCAATCAACTTCTTCTGGTGTCAAGCCTTAATGGTTGTTGTTGTGATCGTGCTGAATTCAGAGTTTTTTTTGGCTGCAGTTTCCTATCTTCTGATGTGTAACTATCCACGTGATTGTTGTTGTTTTTTTGTTGTCGTAGAGATTGGCTGAAAAGGCTGTGGTGGAAGTCTGTCCTCTTTGATAAGGACCAGGTCCCCTATTTGTAGATTATTATGTTGAGAACACCATTTTGGACGTGATTGCAAGTGGGACCATTCCATTCATGGGACCAAATAGCCATTCTGATGACCATTTTGCCCAAAATTGTTGAATCATTCGTTGAATCTTTAAATATTGACGTTGGGGTACTGGTTCCGGCACAGGTGGCTCTGGAGGACCTAATAGAGAATCCCCAATTAAAAAGTGTCCTGGTGTTAACACTATGGTGCGACGCGTGCAATAGGGAGGCTTCCCATGAGTTGTTGCGATATTTTCGGTTTTTCTCGGAAGCATTTTATGCAGGTTCTGAGTTTCGTTTGAATTGTTTTTGCTGCATTGAGAATCCAAAATCTTTTTCGAATAAAGCTTGACGTAAGCGATACTCCACCATGCAAAGGGTTTACATGAGCGTCCTCAATTATCAAATTGGTAAAATGATGTGCTCTTGGCAATATGATCGGGTGCTTTTCATTTAGATTTAGAGAAATCAGTGGGCTTTTATGTGGAACCCCTTCTTCTTTAGATAGACTTCGTTTTTCTGACATGAAGCATTCGGATTGTACTAGGCGAATTAATCTGAAGAGATTTTGATGCAGCTCGATAACTGTGAGAGGGCCCTTTGAACGCTTGCCTTTGACGAGTATACAATTTTGGCAAAATTCTCCATGCGGTTATTCGCCCTAGGCGCGACAATGATGAGTATCTTGCAATGAATGATGTATCTCTGGAATGTATAATGGTGTTGACCATCTACTCCGGTTCCAAAAAGGTCCAATCTGTTTGCGGCCAGGACTGCTGTAATTCGCCTAGCCATTTAGGTCCCTTTCAGTACAATTTGCAATGCAGTAGCTCAGTTGCTGTCAAACCGCGCGAAGAATGATCGGCTGGGTTTTCGCGAGTGGAAATGTGATGTCACTGGTTTATATCGGATGCTGAATGTATTCGGCCATCGCCGTATATCTCCGCGAATCCATGAAAGTACAATTGTTGAATCGGTCCAGTAATAAATTGGAACGTTTCATCTTGTATACGTAAATATACTATGGATGCATATGCTTGCATTGAGCCATCACAGAATGCGTGAAGTTCGACTTGTCTGCTGGACGTTGCGGAAAAGTTTAGCCATCGAGGAATTTGAATACTGTGAATAGTAGGGAGGTCGTTAAGAAACCGTATCCATTCTTCACACAGCTCTGTTGAAAAAGGATCATCCCAATCTATATGGAGAGACCACAACTGCTTCAAGAAAATTTTGGCGGTGACAATTACTGGGATTATCAGTCCCAATGGGTCAAATAATTTGGCTATTGTTGACAGGACAGCTCTCTTAGTGATCAGATTGAAGTTCAACTCAAACTTTAGGCGGTACTGAAACGTGTCGTTGCTTGGCTGCCAACACATGCCTAACGTTTTGATGATCTCATCCAGGTTTAACTGAATTGCAGAAGCACTTTATTGGCGTTCGGACGTAATACCATCTAACAAAATGGGTAGATTTGTTGCCCACTTATGAAGTTTGAAGCCTGCACTGCCTAGTGGCCCTTGTGTCTCGTTACGAATTTTGAGCACCTGATCAATGCAGTCGCCTCCTATGAACACGTCGTCCACGTACATTTGGGTTTTGAGTACTTTGACGGCCAGCGGATATCTCTCTTTTTCATCCTCAGCTAATTGGAGCATGACTCGAATGGCGATGTACGGTGCTGACACCGTGCCGAAGGTGACTGTAGTTAGACGATATTTCTTTATCTGACCTTCCTTATTATGCCAAAAAATTCGTTGGTATTGGGTGTCTACAGCACTAACACAATGCACCGGTACATTTTTTCAATGTCTGCGGTTACGATATACTTATGTAGCCTCCAGTTGAGAAAAATTGCTGATAAATCGCAGTGGAGGTCCTTTACACACCAAATCATTGAGTGAATTTCCATTCGACGTGACAGCTGAAGCGTCAAAGTCGACACGGCATTTCATTGTGACACTGTCCTCCCTGATGACTGCGTGATGTGGCAACGTACAGCAGGTATAATTTGGTTGGTTTTGGAGATTTAGGGTGAAATGTTGATTTTCTGAGGTCTCGGCTACCGCAATTTGATGGAAATACTTTTGATCGAAATACTCTTGAATGGCTGAAGAGTACTGATACGATAAAGTTTGAGAGCGGCTGAGCTTGCGTTCCATGGAATGGAAGCGGTTCAAAGCTGTCTGCTTGGATTTACCTAGGCGAAGATTTGGATGCAGTATGGATTTTAATGGTAAACGCACAAGATACTTGCCATTTGGTTGCCGTTGGTATGTTTGTTTAAAGAACTCCTCGCACCGGTTTTATTCCGCAGTGTATTGATGCTTATGTGGTATGTTCTCGAGTGTGTAAAACTTTCGTACTAAGGAATCGAGTATTTCCAACGAGACGTGAGCACAGCTGCTTGCATAGGAATTGCACTGTGTTGCTTCTGCGCCGGAGGTCACACCAGAGACAATCCAGCCTAACCTCGTTTGTTGTGCGGTCGGTTCGTTTAAACCCCCCTTTCTGATACCTTGCATTAAGATGTTAACTAGCACGTCAGCCCCTAACAAGAGACCAACTGATGTGCGATAAAATTCTGGATCGGCGAGTTCAATTCCTTGCAGGTGTGTCCATCGATGATATACTATCGTCTATGATGCTAAATCTTCGGTGACCATTTTTATTATAGCTGCGAATACCGTGATGTTGAATCGATGGTCAATGCGCGACTGAATGGCTAGTCTTGTGACGTAATTCCCCACGCTTTTTTGTCCATTCGCCAGCTTGATTGTAGAGGTTATTGGAACACGTTCCAAACGCAAAGATTGTGCTGCTCGTTCACTGATAAGTGCTCGGGTCGAACCCTGATCGATCAATGCACGGAATGCATTGGCGCAAAAGATTGGCCGTTATGATGTTTACCAGTGCTGTCGGCAGTAAAACCTCTGATTCAGACGTGAATTTAGAAGCATATGACACAATTGGCATGATTGTTTGACCAATATGATAAGTTGCACTGTTCTTAGTATTGGACAACTGTGGGATGACCGAAAATTGCGAATTCGTCGGCTGAATCTTCGGAAAAGCACCACTGGCCGTCTCTGGTTGTTGATTGAATGGAGGATGTAGTAATGTGTGATGGCGTTGTCCACATTGTTGGCAGTTCTTGGTGCTGAGGCACGTCGAAATAGCAGGAGTGATCACAGGGCATTACCCCATAGGGGCTATGGTGACCAGGTGGAAACCAGGCACCAGAGTGGATCACTGTAGATGTTGTGACGACGCGGATGAGGAGGAGACTATTCACCACCTGCTTTGCCAATGCCCAGCCCTCGCATACCGCCGCCTCTGCAGTGTGTGAGTGTTGTATGTCGCGATCGCAATTTCCAGTTCCGGGAGATTGGAACTTTCAAGGCCAGTATTATCGTTTTATAATACTACTCCGTGAGTGAGTCAAGGCCAAGTTCACGTTATTAATGCAACCACAGCACTTTGCGTGGTAAGCCAAAAGCTTTAGTCAAGCTTCGTTTAAAGTAAATTCAAAAGCCAAGGTAGCAACCAGAACACGTCGTATGGAATGGATTGTGGAAGCTAGCGTTCGGTAGCTAGCTTCCAAACCATAAAAACCACAGCGTATTTGAATGGATTGTGGAAGCTAGCTTTCAGTAGCAAGCTTCCAAACCATAAAAACGCTTGACTTAAAATAACCAACGATCAGAATCCACACGCGGAAGAATTAAATTGAGAACGATTTTCTTCCGCGTATTGATTCTGCGAATTTTACAATTTTAATATTGCGAAATAATGGAAATTGCGAAACACGGCATACCGACCCACTTTGGTTCGGTCGACGGGTGTGTCAACCGAGCCAAGGTGGAAAATAGAGAAGATTCCATCGGGAGTCTCGTAGTAAACCCCAAACGACGAAGTCGTTCCAGAAGCCGCGTATAAAGTCGCAGGGTTTAGTTTTAAAATATAAGTGTAAATAGTAATAAGTGTTAATTAAAATATAAGTGCAGTTTTGTAATAGCAAGTATAAATAAAAAGTAGTGTTAAAGTAAATCTTAAGATAAGCCTTAAGATAAAAACAGTGTAAAGTGTAAATAATTGAAACAAACATAAAGATCAATAATAAAGACGTAACAGATCGAAACTAAGTGCAGTTTAATTGGACGAAAAGAAGGAGACAAGAAGATCACCCGAAGAAATACAACATATTAAATTACAACATATTGGCGCAGTCGGATTTTTCGAGCCGAGGATCGCTCGAATAAAGGAAAAAGTAAGTAACAATGAAATACGAAAATTAAAAATAAGAGTTAAATATTAATTAAAAATTAAGTGATATAACAAAGATTAGTAGCTTAGGAAAAAGCGGGTGAAAAGTGAAATATAATTGGAATGCTACAGTTAGAAAGTGAAAAATAAAATTAAAATTCATTAATAGAAATAAAAAATGGAAAAATAAAAGTAGAATAAAATAATAGGAAAAAGTGAAAAAGAATAGTAGTAGAATTAAAAGAATTTAATTGTTTTACTATATCAAATATATTATTTTATATATATTATATAAAACATAAAATAACTTTCAGGTCCCAAAATCATCGGTTTCATCAAAAGGATGCCAGCTTAATTGCACGGCAAACTTATCTGTCCAATAGCATTAGCTGGACAAAATCTTTGCTGCGGTCGACCCATTTCACTCGGGAAGTCATTCTTATATTTTTATAATTATAGGATAAAGTATTAGAGAAAATAGATTTTAGATTTAATAAGGAAAGAAGTTGTAATTTAATTTTAGAACAAACAAATGCAAATTACAGCAAATAGAGAATTTGTAATTTGCCGACCTTAAAACAAAAAGGAAAATTTAGAGAAAAAAATGAAACAATAAATAGTGATGAATTTGGCGGAGAAATTTTAAAAATAAGTGAAATAATAAATTTTAGGAATAACTAGGGAAACAAAAATCTAGTGTTCTTTTAAAATACACAACTTAAATATATATTACGGTGCTTTTCCTATAGGAGCAAGTACCTGGCCTGGTGGCCATATATTATGACATAGCGTGGCTCGCTTAAAAGTCAAACAAAACAAGGCCTGGTGGCCAAACTAATTCAGCGTGACTCGCTAAACAAACAGTCAATTTTTTTTATTCAACTCAAAAAGAAAGGACGTAACGTTGCCAACATTAAGGATTAATGAATTTTCGTTTTTTTAAATTTACAATATTGGGTACTGTAATTAACAGATTGTGCGAAAATCAGATTGATTTTGCTAACTTAAATAAATTTAAAAATTTATTTAACGTGGCAAAATTCAAATGATAAACGCAAATTGTTAAAAAACAGAAATCCAATCCAATACTAAAACAAAACGCGTACAGTATACGGGTTAGTTTTAAGTTTTCGTTGGATAATTTCTCGGGTGTGTCTTAGACGTTTGTTTTCAAATTACATTGTTGAATAAATTTTAACATTCAATGTAGTTGATTTCAAAGTCGCACATTTTAAGTTGATTAATTGATAATTTTATCATATTATTCGAGTTCAACTCGCACAATTTTTTTTTAAGAATACGTCATACATTCGCAAATGTATGAACATTAAAAAGAAGTTTTTGGTTATTTTAAAAAAAACCATTATTAGAAGTAAACGTTCAAAGTAATGCGCTTAGAGACTTCATAATGGTTGGAGAATCAAAGCAAAATTAGATTGGTTATTTAAATGACAAGCAATTACAATTGCTTGCTAATAAAATCAATCAAAAATAACAAGCAATTAACCAAGAAATAACTCAAATGAGTTCACTAGGTTAATCGTCCGAATTCGAGATTGCAAACGTTGCAGTTTTGTTGGCCGTTTGAGAATAGAGGCAGGTCGTTGATTCCTTTCTGTGAGGCCTTAAATTACCTCAGCGCAGTCACGAAAATTTTGACGCTTCGTCTCTGCTTGAAAGAAAGCAGAATAGCGCAGTCACGAAAATTTTGACGCTTCATTTCTGCTTGAAACAAAGCAGCGGACGTCAGCGTACAGACGAATAAACAGATGTACAGCGACTGTTTACTGCACGCTCGGTAAACGAAACGAACATGAAATCTAAACAGGTCAAGGAAGTTGAAACTTCATATTAAGAATTTTAACGGTTTCATTAAACTATATTTCGTTCGTTTAATTAATGGCCGAGTCATTACAGGAGCAAGGTTACTTAGAATTAGATAGGACTCATAAAGAACTGAAACGCCAGTTGGGGGAGTTTATATCTAAATATTGGGCAATTTTAAAAGGGACTGTAGGCAACAAAGAGAACTTAGAGTTGATAAAGTCTAGAATAGGGGAGCTAGGAGACCTTACAAGTGTAGAAAGAGCAGACGCAGTAGTAGAGGAATTGCTTACATTCCTAAACCAGATAATACAGAATAAGGCAGAAGATGCCAAGATATGGGAATCAGAATTTAATGCACTAAAGAATAGGTATGATAATTACTTAGTAGATAAAGTATTTCAGGAGGATATACTAAGGAACGTAGAGGGCGAGAACATAAAACTAAGGGAACTATTAGAGAAAAAGGGAATAACTGAGGAAACGCTGAATAGAACGCTAGAAAAGGGATTTTCACAGAAATCTAGAGAAGACTGTAGTTCTTTAGAAGAAGCGCACAAAAGAATCCAAGAATTGAAAGAGGAAAACAGACGGCTACAACAAGAAATAGAATTAGCTAACGATCAGACGCTTTATCATAAGGAAGCTACTCCGTCCGCAGTTATCGAGGAAGATTACAACGGAAGGTCATTTAAACAGATTAGGACGACAGAGAACATACATAAAATGGGTATAGGTGAGATAGCCAAGATTACGAATAGGCTGGTACCGCTCTTTTCGGGCACACAGTCACCAGACTTACGCGGCGAAGTCTACAAATTTATACAAGGGTGCGAATTAGCCACAAGGGAGGTAGGTACAGACAATAGTCAGGACTACATAGACTGCATTAAGCAGAGATTACACGGGGATGCGTATGATTTAGTGAGGTCACAACGATTCAATAGTCTCGAGGAATTCTACCTCACAATAAAAAGGGCATATTTGGCTAAGGTAACCTTAGACTCAGTGATAATAGGCATCCAAAATTGTAGACAGTTACTGAATGAAGATATACGACAGTTTGCGAGACGCCTAAACGCCCTTCGAACACAGGCAAGGGAGATAGTTCGAAATGATTATAACGGAGACGGAGATAAGGCACTTTTGAGTATGGTGGAAGGGGCCGTAGAAAAATCATTTAAAACAGGATTAAAAGACGCCGCGTTGAGAATTTATATGCTCAACGTGACGAAGAAAAATATTGAACAAATGGTAGAATTAGCGGTGGAGGCACTAGAAAACATACAAAGCAGTAGCTCCCTCCAAACAGACCACTTAAATATTAACATGAATTCGCCGCTTCTTGCCACCATGCCGTATAACCTGCAAGAGCAAATTCGACAGGAAAGTCGTGGCAGAGCTGCAAGAGAAAAAATGGACAGGCAACCAGCAAGAATACAAAATCCTTCACAAGGAGCGACAGAGAAAATAATCTGCTCTTTTTGCAACAAGCGAGGTCATACTAGGGATGATTGCTTAACTCGCAAAAACACGCCATATTGCCAACACGCCAAATTGGAGGTGTGACAACAAGGTCAACAACAACAGCGGGTACAGCAACAAAATTCAAAGGACTAACAACCAAAGTCAGGGAAATCAGCAATGGAACCGACCTCATCAGAATTGGCAGTCAAACCAAGTCCAACAAAACTGGCAGACAAACCGACCACAGCAGAATTGGCCTCAAAACCCATTCCAGCAGAACGGGAACCAAAAACGGGCAATGAAACCTAACCCAACTGCACTTAACGGATTGCAGAGGAATCAGCCGAACAGAGCAAACCAAACGTTATGTCATTGGTGTAATAGACCAGGACATATGATAAAAAATTGCGAGGCAAAAAAGAATTGGGAATCGTTACAAAGTAATCGTCCGGGAAACTATCAAGGGCCCAGAACAGGCCAATAATCTGGGAACCCAAAAATATTAGTAACTTAAGGCCAAATGAAGGAGTAACAGTAGTTCATACATCCAAACCGATTGTGGATACGTTACCAACTTTAAGAAATAAAGTGGTAACCGTAAGTCCGACATCGGAAGCGATTGTTGAAACGTTACCACTTTCAAAAGACTTAAAAATTAATATCAAGTTAGAAGGGACTGATAATAATAAGAAAAACAACGTAACGGAGAGAAATCATACGTTTGGAGAAACAGTTGATTTAGAGATGCCAATTAAGTTGAAAGATAAAAACCAAAATTTAAATATACGGACACCGTGCTCAAGGGATAAGTTAGCAAATGACAATAGAAATACAGAACCAGGAGTATCTAACTGCACTCAAACCCAGCTAAATGACGTGTTCATCGAATTACCTTGCGAAGAGGCTATAAATGGAAAACTCATTTTACTGGTAGATACAGGGGCAGATACAAGCCTGATAAAGAAATGTGCGATAAAAGATAGCACAATAATAGACAAGTCGAATAGGAAAGACTTAAGCGGAGCATTTGGAGGTTGTGTGACCACAGAAGGATCAACAACTATATGTCATAATGAGGTACAGTCCTTACGTTTAACGCTACATGTTGTGTCACTTAAACAAGGAGTACCGGCAGACGGCATATTAGGAAGAGATAATTTGTGGAACAACTCCATTATAAATGCAATGGAAAAAAGTTTAACACTCTTCAATGAAAAGAAAGAGGTTATTTTGGAATTACCAATAAAAACTATCGAGCAGATTGAAGAGAAAAGTAAACAATACTACATACCAGTTAACGCAAGAACGATTACGATAGTACCATTAAAACTACGTACAAAATTTAAGAATGTTTTAATTCAGAAAGAAGAAATAGATCCAGGAATCTATATACCAGACACATTAGTAAATGTGAAAAATAATACGGTTTATGCTCCGATATTAAATACAACAGAGTATGACTACGAGATAAACAGCGAATTTAAACCAAAATTCACAAATTCCGACGAGTACACAATACAAGGTACTACGTCAATTAATAGTGTAGGCAGAATAGATGCCAACAGAAGAGAAGAATAAATGAATTGCTCAAGGAAATTGAGCTAGATAAACATTTAAATATAGAGGAAAAGAATTCCATAGAAGAAGTAATAAAGTCATTTCATGATGTCTTCTTATTAGAAGGAGACGAACTCTCTTTTACAAGCGTATTAAAACACGAAATTCCAACAGGCGCAGATCAGCCGCCCATAAACAGAAAACAATACAGATTACCTCAAATACATAGGGAGGAAATTAAAAAGCAAGTAAACAAACTTCTAGATGATGGCATAATCACGCATAGCACATCACCATGGAACTCGCCGTTACTTTTAGTGCCCAAGAAAAGTGGCAAGGACGGGGAGAAAAAATGGAGACTTGTAATAGATTACAGGAAACTGAATGAAGCAACAATTAAACAAGTTTTTCCCATTCCTCGTATTGACGAAATCTTAGAGCAATTAGGCCACAGCAGATATTTCACAACGCTAGATTTGGCAAGTGGGTATCACCAAGTTTTAGTCGATGACAGGGACAAGGAAAAAACAGCATTCAGTACAGGGCTAGGGCATTTCGAATTTAATCGGATGCCATTTAGGCTAAAAGGTGCCCCAGCCACATTTCAAAGGATAATGAACCATATCCTAACAGGTCTACAAGGGATAGACTGTTTTGTTTATTTAGATGACATTGTTATCTACGGTAGAAATCTCAAGCAACACGAAGAAAGATTATGTTCAGTACTACAGAAGTTACGTGAACATAATTTAAAACTTAATACAGGAAAATGCAGATTTCTGAGAAGAGAAATTGTTTATTTAGGACATAAATGCACAACGCACTCCCTGACCCCAGCAAAGTGGAATGCGTTAAGAGCATTCCACCGCCTAAAAATAAAAAGGAGGTACAGGCATACTTAGGACTAGTGAATTATTATAGAAAATTCATACCGGGCACAGCAAAGATAGCTCTGCCTATTAACAAACTTCTACGTAAAGACGCGAAGTTTATTTGGACACAAGAATGCCAGAAAGCGTTCGAATCATTGAAAAGGGCAATAGTAACACCACCGGTTTTGGCATATCCAGATTTTGAAAAAGAATTCATATTAACTACTGATGCAAGTAACGAAGCAGTACTTTCTCAGGGTAAAATAGGCGAAGATAGGCCGATAGCCTTCGCTAGTAGAGCCTTGAATGACGCAGAAAAGCGTTACTCAACTATAGAAAAGGAGTTTTTAGCCATTGTGTGGGCAACAAAAAATTTTAGAGCGTATCTGTTGGGAAGACCATTCAAAATAGTGACAGACCATCAACCGTTAAAAGGAATAGCAAACATAAAGGACCAGACGTCAAGGCTGGCAAGGTTTAGACACAAGTTGTCAGAATACGATTTCGAAATTCTATACAAGCCAGGAAAGAAAAACTTAAATGCAGACGCGCTAAGTAGAATCCCACAGGAAAAACATAAAACAATAGCAGCCGTACAAACACGGTCGAAAGCAAAAACAGCTAACCAAGATCAACAACAAGGAACATCCGTTGAAGTCGACAAGGATGACGAGGAACCGGGAAACGGAACAAATAATACAGCAGCATTGCTATCCGACCCGAAACAAATAGAAACAGTGATTAAAGACTTTCACAATTCACCACTGGGAGGACATCAGGGTGCAGTGAAAACGTATTTGAGAATCCGGAAACAATTCAGATGGCCAGGAATGCAAAAGCAAGTAAAGGAATTCATAAAAAACTGTCCGAAATGCCAAGCTAATAAAAGCTCGAAATTAACAAAAATGCCGATGGTACTAACAGATACACCAACGCAGCCATTCGACAAAGTTTACATGGATATAGTAGGTATTCTACCAGAAACTGTGTCCGGAAATAAGTACATTCTGACTTTTCAGGATGACTTTTCAAAATTCATGGCATGTACAGCTATCCCAGACGCGGAAGCAAGTACGATTGCCAGGGCGTTCTACGATGAAATAATAACCCGATACGGAATTCCACGAATTCTTATTACGGATAACGGAACTAATTTTATTTCGAAATTGTTCTCAGATACTTGTAAATTGTTAGGAATTAAGAAATTACATATAACACCATATCATCCGCAAGCTAATGGCTCATTAGAGAGAAGCCACAGACCTTTAGCGGAATATTTGCGTAGTTTTGCTAAAGAAGATGGTTCGAATTGGGATCAATGGTTAACTGCAGCCATGCATGTTCATAACCACACACCCCACATTACGACCAAGCAAACACCATTCCGTACTTTATTTGGTTTCGATACAGAAATGCCGACTAACTTAAAAAGGAAATGTAGTCCGGTATATAATGCCGAACACCCAAATAAAGTATTAAAATTCCAAATACAAAGAGCTCACGAAATGGTGAGGAAAAATCAGGACATGGCTAAACAAATAGCCAAAAATCAGTACGATAATAAGTTAAATTTAGTAGAATTTAAAGTAGGAGATAGTGTATTAATTAAGAACCAGACTAGGAAAAATAAGTTTTCTCCAATATGGATAGGGCCATATAAAGTAGTAAAGATTAAAAGCCCAATTACTACTGTTTTAAATATTAAGGGTAGGGAAAAGCCATTCCACAATAACTTACTTAAGTTATATAATAGCAATTAAGGGGAAAATAGGATTAACTAGATAATTATGTAAGTAATCTTTAAAAGCACTTAAACAAGGAAAATTTTATAGGAATAATAAGAAAATTAAAGTAAATTAATCAAAATAGGCACCTTATTAGGATTAGGATAGGATAAATATATATAGAATAGGATTGATAATATTTAGTATAGGATAGTAGGAAACTAACATTTTTTTAATTTTAATTTTACTACTAATAATTTTAATTTAACTTCAGTCTTAAGGCTGAATGACGAATGAAATATTGAAAAAATTCAACAAGAAAGTAAATAGGTCAGAATAGCGTTTCAGTAAGCAACAACTTGTTTATTTAAGCGTAAAAATATAAGAAAAAGAAAACTCATAATAAAGTAAATTCATAGTTAATATTCGAGTCATTTCTTTTGTAAATGTTGAATAGAACTTTTTAAGTTGTATTAAGTTTAATTGGTAATATACGGTACATGAAAAGTAGCTGTTTCGTTTTAAACAGTCATGACTATTGCATTTGCATTTATTATAGGAATAAATGCACATGAAATCTATGCATAAAGAGTTAGTTTATGCATAACCATAATATGCACATCATAAATACATCTAGTTGCAATCGTTGCAATAGAAAATGTAATATAAATAAATCTAAAATAAGAAAGATTTTTGTTTCTTATAAATATTCTACAAATATATAAACAAATAATATATTACAAATATATAAACATATCATATAAAATGTAGTACATAAATATTCAATGTAAAATATTAGCGAATTCGCGGCAACAACAAACAAAACAAAAGCTAAAAATTGAACGATTAACGCAAGCACTGCAACAGAGCAGGTGTAGAACTAGAGCAACTGAACACGAGCAGAATGCAGTGTCAGTTAAACAATTAATGAAAAAAAAAAACAACAAAAACAGTAAATCAAAATTTTAACAAAAGCCAAAACTACAACAAATGAAGAAAACAAAAACACCAAAGGTGAATAACTTCAAAATAAGCGAAAGAATTAAGAAACTAATAATAAAAATAATAGTAAAACAAAGACATAATGTAACCGTTGTTATACACATAAGTATATAGACAATAGTTAAAGTACATTTACAAACGTACACATATAAAAATAATTTAACACTTAAATTACTTGTAATTCAGAATATAATATGTACATACAATAAGAAAATAAATAAAAGAAACATTGTTATATGAATACCAATGCATACAGAATGGAAACATACGGAAATAGAACCCATTTAAAGTACAACTAATAATATTTTAAAGATATTTTAAAATACGTACATTCAAACCAGAAATAATAAAAATAATAAAGTACACATATACATAATTTAAAACTGAACTAAATTGTAATTTACGGCCTGATTCTCAATCAACGAACGACGTGATTCTCTTCCATTCTGTTTTGTGTTTTTCGCTATGTCGATACTTTGTTATTCTAAATTTGTTCTCAACGAACGAGTTGTTCGTTCGATAAAATCACAACAACACTTTCAATACTTTTTACGAATTATCGTTCGTTAGAGGTATTCTCAATCGTTATTTCATCAAGAAGTAACGATTTCAACTTTCATATGGAACGACTGCTCAAAAGCTGTCGTTACTCCATTTTATGAATTGAAATTAGTGCTCATAGAACACAAAACTCATTTCTATGAGTTTCCTGTTTTCTGTTTCCTGTTTATATTATAAAAATATATAAGAAAATATATAAATATATAATGGAATCTAATAAGAAAAGGTAATCAGAATAAATTTTATTTTGTGAAATTAGTTAATTATTATTTTTTTAAGAATTACCACCAGCAACCAGTTTAGCCTGCTCCTGCGGGAAATGGAAAAGAACCCCAATATGGCGAGAGGTGTTCCGGTATTTGGATCAAACCGAGTATCCACGGATAATGAGTGGGAGAGGATTCGTGGAATCCTCAATGCGAATGGTCCTCCAGTGAGGTCAACGGTTGCGTGGAAAAAGGTATGTTGCATTTGTGTTCATATGCATACGTAATAAATAATTTTTGCAATTGTTAGGTTTGGACTGATATGAAGAGTCGGTGCAAAAAAAAGTTAGCGGAAAACGCAGCCGAATTGAGAAGGACGGGGGGCGGGCCATTCTGCGCTACACACCTTACCCCGCAGGAGCAGGAAACCGTAAAAATACTTCATTTGGAGAGTACCGTATTGCCCAGCGGAATTCAGTTTGGACTTCCATATGAGAGCACTGGCAAGTATTTGTTCGCAATTGCAAGCAATTTATGATAAACTTTCTTGCAGCCGCTCCAGATTGCGATCGAGCTGTCAATTCGGATCTTGGAGCTGATGGAGCTTCATCCACCGGACCTGCTGCAGCTTCGTCGGGCCTAACTCCTACAGTTCTGTTCAGCGGAACGGAAGCAGCTTCGTCCGGCGGAAGTGCCACAGCTTTCTTAAGCGGAACGGAAGCAGCTTCGTCCGGCGGAAGTGCTACATCTTTCTTAAGAGGAACGGAAGCAGCTTCGTCCAGCGGAAGTGCTACTGCTTTCTTCAGCGGAACGGAAGCAGCTTCGTCCAGCGGAAGTGCTACTGCTTTCTTCAGCGGAACGGATGCAGCTTCGGCCGGTGGAGTTCCTGCATCTGCATCCAAAAAAAGAAAAGCCTCCAGCGATGTCGTAGCGTTGCCCCAGGAGCAGTTGGACATTCAAACGAAGCTTGCCACAGTTGAGAATGGAATAAGGGAGCACAATGGACTGTTGGCGCGAATAGCTACATCGCTGGAGGTACTGGTAGAACAGCAGAAACGGAAGAATGCGGCAGACGCTCAAATTTAATTTGAATTTATTTTTAATGCACGAGACTTGTTTTTCCTTTTTTTCATATTAATAATTTAATTTAACATGTTCCTCATTAGACTGAACATTTTTTTATTTTCTTTAATAGTAATTTAAGATTAGTAATAGTAAATTGGAATAAACTTTGGACTTTTATTATTTTAACTTTTATTATTTACTTTGGAAAATTTGGAAATAGAATTTCATGTTTGATATTATTTAAAAAAAAAATTAAATTATAATATTATATTTAAATATATATAATAATATAATATTTATATATATATATATATACATATATGTATAATTATTAAATTATAATATATTTAGCGCCAACTCATCTCTAATATTAACGGCTGAACTTGCTGGCGCGTCTTCTTCCAAAGCCTCCGGCGATCCTTCGTCAACATTTTCCTCAACAAAATCCCATGGACATTTATAATAAATGCAGAGGTTATGGGCAGCACAGCATGCATTTATTATTTTTGTTGCTACTTCAGGTGAGTAGTGGAGACCTCTTTCGCCTATAATAACCCTAAACCGGTTTTTTAAAACACCAAAACACCGTTCTATGAGATTACGAGCACTGCAGAGCTTTCTGTTGAACTCAACCTCATGGCGGTGGTGGGGTTCCCGGTAAGGCGTCATTAAATATGGCAGGAGCTGGTAGCCGGAATCTCCTAAAGTTAAAATTGTATAATGTAACATATAACTTTATGGTAAATTACTGAAAAATCTTACCCAAGAGCCAAGTGTTACGTTTTCCAGAATTATATTTCCTTCTGAAATATTCCTCAACAGAACTCATTCTCCATACAAACGAGTCATGGTTTGCGCCAGGATATCTTGCGTCGACAAAACGAATCACCATGTCGAAATCACAAATCTGCAATAGAAGAAACATGCAAATATAATATATATAATACCTATAATTTTTTAAATATACAATATTAATTACCATCATCACATTCGTACTATAAAAACCTTTTCTGTTGTAGTACAAATGTTTCAGCTCATTTCCTGGTGACATTATGCGGATGTGCGTTCCATCAACACACCCAACGACACCAGGAATTCCATATTTCTGGAAAAACTTTTCCTTCATCTCACATTCTTGGTCCGCGGTCATCATAAAGTTTATATATTTTGGGCATAAATACTTTTCGAAAATGTCCAAGAATTCAGCAATGTTCTTGGACACTCGCCCTTGTGACATAGTCGCGAAATGTTCATTCCCTACACCTCTCTGGTAGCTTCCGCCTGCCAGAAAACGCAAAAATGAACCTAATTTTAGCATTGGCGTTATCGATGTTGCTTTTTTATTTGGTTTTAGCCGTGGCGCTACTTCATCTAACAGCTTCATGAAACAGGCTAAAGTTGTTAATGAATCTAAAATGTTTTTCTAACACAAATACATATACATTTATTTATACTTATTCATAATTATTAACTTACTCTTGCTCCGGGATCTCCAATATATTCGAAGTATTCCTTAAAATTCTGTTATGGTGTCTCAGAGTATGTTGGTCATCTTCCGAGTCACTCTCATCCGCTAACAGAAATGCTACTCATGAAAACAGTTTTTTCCCTATTTTTTTGTTTTCTAAAATCTATTCTTTTAATAATATTTTTTAACTTTATCACTTTATTTCAGTAAATAATTATTATATTTTTTACACTTTTCACTTTACTCAGCTGTCAAAATGAGTAATAAAATTGTAAAGCAATAAAGCAATACGAAGAAAAGAGAAATCCTATTATAAAATCATAGTAAAAATGTAAAACGATGCGAAGAAAAGAGAAATCCGAGTAGACCTTAAACGAACAACGTAAATGCCTACGAGAAGCGAACGAGTCGCATCGTAACAGTTTAGGAATCGCTCTTTTTCTATCACGGTGATTAGAAGCGAACGCGAACAGTGACTATTGAGAATCAGGCTATTAGGGTGTGTGTCAATTGGTTACTTTTTACTAGTGGTAAGTAATGTTGAAATAAATTTACTCTGGTGAGTAAAATTTTTTTCTATTTGCTGTGCCAATTCATGGATGAAATTTTGACAGACAAAATTTTGAGTTTCAAGATTGTCTGCAAAATTAAACAAAGAATTATGCACAGAATATCAAAAAAAGTTTTTTCCTTTGTTACTAGCTATCATATTAAAAACACAACATCTTATAATAATAATAATATAAGTTTTCCTAATTTTCTTTTCAATTTTGAAATACTCGACGTTGAAGAGAATATTCAACGGTTGTCAAAAATTTACCTAGCCCTCAGGGCTACATAAAATTTTGACGTTTGAATTCACCTCACTCGCGTCAAAATTTCTTTTTCTTGTGTCAAAATTTTCTATATCGAGGAAAAAGTAACCAATTGGCACACACCCTTAGAATAAAATATGAACCTTCAATAGCAAAATTTTTTAAAATAAAATTTTTTATAAAAATAGAATAAGAAATGTACATAAAACATTACATATTACAATACTTGTAGGAATTTTGAAGTCAAACTTGGTCTTGGACCTTATATGTAATAGCATAAGAAATAATATTCATCTCGAATATTTGAACGAGATACTATATGAATTGCAATTATTCAACTGATTGCATAAATATTAGGAATTATGTAACGAAATTTTATATCGAATTAGGATAGAGATGAAATTTTTAAAATTTAATTCAAATAAACACAATGGAAACTACAATTGTATAGAATAACTAGATAATAAGAATGTCAATTCCGAATCAATCACCAAATATTGTAAGAACAAAAAAATTAAAGATTCATAGTAATAACGTATATTAAAGAGGAATGCAGCATGCAGAGAAGCGGAACTGAATGCTGATGTACACCCACGAGAGCAGCAGAAGACACTCATATCCTAACAACACATGACAACAGGGCCACAAATAGCGCCCAACCAACTCGAAGGGGGAAGGGTAGCTGGAACAGCTGATCAGCGACAACAACCATCGCAACCAAAGACGGAACAGTCAACAAGACAACAACATTCGACAAAAACACGAAACTACCTTCAAAGAGATCCGACAACAACAACAGTTGAACATCAATGCGATCGAGGCGGTGACAAATGCACAGTGCTTTGAGGTCACATGGAGACCAAAATCAACGAAATAGAGACCTAATCCATCTGCAGCAGCTAATTTCCAGTGTCTGCACAAATGCGAAACTCTCATGAATCATGATGGCAGCCTAGCGGCCTAAACAACCTAGCAGATCAACCTCAGACAAAACTTACGTTAAGCGTAGCGTCGCGGCGATGAAACAGTTAGCAGACAACTACTAATGTGGTCATTCACAGTTCGCCATACAAATTTATGGTACATCCTCCCGTGACACAAATCACACTCTACAACCGTACCTCAAGAGTTAACAATTTAAAACACATAATCACTGTCGACAAGGGAGATGTTGAAGATGACGAAGTAAGACGTCAGAGCGATGATTCCGGCAACATCTCACCATCCACTACAGCTCAAGCAAACAACAATTGATCCCAATTGTGGAACAACCGAAACTATCACCAACGAACAACCGAATATTATCAGCAGAACAACGGGAATTAAGGTCGAAAATTAACAACGACCGTTCCACGTATAGTCCCTATAACACACAACGCGTCAGCTACCCAGCAGCAACAGTCCCACAAGACATCGAGACAACGGGGTGTACATCAACATCAAAAGCAAGCACCAAACCCACCATCAACAACAACAAGAACATCAACATCAAAACCATCCTAAACCTACACGAAGAAGGACACCGAAGAAGGTCACCGGTCATATTATTGTATTATTATTGTAATCAGTTTATTGCAATTTTTATTAATAATTAATTGTAATTATTATTAATAACTAATTAATATTGACATCGCACATATTCAGAAAATTAAATACACTAACATACAGAAGTAGACAATAAGCAAAAATTAACATAAACGTAACCACCCACAATTCAACAAACCACAAACGTACAAGAAAAATTTAATATCGTTTTGTACGATACTAAATTTTTCTTCCCCGAGGGTGGAGGGATGTTGTATGTCGCGATCGCAATTTCCAGTTCCGGGAGATTGGAACTTTCAAGGCCAGTATTATCGTTTTATAATACTACTCCGTGAGTGAGTCAAGGCCAAGTTCACGTTATTAATGCAACCACAGCACTTTGCGTGGTAAGCCAAAAGCTTTAGTCAAGCTTCGTTTAAAGTAAATTCAAAAGCCAAGGTAGCAACCAGAACACGTCGTATGGAATGGATTGTGGAAGCTAGCGTTCGATAGCTAGCTTCCAAACCATAAAAACCACAGCGTATTTGAATGGATTGTGGAAGCTAGCTTTCAGTAGCAAGCTTCCAAACCATAAAAACGCTTGACTTAAAATAACCAACGATCAGAATCCACACGAGGAAGAATTAAATTGAGAACGATTTTCTTCCGCGTATTGATTCTGCGAATTTTACAATTTTAATATTGCGAAATAATGGAAATTGCGAAACACGGCATACCGACCCACTTTGGTTCGGTCGACGGGTGTGTCAACCGAGCCAAGGTGGAAAATAGAGAAGATTCCATCGGGAGTCTCGTAGTAAACCCCAAACGACGAAGTCGTTCCAGAAGCCGCGTATAAAGTCGCAGGGTTTAGTTTTAAAATATAAGTGTAAATAGTAATAAGTGTTAATTAAAATATAAGTGCAGTTTTGTAATAGCAAGTATAAATAAAAAGTAGTGTTAAAGTAAATCTTAAGATAAGCCTTAAGATAAAAACAGTGTAAAGTGTAAATAATTGAAACAAACATAAAGGTCAATAATAAAGACGTAACAGATCGAAACTAAGTGCAGTTTAATTGGACGAAAAGAAGGAGACAAGAAGATCACCCGAAGAAATACAACATATGAAATTACAACATGAGCATGAGTAGTGCTCAAACAATTGAGGCACAGGTTTGCGTTCACAGTAATACATTCTGAGGAATTTGGACACCTACGTAGTATGTGTGAATCTTTACACGCCGGACATCTAAATGACTGATTGCCGGGAGACGTGGTAGGTTAGGTTAGATTGAAAGGGCGTGTGGCCGCAAAGCGGCCACTTCCACCGAGGTCTTAAGGCTCATTGTGAGTGCCCTCGTTTTAGTTCTGTGGGAACCTCACTGTTCCGGACAGCTATTCAGGCCTAGCCCCCTCGAGTGGGTGGGGCAATGGCCGGGTGTAAGCCGATCTGGTGCTTTTGATTAGCTTTATGAGACTAGTCACCGGGCGCCTTGCCAACTCTGTCAGCCTCTCGAGGTACTCCGCCCCCACACTGCAGAGGCGGCGGTATGCGAGGGCTGGGTATTGGCAAAGCAGGTGGTGAATAGTCTCCTCCTCATCCGCGTCGTCACAACATCTACAGTGATCCACTCTGGTGCCTGGTTTCCACCTGGTCACCATAGCCCCTATGGGGCAATGCCCTGTGATCACTCCAGCTATTACTCTAAGTTGGTCTCTGGGCATTGAGAGTATCGTCTTAGAGTTCTTTCGGTTGAGCTCTGGCCATAGTGAACACATTCTGACCTGGTCTTCCAGGTGTGGTTGGTTATGCTTATCACTATGGTGTCAATTGAATTCATCTGGTTAGAGATAGGTGTCTTGACAGAGGAGTCCGCCTCCTCAGCCCCCAGTGAGGAACCCGTTCTAGCCAGGAGATCTGCTCGCTCATTGCCTTCGATATCCGAGTGGCCTGGGACCCAGCAGGTCCTGACGATGTGGGTTCTCATTAGGTCCCGCAGTTTGCCTCTGCATTTCAAGACAATGCCTGACTTAACCTGCGTCGAGCCTAATGCTTTTATGGCAGCCTGGCTGTCTATGAAGAAATTTATATCTGTTTCAGATATCCTTTCTTCCAGGACATAATTTGCTGCTCACTCGATCGCGAAAATCTCTGCCTGGAACACGCTGCACTCATCTGGCAATCTGTATTATCGCTGTGCTTGCAGCGTGTCAGAGTAGAAACCGGCTCCTGTCTCTTCACTGGTCTTTGAGCCGTCCGTGTAAATTGAAATACCCTTGAGCTGTACCTGCTCTGCAGACGACCACTCTCCCTGCTGGGAAGGAGGATCTTAGGTATTCCGTCAAAGTCGGTCCTCGGAAGAATATAGTCCCTTTCCGCGGTCAGCTTCGTCCGAGTATTTGTGTTTCGTTGTTGAAGCGCATGTAGCACATTGGCGTGTCCAAAATGAGCTTCCTTGCAGAGATTGAGACCTCGTATTCTGAGGAAGCTTTTCCCTGTTGAGCTCATAATGAAGAGGTCCAAGGGAAGGAGATGCATCATCATCTCCAACCCAGCCTGCGGTGTGCTTCTTGCAGCTCCGGTGATGCTCATGGTGGCGCATCTTTGTACTCTGTTCAGAGGTTCAAGGTTGCTTTTACGTTGGATTGCCGTCCACCACACCAGGCACCCCTAGGTTAAGATTGGGCGGACCACCGCCATGTACAGCCAATGGGCAATGTACGGTGGCAGGCCCCAGCCCTCTCCGATGGCCTTCTTGCACGTGTATAGGGCGTTCAATCCTTTTTTCCTTCTTTCGGCTATGTTCTTCTTCCAGGAGAGTTTACTGTCCAGAACCTAGGTATTGCCTAGGTATGCCTAGGTATTTCACATCGCTAGACAGGGGAAGAGTATGGCCGTTCAGGCTTGGTCTTCTGAAGTCTGGTATTTTATACTTCCTGGTGAAAAGCACAAGTTCGGTCTTTGAAGCATTGATGCTGAGTCCGTTCTTGTCCACTAGACCGGTTTGGCTTTTCTACGCGGTCGGCTGATAGGACATGAGGCATTAAAGGCGCTACGGAGCCCTTCCGCGAGAAATCTGACTAAGGAATCGGTGTTCTTGTTTCCATCTCCTGGGTTGACCTTAGACAGTGCCCTAGGGATTAGACCTGCGAACTTTTCCCAGTCAGTTTTCTTGGGGTTTCGAAATGGTGGTTCTTTCATGGGTTTTGTAGTCCTAATGTTGAAGAGTATCCTGTAGTGATCAGAGAAAGAGCACTCAGTGGATACTCTTCAACCCTCAATGGTAGTATCCCTATCGTTCTTCAGGGTTAGGTCTAGTACCTGTGACCTGTCCTTGTTACGGAATGTGGGTGTGGTCCCCCTATTGCATATAACAAGGTCATACTTTAGTATATAATCAAAGATCGACTCACCCCTTTTGTTGATGTCTCGGCTTCCCCACTGAGTATGATGACCGCATCCCATAACCAACCTCAACTTGCTCTTATTGGCAAGGTTTGTCAGTTCCCGGACTTGATGCGATGGGGGCTCTTGTTCTTCGTATGGGAAGTATGCGGGCGAGAGCAGGAACGAACCGTCTAGCTGGGTCTCGCACACTACCGTCGTAAGATCAGGTGAGCTGTAATGAGGGAAAAGAAAGGCGTTAATGTTTTTCCTTACCAATATACATGTTCTTACCTTCATTATGGTGTCCGTTGCAAATAGTTGGTATCGGCCTGACACTAGTCCTGCAACCCTGCCCCCCCTCACCCAGGGTTCTCGATACCCTCCTTCTCCATGACCAGGAGGAGGTCGGCCGATGCCGCCTTGCAGTGGTGCAAATTAATTTGCACCACCTTCATTTGTCTTTGGTCTACCTCCCCCTCCCGCCACCCCATCAGCGGACCCTTAGGGATCCAAAGCCGAATTTGATGGAGCCTCCTTGCTTCCTTAGCATCTCTAAGGAATGACGGCTGACGGCCAGCCAGAAGTTCCTACCACCGTTCTTCGGGACGTTGGACGAGAGGATCTCCCAGTCCTGTGCCCCTAACGAACGGTTTTACCTACTAATAAGGCCTAGCATGACCGCCCCCGATTCCGGAACTGGAGGAGGGATCCACACGACCATGACTGGTCGCAGTGGTAGGGCAGAGCGTGGCAGGGTCTCCAGTTTAGCCTTTGGCCAGATTTCGCCCAGGCCTGCAATTGCGGCGGTCAAGAAGACCTCCTCTTCAGAGGAGGTGACGTTGGCTCTTTCGAACCTGGCCACCTTCCGGTCCGCCCGCCAGAGGTCCTTGTGTGCAGGTAAGGCTGGTTAGTACCGAAGGTCTCCAGGTATTCGGTACGCTCCGTTAGCGACTGAGCTATTTTTAAAGCCTGGGTCCTCAGCCTAGTAGATCGTCGGCACGGGTCGCATGACACCTTGATCCAACCCAGAAAGAGGATAGAATAGCGTAGAGAAAGAGTAGCGGGAGTGAGGTGTAGTGAAAGTATAGTAGTATGGAAAGAGAGGTCGAGTAGGAAAGGTGGTGGGGTATACCGCCCTCCGTCGGTCGCCAGAGTCTCTTTGGTGAAAACAGGGGGCACCACGAGAAGGTGAATGGCAGTTGCCAGGGAGAGGCTATTTGTTGCGCATACCCTGACCTTACCCCCCGGGAGACGTGGTAAGATGACGATTTTTCGTTTCGCGGAGCGAATTTTTCGAGAGAGACCTGCTAAGACTTGCTTGAGGTTTGAATTGTTCCGTATAATGTGGCACCGATACGCTATGTTGGTACTCCATTGCTTGTAGCGTGAATTGTGAAACTCGGTGAATTGTTTGAAATTCGGAATGCTGACTGCTTGTCCTAAATTCTGCTCCCATAACTGACGAGTTTCGCATGGCTTAGATATGAGAAAATGAACGATTATTTCATCGTACTCGTCAATTTTTACCTTTAAGTGTCGCAATGCACTGACACACGACCGCGATGTGTCCAGAAGATGCTTGATGTTGGATGCCTTTTCTTTGACAATCGATGCTTGTGACGAGAGAAGGTTCATGTAATGCGTGAATAACACTCGTGTGTTTTTGTATCTGGCCACTAACATTTTCCAGGCTTCTTTATAGTTGGCAGCTGTGAGTGGAATATCACGAATATCGCTGTCAAAGTTACTAGGCATTGATTGCTTGAGGTAATGAAACTTTTCAATTTCAACAATAGCTGAATTCTCATGTACAAGTCGCAAAAAGGAGTCATAGAAAGTAGGCCAATCTGTATATTTTCCGGAGAATGATGGCACTGCGATTTTCGGTAGTCGTCCTGCAATTGCTAATATTGAGCCTTGCCTCGTTTCGCTTCTGACTATACTAGCGCCCTCTTCGTGAACTTCAGAAAACTTTGTGTTGCACGCTTCTGTAATGATAGAAATGGTATTAATATACGCTTCTTCAAATTTGTCGGCGATGTCCTCAGCAAAGTATTTTCAGAGCTTGGACTAAGCTCAAATGTCGTTTGTTAAAGTCGATGTTCATCTTCTGCAATTTTTCGAGACAAATATCTAAGTATGCTTTCGTATGACGCTCTGAACTATCTTTTTTGAAGTTCCGTAAAGCATTTGTAATTTTTTGCAGCAAGTCACTCTGTAGCCTAAAGGTGCGCATCCACCAAGGCACGCGAACTGAGCGCGTTCTGACCGCGAGTTTGGTGGATACGGAAGAGCAAATGAACGCGAACTGAGCGCGATCTGAACGCGAACTTTACTTGTGTGTCATATCCACTAAAATCATTTGCACGTCTATAAAATGCATGATGCTCGCGCACATGTGTTTTAGTTAGTACAGGTGGTATACTGTTCGCGCACTGCACGCGTTCTACTCTGCGACTATTCGTTTGCTTCCCATTTCTGTACGCGTTCTGAAATTTCGTTGTTTGACCAAGTTCAGAAGAATTTGGAGAAGAAGAAGACGTGCAAGTTTGCGCTCATTTGTCTACTCCATGATTGAATACCAACAAAATCGCACTGATTTGTTCGCCGGTTGTTCGCTTGCTATCCATTTCAAATGGAAATCAAAAAAGCAGATCGCAAACAGAACGCCCGCAAAATTCGCGGACAGTTCGCTTGCTGAATTTTTGTGGATGCCTGCCTTTATAAGCTCTTCTGCACGCTCCGGTGGTAAATCAGAGTATTCCGCTTTGCTCATTGTGAAATTTTATTAAACTTATATATAATTTCGTTAAATGTTGTAAATTGTAAACCGTGAGTTATCAATCCTCACAGGAGGCACCATATGTTTGTGCACGAATGTGCATTGGATGTTTTTTATTTATTTGATTTCGGTTTTTAAATTACATTAAAATTTAGTTTAATTCATTTTGCAGCTCACAGTGCTATACGGGTGTTGAATCCAACTTGAATCTCATTACTGACTAACTTTTTTATTCCGTTTACCACTCAACCTTCTTTTTTCTCTGCTCGTTTACTCGTCAATCGTTTCTTTTGGTGTCAAACCTGGTTGTTGTTGTGATCGTGCCTATCTTCTGATGTGTAACTATCCACTTGATTGTGGTTGTTTTTTGTTGTCGTAGAGATTGGCTGCATTCAGGATCTCTTTGTGGTTATTAATTTTATTGAATTGTATATGACTTTAGACACAAAGATAAAGTCTTTTTTATATTAATGTGGGAGTAGATTCAGCAACCCTGGTGATTTGGTGTCTGTCTTCTATCCTACCTAATGAAAGAAGAAGTAGTTGACGACGAAGACGACGATTAAACGGATCGCTAACATATCTCCGTTGCTAAGATTGGCCGCGAGTTAAAGAGTTTGAAGTTTTTGTATTATTCATTTTACTTTCATAATTTTCATTAATTATATTTCGAAATACTGTTCTTTTTTATACTATTCTTAAACGCATAAATAAAAACCTACATAATTTGGGGGCTCAACCAATTAATTAAATTGTAAAGTGCAAAATTCAAAATGGCGTGCCTTGGTGACTGTATGTCTAGTAGCCTACGTAGAAGCAGTAAAAACAATGTAGCTGCGCTACACAAATACATATTTCATTTCATTTCACTTCATTTATTTTTATTATGGTAGTTATACAGCAAGACTTAATATATGTCTTATAAACAGTATAACATATAACTAAGGTTAAAAATATCGCAAGAGAAGCATTGCATAATACTAAAAATATGTGAAAGGAGTGGGGATAGGAATGAAGCGAGAGAAGAAAAGGCGAGAGAGAAGTAAGAGAGAAAAAAGAAAAACCAAGAAAAAGGAGGTAACTAAGTTCTACATGTTAGGTATCGTAGTAGCTGCTGCCTGAAGTGCGATGTACAGGTGATCCTTTGTATGTCGACCGGTAGATAGTTCCAGAGCCTTAAACAATATATGAAGCATTGACGCTCTGAGATTAGGAATGTGTGCCTAATAATACTATTGGTACGGCTTGAGCGGGTGAAATTGAGTTTGCTATACAAGTACGACGGCTCATGCGAGCAGATAATCTTAAATAGGCAAAGTAACGTCCGAAAAACTAATAGAGAATCGAGTGACATCCCATAGATGAGTGTACGATATTCAGAAATATGATCGTATATCTTTAGCCCATATGCGTACCTAACAATAGTATTATATACTCTAATGAGCCTACCTCTACAGACTGAATCACAGTTTGCATATAGCTCACAGCCAAAAAGCAAAGAGGGCATAAGATACGCCTTCACCAATAACAGCCTTATTTTCAGAGGAGTAACGTACTGAGTACACCATAGCGCAGGAAGTTTGGCATATGTATTACCAATCACGTGATTCACATGGTCACTCCAAGACAGAGAACTATTAAATATAATGCCAAGATTTTTTGCTTTGTTAACATACTCGATTACATTGGAGTTCAATTTTAGCTCTGGCAGACTAGATGTACATAGGCCTCTCCTGCAAATAACAAGGCATTTGGATCTCCGCGGGTTAAGACAGAGACCGTTGTTAACGGCCCACTAACTGATTCTGCTTAACTCATCATTTAGATCAGCGATGTCCAAATGCACACTATCACATTTTGAGTGTGTATTGGAAATTTTTTCACTTAGCACTGAGAAAAATATATGCGCTTAAACAAAAAGCATGAATATTTTTGGATTTTTGTTTGTTTGCACGCTACATATTTGGATTATTGCAGAACATTGCGAATGAAGCATAAGATCGGAAATTAATTTGTAATGAGCAATGTAAATGTAATATTTTATAAAACAAAGTAGATAATGCAATAATACTTTATAATCTAAAGTAGATAATGCAATAATAATTTATAATATGAAGTAAATTGAATAATGCAATAATATTTTTTAATATAAAGGAAAAATTCACATAAACTTTGTCATAAAGACAAACAACGATAATTTTTGGGTGTAGCAAAATTAAACAAGCGCAGCATACAACCCTACCTCGTCGCTATCTCGGAAGCTACTGACGAGATTTCGTTAACGCTCTCAATGTATACATATTATGTGAGTAAAAAATTGAGTAGCCGAATGGCTGCTCTTGGGCACCGCTGATTTAGATCCATACAGCACGAGGCTGTACTACTGACGTCACAGCTGGTGTAGATTTGCACATCATCAGCATACATGTGTATATTACATCGTTCTAGTACCCCAGGCAGATCATTTATGTACATAGAAAACAATAGTGGCCCAAGAATTGAACCTTGAGGTACACCTCGAGTTATGGAAAGAGGTTGAGATTCAGCTCCATTGCAAGAAACGACCTGTGTTCTATTGGACAGATAAGAATTTATCAGGTTTCTTGCAGCAGAGGAAAATCCAAACATGCTATGTAATTTTGCAATTAAGGTTTTATGATCGACGGAATCAAACGCCTTAGAGTGATCCAGAAGAACAAGAAAAGTTATATGGTTTGTTTCTATGTTATTACGAGCATCCTCAACTACATCAATTAGCGTTGTTGTACAGCTACGCCCCTTCCTAAAACCGGATTGCCTATCCGATAGTAACCTGTTATCCTCGCAAAAATTCGCAATTTGTTTGAAGGCCAATTTCTCAAACACCTTAGATAAGAACGGGAGAATAGAGATAGGACGAAAGTCATTATCAGGTTTCGGTACCGGGATAACTCTAGCCTTCTTCCAAGCAGCCGGAAAAACTGAGGTTGTAAATATACTATTCATGATATAACATACGACAATAATAAAATGACATAATAAAATTGAAAGCAACATTTTTAAGAACCTAGGATGTATTCCATCAAGCCCAACTGACTCCGACTTAACTCGAATGATGTTGTCTAGCACCTCGCTTTGGTCCACACATCGGAAATAGAACTGAGAATCAGAGATCTGGCAATGTCGGTCACAAGAATACTGATTGGACGTGAGTACTGGAACATTGATGTTTAAAAATTTTGAGTTTAAAGTATCACAGTCAACATCCAATCTATTATTACATGAGGATGCGTCGTTGACCAGACCAGCACGTATAGCTTTCCAAGTATGCTTAGATCCAATAGCCCTTCAGAATTTAATGATAAAAAAGGATCGCTTCGCCTTCCTTATGGACTTCACGACCATCCTTCTCCGCATCTTAAATACTTGGAATAGAACGTCAAGTCTATACCGCTTCCAACGATTAAATGCAATATCTCCTAATACCATCAATTTTTTTATGTAGCTATTAATCCAGGGCTTATGGAGGTTTCTGTCAGCGCTACGTTTAAGTGGCACAAACCTGGGAAATAATTGGTTAATTTCCCGGTTGAAGAAATTTAGTTGATCATTTACATCTACCATATTATGTATTGCGCCCAATTAATCTGAGAGGCCGCAGAGAGTAGTTCCGGGTAATCAACTCGACCAAAGTCTCGAAAGACAAAAGAGTTAGGTGAATCGCTACAGTGAAAGTCATATGTTAGTAAAAGCATATCATGTCTTGAGAACTGCGGCGCTGACAACTGATCATAAAGGATAATTTTATTAACATTGGAAACGAAAATAACATCAATGAGCGTAGCATTGCTACGGGAAAAAATGTGTTGGTAGGTTCAAGTTAACTGGATAGAGTGCCACACTCTGCATAAGGTCGACGAGGCTGTTACCAACAATTAGGTTCCATTGAGGTCCCCAACAATCACCATGTTTAGATAACAAGGTGATAAAAAACCAATTTCGGAAATGAAATCATTCATGCTAAATCGATTATTCGGCCGATAAGCACATCCGTGCAGTAACCTGTCGGCAGACATAGAAAGCTCAACAAAAATATACTCAATGCCTGAACCAGGGCAGGACATGAGTTTAACCCTACAATCAATGTTATTCCTAACATAAATCGCAACACCACCACCATGCGTAGCCCGATCATTTCGAAAGAGCCGATACCCGTGAACTCGAAACAAACCATCATGGAGTCCATTGCAGAGCCAAGTTTCAGAGACAGACACTGCATCTAGCCCAGATCCCTCAAAAATATATCATTGATGTGACAAATTTTTAGTCCATTCTTATAATTCGCTATGAGGCGCACCAGACCATTTACATAGGCTCCCGAACTGCTATAGCAATGACCAGTCGTCATGACAATTTAAATAAGTGGATATCACCCAAACAACAACACCAACCACTACGCAATATATTCTCCATCGAGAAAATTAAGATTGTTACTCCAGAGGAAAATAGAAAAAGAAATATTAAGAAACAGGTTATATACAATAGGTAAGAGATAGCTAGAAATAAAGCATTATTAATAATTTCACAATATAAATACATTTCAGAATTTTACACCAACTTAAGTCCTGTCAGCAATGGCCTGCAAACTCCCGCCATCCTGAATGGTTATCCAACTGTCTTTGTCGTTGAGTTTCACCACTGTCAAACCTTTCCGCGTTGACACAGCATGAATTCGTTTCTGTTGTTTAAAGCGTACGGCATGTTGTAAAATTGATCTATTTGTTTCAGTCAGGCACTCGTTGAAAAAATATTTTTGTTGGAGTTCATGCCCATGTTCGCAAGGCAAAGTTGACGATGCTCCTGCTTACGAAAATTAGATAAGGAGCGTAACATGGCATTTCTTTCAGAAGGTATGCCAAATTTTATGATTATCGGATCCGTAGTCGGCTTTTTGCGTGGAGTACGAAGAATTGACACAAAATCCGGCTCAGCACACTTTACCGTGATACATAGTTGTCTGACTAAATCTTTTAGGTTCTCGTTCTCAAGCACTGGAACTCCAGAAAGGATAACATCAGCTGCAATTGCACGTCTTTCGGCCACATCACAACGAATTTTTAACTTGTTTATCTCACTCTTGGCAAATTCATCGTTGTTGGAAATCATAAGCTCGGAATTAGTGTGGATATTCTCAACGTTAGCAACACGTTGTCTCAGAACAGATAATGAGTTATCAAACTCAGACATTCGCGTAAAAATATTGGTCTCAACTCGAGCTAGTTGCCCAGACAACTCACTGCGAAGACTGCCCAATTCAGCAGAGAATCTACTCATCATCCGATCAACTTGTTCGTCAACTTCAAATTTGACGAGAATAGTGAAGACTATAAACAAAAAAGAAAATATATCGAACCAAATTTAAGTGAACGCGACCTAGTTACAATCTGCAACCTCATGGCAATAGACTACAGTGTAGCCGATGTAAAGCTACAAATATTTCGAAACCTCCGACAAAACCATTTGCTCGCCGAAAAGAACAACGAAGAAGCTTACGACAGTGATGACGAAAGCGAAAACAACGAAGATGAAGAGTATGATAACGAAGATATTGAAGAAGAATTAAACGACGGGTTCAACGAGGCAACGAACTACTATGATTTTGCAAATGAAAGAAACGACAAAGGTAAAAGAGCGGACGAAGAAAAAAGCAGAAAACGAAACATAAAACCAAAGACGACGAACATAAACAATGGTGCGTTTCCGAAATTTGCAATAACTTTTCGAGATATGGAAGACTCAATTAAAAACTTTGAAGGATCGAATGAGATGCCAGTAGAAGTTTGGCTGAGAGAATTCGAAGAGCAATCTCTTTTGATGCAGTGGGTTAACTTGCAGAAATTAATTTTCGCAAAAAAATCTCTTCGGTGCATCGCCAAACTTTTCGTATCGAATGAATCTGGACTAAATTCTTGGCATACATTAAAAACGGCGTTGACTAATGAATTTAAAACTGTAACCAACAGTGCATTGTTGCACAAACAATTGTGCGAGCGAAAACTAAAAGACAATGAAAATATACAGGAATATTTTTATAAAATGAAAGAGATCGCTAGTCGTGGTAATATTGAAGACGACGCGCTCATGCAACACGTCATGGACGGAATTATTGACTTAACCCTCAAATGCCACAATTTTTATTTGACCTAAAAAAATTAATTTAAGGTAATTTAGGGTGGAGAAAAACGAATATGAAGTCAGTTTTAAGTTTTGATTATTTGTTTAGCTGCTACAAGTAAAAGTGGTTACCACGCCTAAAGGCGGACCTGGGCATTTATGAACAAAATAATATAAAAAATGAGATTTCGATTTTTAGGAAAAAAATGAGGCATTGCTTATTATGATAGTTTATTTAGCGAAATATGTTTGGAGTTACTTTTGTTTGATAGTATTAATTATTATGAAATGTGTAAAAACATTTTTTAGTGGATGAGTTACATAAGTTGAGCTTCCATTTTACACAGAAAGCTTGTGTCTCTGATTTGCAACCAGCCATTTTGTACATTTACTTGCCCGATCTATCGAGAAACTCGCACCAATGACCTACTTGATCATGTCGTATGTCATATGGTGGAATGCAGACCTTTATTGACTTTGGTATAGGCGTGTACAAAGGCGGTCGACCACGAGTTGGCAGTTCTTGCGACATTTTAGCAAATGTAAACGGATTACGAGACATTGCTAATGAAATACGTGAACAATACTGATCATAAACAGATAAATGCACAAATTCATACGTGGCATAAAAAGATGGAAAGATTATGTGTCTCTAAAAAATGTTTGCTTAAAGACCCAGGTCCGCCTTTAGGCGGACTTATTTAAAGTTTACGTAAACACTTTGAATATAATTTTTCCATTACAATTGATATACCACTTGAAAGAAGAAACATTATCCTACTTACCTGTATTTTTTTCAATTTGAACTCACTTCAATAATAAATTTTGTTAAAGCATTGAAACTAAAGATTTTGCAAAAACTCTGTAATATCTTCAAACACGTGCAAATTTCTGTTGCAAGTGTAACAGTAAGGCCGTTGTTATGCTATCGAGTTTTGCTTGGCAAGTAGGACTTTTTTTTGTTGTTTTGTGTGTAAAAGAGAGAACGGGATATTTTTCTGTTCTCAACATCGCTCTCTCACACCGAGCACGAAAACTCGGTCTAGCGTACACCGAGTAAACCGGTGTTGCTTAGTCTCAATATTCACAAAAGTATTGAAAAATGGAGTGGAGTGAAAAAATGATGAGTGATAAATCTATCAATTATATTCCTCTGATTATCGTTCCAAAATATTACGCCTTTATATATGTTAAGCAGATTTCAAATAATATAAACATTTGGTCTTCGTTTACGTCGAAAACTACACCGCAAATAATACGTTTTCTCATTTGTGTAGTAGACGGGTTGCTGTTGAAGGCGAGAAAAATATATGTATATTTTTGAAGAAAGCAAGCGTGGGTCAAGCACAAGCGTAACCACTCTTTTTGCACGGACTCCGATCACAAAAATGAGAGTAATTTCCCACCAAGTTTTGCTCGATAGCATAACCACGGCCTAATTGCACGGAGTGTTGTATTGCCCTACCGAAAATAATTAAAGGTGCAATGAATCATGGTTTACACGTTAATAATAAAACTTTATTAAAAAAGTTGTGCAAAATATATGTTACAGCGATTCATGTCAACCCCGTCTAAAGGCGGAGCTGGGCATTAGAGGGTTAAATGTGAATAAGACAATTTTGTATGGTGCTAAAAATCTAAATAATTTTAAAGAAAAATTAAAATATTACGTGACAATGCGTACTCACAATAACCCCAAAAACGAAAAGCCGTCAGTGAAACAAAATGTATACAAAAGTGTTAAAAAAGAAGCAATTTGCTACAATTGTGGAGAAAAAGGGCATTTATCAAGCAATTGCAGAAATAAAGAGAAAGGGAAAAATGTTTCAAGTGCAACCGTTATGGACACATCTCAGCAAATTGCGATGAAAATAAAAAAGGCGAGAAAAGATTAAATGTCCGACGAATTCTATCTAAGCGCGATTTAACCAACGTAAATATAACAATCGGTAATAAAAATTACATCGTACTATTTGACACCGGTAGCGAATTCAACATTATAACTGAAGAAGTGTATCAAAATCTGTATAAACCAGAACTACGTAATTGTAATATCGCTCTAGTCGGTTTTGGAGGGAATTCTTTCGAGAAAAAATCAAACCCAGTGGTTTTTTCAAACACCAAATACTAGTAGACGGTGAACAATTTGCTTTGACATTTTATGTTGTTCCTACGACCTGTATGGACGTTAACGTTGCGCTCGGTGAAGAATTTTGTTTGGAAGCAGAAATAACTATTAATCGAGACGCTTTAAAGATTAAAAAGACGGAAATGAATAAAAAAGTACAATTAATTGACGAAGAAATACAATTAATGAAAATCGATTCGGTAATAGACAATAATGAAATTGACATTGATGTTAACGCGAGCGAATCTGCAAAAGGAAAAGTGCGAGAAATCATTCATAATTAGGAACCGTCACAGACCTTAACAACAAACGTGGAAATGCGAATTACACTAAGTGACGAATCCGTAATCTTTTCAAGACCACGCCGACTACCCTTTGCTGAAGCGACTATCGTTGATACCCAAATCGATTATTGGCTTAAGATGGGTATAATATAATTCAGCAGTCCAGTCGTTTTGGTGAAGAAACGCGACGGTTGACCTAGACTTTGTATTGATTATAGGCGAATTAATAAGGTAATTATTAAAGATCACTTTCCGCTTCCCCTTATTGATGATCAGCTAGATCGACTACAAGACGCAAAAATATTCAGCACCATCGATTTAAAAAATGGAGTTTTTCACGTTCCTGTTGCACAATCGAGTAGGAAATACACGTCCTTCGTGACACAAAGTGGCCCGTACCAGTTTTGCACGGTGCCGTTTGGATTGTTTAACTCGCCAGGAGTTTTCCAAAGACATATAAACGCAATTTTTCGCGAATTGACACGAGATGGTATTGCACTACCATACATAGATGACGTAATCATTCCAGCAAAGGACGAAGAACAAGCACTCCATAATCTTCAAAAAGTAATTAACACCTGCCGTGACTATGGGCTACAATTGAATATTAAAAAATGTCAATTTTTGAAGAAGAAAGTAACATTTCTGGGCTATGTTTTTGAAGACCATACAATTCGAGCATCAACAGAAAAAACCGAAGCCGTACTAAATTACAAAATGCCAAGAACTTTGAAACAACTATTAAGCTTTTTAGGCTTAGCAGGGCACTTTAGAAAATGTATCCTTAATTATTCAATTATTGCCAAACCTCTGACGGACATGACGAAATTAAATACAGTATTTAAGATATCTTTACAGGCAGAAGAAGCGTTTAATCTGCTAAAGAAAACACTAGCCGAAAACCCCGTGCTTGGTATATACAATAGAAGCTACGAAACCGAGTTACACACGAACGCTTCAATAGATGGATTTGGCGCAGTGTTATTGCAGAAATCTCCACATCATCATCTCCACGGTCATCTACATCCTATATACTACATGAGTAGAAAACCAACGGATGCTCAACTGAAATTCACGAGTTACGAACTCGAGATACTTGCGGTGGTTGAGGCAATATCAAAATTTAAAGTATACTTGCTGGGCATAAAATTTAAGCTAGTTACGGACAGTGAAGAATAACACACTTCACTGAATTCCAATTGCCAACTCACTCCTGTTTCCAAGAGTTTCTTTATTTATAAGATTCTTAACCTACCTAAACATGGGACGAACGCAGTTCGCACCATGTGCATATCTTATCAGCTAATGATGCGAACGCAGTTCGCACCATGTGTATACCTTATCTAATGCTTACTTATATGACCAGAAGTCTAGCTGTCGCCATAGTTAATTGGTTTTTCTCTGTCATAAATAAGACAGCCAGACTTCTAATCATGCATACGTTCTCATGAGTTGCTAGTTCTAGTGATAGAGAAACGTATCCTAAACAAACTGTACTATTGCAGTTGGCTGACCATATGTTATCTTATCTTATGGTACCCTTCGCAGGACCTTACATATTTACTCAGATAAAGAATTCAGCACTTAGTACAGTTTTATATATTTCAACACTCCCCGCGTTGGAAGAGTTAACTCTTTCAAAATTATATAATATAATATTTAATATATACCTAATATTCTATTTTATTTTTAATTAAAATTTCAACGCATAGAGTGGGAATACATCATTAATACTGCCTATATATTTAATTAAAGATTATATTAGTTCTTAATTACCCTATGCTAAGTACTATTTATGAGAGTAGGTTAGCGTCCAAAGGCGAAACCTCCAATAGGAATGACACCGGACGTAGCAGCACACAGTTTCCTTAGGACGAAAACTCCTACGATGATCGCAGCTACCAGCAAGATTAAATTAGTCACGCTCATTCCACAATGCATCATATCATGAAGATCGACGTCAAAGTTTATAGGGACTCCAAAAATCTGCCTCGGCTTTGGGAATTCTGGGATTTTGAAGGTTTGTAAATCCCCAGTTATCCGGACATATTTTAACGATGGCAGTTGCTCGGATAAATTTATCTGCGGAACATGGAAGTTAACCTCTGATGTATAGTCGTCATAAGCCCATAGATTGATGCCTTCAGCTTCTGCTTGGCAGCCTGGTCTCAGTTGTAAAACACCTTGCTCCCTTATTGTGATTGTCTTCGGGATCTCGTTGCATGTTATTTTTAGACACTCTTCATTATAGGATGAATATATCCAAGTATTCGCTGTATGCAACTGCATCCAAAAACTGCGTGGTGGCATGATGTTTATCTCGCAAGTTTTCGGGAGAGTTTGTCTTCTAAGAAGTAATTGGATTTCACATTCCTCAGCTCCGTTCACGTTGTATAGAGGATGAGTTTGTGGACACAGCAGTAACTTCTCCATTTGTTGACAATGAAATAGTTTTTCTTCCGTTAGACCATAGAAGAACGATTTCCTTCCATCTATTAGAATGTAGCGAAACACAGTTTTCACACTAACGAAATACCCATCGTGGTGTGTTGGATATGAGTAAATTGCATATGCATTGAGTTTTTCCTTGGCTATTAGAGGTATTTTTATGTTGAATATAACGGAATGATTCGTTGTTCGACCTGTGATGGTAGCGATGCGTCCAAGCTCTAACGGATCAATATCAGGAAGCTGGAGATTCTCGCCTAAATTCAGTGCTACCATATAGCTGTTTATAGTATTTAGTAGCATGTCTTCATACAATTGGTTATTGATTACTTCGGAGATATTATACAATGACTTGTTGATGTCGTCAAAGTTCCTCCAGATTACCTCGTTTTGCTTTTTAATCACATTTTCGGTAATTTCTTGAACAGACGTTTGATTTTGAAACATATCCAGCAGAAACCTTTCATTTTCCTGAGATTTTCGAATTTTTTGTTGCAGGTTTTCAGCATGCTCTTCGTCCATAAGTCCAAACAGTGAATGATATAAGGACCCAATAAAGGGTAATAGGGATCTCGGAACTCGTTGATCTCTGTTGTGTCTTTTGTAGAATATAACCTCGTTGTTGCTAATTATCCGATTATATTTGATACCAAGTTGTTCTACCGCTGTACTCAGCAAACTGTTTCCGGCAAGCGTCATATTCATCTGCTTTAGATTAGTGAATGCCTCGCCCACTTTGTGAAGATAACTTAAATACTCCTGAAGATCAGCATGTAGGATGATGTTCCACGATGTTCTGGTCAAGCCAACGCTACCCTGACTCTCGAAAAATATTCCTGCCTTATTTCTTAAGCTTTCTGTTTTAACATTAATATTCATAGAATTTGTACTATTAATAGGCAGTATTAGTAATAATGACAATATAGTTAATATACAGTTTTTATTTTTTACTCTTTTTGACCTCCGTATTTCTTCTTTTTTATAATTTTCTTCAGTTGTAGGAAAAGGACAAACATTTTGGATCGACCGTTTCGTCTCACCAGTGCTGGTCCTTACGTCTACCATTCTACACTTCCCGTCTTTTCCGAGAATAGTGTTCATTACCCTCCCCCTTCTCCAATTCAGTGGAGGAACATTATCTTCTTTCAGAAGGACCAACTCACCAGGTTTTATATTATCGGACGGATATTTCCACTTAAATCTTTTCTGAAGCTCTGTCAAGTATTCAGATGACCACCTTTTCCAAAATTCCTTGGAATTTCTCTCCACTGCTTTCCAGTTATCCCGCACCCCGTGATAACATTGATTATCACAACGATCAACAATAGTTGAAAGAGCTTCTCCAGCTAAAAAATGGCCAGGTGTTAAAACTTGATAATCATTTGGATCATCAGAAAGGGGAATAAGCGGTCTTGAATTCAAAACTGCTTCAATTTGTGTCATTAAGGTGCACATTTCTTCAAATGTCATAACTCCTTCTACCACCTTGAAAAAATGTTTTTTCACAGCTTTAACTGCTGCTTCCCATAACCCACCTACATGTGAGGACCTAGCAGGTATAAATATCCATTCAATTTCGCGTTCTGCACAAAAGGCTGATAAGGATGTATGATGTTCTTCATTCTTAAATAGCTCAAAAATTTCTTTTAAACTATTTGCAGCTCCTATGAAATTGGTTCCGTTATCGGAGTAAATTTTGGTCGGACAGCTTCTACGAGCTACGAATCGCTTTAAGGCCCCAATGAACGCAGCGGAACTTAAATCAGCAACTACTTCTAAGTGTACTGCTTTCGTTGCAAAACATACGAAAACACACACATACGCCTTGTCACTCTTCTTTCCTCTTATTTTGTGGTGAATATTTATAGGACCCAAAAAATCTGTGCCAACATTTAAAAATGGTCTTGTTCCAATTAATCTGTCTTCAGGTAAATCTCCCATCAGTTGGTGCGGAGGACGGGGATTGGCCTTAAAGCACCTATAACATTTGCCTACAATTTTCCTTGCTAATTGCCTACCCCTAAGTGGCCAATACTTTTGCCTTACAATTGCTAGCAGCCCTTGAGGACCAATATGAAGATGTTTGACATGAATGTATTCAACTAATAGCCGTACATTATCATCCTTATATGGGAGGAGGATCGGATGTTTTGCCTCATAAGAAAGTCTGCTTTTTTCTATCCTTCCTCCGACCCTTATGAGGCCGTTTTCGTCGATTATAGGGGAGAGAGTGGTGATTTTTGATCTACCCGGAAGTCTTTTGCCTTCTAAAAGCATATTTTTTTCATCGGCAAAATGCCTGCTTTGTACATCTTTTAATATTAAAATAAGAGCCTTTTTTCTATAAAAGAGCCAGGTTTGCAAGGGTTTTTTTTGCAAAATGTCCTTAAACTTTATCATTTGAGCGACAACATTTTGAAAAAAGGCGAATTGATTTTTGTGATTAATTTTATAAAAAATGGACACTTGATAAGTAGTGGTAGCACCAATAATTCTACATTTTTTAATGTCTGGCATATCTGTTATGGGCAAAGAATTGAAAGAATTAAAATTTTGAAGGGAATCTGTAGGTTTTTTAAGAAATTCAGGCCCTTCGAACCATAATTTGTTGTCAATTATTTCTCCCGCCAATAGACCCCTAGATATAAGATCCGCCGGATTGTTCTTTGTTTTAACATGCCTAAAGTAATTATTGTTGCAATTTGTTTGAATATAATTTACTCTATTTGAAACAAATATTTGCAATGTAGCAGGATCTAATTTCAACCAACTTAATAAAATTTCAGAATCTGTATAAAAAACTGTTTTATCTATTGAAATTTTTAGGCTATCCAAAACTTTTTTATATAAGTCTATCAATAAAACGGCTGCACAAAGTTCTAGCCTAGGTAAAATTACCACTTTGGTAGGTGCAACTCGTGATTTTGATGCGGCTATGTTTATATAAAATAAACCATTTTCATCAATGGATTTGATATAAATGACTGCTCCATATGCCTTCATTGAAGCATCACAGAAGCCATGCAGTTCTACTCCTTTTACTGAGTGGCTTATAATGCGTCTGGAGACTTTCACTTTATTTAAATTGGGCAAATCCCTTTTTATTTTATTCCACTTTTCTTGGATATTAGAGGGTAATTCTTTGTCCCAGTCAATTTTTAATTTCCATAGTTCTTGTAATAATATTTTAGTAATTACAATTACAGGATTTACTAAGCCTAACGGATCAAATAACTTCGAAATATCAGATAGAATGTTTCTTTTTGTAATTTTATTATTACATTTCCAGTTGCATTTCATCAGAAATTCATCTGTTCTTGGGACCCACGTTACACCTAGCGCTTTTATTTTATCTGTTTGGTCATTTTCAATTGTTAATTCTATTTCCCGATCTTTCTTTTCTATATTTTCTAATAATTTAGGACTATTAGAGCACCATTTCCGTAATTTAAACCCATACTTGCTTAAAACTGTAATTAACTCTTTTTGAAGAATTTCTACTTCCCTCAAACTGTCACTCCCTGTCATTAAATCATCCATATAAAAATCGGATTTTATGATTTCCGCTGTTTTTGGGTATTTTGTCTTTTCTCTTGCGGCTGTCTGTTGAAGACATTTAACAGCTAAATATGGTGCGCAAGATGTACCATACGTTACTGTTTTTAATGCGTATGTTTGTAACGGACTTTCAGAGTTCCAGCGCCAGTAAATTAGCTGAAACTTTTGATGATTTTCTTTCATCCAAATTTGTCTGTACATTTTTTCAATGTCCGCTGAAAATACATACTTATGCTTCCTAAACCTTAATAGAATATTAAACAAATCTTCCTGCAGCTTAGGACCTGTCATCAAAATCTCATTTAAGGATCATTTCAGGACGAAGCTGATTAAAATAACTACCGGCTTACCACGTATCAACGGACAAGTCGAAAGATTAAACGCAATTATCATTCCGGTTCTAGCTAAGCTAAGTATCGAAGACACAACAAAATGATTCAAATACATATGTAGACAAAGTTCAGCAGGCAATAAATTCGAGTTTTTCAAGAAGTATTAACACTACACGGTTCGAACTTTTGGAAGGAACCAGAATGCGAACAAAAGAAGATCAACAAATACGCGAACTCATCGAAAAGGAAACAATAGCATCATTCAACGACGATGGTGTGCAACTACGAAAACAGGCAAAGCTGCAAATCCTCGAGGTTCAACGAGAAAACAAGAACACCTTTAATACCAGACGTAAACCAGCACACCAATATAGATCTTGTTGCAATTAAACGTACACAATTTGGCAGGGGACTCAAGCTGAAGCCAAAATATTTAGGGCCTTATCGGGTATCAAAGGTCAAAGGTAATAACTCCTATGATGTACAGAAAACCAGTAATTCCAGTCCAATTAATTCAACAACGTGTGCTGAATACATGAAATCCTGGATCACAGAAGACGACGATAACAGCAAGACATTCGAGACGAATGTATAACAGGATGGCCGATTGTGGGAGTAGATTCAGCAACCCTGGTGATTTGGTGTCTGTCTTCTATCCTACCTAATGAAAGAAGAAGTAGTTGACGACGAAGACGACGATTAAACGGATCCTTACATATCTCCGTTGCTAAGATTGGCCGCGAGTTAAAGAGTTTGAAGTTATTGTGTTATTCATTTTACTGTCATTATTTTCATTCATTATATCTTGAAATACTGTTCTTTTTTATACTATTCTTAAACGCATAAATAAAAACCTACATTAATATAATATTAATAATAAATAATAATATCAATAATAAATAATAATAATAATAATATAATATATATCGTACCTAATCAAATAATTAATTATAAAATGGAGAAAACCGCCATTATTCTCCTATATGATTTGCATGAAGAAATTTCATTTATATATTTGAAGCTAATTGTTGTTTAATATTCTTAAGTATTATATAGAGAAATAGTTTACCTAGGCCATAGGTGCACAGTGTGAAAACAATGGGAGCTGTAGAAACTCAGTCGAAAACAAGGGCAGTGTAAGAAGATACATATCAAACCAAGCAAATGAACCAGAGAGTGGTACAGCGATTTTAACAACGGATCCAAAGGAAATATAAACAGTGATTAAAGACTTCCACAATTCACCACTGGGAGGACATCAGGATGTGGTGAAAACATATTAAAGAATTCGGAAGCAATTCAGATAGCCAGAAATGCAGAGTCAAGTTAAGGAATTCGTGACAAACTTTCCCAAGTGTCATGCCAATAAGACCAGTCGGCTAATGAAAATGCCACTGAAAATTGCTTGGGATATAGGATAGGATTGATAGTATTTATTATAAGATAGAATACACATAACATTTTTAAGGGGGGAGGGTCAAGTAAACAAGCGTTTCTTCTCCAATTTGTTTTGAAGAGAGCATAATATTTCTAGACAATCCACATATATAAATTTTGAGATTATACAAATATTTATAAATATGTAACTGAGCAGCAGCTACTTGGATTTGAGTTCTTGAAAATGCTCTGTGCAACACACAGGTCACTCTAATTACTTGAAATCACAAATCCAAAAGTTTTTCGTTAATGTATAATAATACGCTTTGCATGAACCGAAATTTTTAAAAAAAATTAAAAAATTACAAATTCTGCGCCACTTTGTAAAGAGGTCCCAATTTCTTCTTATAAAGAAGTGATTATAAACATTGTTAATTTCAATTTTTAAAAAAACTTTTAGGTTCATGCAAAGGAAAATATGTTAAGGAATATTTGTGCAAAATTTTATAATAATCGGTTGAGAAATCGCTAAGCACGGCGTGTGAAATATTGTGTTTTGAGAAAAACGCAATTAAAGTTTTCGGTTCATGCGCGCGTTCATATGAGGGGCACTACTTATATTTCTGGCCTAACAATGAAACAAAAGAAATTTTTCATTTTAAATGCATTTATTGCTTTTCAAAATATTCGCCTTTAAGATTTATACACTTGTGCATGCGTTCAAACCATTTATCGAAACACTTTTGCCAGTCCGAAGAGGATATCTCAGAAACATAGTTTTTGAACGCTTCAACTGCTTCTTCAGGTGATGAAAATCGGTGACCATGCAGTTTATCTTTGATTGTTGGAAACAGATAGAAGTCATTGGGTGCCAAGTCGGGGCTGTACAGCGGATGACCCATCAATTCGATCTTTTGGGTGTCCAAATACGCTTTTGTTTCACGTGATGTGTGTGAGCTCGCATTATCGTGGTGCAAAGTGTTTCGTCGTTTTTGATTGGTTTCTCTCAATTTACCGAAAACTTCTGGCAAACAAATAGTCGTATACCAAGCTGAATTCACGATCTTTTGATGTTCAAGAGGCACAGTTGCCAAATGACCGGTTTTCGAAAAAAAAAAACGCCACCATTTGCTTCGCAGAGCTTCGCACTCTCCAAACTTTCGTTGGATTTTTTTCGGATTGGAACACCCAAACAGTCGACTGGTTTTTTGTTTCGGGTTCATACGCATAAATTCACGATTCATCACCTGTGACGACACTTTGGAAGCACCGTTCTCGTATTTTCTGTTCATTTCTCGGCACCAATCGACAAGTATCTTATTTTGTTCGTCAGTCAATTTATGTGGAATCCAACGCGCAAATAGCTTCTGCACACGCAAATGTTCATGCAAAATCTTATGTATGCTAGTCGCCGATATGCCTAAGGTTGCCTCTATCTCGACATACATATGTTACATGACGATCTTACTTACTTACTTTTTGCACAGCATCGATGTTTGCTGGCACAACAACCGATTTTGGACGACCTTCTCGTGGGTCGTCAGTGAGCGACTTACGACCAGGATTGAACTCGTTGTACCAATTTTTCACAGTGCTATAGGATGGTGCTTCATCGCCAAAAGTTGAATTAAGTGATTCAAACACTGTTTCCGACTCAGCCCCTTTCGAAAATCGTAAAAAATCATCACACGAAAATTTTCACGAGATAATTCCATTTTTTCAATGAATTGAATTTTTCAACTTGACGAAAGACAATGTTGTCATGCGAACTGGCAGAAGTTGTCTGAAGAGACTTATGCTAAAAAATGTCCAACTTTTCAGCTGTCATATTGGTTTGCATCGGGTAACACTAGTAGTACCTTAGGCCAGAAATATAAGTATAAAACCCCTTGTATAAAAAAAAACCTCGTATACCTGCGCTCAGTGCCGTTTGGAGCGCGTCACTTTAACGACATTGTATGTACACTTATGCGGTCATTCTGTATCTTTTAACGGAAACGTTTACACCCGTTTTGCTTTGTGTTTTTCGTAAAACAGCTGATCGAAATGCTGCTCAACGTACGCCGACGGTTCTTATTTATGTTGAAGCGGCAGTCGCCGTTCCTTCCAATTTACAACAACACTTTCCACGCTGTTTGTGTTTGCCCTGGAAAACGGAATTCAGTATCTTTTAAGAATGGAAACGCGGCCGTGTTTCTTTGTCAAATCAAACGTTTGCCTGCGATCGGAGCAGAAGTTGTGCTGTTTTTTTGTTATATTTGTTGATGCGGCATATCGAGTAGACTGCCATTGCTCCTAATTTCCCTGTTCTGAACTCGGCACCAAGTGTTCGGATTTGGATTCTCCACTTCGGTGCTACTCGACGACGAAAATTCTTCAAAGCTCATTATGCCTTTATCAATTTTTATTTTCAATTATTATCAATTTTTATTTTCAATTATTATCAATTTTTATTTTCAATATTTCACTATTTATAACTATTTAAGCATACTATAATTTATAACATTCACGATTCTTATATAATAACGCGAGAAAAAGAGACCACAAAACACAAATTATTGAACGCATACAATTACTTATAAGACGAAAAGAGCAAACTGTCTGTATAACATACACGAGTATAGAATATGTATACACAGCCAACCGTTCGGTCATTGAAGTAGCCTGGAAAGTTAAACGAAACCGAGTTCGCTCAACGAAATCCATTGGAAAAGATAGTGAATAGAAATTTAAGAACACGGTTCGGTTAGGAACGTGCACCGACGTTCCCGTTGAAAGATACAGAATGACCCCATTAGACTTCGAATTTGAAATGGCCGGAGCACATTCTCCAGACGGTAAACAAATTTTCTAAGCAAAAAAAAAAAGGTAAAAATTGTACTTGACCCTCCCCCATTAAGTTTCATTACTAATAATTTAAATTTACTTCATTTAGAGATTTGAATTACATACTAAAATTCAGATCCATTAAGACGCAGGAAAACGCGTTTATAACATTACATTTGCTGGAATTTCTGAAAAATTTATTATAGAGCATCATAAGTAAATATAAGTTCAGAATTCATTCAAGTATCAACTGTAGCTTCTTTGATAGCGGGTATAAGCTAAAATATGAATATAATGAATATTCAGAATGAAAATTAAAACCACGTTTTAATAATCAAACACTTGGTTATTTAATGCAAAGTAGGTGTTCCGTTGTAAATAAACAGTCATTACTATTACATTTATATAGTATACGTATATTATAGTATATATTATATATAGTATATATTATAATATATACTCGTTGAACTTTTCCATAAAGGTTTGTGTACACACTGTCTACCTACAAACTACGTTGAGACTTTACCACTCCAGTTATTTGAGAAGTGAGACAACGCTCTTACTTTTTATTATGGAATTAAATCGACGTCAAGATTTATTTTTAATTTAGGAATTTAATTGCAATTTAATAATATAATTTTAATATAAACTTAAATTTTAAATAGTTTCAGTTCGATTACAGTTTCTTTATAAATTTTATAAATCATAGTTTTTGTATATAAAAATTGAGAAAATTGAAAAAACATTGCAAACATTTTAATTTGACAGCTTGTTAAAAAACAACAACAGCAACATTAAATGTCAAACCATTGACAACAATGTGACAGGACAATAAAAATAGACAAATGACAACATTACAAAATGAGCACGGGATGAAAAACCTTCAATATGGTATTAAAATGAGAGTCTCTTCATATTGTACGGGTAGTTCTGAGTGACAGAACATCTTACTCACTAAAAAATGAAAAATTATTATTTAAATAAAAAACATTTTTATATAAAACGTTTTTTAATGAACAAAAAAGTTTAAAATAATTTTTCTAGCACCATACAGATTCGCAACTCCGATTCGATGTTAAGATTTAAAACGAAAAACGTGGGGCGCTTGTAGAATTACCTATCATTATAATCCCAAAGCAGACAAACCTAAACCAGACTTTTGCCGAATATACGATATGTAAACAAATTAAAACTAGTTTAAATAATATAAATAAGAAGAAAAGAGATGAAAAAAGGAAAGGAAGATATAGGTAAAAAGAAGAATAAGAGAAATTAAATGAAAATATTATATGCGATTTTAAATACTTTCCTTTTCCCACTTCAATATGGCAAATTTTCAAAAACGGCAAAAATCGCAAATATTAATCCTGTGAAACGCCAATATTGTCAATATTAAATTTGACATAGGAATATTTGCAACCGTTGCACTTTGCATGGCTATGAATTAAATAGTGGACATACTTTCGGGTCGATTGTTGGTAATAACAATTGTGACCCAATTAAAAAATTGTTAATTTTGCATTCGCCAAATATTAAACAGTAAATCGCGCAATGCGATTTCAATCCACTTAAATATTTCGCAATATTAATATGGCAAATTATCTAAAGCCAAAAATCGCCAATAATAATATCGCGAAACACTAATATGGCGAAATACAAAATCTCGACCTAATTTAGAATTCGGTAGCAAATGCGTCTACCGAATTGGTAAAAATCAGTGACTATTTTTTTGTGATTAGATAAACAGTTGCTAGACTATATAGAGAGCTAGATAAAATTCGCCAGAATTTAGATTTTGAGTGTGTGTCAATTGGTTACTTTTTACTAGTGGTAAGTAATGTTAAAATAAATTTACTCTGGTGAGGGTGTGTGTCAATTGGTTACTTTTTACTAGTGGTAAGTAATGTTGAAATAAATTTACTCTGTTGAGTAAAATTTTGTTCTATTTGCTGTGCCAATTCATGGATGAAATTTTGACAAAACAAAAATTTTGAGTTTCAAGATTGTCTGTAAAATTAAACAAAGAATTATGCATAGAATATCAAAAAAGGATTTTCCTTGTTTACTAGCTATTATATTAAAAGCACAACATCTTATAATAATAATAATAAAAGTTTTCCTAATTTTCTTTTCCATTTTTCAATAATTTTGAAATACTCGACGTTGAAGAGAATATTCAACGGTTGTCAAAAATTTACCTAGCCCTCAGGGCTACATAAAATTTTGACGTTTGAATTCACCTCATTCACTTCAAAATTTCAGTTTCTTATGTCAAAATTTTCCAAATCGAGGAAAAAGTAATCAATTGGCACACACCCTGAGTACAATTTTGTTCTATTTGCTGTGCCAATTCATGGATGAAATTTTGACAGAACAAAATTTTGAGTTTCAAGATTGTCTGCAAAATTAAGCAAAGAATTATGCATAGTTGCTAGCTATTATATAAAAAGCACAATAATAATAATAATATAAGTTTTCCTAATTTTCATTTCCATTTTTAGATAATTTTGAAATACTCGACGTTGAAGAGAATATTTAACGGTTGTCAAAAATTTACCTAGCCCTCAGGGCTACATAAAATTTTGACGTTTGAATTCACCTCACTATCGTCAAAATTTCCGTTTCTTATGTCAAAATTATCTACATCGAGGAAAAGGTAACCAATTGGCACACACCCTTTATTACAAAAACTTTTTCAAAATCAAATTTAATTGTATTTACTCCATATCTCTTTATTCACATGTACATTTTCTAATAAACTAAAATTTAATTAGTTATATATTATTATTGTTATTTGACAGTTTTGTTCATAATTTTTTCAGTAATAACAGTAGTATACTAAATGCTCCCTTCACTGATGGCACTGTCTTCCTGCCACTGAAGGATCTACTTGAACAAGTTTTGTTATTTCAACTTAAAAAAGTAAAACCCTTCCAATACTGCAATGCATTTATATACGGAAAATACAAATACCGCAATGGTTTGTCTATTGCGATTCTTTTCTACGACTTGCAACATTCGTTATTTTAAATATTCTTTGCTTATTTTTAACATAGTACCTCCGGGAGACATGAATAGCGATAAATTTAGTGCTCAAAAATTCAATATTCAAACATCTTTGCCGAGTTAGTCATCCAAATCCAGTGCTCGGAGCTGTCAGGGCTCGAATATAAAATTTTGAAACGGTTTTGCTTTTTCCGTTAATAGATAATAGATAATCCGCAGATAATATCTTTCTTTTTATTTAACCTTTTTTTATCCACCATAATAATTTTTATCATTAGCTTTATAAATAAGTAAAATGGGTCTGTAAGCTTGTTGTTAAAATGTTCCCCGATTGAGAAAGGCTTTATTGTCTTCAATAAAAATCTTTGTACATACACATCTGTACATCTTTGTATTTCATTAAAAGTTTTATAATTTTTAAAAAAATACGATAATAACTTCCATGGATAAGCCTTGAAAACTTCCATTATAATATATATGGTTTTGCATCCGCCACTTCCATGGCTTTTATATTTATTTCAAATTCAGGCAATATTTGTCTCGATTCCGTTTTACCTGATTTTAACATTTCGTTTTTAAAACAAAAAAAAAATCCAATATGACTTGGGGTACCTGTCACTCGGTAAGAAGCGAACGACTACTAAATAAATACAAAAAGTAACTTTATTTATCTACATAGTCTCATTAAAGCTTATTTTAGTCACGAATTAGCTGCACTTAGTCCAACGTTTTTTCAAATACTTTGATCATTTCTGTATCAGACGAATTAGTCGTTTGCTTAAGTTACAATTATCATTTGTTATTTTTAAAGGTTTCCGATTACGTTATTTTTTTTATTATGCCTATTGACAGTACCGATTGTATTATCAAATTAAAAGTAATCAGTAGTTTAAGTTGTTGAATTCATTTATTTAAAGATGGAGGTTTATCTTTATATAATAAAGATTATTAAATACTAGCAATATCAACTTATAGGCGCTTTAATATAATCCCTTCGTAAATAAATTTAAAGGCTGTTCAAATATTTCTAAAATTAGATTAAATGGTGTAATACATATCTTGCAATGATTATGAGTTTACCCACAAACCAAGTGCGTGAAGTTAAATACGCCGCGAAAGTTTATGTTAAACCGAAAAATTTTAAAGTTTGTGACCCTAACAGAGAACTGTTAACTCTAAGGTTAATGAATTCTTCGCTGCGAGTGTGCGAGATGAGTTTTCCGAGAAAAACTCATGCACAAATGTTTTTGTAAGCCCAATTTAACACTTTGTTTTAAATTTGAGATCTCAAACGTGGCCTTGGCAGATCACCAAATACAGCTTCACCTCGAACACTCTTAGCCAAGGCTTTGATGCTAGCTGCTATATCCACAGTGTTGTCCAAATCCTACGGAAAAATTTATATTGTGAAGTACCAAAACGTAAACTTCGATAACATCATAACATTTTTGTGCTTATTTAAGCCACAAAAATAGAAACTTACACTTTTTTAATGTAAAAGCAAAAACTTACATCCTCATAGGAATTATCGGCATGCGTGTGTTCAGTCAAAGGTAAGTTTTCAATCTGTAGTGGTAGACTCTTAGCAAAGTGTAACATATGGCTTTTAGCAACTTGACGATGATAAATGTCCTGCATTGGAATCGGATTCGAACTTTGCAAACAGAGAGCATCTGTGAGTAAATCAAAAATACATTTAATAATAAAAAAATAGTCAACAAAAAATCAAGTGGTGAAGATAAATTCGTAAATGCGACGATAACTTAGCAAAGATCTGAACCCTAAACACGAATACGAATTCGTATTTTGTACTCATTTCAAAGTAATCGCTTCAATAGCTCTTTTGTTCAACGAAATATATATTTTTAGCAACAAATATACACATTTCAAGGCAATAATATGTATACTTCAAAGACTACGCCTACTTTTGAAAAAATGTTTACATTTGTGCAAGTGAGGTGTCTCAAACGGTGAAACTTCTTCCCCAATATTCAGCGAAAAATTTTGTTCAACGAAAAACATAACTTGGTCGAATGGAATATAAGGTTCGATAACCTACTCCAAAACCTTTCATAATCAGCAAAAACTTTTAGTGCACTCGGAAGGGTTTGGTCACCATGGTCATTTGAAGTTGGCCTTAAGCAATACAATTGTGCTATTTTCATAATTTTCCAACGAAAAATTTTGTTCAACGAAAAACATAACTTGGCCAAGTGGAATATAAGGTTCGAAACCATACTCCAATAACTTTCATAATCAGCAAAAACTTTTAGTGGACTCAGAAGGTTTGGTCACCATGGTCATTTTCGTTGAAGAAAACTTTTTGTTGAACTACTAACAATTTTTTCAAAAGTAGGTGTAGGTTTTGAAGTATATACAGTTACTCACAAAATTGAGCGTACACCCTAGTTCAAATAGCAAAATGGTGAATACTGACCTCATAAGTCAATGGAAAATTTTTAAAAAAATTCATATTAACAGATCGGGGTTCTACTAGGTAGTAACCATAAATATTTATTTTTACAAAGAAAACACAACAACATATTTATAAATAAGAAAATTTAGGCGAAATTCAGGTCACAAAATTGAGCATACACTAAAAGTAAACTAGAGAAAAATGTTTCTAATCCTAAAAATTTTCGTATTTTAGTAGTCCGTAGGACCACCTCCTGTGTCTATTACCGCTTGCATTCACCGTGGCATGGAAACAACCAACTTTTGAGTAAAATATTGCGATATCTCTTCCCACAATTTTCTTAATTCCCTTTTTAAGACCGTCTTACTCCTGGGATGGACATTGTGCAATTTTGACTTGATTTCACCCCACAGATGCTCTATGGGGGGAACTCCATCGTACCGGCTCCGCTAGCTGCCATAAAACCCCATAACATTTCTGAGCCACCGCTATGTTTCACAGTGGCCACTAAAATCTTGTTTTGGAGCTGAGAATTCGGTTTTAGCCAAACAATTGCTTTACATCTGAGCCCCAGAGGTTTATTTTAGTCTCATCTGTGAACATTACGTTCTCCCAAAAAGTTAGAGGCTTGTTAACATGAGCTCTAGAAAACTCCAATCGTTTCTTTTTGTTTGCAGTAGATATGAATGGCTTCTTGCGTGCGATAACTCCATTGAAATTGCTTTTTCGAAGCACACGACGAACTGTTTCAGTGGATACAGACTTATTTATGGTTTTGGATACTTCTATTGTTAGTTTAGGAACGCCAATCTTGGGATTTATTTGCACTTTCCTTCTGCACTTTCTCTTCCTGCGGAATTTCGTATTGTTCCTTCATACCGATACTTAATAATGATTTTTTGCACGGTACTATGAGATCTATCAATGGTTTCACCAATTTGCCGATACGATTTTCCTTGGCAACAGAGTTTTATTACTAGTTCTCTAATTCCAAGAGTTGTTTGTTTTCTTGTAGGCGCCATTATGAACACAACACAAAATATAAAACACTGAGTTTACCGAAATTAGTTAAAAAACGTGCATACATTGATTAGCTGCGTATACTTTAAAATGTTTTTCAGCGCCTTCTTGATTAAAAAAAGGAAAAATTTTTAGCGGAATTTCCAAGTGTATGCTCAACTATGTGACCTAAATTTAGCGGTAGTTTCCACATTTTGAATTGTTGTGGGGTGTTCTTTGTAAAAAAAAATAATTTATGTTGGTTACTATTTAGCAGGACCCTCATCTGTTAATATGAATTTTAAAAAAATGTTTCCATTGCCTTATGCGGTCAGTATTCACCTTTTTCCTATTTGAACTAGGGTGTACGCTCGATTTTGTGAGTAACCTTATATTATTCCCTTGAAATGTGTATATTTGCTGCTCAAAATATATATTTCGTTCAACAAAAGAGAGCTACTATTGAAGCCATTACTTTGGAATGAGTACAAAATACGAATTCGTATTCGTGTTTAGGGTTCAGATCCTTGCTAAGTTATCGTCGCATTTACGAATTTATCTTCACGCACTTCAAAAAATTTTGTTAACCTTCTGCCTCATCAGCGGTATCGCTTGCATCCAAGTCACCCATCTTGCGTTGGTGATTATAAAACTTTGCTGATACGGAGAAGTTAAGTTGATTAAGATGGGAGCCTCCAACAGTGGTAGACGTGGTGTTGTTGCTATCCACTCCTTCCATCTCAAAGAGGTAATCATCGCTCAACTCTATAGTAGGAGTTGGAAATTGTTGTTGGAAGGGGGTAGTTAAATGGACCCCAAACGACACGTTACTTTCTCGAGAATGCTGGAAATATATGGGACTGTTGCCCACACTCATTGGTGTGGTCTCGGGCGTTGTTGGCGGAGTATCAAAAGACACTTTACTCTTGTTGAAGCCATCCAAATGGTTGCTAGTTACATGGTTGCTTTGCGATTGTTCTTGTTCACAAGTTTTAAATTGATATTGTTCAATATTTATACTTCCATCTATGGCACTTACTGATGAGCTTAATAAAACAGCGGTTATGTGAGCCTGTGTAACCAATGAATTGGATGGCAACAATGATAGCGTCGTGGGAATATTTGGTTGGGCTATAATTAAATCGGACCGATCTCCAGTGGTATTCCTTCGGTATTGGATGCCTATTCCGAGAGTGCCGCCGTTGGCTTCCACTGCAAGAGGTATTAGACCCGACAGCTTGTAATGTTCGGAAACAACATCAACACGTTTGGCCAACAGTTTAAATTCCTGTTCAGACTTTTCTCGCAAAATCTTAAGTAATGCAAACTGTTGTTCTGTATAACGTTGTATACGTTCGTCAGTATCGAATATTTCCTTTTGTAGATGAGTTTGAAGATTATGTTGAAGGTACTTAATCTGTTTCTGCTTCGGATCCAGGTTAAAAACTGTAGGGGTCCTGAATGAAAAAGTGTTACTGACATTGTTACTGGCGACAATTTCTTGTAGTATATTATGACCATACTCTAATTGAGGATGGTCCAAAATGAGAATTCCGAATGTTTCTGAAAACGATTTGTCGGAGCGACGCTGTAAAAGCTCCTCGTTATTGGTTAACAATGAACAACTGAGAATATACTGTTGATGTTGATCAATAATTGATTTTCCATTATTTCTTACTTCAGCAGTTTGTAAATATGTACTTAATCGTTTAGCGCACAAAACAGTGTTGCAATTAATGCAAATACTTATAAGCCAAGTTTCGCTTTGCGGTTGATTTTTGTTATTAGGTTGTTGGATTTCCAATGTGAAGCCGTAAACAAGGTCTGGTTGGATAATGGTATTGACAAAGAGATCCGAAATGGGCCCAAATGACTGAAAGAAATATAAAATATTTGAATACTGAAAGAATAATAAAATATATAAAAAAAATATTTATAAATAAATATAGGTATACAAAATTATAGATATGCAAATAGTGTAAACAATTTTTTTAGCACACACGTCCTGCTAATGACTCACGTGCGCTAAATGTACTGGCGTGTGCGCTAGAAATATTTTTTAACGCACGTGCTCGCGCACGATTTTAAAAGTTTTTTGTGACTTTTGGCCTAGGTTTTCGCAGAATGCTTACGTTATGTATTGTTATGTAGGTTAAAACGTCCTAACGTCCTTCTCTTAAATAAAAATATCTGCTTTGGCTTTACTACCTCGTAGAGAGTTCTTCACTAGTTCCAAGTGACTTCTCCAGTCTACGTACAATTCTTGAATCCCGCTTAGAATCTTTTCTTGTTTCCACTTTGGCTCGGTTTGCTCAACAGAACCAAAGACCGTCAATATGTCGTATTTCGCAATTTCCATTATTTCGCAATATTAATTTTTGCGTTATTAGCAATATTAATATCGGCAGAATTATATCGTAGTAGTAGTAATATTATTTATTTGTTGTAATTTAAATTATTGTTGTAACAAACATTTATAAAACACTAAATGAGTAATAAAGTTGAAAATTGTATTTACATTGGAGTCAGATGGATGTGACAAAGATGAGCAAGGGGAAGTATTAGGAAAAAGATTGAATCGTAAGTGGGATAGTGAAGGACAAATATCTAAGATTTGATGAATTTTTAGGTTGGAACAATTGCAGAATGGGCATGTTGGTGATGGCTCCTTATTTTTTTTAGGTGTAGATGGGTTAATTTAGTGTGACCAAGTCTGAGTCTCGTGAAACATTTAATTTTTAGGGCGCTGGTAGAAGTTGGTAGAATAAAAGGAATCTTATTAGGTTTCATAGCCTTATATGTCGCGATCACAATTTCAGTTCCGGGTGATATGAATTTGTGACGACGGAATCTCAGGCGAATTCCGCCACACAAAACTATAAGCTATGTATTTTTCTTTAAGTGCGTGAAGTTAAATTCGCGTTTTTGATAGTTAAATTCGTAAATAGCGGAGACACAAACCACAAACACGAATTTCAAATTCGTGGTGCATATCAGAGCAAACTTTGAATGCAAATTTCGATATATCGAAAAAATAACTTCGATATATGCTATACATCGTTGAAAAGAGGACGTCGAGATCTTTCCAGCGATATCGGTTTGATGCGTGCACTCGTAGAACTTTGACGTCAGAGGTCACCTAAACTTAGCCTATACGCGGTGCATATGAGAGCAAACTTTGAATGCAAATTTCGATATATCGAAAAAATAACTTCGATATATGCTATACATCGTTGAAAAGAGGACGTCGAGATCTTTCCAGCGATATCGGTTTGATGCGTGCACTCGTAGAACTTTGGCGTCAGAGGTCACCTAAACTTAGCCTATACGCGGTGCATATGAGAGCAAACTTTGAATGCAAATTTCGATATATCGAAAAAATAACTTCGATATATGCTATACATCGTTGAAAAGAGGACGTCGAGATCTTTCCAGCGATATCGGTTTGATGCGTGCACTCGTAGAACTTTGGCGTCAGAGGTCACCTAAACTTAGTGTATGCGCGATGCATATCAGAGCAAACTTTGAATGAAAATTTCTATCAATCTGAAATATAACTTCGATATATGCTATACATCGTTGAAAAGAGGACGCCAAGAGTTCTACGAGTGCACGCATCAAACCGATATCGCTGGAAAGATCTCGACGTCCTCTTTTCAACGATGTATAGCATATATCGAAGTTATTTTTTCGATATATCGAAATTTGCATTCAAAGTTTGCTCTCATATGCACCGCGTATAGGCTAAGTTTAGGTGACCTGACGTCAAAGTTCTACGAGTGCACGCATCAAACCGATATCGTTGGAAAGATCTCGACGTCCTCTTTTCAACGATGTATAGCATATATCGAAGTTATTTTTTCGATATATCGAAATTTGCATTCAAAGTTTGCTCTCATATGCACCGCGTATAGGCTAAGTTTAGGTGACCTCTGACGCCAAAGTTCTACGAGTGCACGCATCAAACCGATATCGTTGGAAAGATCTCGACGTCCTCTTTTCAACGATGTATAGCATATATCGAAGTTATTTTTTCGATATATCGAAATTTGCATTCAAAGTTTGCTCTAATATGCACCGCGTATAGGCTAAGTTTAGGTGACCTCTGACGTCAAAGTTCTACGAGTGCACGCATCAAACCGATATCGTTGGAAAGATCTCGACGTCCTCTTTTCAACGATGTATAGCATATATCGAAGTTATTTTTTCGATATATCGAAATTTGCATTCAAAGTTTGCTCTCATATGCACCGCGTATAGGCTAAGTTTAGGTGACCTCTGACGTCAAAGTTCTACGAGTGCACGCATCAAACCGATATCGTTGGAAAGATCTCGACGTCCTCTTTTCAACGATGTATAGCATATATCGAAGTTATTTTTTCGATATATCGAAATTTGCATTCAAAGTTTGCTCTGATATGCACCGCGTATAGGCTAAGTTTAGGTGACCTCTGACGTCAAAGTTCTACGAGTGCACGCATCAAACCGATATCGTTGGAAAGATCTCGACGTCCTCTTTTCAACGATGTATAGCATATATCGAAGTTATTTTTTCGATATATCGAAATTTGCATTCAAAGTTTGCTCTCATATGCACCGCGTATAGGCTAAGTTTAGGTGACCTCTGACGTCAAAGTTCTACGAGTGCACGCATCAAACCGATATCGTTGGAAAGATCTCGACGTCCTCTTTTCAACGATGTATAGCATATATCGAAGTTATTTTTTCGATATATCGAAATTTGCATTCAAAGTTTGCTCTCATATGCATCGCGCATACACTAAGTTTAGGTGACCTCTGACGCCAAAGTTCTACGAGTGCACGCATCAAACCGATATCGCTGGAAAGATCTCGACGTCCTCTTTTCAACGATGTATAGCATATATCGAAGTTATTTTTTCGATATATCGAAATTTGCATTCAAAGTTTGCTCTCATATGCACCGCGTATAGGCTAAGTTTAGGTGACCTCTGACGCCAAAGTTCTACGAGTGCACGCATCAAACCGATATCGCTGGAAAGATCTCGACGTCCTCTTTTCAACGATGTATAGCATATATCGAAGTTATTTTTTCGATATATCGAAATTTGCATTCAAAGTTTGCTCTCATATGCACCGCGTATAGGCTAAGTTTAGGTGACCTCTGACGTCAAAGTTCTACGAGTGCACGCATCAAACCGATATCGCTGGAAAGATCTCGACGTCCTCTTTTCAACGATGTATAGCATATATCGAAGTTATTTTTTCGATATATCGAAATTTGCATTCAAAGTTTGCTCTCATATGCACCGCGTATAGGCTAAGTTTAGGTGACCTCTGACGCCAAAGTTCTACGAGTGCACGCATCAAACCGATATCGCTGGAAAGATCTCGACGTCCTCTTTTCAACGATGTATAGCATATATCGAAGTTATTTTTTCGATATATCGAAATTTGCATTCAAAGTTTGCTCTCATATGCATCGCGCATACACTAAGTTTAGGTGACCTCTGACGTCAAAGTTCTACGAGTGCACGCATCAAACCGATATCGTTGGAAAGATCTCGACGTCCTCTTTTCAATGATGTATAGCATATATCGAAGTTATATTTTCGATATATCGAAATTTGCATTCAAAGTTTGCTCTGATATGCACCGCGTATAGGCTGTTTAGGTGACCTCTGACGCCAAAGTTCTACGAGTGCACGCATCAAACCGATATCGCTGGAAAGATCTCGACGTCCTCTTTTCAACGATGTATAGCATATATCGAAGTTATTTTTTCGATATATCGAAATTTGCATTCAAAGTTTGCTCTCATATGCACCGCGTATAGGCTAAGTTTAGGTGACCTCTGACGTCAAAGTTCTACGAGTGCACGCATCAAACCGATATCGCTGGAAAGATCTCGACGTCCTCTTTTCAACGATGTATAGCATATATCGAAGTTATTTTTTCGATATATCGAAATTTGCATTCAAAGTTTGCTCTGATATGCACCGCGTATAGGCTAAGTTTAGGTGACCTCTGACGTCAAAGTTCTACGAGTGCACGCATCAAACCGATATCGTTGGAAAGATCTCGACGTCCTCTTTTCAACGATATATAGCATATATCGAAGTTATATTTCGGAGTGATCGAAATTTGCATTCAAAGTTTGCTCGTATATGAACAAAGCATTTTTGAAAAACACGAATTTGAAATTCGTGTTTGTGGTTTGTGTCTCCGCTATTTACGAATTTAACTATCAAAAACGCGAATTTAACTTCACGCACTTTTTAAAATAATCACGTTATTAGAAGTAGGACAAAATAAATTAATATAGAATAGGATAGAATAAATAGATATGAATGAGTTGCAAACTATAAATAAGACAGAGACAAAAATATTAGGTACACTAAGAACAAAAAAAAGAAAATCTAAAAACAACAAGAGAACAGAACAATAAAGTGAATAAAACAGTGAATAAATTAACCAATAAAACAAAGGGGACAATAGAAATAGGTGCAGAGTTTTACTAATCACCTTGCTAATTATACAGTTAGCATGCACTACGATTATAAAAACAATGTTTCTAAATTTTCCACGATACAAAGCAGGGGGCATTAGTCTTAATATAGCAGGATAGATATAAAGCAGATATAAAGCACTTGCGAGGAACGTAAAATCAAAAGTATTAGCGAAATTTAAAATTTTAATTTCAGACTTAGGACAGGAAATCAAGAAACTTTCAACAAGAAAATAAAGAGAGAATCAGAATAGCGTTTCAATAAGCAACAACTTGTTCATTTAAGCGTAAAAATATAAGAAAAGAGAACTTATAATAAAGTAAATTTGTAGTTAAAAATTGAGTAATTTTTTTTATTTTTGAATTGAACTTTTTAGGTTGTATTAATTTTAATTAATAATATACGGTATATGAAGAGCAGCTGTGACGTTTTAAATACACAGCCAATATAACTTTGCATTTGCAATTATTAAAATAATGAATGCACATGTAAAAATATGCTTGAAGAGTTATTTCAAGCATACAACATACACACACACTATATACATAAAAATTCGCACCAAATGCTATATATCATAAGAAGACAAGATTTAGGAAATAAGAGAAATACATACAGTAGTATTAATAAAAATACTAAATGAACTAAAAGTAAAAGAAAACCAATTTAAAAAAAAAAATGTTCTGTTCTCATAATAAAGAGGTGTAGTAGTAAAATGTAGTACATAAATATTCGATGTACAATATTAACGAAATCGCGGTAATAACGAACAAAGCAAAAGCTAAGAATTGAGCGATTAACGCAAGCACTGCAACAAAGCAGGTGCAAACGTAGAACAATTGAACACGAGCAGAATGCAGTGTCAGTTAAACAATAATGAAAAAAAAAAAAAAAAAAAAAAACAGTAAATCAAAACTTTAACACAAGCCAAATGAGGAAAGTAAAAATAAAAACACCAAAGATGAACAACTTCAAAATAGGCAACACAAAGAAAAAAGAATATATATTAAAGAAATAAGAGAGGGAAAAATATTTTTTTAAAAAAACGCATGTTACATCTACATGTCATTCTTATACATACAACTAAGAAACTATTAATAAAAACTAAGAATAAAACTAGTAATGAAAAAGGGCATAAGAAAAGAAAAGAAATAAGAAAATTAAAAGGAAAGAAAGAATATCACTATAATAACGTTAGAAAGAAAACTAGATATAAAATCGTACATACTAAAGTAAAAGGGAACATATCTAAATACTTGTACGAAATTTTTAAATACTCTCGAAGTTACCATTTATAATGAATAACCTAACGAATTATATTCAACTAGAATAAAGTCGATATTTATTGTAAGAATTAAGACTTGTTTTGAATTAAATAAAATATTGCTAATTAATTAATATTTCTAACTTAAAGTTATATACGAATATGATTTCAATTCTTTTTAACTGAAAACAAATTATAAATAGAATAAAAAATATATTGTAAGAGAAAACTGAAATATATAAAATTGATAATAAGTTAAGTTAAGTGTGATAACAAAGAAGACAGTATGCAGAAAAGAGCCAATTAAGTTGAAAGATAAAAACCAAAGTTTAAATCCACAGATACCGTGCTCAATGAATAAGTTAGCAATTAAAAATAAAAATGTAGAAACAGAGGTATCTAGCTGCACTCAAACCCAGCTAAATGACGTGTTCATCGAATTACCTTGCGAAGAGGCTATAAATGGAAAACTCATTTTACTGGTAGATACAGGAGCAGATACAAGCCTGGTAAAGAAGGGAGCGATAAAAAATAGCACAATAATAAAAAAGACTCAAGCGGAGCATTTGGAGGTTGTGTGACTACAGATGGATCGACTACTATATGCTACTATATAATTACGATAGTACTATTAAAATTTCGTACAAAAGTTAAGAAGGTTTTAATTCACAAAGAAGAAATAGATCCAGGAATCTATATACCAGACACATTAGTAAATGTGAAAGATATTACGATTTATGCTCCGATATTAAACACAACAGAATACGATTACGAGATAAATAGCGAAATTAAATCAAAATTCACAAATTTCGACGAGTACACAATACAAAGTAATAGGTCAATTAATAGGATAGGCAAAAGAGATGCCAAAAGAAGAATAAATGAATTGCTCAATGAGATTGAGTTAGATAAAGATTTAAATATGGAAGAAAAGAATTCAATAGAAGAAATAGTAAAATCTTTCATGACGTCTTCCTATTAGACGGAGACGAACTTTCATTTACAAGTATGTATATTAAAACACGAAATTCCAACAGGCGCAGATCAACAGCCAATAAATAGAAAACAGTATAGATTACCCCAAATACATAGGGAGGAAATAAATAAACAAGTGAACAAACTTTTAGATGATGGCATAATCAAACATAGCACACCACCATGGAACTCACCGTTACTATTAGTGCCCAAGAAAAGTGGCAAAGACGGGGAGAAAAAATGGAGACTGGTCATAGATTACAGAAAACTAAATGAAGCGACGATCAAACAAGTTTTTCCAATTCCGCGCATTGACGAAATTTTAGAGCAATTAGGCCAAAGCAGATATTTTAGAACGCTAGATTTGGCAAGTGGACATCACCTAGTTTTAATCGATGAAAGGGACAAGGATAAAACAACATTTAGTACAGGACTAGGGCATTTCGAATTCAATCGAATGCCATTTGGGCTAAGAGGTGCCCCAGCAACATTTCAAAGGATAATGTATCATATCCTAACAGGTCTACAAGGGATAGACTGTTTTGTTTATTTAGATGACATAGTTATATATGGTAGAAATTTGAAACAACACGAGCAAAAGTTATGTTCAGTATTACAGAAATTACGTGAACATAATTTAAAACTGAATAAAGAGAAATGCAAATTTTTGAGAAAGGAAATAGTTTATTTAGTGCACAAATGCTCCGAAAATGATGCTTTATCAGACCCCTACAAGGTAGAATGTGTAAAGAACATAGGAGTACAGAGAAACAGAAAAGAAGTACAAGCATTTTTTTGACTAATAAATTTTTATAGGAAATTTATTGAAAACACAGCGAAGATATCACTACCAATTAACAAATTATTACGTAAAGACGCCAAATTTATCTGGACAGAAGGCTGCCAGCAAGCATTTGAATGATTAAAAGAAGCAGTCATGTCACCGCCAGTGTTGGTCTATCCAGATTTTTCAAAAGAATTTCTTTTAACTACCGACGTAAGTAATGAAGCGTTAGGCGCGGTTCTTTCTCAAGGAGAAGTAGGCGAAGATAGACCAATAGCTTTCGCTAGCCGAGCGCTGAGCGACATAGAAAAAAGATATTCCAAAATAGAAAAGGAATTCTTAGCGATAGTTTGGGCAACAAAAAACTTTAGAGCATATCTCCTAGGCAGACATTTCAAAATTGTTGCTGACCACCAGCCATTATAGGAAATAGCCTATTTAAAGGACCAAACTTCAAGACTAGCAAGGTTTAGACACAAATTGTCAGAATACGATTTTGAAATCTTATATAAGCCAGGTAAGAAAAACTTAAACGCAGATGCACTGAGTAGAATTCCTCAGGAAAACCGCAAAACAATAGGAACAAACATGGTCGAAAACAAAAATAGCGAACCAATATCAACATCAAGGAACAACCGTTGAAACAGATAAAGATGATGAGGAACCGGGAAAAAGAACAAATAATACAGCAACGTTGCTGTCCGACCCGAAACAAATAGAAACAGTGATTAAAGACTTTCACAATTCACCACTGGGAGGAGATCTGGGTGCAGTGAAAACGTATTTAAGAATCCGGAAACAATTTAGATGGTCAGGAATGCAAAAACAAATAAAAGAATTCATCAAAAACTGTCCAAAGTGCCAAGCGAACAAAAGTTCGAAATTGACAAAAATGTCCATGGTGCTAACAGATACACCAATGCGGCCATTCGACAAAGTTTACATGGATATAGTAGGTATTCTACCAGAAACCGTATCCGGTAACAAATATATTTTAACATTTCAAGATGATTTTTCAAAATTTATGGCATCTACAGCTATCCCAGACGCGGAAGCGAGTACTGTCGCCAGGGCTTTTTATGACGAAGTAATCACGCGTTACGAAATTCCGCGAATTTTAATTACAGATAACGGAACTAATTTCATTTCGAAATTGTTCTCAGATACTTCTAAATTATTGGGTATTAAAAAATTACATATAACCCCATATCATCCGTAAGCTAACGGCTCATTAGAAAGAAGCCACAGACCTTTAGCGGAATATTTGCGTAGTTTTGCGAAAGAAGACGGGTCAAACTGGGATAAATGGTTAACTGCAGCGATGCATGTTCATAATCACACACCCCACATTACGACCAAGCAAACACCGTTTCGTACCTTATTTAGATTCGACATAGAAATGCCGACTAATTTCCGGTGCCGAAGACCCAAATAAAATTTTAAAATTCCAAATATTGAGAGCTCACGAAATAGTGAGAAAAAATCACGACATGGCTAAACAAATAGCCAAAAATCAGTACGATAATAAATTAAAAATTTAGTAGAATTTAAGTTAGGAGATAGTGTATTAATTAAGAATCAAACTAGGAATAATAAGTTCTCTCCAATATGGAGGGATTGTAGGGATTAAAAGTACAATTACAACAGTTTTAAATATTAAGGGAAGGGAAAAACCTTTCCACAATAACTTACTTAATTTATATAATAGCACTTAAGAGGAAAATAGGATTACCTAGATAATTATGTACATAGGTAATCATTAAAAGCACTTAAACAAAAAAAAAATAGGAATAATAAGAAAATTAAATTAAGTCATTCACAATAGACACTCTATTACGAGTTAGATAGAATAAATATATGTATATGGAATAGCATTGATAGGATTTATTATAGGATAGTAAGAAATTAACATTTTTAAGTTTACTAAAACTAATTTACTAATGATTTACTATTAATAATTTAATTAATTGATTTCAGTCTTACGTTTGAATACCGAATGAAATTCAACAGAATTCATAATAAAAAATTCAATAAAAGAAAAAATGAAAACCACGTTTCAATAGTCAAACATTTGGTTATTTAAACGTAGAAATATAAGATTTATGTGAAATAATAATAAGTATTTACGGGAAATTAATATTAATAGTAAACCGTATATAGTACAGTAGCTGTTCCGTTTTAAATTAACAGCCAATATAACTTTGCATTTGCAATTATTATACTAATAAATGCACATGTATAAATATGCCTGAAGAGTTAGTTCAGGCATAAAACACATGAAATAAAAAATTCAATAAAAGAAAAAATGAAAACCACGTTTCAATAGTCAAACATTTGGTTATTTAAACGTAGAAATATAAGATTTATGTGAAATAATAATAAGTATTTACGGGAAATTAATATTAATAGTAAACCGTATATAGTACAGTAGCTGTTCCGTTTTAAATTAACAGCCAATATAACTTTGCATTTGCAATTATTATACTAATAAATGCACATGTATAAATATGCCTGAAGAGTTAGTTCAGGCATAAAACACACATACACTATATATGTACATACAAATTCGCACCTATGCCTATGTTTCATAAGAAAACAAGATTTAGGAAATAAGAGAAGTACGTAAAGGATACTTCTCAAACGTACGTAAAACATAATATAATGGGAAAAACAAAATGTAAATAAACCAACTCAACATTTATTAAGCAATTAACGCGAACGCTGCAACAATGCAGCAACAAAGTAGAGCAACTGAACACGAGCCGAATGCAGTGTCAGTTTAAGCAATTATTGAGAAAAAAAACAGCAAAAACAAAAGTAAATAACTTTTAACAAAAGCCAAAAGTAAAACAAAGACATAATGAAAACGTTGTTATATACATACATATATACAATATTTAAAGTACATTTACAAATAATAATGTACACATATACATATATAAAAGTAATTTAAAACTTCATTAAATTGTAATTTAGAATAAAAGATGTACATTCAAAACGAAATTAGGAAAATTAAAAGGAAATAGGAAAGAATATATAGTTATTAGCAAACAAAAAAAAAAGAAAAAATGCACTTAACTTGATTAAAAAGAAAAATAAAATCTTACATTAAAATAAGATAGAAATTATATAAAAAATTATATTGAAATTGAAATTTATTGAGCCTTTTTTCAACAACAATATAAGTTTACAAAATTCGAATTACAATTGTCGACAAAAATTAAAGACTAAAGGGTTTTCCATTAAGAGGTGTAATTTTGAATAGCTATGGACCTGTAAGCGTGGTCGTGGTGGCCATTTGGATGATGTTGTTTTTCATTATTAACGGCATACCTTCCTCTTTATTACGAAATAAACATGCGAAAATTTATCTCAAAAAATGGCATTTTTCTTTGAATATCAAAATTACACCTCTTATTGGAAATGTATTATCTTAAAAACATATATGTACAGCAGTATCATACTTATTAATAAGAAGAGAACATTGAAGAAAACAATAACATGAACATTAAACGCTCTTGTTCCCGGAGCTGACATATATTGAGATGTATAGATCTCCTAACCTAGATTAGATCTTAATACTAACTTAATGTTAACTTAATGCTAACTTATGTTTTAAGTAAATTAAAATAAAGAAAACAATAATAATAAATTAATACAAAAACAAAAAAGAGAAAACAAACCTTTTAGACACATTTGAGTGCTAACCTCTATGAGAATCAGGAACTGTATTTTTATAAAAATTGTGACAAAGTGACGAATTTAACTTAAATGATTTAAGTCAAAATTAGCGGGAGTTTCGTTAACGAAGCCAATAGGTTATAAATACCTTAAATTTGACCAGCTAAAGACTCTTTGTTGGTTGAAGATATCAAGAATGCAATCGTTATCATGGCAAGAGATTCTATTTACAAATCTATGTAGAATATCTGACACGTAAAGGCCAATTCGACATATTTTAGCTTTCGAATAAACGAAACGATTCGAATAACGTTTTGTAGGCGTTTGGAAATACTTTCCAATACAATGACGTAAGACCTTGCGTTCCAAAAGTTCAAATTCTCTAATGACAGTTGAAGAAATGTTAAACCAAACCATACAAGATAACAGGTCTAATACAGGTTTTATACAACAAAAGATTTGTTTTCTTTGGTAAACTTCTGTTCCAAAAAACACTTGAAAAAATGCCCAAAATTTTGTAGGTTTTTTTCAGTACAATTCTTGCATGTTTGTTAAATTTCAGAAGACTGTAAAAATTAATGCCAAGATATTTAATGGTATCCTTGAAAGGAATCTCAGACCCATTCAAAGCGTATTGTAAAGTTTTGTTTTCAGACACTACAAACGACTTACATCTCCCTGAAGCATTCCTGATGCAAATGGCTTCACTTTTAGATGCATTAACTTTAATACCGCAGTCCTCGTAAAAACGTCGAACAATTTGCAGATGTTGCAGATGTTGTTGAATTTGCTTATACAAGAGTAAGTAGCTTGGACTTGAACGGTTAAAATTACAATGATAAATCTTCAAATCCCTCTGCCAACGATGCTTGAGTTTGAACAAATATTTTATATTGTCAGAAATAATAATTTTTATATTTTCTCTAAGAATTCTTTCAGAATGAAGAGCAACCAATGAATTTAAAGAATTAGAAAACAGTGGGAGGAAGGAGGAAGGAAAATGATTTATTATTTCATTAACGAAATCATTTCTAAACGTATCCCAATTGGTTCTTCTGAAGTAAGTGAAAAAAGGTAGGAATGGAGAACAAACTCAAAGTCAATGAATTTAATATGCAATTTAAGAGGAAAATGATCAGAAAAAGTAGGAAGACTTGGGCATCGAACAATAAGCAGATCAAAGTTACGAAAAGCAAAATTTCTTCCAAAAACCATAAAATGCAAATTTTAAAAGGATTCCAGACGGACGGACGGCTGCACATGGTTTGTTATTGTAAGAGAAGCCAAAGAAAATCGCCTTCTGTACACCACAAATTCATCGATTCTTTCTTTCACACTTTACCTGGCATACGAGTGCTAGATCGATTATCTCTTCTAACGCATATTCCCTTGAATTGTTAGTGCAAAATAAAAGAAACAAATTCGATTTTCCGATCCCTTCATACTCATTATAAAAGAGCTTCCATTCCAATCACTCATTAGATCATTCAATTCTACTTTGCTACGAGCGCAGGAGTCTTAAATCATGAATGAAAGCATGCATGCATACACACGTCCGCTTAAATCGAGCAATGATCACAGGCTGCCAAAATAAAATCTGAGAACGCAAGCAACGACGGGAGCCAACGAAGCCGTACGAAAGAAAATTTTACGAACCACTTTTCTTGGATTTGAGCTATCTATCTGTTATGTGGTTAGTGCTTATACGCTCATAAGGCAAAACATTTTTTCCACTAAAAGTTTGATTGATTAGATTTTATTAACATGCTTTAATTTAATAGTGTTTGTTAATAGATTTGTTCTAGAACCGTAGACGCTTGGTTAATTCCTCTTTTCGTGCTTATCACCCATTAAAAAAACGATGAATTCAAAACGAATGAAATAAAAGACTAAAGTTTGCCAGGAACCACTTAAACTGTTCCGTTAAAAAGTGGAAGACAGTTCTTTTTAGGAGCTAGTCAAAATTCAACATTATCAGAAGCGATGGCATGTGCCTTCAGACCCCTCAAAAATAACCTTTATCGAGCACGATATTGCAAAATACCAGTGAAGCATGCAGGTAGTTTGATCTGGGATGCTTTTCTGATATTGGCATCGGTCCCATTCAGAGTTAATGGTATTATGAATGGTATTATGAATACGTTTGTAGAGACATACTTCAAAATGTTATGCTTCCGTTTCCTGAGTGGGAAATACCTGTCTTGGATCTTTCAGCAGGATAGTGATCCAAAACACACTTCGAGGATGGCGGAATTGTGGCGTAGAAATGAATAACAATAAAGATTATGGAATGGTCATAGAAGTCGCTTGACCTAAACCCTTTAGAAAATCGTAGGGAGATCATTAAAAGGCGAATAAAAGGGAATACTTAATCAATTTTCTTGGGGAACTATAGAAGGTGTGCTATGGAATACCAATGTCCACAATTACCAATTTGATTGAATCGATGCCACGGCGATTTAGGGAAGTTATCAAAAATAGCGGATTCTCTACAAAATATTAGAAAAACAATTACTTTATTACTATTGACGTTAGAATTGTACTTTATTGACTAAACTATTGACTAAATTCTAAAGTTCTTAGCACATATATTATTACATGATGAATAGCGGACAGGTTTTGGGTTTTTTTATATCATTTACAAGTGGAAATAAGCAAGAAGAATCAAAGCAAAGGATACACTTACATATTTTATGTACATTGAAGTTTACACACTAAATGATACAAACTAAATCTATACATTAGAATTTACACATATGATACATACAAAACATACACTAGAATTTATACATATGATACATACAAATATACAGTGGAGTTGATTCGTTAACTTCCAAACATAATCACCCCTCCCTCGCCCTTGAAACATTGTTTCAGCTAGAAGGTAGTAACGCTACTTTGGATATGGCCTCTTGTAAACTCCCTTTTCTGATTTTATGGTCACCACTCTGACTTTGCTGTCGTGTTCCGAATGGAATGCGATTATGCGGCCCAACAGCCATTTGGTTGGTGGGAGGTTTGGCTCCTTAAGTAATACGATGTCTCCAATGGCGAAATTCGTTTTAGGCTGCTGCCATTTTGGTCGATGTTGTAATGAAGTATTCCCTGGACCACCGTTTCCAAAAACCCTGTACCATTGATTGCAACCAGTTCCAATGGGTTAAACGCGATGTTGGCTTGAAAAATGTACATGGTTCTGGTATGGCCGTATGCGGCTCTTCGATAAGGAAATGCAACGGTGTTAACGGGTTGATCTCCGTGTCCGATATGATGCATAATGGCCGGCTATTAAGAATAGCTGTGTGTTGGCTTGAAAAATGTACATGGTTCTGGTATGGCCGTATGCGGCTCTTCGATAAGGAAATGCAACGGTGTTAACGGGTTGATCTCCGTGTCCGATATGATGCATAATGGCCGGCTATTAAGAATAGCTGTGTAAGATTTGTGTAAGTACTGTATAGAGTTCTTCGAAGGACAGAAGACTATCGCCTAAAAAAGGCAAAAAAGCATATATATGCTTTGGTGACTCTTGGGCGTTTACAAGTTGTCATCTTTATTTGCAGAGGACCTGCAAAATCACACCCGTTATTGAGAAAAGGTCGACATGGTTGCACACGTGCTGGTGGCAAGTTATTATTGGCACCGAAGTCTGTCGCCGAAGTTGAAAGCAGCGTTTTCACTTGAACACAATGGATCTGACCAAATTTCGAGCGCATTTCGGTTTTGTGCATATTGATGCAAATCAGCTCCGCTATATGGTGGCGTGGTAAAAAAATTGGATGTTTCATACTGTAGGACATGCTTGTGTTTTGAAGTCTACCGCCGTCACGTAGGAGACCGTTCGAATCAATAAATGGTGAGAGTTTGATGAGTGGGATCCTTGTATGAAGCATTTGTTTACCCAATAACTGCGTCACTGTACTTGCAAAGGTTTGTTCTCTGTACGGCTCTAACTAATTCTAATTCGGGCTGAATGCAGCTCTTGAAATGTGGGAGGGTCCTAAACTACATTAAGTCTACGTTGCACTAGGAAGATAAATCGGACCACATATGTATGCAGCAACTCGAACAATCAACGAACAATTTCCAGGTGCGTGGCGGTGATGATAACCAGTGCAGAACTACTTCACAGTCCGTCCATGCATACAGTGCCACCTTTAAAACGTCAAGAGTGCGTTGACTGCTAAAAATAATCGGGACAGAAGCAGCCGAATTAAATTAAAAAATTATAATTGGATCAAAATCACGTTATCTTGTTAGCATTAAAATACACTAATTAAGTTTTAATCGAAATTCAACTTATTTCAAATTGGTCAGTTGGGCGTCAGTACAAAATGTAAAATATATAAGAAGAAGCGAGCATGCAGGACACCTGACAGCTTTCCCGATGTACACCCATTATAGCAGCACAAACCACGCATTCATACTGCTACCAAAGAGGGTAACAATACACTACAACAACAGGGCGACGAATAGCGCCCTGCCAACTCGAAGGGGGAAGGGTAGCTGGAACAGTTGATCAGCGTAGCGACAACAACCATCACAAACCAGGATAAAATTGTTGCAGCAACCGAAGTAGAAAGCAAAACACGAAGTTACCTTCAAAGAGGTCTAATAGCAGCAACGATCTGAAACTGGCAAACTGACTGACACATTACCGTCAGCAGCCTTGAAACCACTACAACAACATAACCAGAAGATAATCTCTGAAGAAAAGTAGCCAATCATCAGTATCACGACGCCAGAGTACGGCAACATATTCAGTTACGGCAGCTTTGCATTAATGCCTGCGAGTGAACTGCTTGCCTTTGCCACTAATCTACGTTTAAGCGGAAGTTACGTCACGCGTATGCGACAGCAAAATCACTACGCAATAGCAGCGAGTAGACAAACCACTAATGCAGTTAGAGGTTCGCCAGTTAAACTTACGGCGACATTTTGAAATTTACGGTTTTAAGCACGTTATACAGCATTACCTCAAGTGGCAGCGATTTAAAAACGCATCACCACTATCTAAAAGGGTGTTTAACTTTTAAGGGCCGATGATGAATGTGAACCACATCTAAACGTCAACTTTATATCTGCATTTCATTTCACATTTCTCAATTTCAGACTAACTCAATTTGAACCATGGAAAGATACACAATCGAGCAACGCTTTAAAGTTGTTCAGGCTTATTATGAAAATGGGCGTTCAAATCAAAATGCATATCGTGCATCTCGTGATTTTTTCGGTCAATTTAATCGTCCAAATGTGCGTACAATCGGAAAAATCGTGCAAAAAGTTAAGCAAACCGGGTCTGTGGGAGATGTGAAAACACCAGTGCATGCTCGTACAGCTCGTACTGCAGAAAATATTGCTGCTGTTCGCGATAGTGTGGCTGAAGATGGTGTTTGCTACCGTGAGATGATAACGAACTTTTTATGGCCCGAATTGAAAGATATGGATGTGGACGATATGTGGTTTCAACAGGACGGTGTCACTTGCCACACAGCTAACGAAACAATGGCTCTTTTGCGCGACAAATTCAATGGCCGTGTTATCTCACGTGGTGGCGATGTCAATTGGCCGCCAAGATCATGTGATTTGATACCGTTGAACTTCTTTCTTTGGGGTTATTTGAAAGAAAAGGTGTACGATAAGCCAACAACAATTCAAGAGCTAAAGGATGAGATAATTCGGCACATTAACGGCATAGAACCTCAATTATGCCTCAGCGTCAGCGAAAATTTGGACCATCGGATGGAGGTGTGCCGCCGAGGTCGCGGCGACCATTTGGCCGATATTTTGTTCCATACATAATTGAATCATATCAATATTATCATAATAAAAAGAAATGACAATAATTTCCGAAATAATTTGTGTTTTATTCAAAATCAACATCGGCCCTTAAAATTGAACCACCCTTTACAAGCAAAGATGTTGAAGATGATGAAGCAAGATGTTACAAATGATGATTCTTTACAAGCAAAGATGTTGAAGATGATGAAGATGTTACAAATGATGATTCTGGCAACATCTCAACCAACAACTACTGTTCAAGCGAACAACCATTGATCCCAATTGTGGGACAACCGACACTATAACCAACGAACAACCGCATCTTATCATCAAAACAATGGGAATTAAGGTCGAAGGTTCACAACGGCCGTTCCGAGTATAGCACCTACAACACAGCAGCAACCACGTCAGCTACCCAGCAGCAGCAGTCTCACAACACACCGAGAAGAAGACATCGATGCAACGAGGTGTACATCAACATCAAAATCAACATCATTATCAACAGCAACATCAACGTCAAGATCGACATCAAGATCAGCATCTACGTCAGAGTCAAACCGTACATATACGGCATCCTCAACATACACACAGTTACCGCTTGTATGATACTTGTTATACAATCGTTTGTATTATTATTGCAGTTATTATTATTGTAATTACTATTAATAATTATATTATTAACTATTATATTAACTATTATCACCTAAATTATATTATTTACATACTACCACAGAATAAATAGTTTGCAGAAGTTGCATCTCGGCCTGCGATACCTTTTCACTTTAAGGTGCGGTCGGAACAACTGAGGGGAGATCAAACAACGAGAGAGCAAACGTGAACAGAGAGAAGCAACGAGAGAGCAAGCAGAAAACGTTTATGTGTGCGTACATCTGTTTTGCTAGACTGCGTCGTGAATTCACGTGGTGTTGACAAAAATTTGTTTCAAGCTTTAAATTTCTGTATTTTGGTTTTCTTCCTTTGAAAGTTTCATATTTTACATTTCATAGCTATGTGCAGCATCAACAAGAGTTACTGGTTAATGGTAGTGCTCTAGTAAAAAATTGCTATAGAGAAGAATTAAATATTGCCGGCACTTTGGATCTACAGCGGCGGTATTTCATTTTGAAAGTATTTTTTTACTGTCATTATACACAAAATAGGGTATTTCGAAAGTACATATGTAACTCCCAATTCCTGTTAGAGGACCCTTGGTCACAAGTTACAACTTTAACTATGATGCCAAAACTGTTCAAAAATGTTAAATTTCGTAAAATGATATTTTTTAGTATATTGGCAGAAAGTCCATTTTTGGAAGTCCATTTTTCAACCCCATTTTCCTCAAACCCATACACTAAATCTAGTTTGGAATTGTATCGCAATTCAAATTCCAAGCACTTCTTTTTTATTAACTCCAACTTAGGGAATGGTCAGACAGCTGAGGGGAAGATCAAACAACGTGTGAAGCTTCGAGAGAGCTAGTTTTGCGAAAGAAATCTCTTTCTGAGGTACACTGAAAAGATGGAAGCACAGGCGGCGCACCAATAAAAAAAAGGAAAATCATAATTAATGGGAATGATATTGTAGTCAATGTTGATAAAAAAATCAGACAATGTGTTTCGCAAATTATTTTCAAAAAATAAAGTGATTCTGCCATTCCTTATTAAACATTTTTCACAGTGCTTTCATAAAACAGCGTGGTACGATCTTGCTTGCTTGATGTCTGCACGTCGACTGACTGCTCTGTATAGAAGCGATCGCTAATGTCGGTGTGAAAAAACGACGAGTGTTCTCGTGTATATGTGAATAACCGAGAGAAAAAGGATTGATAGGGTGCCAATATTGGAACCCTAGAACAAAATTTGCTTTGTACGAGATGCAACTTCTGTATACTATTTATTCTGTGATACTATGTAAGATATCAAAAAAAAGAGAACAAACAGAAGTAGACAATAAGCAAAATCATAATAAACATAAGCCCACCCACAATGCAATAACTCATAAATGTACAAGAAAAATTTAATATCGTTTTGTACGATAATTCCCCGATGGTGGAGGGATGTTGTATGTCGCGATCACAATCTCCGTTCCGGGTGATATGAACTTTCAAGGCCAGTATTATCATTGTTTTTATAACACTACTCCGTGAGTGAGTCAAGGCCAAGTTCATATTATTAATGCAACCACAGCACTTTGCTTGGAATTCGGGGGTTTCTAGTCAAGCTTTGTCTAAATTAACTTCCAAAGCCAAGTCAGTAACCAAAATACTTCGCATGGAATGGATTATGGAAGCTAGCGTTCAGTAGCGAGCTCCCAAACCCTAGAAACCATAGCGCTTTGCAATTGGAGTGGATTGTGGAAGCTAGCGCACGCTTCCAAACCATAAAAACGTTTGGCTTGGAAGAACACACGATTAGAATCCACACGCGGAAGAATTAAATTGGGAACGATTTTCTTCCGCGTATTGATATTGCAAAGATCACCATTTAAATATTGCGAAATAACGAAAACTGTAAAACTGCATCCGGTCGACGGATGCGTCAACCGAGCCAACATGGCAACAAGAAATTATTCCAACGGGAGTCTTGTAAAAAATATCAGAACGACGAGGTCGTCTTTTAATCGCGTGGATGTGTATAATTAGACCAGTCTGTCCTGACATCACTCGCCAGTCTGTCAAGTGCACTGCTTGTGACAAAGTGTACCAGATGCCGGTATGAAGGAGAAGACAAGGTGTTGATGAACATTCTTGGCTACTTTGCCTGCGTTTTCGTTGCCTCTGATGCCTGTGTGGCCCGAAATCCAAATCAACTTGCTTTTCTCCGACATGTTGATTAGATGTTATCTGATATAATTAATTACTACATCTAAGTTGCTGCAGTTATTAACTGCATCTAATACAGATTTGCTGTCTGTACAAATTACGTGGTTCTTCTTAGAATGCTGTACAAATACCTTTGGCCTCAGCGTCAAATGTGGTGGCAGTATTGGGCATGATACCATTGAAAAAGAGCCAATTTTAAGTTCGAAGTTTATTCGTGGACTCTAGAAAAAGTTTCACATATACTGATACAGGAGTTTTGTCTTTAGGGTAGTTTGAGAGGGTTGATATAAACGATTTAGAGTTGAGATGCCACGGTGGCATCTTTTGGCATCTATAGAGAGTTCGATTTGTGGACAAATCAAAACCTCTTCTATGAATAACCAGGCATTTAGTCTTCTTAGGATTAAGGCACAACCATTGTTAAACGCCCACAGGTTAACCCGATCCAACTCAATATTTATGTAAATTATATACACAAGATCGAACAGAGTCAATAGAGGACGAAGTAATTAATTGTACATCGTCAGCGTATAAGTGAACTTTACAATAAGAAAGTACACCAGATAAGTCGTTGATGTATAAAGTGAATAGCAAGGGACCCAAGACTGAACCTTGTTAAACACCACGAGCCAAGGTTAGAGGTAGTGACATAGCCCCTTTATTACATACCTTTTGCATACGACTTAAGAGATATGACTTCATAAGTTTCGTAGCAGACAGGGAGAAACCAAAAATATTCGACAACTTCGATGCCAAAATTTCATGGTCAACCGAGTCAAAGGCCTTGGAATGATCAAGTAACACGAGAAATGTTAGACGACCTTCATCAACATTGGATCTCACTTGCTCCACAACATCACACAAGGCAGTTATGAAACCATGTCCAGCCCTAAAACCAGATTGGAATTCAGAAATTAATCGATGTTCCTTACAAAACTCAGAGATTTGAACACGTAATACTCCTTCAAAGGCCTTAGACAGAAACGGAAGTATCGATATCGGTCTAAAATCATTATCTGATTTAGGAATGGGTATAACCTTAGCAGTTTTGCACGCATTGGGAAAAACAGAAGTGGTTATAATGGTATTGTAAATGTTAGTTGTAAATGTTAAATGGAGCTTTCCATTAAACAACCTAGATTTACCAATGTCGCTCGAACAACGCTACTCAAATTACAGGAGCTAGGCTTGGAAACTCTTATTCCAGGCATTGTTCTTTCAACGAAAATCCTTCAGTTCTCAAGTGCTGTGCTTTCACATGCCTTTTCGGATTTCACTGCCTCCGCCACAGACTTCTTCGCTGCAGGCATAAAAAAGTTACCGTTCAATTGGCAAAACACCATCGATAGTTTAGGCTTAAGCTTAAAATATTATTCATATTTACAGCGTTTAGAAATATGCAAATGAAATAATTGATTTGCAATAAATACAATACACAAAAAAGTCATGGCGCGCTCATACACCAAAAATGCTCCTATCTCATGCTTGATTCCGTAACCTGCCTGAATAGAGAGAGCATGTAAAACACAAAAAGCAACAAATGTGACAAAAACAACTTACAATGATGTGCTTACAATTATTTGCTTCTAAGTCTACTCAACAGTTTGTAATTCGTATTAAGTAATTTGCAAACAACGAGGTTATATAGCGAATGTTGTACATAACAGATACATCGACAGAGATCCCTGATGAGGAACGATGGCATGTTCCGAAAAGTGCGTGAAGATAAATTCGTAAATGCGACAATAACTTAGCAAAGATCTGAACCGAATCTAAACACGAATACGAAATCGTATTTTGTACTCATTCCAAAGTAATGGCTTCAATAGTAACGCTCTTTTCTTCAACGAAATATATATTTTGAGCAGCAAATATACACATTTTAAGGGAATAATATATATACTTCAAAGATTACGTCTACTTTTGAAAAAATTTTTACATTTGTGGAAGTGAGGTGTCTCAGACGGTGGAAATTCTTCCCCAATATTCAGCGAAAAGTTTTCTTCAACGAAAATCATATTTTGGCCAAGTGGAATATAAGGTTCGATAGCCTACTCCAATACCTTTCAAAATCAGCAAAAACTTTTAGTGCACTCGGAAGGGTTTGGTCACCTTGGTCATTCCAACGATGGCCTTACCCAGTGCCACTGTGCTATTTTCATGATTTTCCAGCGAAAATTTTCTTCAACGAAAAACATAACTTGGCCAAGTGGAATATAAGGTTCGATAGCATACTCTAATACCTTTCAGAATCAGCAAAAACTTGTAATGCACTCGGAAGGCATTGGTCACCATGGTCATTCCAACGATGGCCTTACCCAGTGCCACTGTGCTATTTTCACGATTTTCCAACGAAAAATTTTGTTCAACGAAAAACATAACTTGGCCATGTGATGGTCATTCCAACGATGACCTTACCCAGTACAATTGTGCTATTTTCATGATTTTCTAACAAAAAATTTTGTTCAACGAAGAACATAAATTGGCCATGTAGAATATAAGGTTCAATAGCATACTCCAATACCTTTCAGTATCACCAAAAACTTTTAGTGCACTCGGAAGGGTTTGGTCACCATGGTCATTCCAACGATGGCCTTACCCAGTGCCACTGTGCTATTTTCATGATTTTTCAGCGAACATTTTCTTCAACGAAAAACATAACTCAGCCAAATAAGGTTCGATAGCATAATCTAATACCTTTCAGAATCAGCAAGAACTTTTAGTGCACTCGGAAGGGTTTGGTCACCATGGTCATTCCAACGATGGCCTTACCCAGTGCCACTGTGCTATTTTCATGATTTTCCAGCGAACATTTTCTTCAACGAAAAACAATACTTGGCCAAGTGGAATATAAGTGTTTGAAGTTAAATTCGTATATCCGACGCGAATTTAGTAAAGACACAAATCAAAATACGAATTTAAATTCGTGCATAATTAGAAGTGCCAAGGTAAGGTGTCACTCAGATTTACTTATTCGTTTAGTAAACCATATAATCTGAAAACGGTTTATATATTGTTGGAAAGGTCACTATATCAGCTACCTAATCCTGAAAAATTCAGCCGTGCACAGGCAAGGATGAACGGTGGCATCTTCCATACAACTCCTTGACCGGCCATCGTGTATGTGATATATGGCCAATTTCAAACGCGATTTACAAAATTTTGGCTACAACCGTCTCAACCATTTTCTCAGAGTTAGTGACTGTATTCATTGACTTTCAGCCACTGAAGGTTTCATCAACGCACTAAGCATGGTTTACGAACGGTGGCATCTTTTATACAACTACTTGACCCGCCATCGTGTATGTAATATAAGGTTAATATCAAAATTTGTTTTTAAGAAAATGGTAATTAGGTTTTGTTTTGAGAGAACAGAACAGAGAACAGGGGGTCAATTCTAGATCTGTGATACGGTGATGTGAAAAAAAGTTTTCATTCTCATTCTCACTGACATTTTACACCTTTACACTGTGTAAACAATCGTTCAATGTGTAAAGTCGATAAGTAAGTTTGACAGTTCCAATACCATTTTTCGTTGTTACAACCATCGTTCCTAGTTTCATTTGGTTGTCAAAATTCGAAGTTTTAGAAACAATCTTCACAAAACATCACAAATATATGAGCTGTTATATTTGAAAGTGGAATAAGTCCATTTTTTCATGTATCGAGATATTTAAAGGTTTGCGTTTGAATCAATTTAAAAATATTGGCAAACGTTAATCAATTCGAGTGATGTTTTAAACACTACACACCTATTGAATTTTATTATGAAATATTAATTATTGAAAATATTTAAATAAATAAAGGACTTTTTTAGCTCCTAATGGACCATGTAACACAAAATTTGTGTCACAGTGCTTTAGATTAAGTATTCATATATTAGTCTTATTATTATCATTAAGCGACCTTGGCAGAGTGTCATATTTGTAACCACCTCATGACAAGGGGTCATTACAACAAAGAAAAAAATAGATTTTAAGCATTTGGGTTACATTATCCCAAGTAATAATTCTTAGTTTCTAAGAAAATACGATAACGAGCAACCCTGATCCACTGAACATCACAGTGGTAGCCCTGATCATTTGTTGAGTGACAAATTTGCGCTGGCACGATCATACCACGCACCACGCATAATTCGTGCGAACTTTGCAACCGCCGGTCCATATAAGGGACGGCGATAAGCCCTTAGTGGCGATAGGTAAGCCCTTAGTGGCTGCGCGACTACCGAACACTCTGTACCCGAATCGCAGCGAATTGGTCGCATACCTGTAAGCTAGCAACTCCCTTCCTTCGGCCATACCAGTGTATGACATTTTATGTCCACCGCGACTTTGACCGATTACGCAAACCGTAGCGTAACGTCATTGGTCAACCGAGATGTCAAACCGCAGTGACGTCAAAACCGAGCACACAACGCGTAGCGCGCATTAAACTTGTCCACCGCGACAATCACCGAATACGCAAGCCGTAGCGTAACTCAGCCACCGCGACTTTCAGCGAATACGCAAACCGTAGCGTAACTCAGCCACCGCGGCTTCAACCGAATACGCAAACCGTAGCGTAACTCCAGCAGCTTCGCTAGTAAACTTGTACACTAGCGACGCTGTTACGCGATTATTGTAGGAATAATTATTATAACGTATCTGTAAGTAAATAAATAATAAACGATTTTCCGTCCGAGCCAAATCCTTCGTGATTGGTGAATTTTGCTGGCGCTACTACGTCAGCAGTGAGTAATTCGGCTGTAAAATCAACAGGGTAACGAGACCCCTTGGTGAACCCTGGAACCGCTGAGTTTTATCCCAGCCCACGAATAAAACTCGTTACAACCACTTTCAAAAATAATATTTTTGCGATAACATTTTATAGTCGAAATTCTTTTCTTGACTTTGTTAAAAAACCTACTCAATTGAATGTATGATTATAAATATGGATAGAATGTGTCTATATCTTACTAAAATTACCATTAACTCATTTTTTTAAAAAACTGGATTTATTCCACTTTCAAATATAACAGCTCATATACAAAAATTGTCCACCAAATAATAATAATCTTCACAAAGCTTACAGAGATGTCCACGACAGTAAAGCCGAAACCAGAATGGCGTGTTAGGTCGGTCGCGCTTTGAACGGCGTTTGATAGACTTTACAAAAACTTTACGATAAAATGTCACACGACGCTCGAGTTTCATTTTCTAAAACACAATGACGCGTTAGATAAGTTGTGCTCATGTTCTACTAAGCACTGTTGCCACATAAAAACAAAAAAACAATACCTCTTCGCATGTATGAATATGGTATCGAAAATTGTTTTTCATTTAAAAAATAAACGTGATTCATATTTAAATTATTCTAATCCAATAAAAATTTTAGAAATATTTCAGTTAAATAGTTATTGTCCATTGTAACTCCCAGCCAAATAAAAAAAATTTCACCGGAAAGAAATTCCTCCAAAACTGTGGTTTACGTTTGGAGTAATCTTACGTCCGAAGATTTTGAGGATTTAGCGCTACTTAGCGTTGCACTCTATGGCACATAAGCAGTCTAAGCAAGCACAGAAAAGAATGTGGGTTCGCGAGCTGAATCTGGCTAGAGATTCAGAAGGGTTTTTTGCTTTGAATTTCGGAAGAATGCAAGAAATCGACCCGGAGCACTTCTTCAAAATTACAAGAATGAAGCCCAGAACTTTTCAGCTACTGCAGGCTCTCATCGAACCGGAACTGCAAAAAACTTCAATGAGAAAACCAATTTCTGCTGATTGCCGACTGTTTCTGGCCCTATTGTAAATATACTTACAGTTCTTAAATACAGGATGTCTACTATCTTGCATTTAATATTTCAAGGTGCCTGTCGCAAGGTGTTCCCAAACAAGTACTAGCGTGGATTTTCCGGATGGGATACTCAACAGTCAACTGCATCATATATGAAACATGTTAAAAAATATGGAAAATACTGATGCCGCTTTATTTATCACCACCCAGCAAGGAAAACTGGACACAAATTGCAAAAGAATTTTACGATTTATGGAACTTGCCAAATTGCGTATCAGCAATTGATGGCAAACATATTAATATCCAATGTCCTGCGAGAGCAGGCTCTGAACTACAAAGGCCATCACTCCATTGTGCTCCTCGCGGCTTGCGATGCCAACTATATATTTACTTCAATCACTGTCGGTGCTTACGGAAGCCAAAGCGATGGTGGTATATTTGCTGAGTCATTACTCGGTAGCAAACTTCTGCATGATGAATTAAATTTGCCTTCACCGAAATCGCTTCCAAACAGCAACATTCCCTTCAATCACTATATAGTTGGCGACGCAGCATTTCCACTTAAACCATATTTAATGCGGCCATATCCAGGCAGAAAATTGTGTCCAGAAAAATTTTATATCAACAGGCGTCTTTCTCGTGCACGACGCACAATTGAAAATGCATTTGGGATTTTGGTGGCGAGATGGCGAATTCTCCAAAATACCTTGATTATGGCTCCAGCTAATGTAGAGCGCGTTGTAAAAGCTGCAGTTATATTGCACAACTTTATAAAGCTAAATGACGATGCATACTGCACAAAAGAATACGTGGATATTCACGACGAAAATGATGAAATGATTCAACGTGGTTTGTGGCGAGACGATGCTGAACCTTTGTGTCGTATTGCACATATTGGATCCAACAGTTCCAGCGCAGAATCATTCCGCATGCGAGACACCCTCAAGAATTATCTGTTTTCAAATAAAATTTAACAGTTGAGCAAATAAAACTATCTATCTTAATTTGCATTTCTAAATTTTAATATTTCTTCATTACATTCTTTTAAAAATTTTTCCTGTAAAGAATTTTGAATGTGCTCCGGTAAAATTTTAAGTTTTTTACCGAGAAGTTTTAAATAAATATCTGTATCGTCTTCATCTTAAATCTGGTTGAAAACGTTTTCGTTAAAGAACCAAGAAGGAGACCAAACTTTTCCTCAGTGTCCTCGTTTTGAGCCAATCGCTTGCGGTTTGTCTTCCTAATTTGCTTCGGGGTTTCGTATGTTTCTGTTTCGGGAGACGTTTCTTTGCAATCTGCAGCGCAAGAGTCATCAGTTGTGAGCGCTGAAAACTCCTCATAATTTCCCGATTGCCTGTAATTATTTTCAATTTTTATATAATTTAAAGATTTCTATATAATTAAAGATTTAAAGATACCCACTTTCTTGGTTGCAAGGCTACATCCAAAAATCTTAAAGAGGACGAAAATTCCCACTCTTGATGAAATTTGCAACTGCTACCAGATGGTTGTTCCTTTTTCTTTTTCTCTCTAACGTAGCGGTCCCGGAGGATCTTCCAACGTTGCTTGCACTCATCAACTAAATAAATTTTGCGTTAATCCACTAACCACTGGCACATGGCTAACTTACCTGGTCTATCCAATTGTTCTGCGATTGTTGCCCATGTTGCGTCTCTAAGAAGAACGTTTTTGTAGGAACGCGAGTTAGTGCTAAATAGGAATTCTTTTTCTTAAAAAAGGTTAATTAATTTTTCCACAAATGTTTGCGACGCGTCCATTTTGCTGTAATTTTGAGGAATGGCAACTGACAACAAAATTCATAAATTCAAATGTTAAACGCCAGAGCTAGTTGAAGTAGAACCAACTGGTGCGTTTGAACGAGATTTACGTGATACAGAACAATTTGTTCTGTACGGCCTGAGGCCGTATTGTGAATTGCCTCATAAGATTCCCTGTGTTCAATAATATCTGTCAAAGCGCGACCGACCTAACGCGCCATTGTGGTTTCGGCTTAACAATTTGGTTGAACTATTTAACACTCACATGAACAGTAACTACCCGGGTAAATATTGGAGTTTTTGCTTGTAAATATCTCGGGCATTTAATTTTTTATCAAAATTTTACTCCGACTCAGTGACTCAGTGACAGAGTGAAATTTTCGTTTTCTACGAGAATAGCTAAAAATTATTTTGAAAAAAAATTTTTTTCCGCTTTTTTTCCGCAATTTTTCAATTTTACCCTTCAAGTGAACAGTAACTACCCCGGTAAATAAAGGGATTTTTCTATCTCATCTGTTGTTGATATTTCGTAATGTGTAAAAAATTAGCAAAATCGATGTAATTATTGAAAGTAATGATTGCAAATAGAGACTTAGAATACAAAGTAGATTTTATCCATCCAACGAGAGGTGGGAAAAGTGTGAATGGCGATAAAATTCTAAGCTTATTTCATGAAAAAAGAACATTCAGCTTATATTTATTTTTACTTCAATATAAATTTAAATTACTTATGTATATTAATTTAAACTACTAAATTATTAACTTAAACTTTTTACTATAAGTTAAATATATAAATAATATTACGACATATGGCATTTCTGGCATTTAGTTTGTGTAAGGCTATGCTCTACACAAATTTGTTTCTGGCATTTTACACAACAGTGACGAGTACATCGCTTCCTTCTATATTCACTGTAGCACATATGGCACCCACCTTTATGGCGACCGCCCGCTTGCATCATATTCTTCGCAGCTATCAGGAATAAACTCCTCATTATCTTAATTTTTTCTGATCGGCTCTCCCAAAATGCACTCTATAGCATCTCTCTCTGCAAATGTTGCAATCGCATTACTATTACTGTGTCCTCTTTCATATTCCGGGAATGCAAAGTTTCTCGCCCAGACGTTGGAGAAAAGTGCGTCGACCACTCTGCCTGATGGCTACAGAGCTTTCTGGGTTGTTTTCACGGAATATAATATAGGCAGCAAGCGATAATAAGTCTAACATGTTATAGAAGACTGCTAAAGGCCATAGTTTTTTTTTCTGTTTGATTGTATATTGTTTGTGCATTTGGTCCATTTTATCTACTCCTGCTTTTGTGGCGTTATAGTAATGAATAATTTTCGGTTTATTTTTTGGTCCCGAGATATGAGTGAGCGAATTGAGTGTTTCACAACTCGCTGTCCTATATTGACATCTCTGATGTTATTTATTTACAGAATATACAGTTGCAGTATCATAAGCCCAACAAAATTTAATGCCAGAATTTGCTATTTCCCTCTCTATAAAACTCTTCATCCTTTGACAGATATAAAAAATGGTTCAACAGGTATAAACAAATAGATGCACTCAAATTTCTGGTATTCCCCATTTGCCCTAATTATCAAACAACAGGTCATGCTCGAAAGTATCCAAAAAATCTTTCAACAGAATTGTTGCTAGATTTGCTATTTTCCTGTCTATAAAAAACTTCAGCCTTCAACATACATATGTATATAAAAAGAGTTCAACAATAGGTATAAAAAATGTAAGCGGTTTTCTGGAATTTCCCCCCATTACCCTAATTACTACAAATAGTTCATACTCGAAAGTATCCAAAAAATATTTCACCAGAATCTTTGCTAGCGATGCAGTTCAAGTATATAATGATAATTTACTTCAATTCCATTCAAAATGTTTACATATCACTTTTCTCTACCCGGGTAGTTACTGTTCATCAAAAGAGTTAAAAATTGCTGTTCATGTGAGTGTTAAACAATCGACTACTTGTACAAAGGTAAATAATACAACTATTTTGTTATATGCATGATGCATAAGTATTATTTTTTTATTGTTTTCAGCGTTCATCTGAGCTAGAGTTCCATTCGAGGAGACTGAGATGACTCCTGAGGATCACGATGACGCCGTCCCAGGCATTTTACATGAAGTTTTACCTGTAGCGAGGAGGCAATGACAGAGAATCGCAGAAAGATTCAACTAAATAATTTAATTCATTATGATCATTGAATTGTAATATATTCAAATCATTTGTAATAAAGATCCGAACAGTAAAAGATTGTTTTTTAATATATACACTACCGGCCAAAAGTTTCGAAGCACCCTTGAAATTTCCACAAATCTGAACAATAGTTATCCAAAGCTTATAAAAATAAAAAGTTTAATTGTAAATTTTAAAGTTTATTATATTTCCTTTCAGATTACATTAAAATTATATTTTAGAATAATTTTTATTACCCAAATTTTTACTAAAACGTCTAAACTGATTTTTCATCAAAAAATCTCCCTTTGCACTAAATAACTTTTGCTACAAGTCTTGGTATTCTGGCGATTAATTTCTTTATGGTTTCCTGTTGTATATTGTTCCATGACTCCAACAATGCATTCCACATTTCCTCTGTTGACGTAGTCGCTTTTTCTCGCACTTTTTGGTCCAGCTCATCCCATAGAAGCTCTATTGGATTGAGATCGGGTGACTGGGCAGCCCAAATCATATTTGTTAATATTCCAGATGTTTGTTTGTTCTCTAAATAGCCTCTGCACAATTTGGAACTGTGTTTGGGATCGTTATCTTGTTGCATCACGAAACCTTCGTCGATCAATCGTACGCCTGATGGTATTGCATTGTGCTGCAGTATCTTTCTATACTCTTTCTTTCGCATAATTCCATCGATTCGAATTAAATCGCCTACTCCATTGCTTGAGAAACATCCCCAGACCATAACGAAACCGCCGCCGTGCTTCGCTGTTGGGATTACACACTCCGGCAGCATGTTCTTTTGGGCACTACGTTTGGCGAAAATTCTTTGATTTGACCCAAACAGCTCGAACTTTGATTCGTCGTTCCAAAGAACATTTTTTAAGTCCTCTTCGGTTCATTCCTTATAGGTTAGAGTCCGATGAAGTCTTCTCTTTTTATTTCGTGGTCGAAGTAAGAGTTTTTCTTTAGCAATCCTTCCACAAAGACCAGTCACTCTAGCCGCCTTATTACAGTTGTTAGTGACACCGGGTTTGATCGACTGTTATTGATATCGGCTTGTATTTCTAGAGCCGTTTTTCTGCTGTTCCGTCTGTTTGATATTGTCATTGCTCTATCTTCACGATTTGTTGCCGATCTTGGCCTTCCGGACCGCGGAAGGTCCGCAAGAGTGTGATAATCTTTGTACTTTTGTATGGTGCGATGCACAAAACTAGTCGAAATTTTTAATTTTTGCTCAATTATCCGCTTGGAATTGCCTTCCTTATGAAGAGTAATCACTGCAGATCTTATATCAATCTTATTTTTTGGCATTACTTCGGTTTTTTTAACGTTCGGTCAGTTTGAATCTTGAGGAACAAAGAAAGGTGTCGATATTCTAGGTCAGCCTTTTATACATGACCCAGGGTAAAAAATGGATGGTAATAATTATTCATAATTACCCTTAGTAATTACCCCATAAAAAAATTACCCTGAGTACCTGAAAAAGGTTTTTTATAATTCTTTTTCTCGATTTTGTATGGCAAGTGCAATAAACAAAAAAATCCAATTTCTTGACTTAGTGCATTGTTTGAGCATGCAATTAAACAATGAACGCCGTAAACCCGTTTTGGGTTCCATATTACAGTTATCACTTTACAACCATCCTATTAAAAAAGAAAAAATCAAAATTTATACAATAATATAGAAATGCCACACGATTTTCTATGAACAGGAGTGGTGCTTCGAAACTTTTGGCCGGTAGTGTATGTATGTATATATAATTATTAAATTAGTTAAATTAATTAAATTAAATTATTCATCTAACATAAAAAATATTATGTATTAAATTAATTATTCATAAAATGTGGTGAATTCTTTATGGGTTTCACTTGGAATCTTTCCCCTGCAAGATTTTTCAATTTTTTCATCGAGTATTCACTAAGTGAAAAGAATTTTATAATATGATAACTTTTTGACAGTTTATGTAATTTTTTCACTCAACGCGAATCAGAAACACAGTGATAACGTGATAGAACTTTTCACTTCACCGTATCACAGAACGAGAATTGACCCCCAGAACTCTGTTAAAGTTCGCGACGTATTTAACTTCACGCACTTCATTCTAGTTGCTGTCACAAATCAATTTGATTCTATGCACTAAAAGGGAGTTCCCCCAAATTTGTGCTATTTACAATTGCTCTGACCAGTAAATTTGCTTGTATCCACAAAAAGGGAATTCCCCCTAATTTGTGATATGAACATATTTCGCAAAAGTTAAATTTGACTAGAATTAAATTGGGAACGATTTTCTTCCGCGTATTGATATTGCAAAGATCACCATTTAAATATTGCGAAATAACGAAAACTGTAAAACTGCATCCGGTCGACGGATGCGTCAACCGAGCCAACATGGCAACAAGAAATTATTCCAACGGGAGTCTTGTAAAAAATATCAGAACGACGAGGTCGTCTTTTAATCGCGTGGATGTGTATAATTAGACCAGTCTGTCCTGACATCACTCGCCAGTCTGTCAAGTGCACTGCTTGTGACAAAGTGTACCAGATGCCGGTATGAAGGAGAAGACAAGGTGTTGATGAACATTCTTGGCTACTTTGCCTGCGTTTTCGTTGCCTCTGATGCCTGTGTGGCCCGAAATCCAAATCAACTTGCTTTTCTCCGACATGTTGATTAGATGTTATCTGATATAATTAATTACTACATCTAAGTTGCTGCAGTTATTAACTGCATCTAATACAGATTTGCTGTCTGTACAAATTACGTGGTTCTTCTTAGAATGCTGTACAAATACCTTTGGCCTCAGCGTCAAATGTGGTGGCAGTATTGGGCATGATACCATTGAAAAAGAGCCAATTTTAAGTTCGAAGTTTATTCGTGGACTCTAGAAAAAGTTTCACATATACTGATACAGGAGTTTTGTCTTTAGGGTAGTTTGAGAGGGTTGATATAAACGATTTAGAGTTGAGATGCCACGGTGGCATCTTTTGGCATCTATAGAGAGTTCGATTTGTGGACAAATCAAAACCTCTTCTATGAATAACCAGGCATTTAGTCTTCTTAGGATTAAGGCACAACCATTGTTAAACGCCCACAGGTTAACCCGATCCAACTCAATATTTATGTAAATTATATACACAAGATCGAACAGAGTCAATAGAGGACGAAGTAATTAATTGTACATCGTCAGCGTATAAGTGAACTTTACAATAAGAAAGTACACCAGATAAGTCGTTGATGTATAAAGTGAATAGCAAGGGACCCAAGACTGAACCTTGTTAAACACCACGAGCCAAGGTTAGAGGTAGTGACATAGCCCCTTTATTACATACCTTTTGCATACGACTTAAGAGATATGACTTCATAAGTTTCGTAGCAGACAGGGAGAAACCAAAAATATTCGACAACTTCGATGCCAAAATTTCATGGTCAACCGAGTCAAAGGCCTTGGAATGATCAAGTAACACGAGAAATGTTAGACGACCTTCATCAACATTGGATCTCACTTGCTCCACAACATCACACAAGGCAGTTATGAAACCATGTCCAGCCCTAAAACCAGATTGGAATTCAGAAATTAATCGATGTTCCTTACAAAACTCAGAGATTTGAACACGTAATACTCCTTCAAAGGCCTTAGACAGAAACGGAAGTATCGATATCGGTCTAAAATCATTATCTGATTTAGGAATGGGTATAACCTTAGCAGTTTTGCACGCATTGGGAAAAACAGAAGTGGTTATAATGGTATTGTAAATGTTAGTTGTAAATGTTAAATGGAGCTTTCCATTAAACAACCTAGATTTACCAATGTCGCTCGAACAACGCTACTCAAATTACAGGAGCTAGGCTTGGAAACTCTTATTCCAGGCATTGTTCTTTCAACGAAAATCCTTCAGTTCTCAAGTGCTGTGCTTTCACATGCCTTTTCGGATTTCACTGCCTCCGCCACAGACTTCTTCGCTGCAGGCATAAAAAAGTTACCGTTCAATTGGCAAAACACCATCGATAGTTTAGGCTTAAGCTTAAAATATTATTCATATTTACAGCGTTTAGAAATATGCAAATGAAATAATTGATTTGCAATAAATACAATACACAAAAAAGTCATGGCGCGCTCATACACCAAAAATGCTCCTATCTCATGCTTGATTCCGTAACCTGCCTGAATAGAGAGAGCATGTAAAACACAAAAAGCAACAAATGTGACAAAAACAACTTACAATGATGTGCTTACAATTATTTGCTTCTAAGTCTACTCAACAGTTTGTAATTCGTATTAAGTAATTTGCAAACAACGAGGTTATATAGCGAATGTTGTACATAACAGATACATCGACAGAGATCCCTGATGAGGAACGATGGCATGTTCCGAAAAGTGCGTGAAGATAAATTCGTAAATGCGACAATAACTTAGCAAAGATCTGAACCGAATCTAAACACGAATACGAAATCGTATTTTGTACTCATTCCAAAGTAATGGCTTCAATAGTAACGCTCTTTTCTTCAACGAAATATATATTTTGAGCAGCAAATATACACATTTTAAGGGAATAATATATATACTTCAAAGATTACGTCTACTTTTGAAAAAATTTTTACATTTGTGGAAGTGAGGTGTCTCAGACGGTGGAAATTCTTCCCCAATATTCAGCGAAAAGTTTTCTTCAACGAAAATCATATTTTGGCCAAGTGGAATATAAGGTTCGATAGCCTACTCCAATACCTTTCAAAATCAGCAAAAACTTTTAGTGCACTCGGAAGGGTTTGGTCACCTTGGTCATTCCAACGATGGCCTTACCCAGTGCCACTGTGCTATTTTCATGATTTTCCAGCGAAAATTTTCTTCAACGAAAAACATAACTTGGCCAAGTGGAATATAAGGTTCGATAGCATACTCTAATACCTTTCAGAATCAGCAAAAACTTGTAATGCACTCGGAAGGCATTGGTCACCATGGTCATTCCAACGATGGCCTTACCCAGTGCCACTGTGCTATTTTCACGATTTTCCAACGAAAAATTTTGTTCAACGAAAAACATAACTTGGCCATGTGATGGTCATTCCAACGATGACCTTACCCAGTACAATTGTGCTATTTTCATGATTTTCTAACAAAAAATTTTGTTCAACGAAGAACATAAATTGGCCATGTAGAATATAAGGTTCAATAGCATACTCCAATACCTTTCAGTATCACCAAAAACTTTTAGTGCACTCGGAAGGGTTTGGTCACCATGGTCATTCCAACGATGGCCTTACCCAGTGCCACTGTGCTATTTTCATGATTTTTCAGCGAACATTTTCTTCAACGAAAAACATAACTCAGCCAAATAAGGTTCGATAGCATAATCTAATACCTTTCAGAATCAGCAAGAACTTTTAGTGCACTCGGAAGGGTTTGGTCACCATGGTCATTCCAACGATGGCCTTACCCAGTGCCACTGTGCTATTTTCATGATTTTCCAGCGAACATTTTCTTCAACGAAAAACAATACTTGGCCAAGTGGAATATAAGTGTTTGAAGTTAAATTCGTATATCCGACGCGAATTTAGTAAAGACACAAATCAAAATACGAATTTAAATTCGTGCATAATTAGAAGTGCCAAGGTAAGGTGTCACTCAGATTTACTTATTCGTTTAGTAAACCATATAATCTGAAAACGGTTTATATATTGTTGGAAAGGTCACTATATCAGCTACCTAATCCTGAAAAATTCAGCCGTGCACAGGCAAGGATGAACGGTGGCATCTTCCATACAACTCCTTGACCGGCCATCGTGTATGTGATATATGGCCAATTTCAAACGCGATTTACAAAATTTTGGCTACAACCGTCTCAACCATTTTCTCAGAGTTAGTGACTGTATTCATTGACTTTCAGCCACTGAAGGTTTCATCAACGCACTAAGCATGGTTTACGAACGGTGGCATCTTTTATACAACTACTTGACCCGCCATCGTGTATGTAATATAAGGTTAATATCAAAATTTGTTTTTAAGAAAATGGTAATTAGGTTTTGTTTTGAGAGAACAGAACAGAGAACAGGGGGTCAATTCTAGATCTGTGATACGGTGATGTGAAAAAAAGTTTTCATTCTCATTCTCACTGACATTTTACACCTTTACACTGTGTAAACAATCGTTCAATGTGTAAAGTCGATAAGTAAGTTTGACAGTTCCAATACCATTTTTCGTTGTTACAACCATCGTTCCTAGTTTCATTTGGTTGTCAAAATTCGAAGTTTTAGAAACAATCTTCACAAAACATCACAAATATATGAGCTGTTATATTTGAAAGTGGAATAAGTCCATTTTTTCATGTATCGAGATATTTAAAGGTTTGCGTTTGAATCAATTTAAAAATATTGGCAAACGTTAATCAATTCGAGTGATGTTTTAAACACTACACACCTATTGAATTTTATTATGAAATATTAATTATTGAAAATATTTAAATAAATAAAGGACTTTTTTAGCTCCTAATGGACCATGTAACACAAAATTTGTGTCACAGTGCTTTAGATTAAGTATTCATATATTAGTCTTATTATTATCATTAAGCGACCTTGGCAGAGTGTCATATTTGTAACCACCTCATGACAAGGGGTCATTACAACAAAGAAAAAAATAGATTTTAAGCATTTGGGTTACATTATCCCAAGTAATAATTCTTAGTTTCTAAGAAAATACGATAACGAGCAACCCTGATCCACTGAACATCACAGTGGTAGCCCTGATCATTTGTTGAGTGACAAATTTGCGCTGGCACGATCATACCACGCACCACGCATAATTCGTGCGAACTTTGCAACCGCCGGTCCATATAAGGGACGGCGATAAGCCCTTAGTGGCGATAGGTAAGCCCTTAGTGGCTGCGCGACTACCGAACACTCTGTACCCGAATCGCAGCGAATTGGTCGCATACCTGTAAGCTAGCAACTCCCTTCCTTCGGCCATACCAGTGTATGACATTTTATGTCCACCGCGACTTTGACCGATTACGCAAACCGTAGCGTAACGTCATTGGTCAACCGAGATGTCAAACCGCAGTGACGTCAAAACCGAGCACACAACGCGTAGCGCGCATTAAACTTGTCCACCGCGACAATCACCGAATACGCAAGCCGTAGCGTAACTCAGCCACCGCGACTTTCAGCGAATACGCAAACCGTAGCGTAACTCAGCCACCGCGGCTTCAACCGAATACGCAAACCGTAGCGTAACTCCAGCAGCTTCGCTAGTAAACTTGTACACTAGCGACGCTGTTACGCGATTATTGTAGGAATAATTATTATAACGTATCTGTAAGTAAATAAATAATAAACGATTTTCCGTCCGAGCCAAATCCTTCGTGATTGGTGAATTTTGCTGGCGCTACTACGTCAGCAGTGAGTAATTCGGCTGTAAAATCAACAGGGTAACGAGACCCCTTGGTGAACCCTGGAACCGCTGAGTTTTATCCCAGCCCACGAATAAAACTCGTTACAACCACTTTCAAAAATAATATTTTTGCGATAACATTTTATAGTCGAAATTCTTTTCTTGACTTTGTTAAAAAACCTACTCAATTGAATGTATGATTATAAATATGGATAGAATGTGTCTATATCTTACTAAAATTACCATTAACTCATTTTTTTAAAAAACTGGATTTATTCCACTTTCAAATATAACAGCTCATATACAAAAATTGTCCACCAAATAATAATAATCTTCACAAAGCTTACAGAGATGTCCACGACAGTAAAGCCGAAACCAGAATGGCGTGTTAGGTCGGTCGCGCTTTGAACGGCGTTTGATAGACTTTACAAAAACTTTACGATAAAATGTCACACGACGCTCGAGTTTCATTTTCTAAAACACAATGACGCGTTAGATAAGTTGTGCTCATGTTCTACTAAGCACTGTTGCCACATAAAAACAAAAAAACAATACCTCTTCGCATGTATGAATATGGTATCGAAAATTGTTTTTCATTTAAAAAATAAACGTGATTCATATTTAAATTATTCTAATCCAATAAAAATTTTAGAAATATTTCAGTTAAATAGTTATTGTCCATTGTAACTCCCAGCCAAATAAAAAAAATTTCACCGGAAAGAAATTCCTCCAAAACTGTGGTTTACGTTTGGAGTAATCTTACGTCCGAAGATTTTGAGGATTTAGCGCTACTTAGCGTTGCACTCTATGGCACATAAGCAGTCTAAGCAAGCACAGAAAAGAATGTGGGTTCGCGAGCTGAATCTGGCTAGAGATTCAGAAGGGTTTTTTGCTTTGAATTTCGGAAGAATGCAAGAAATCGACCCGGAGCACTTCTTCAAAATTACAAGAATGAAGCCCAGAACTTTTCAGCTACTGCAGGCTCTCATCGAACCGGAACTGCAAAAAACTTCAATGAGAAAACCAATTTCTGCTGATTGCCGACTGTTTCTGGCCCTATTGTAAATATACTTACAGTTCTTAAATACAGGATGTCTACTATCTTGCATTTAATATTTCAAGGTGCCTGTCGCAAGGTGTTCCCAAACAAGTACTAGCGTGGATTTTCCGGATGGGATACTCAACAGTCAACTGCATCATATATGAAACATGTTAAAAAATATGGAAAATACTGATGCCGCTTTATTTATCACCACCCAGCAAGGAAAACTGGACACAAATTGCAAAAGAATTTTACGATTTATGGAACTTGCCAAATTGCGTATCAGCAATTGATGGCAAACATATTAATATCCAATGTCCTGCGAGAGCAGGCTCTGAACTACAAAGGCCATCACTCCATTGTGCTCCTCGCGGCTTGCGATGCCAACTATATATTTACTTCAATCACTGTCGGTGCTTACGGAAGCCAAAGCGATGGTGGTATATTTGCTGAGTCATTACTCGGTAGCAAACTTCTGCATGATGAATTAAATTTGCCTTCACCGAAATCGCTTCCAAACAGCAACATTCCCTTCAATCACTATATAGTTGGCGACGCAGCATTTCCACTTAAACCATATTTAATGCGGCCATATCCAGGCAGAAAATTGTGTCCAGAAAAATTTTATATCAACAGGCGTCTTTCTCGTGCACGACGCACAATTGAAAATGCATTTGGGATTTTGGTGGCGAGATGGCGAATTCTCCAAAATACCTTGATTATGGCTCCAGCTAATGTAGAGCGCGTTGTAAAAGCTGCAGTTATATTGCACAACTTTATAAAGCTAAATGACGATGCATACTGCACAAAAGAATACGTGGATATTCACGACGAAAATGATGAAATGATTCAACGTGGTTTGTGGCGAGACGATGCTGAACCTTTGTGTCGTATTGCACATATTGGATCCAACAGTTCCAGCGCAGAATCATTCCGCATGCGAGACACCCTCAAGAATTATCTGTTTTCAAATAAAATTTAACAGTTGAGCAAATAAAACTATCTATCTTAATTTGCATTTCTAAATTTTAATATTTCTTCATTACATTCTTTTAAAAATTTTTCCTGTAAAGAATTTTGAATGTGCTCCGGTAAAATTTTAAGTTTTTTACCGAGAAGTTTTAAATAAATATCTGTATCGTCTTCATCTTAAATCTGGTTGAAAACGTTTTCGTTAAAGAACCAAGAAGGAGACCAAACTTTTCCTCAGTGTCCTCGTTTTGAGCCAATCGCTTGCGGTTTGTCTTCCTAATTTGCTTCGGGGTTTCGTATGTTTCTGTTTCGGGAGACGTTTCTTTGCAATCTGCAGCGCAAGAGTCATCAGTTGTGAGCGCAGAAAACTCCTCATAATTTCCCGATTGCCTGTAATTATTTTCAATTTTTATATAATTTAAAGATTTCTATATAATTAAAGATTTAAAGATACCCACTTTCTTGGTTGCAAGGCTACATCCAAAAATCTTAAAGAGGACGAAAATTCCCACTCTTGATGAAATTTGCAACTGCTACCAGATGGTTGTTCCTTTTTCTTTTTCTCTCTAACGTAGCGGTCCCGGAGGATCTTCCAACGTTGCTTGCACTCATCAACTAAATAAATTTTGCGTTAATCCACTAACCACTGGCACATGGCTAACTTACCTGGTCTATCCAATTGTTCTGCGATTGTTGCCCATGTTGCGTCTCTAAGAAGAACGTTTTTGTAGGAACGCGAGTTAGTGCTAAATAGGAATTCTTTTTCTTAAAAAAGGTTAATTAATTTTTCCACAAATGTTTGCGACGCGTCCATTTTGCTGTAATTTTGAGGAATGGCAACTGACAACAAAATTCATAAATTCAAATGTTAAACGCCAGAGCTAGTTGAAGTAGAACCAACTGGTGCGTTTGAACGAGATTTACGTGATACAGAACAATTTGTTCTGTACGGCCTGAGGCCGTATTGTGAATTGCCTCATAAGATTCCCTGTGTTCAATAATATCTGTCAAAGCGCGACCGACCTAACGCGCCATTGTGGTTTCGGCTTAACAATTTGGTTGAACTATTTAACACTCACATGAACAGTAACTACCCGGGTAAATATTGGAGTTTTTGCTTGTAAATATCTCGGGCATTTAATTTTTTATCAAAATTTTACTCCGACTCAGTGACTCAGTGACAGAGTGAAATTTTCGTTTTCTACGAGAATAGCTAAAAATTATTTTGAAAAAAAATTTTTTTCCGCTTTTTTTCCGCAATTTTTCAATTTTACCCTTCAAGTGAACAGTAACTACCCCGGTAAATAAAGGGATTTTTCTATCTCATCTGTTGTTGATATTTCGTAATGTGTAAAAAATTAGCAAAATCGATGTAATTATTGAAAGTAATGATTGCAAATAGAGACTTAGAATACAAAGTAGATTTTATCCATCCAACGAGAGGTGGGAAAAGTGTGAATGGCGATAAAATTCTAAGCTTATTTCATGAAAAAAGAACATTCAGCTTATATTTATTTTTACTTCAATATAAATTTAAATTACTTATGTATATTAATTTAAACTACTAAATTATTAACTTAAACTTTTTACTATAAGTTAAATATATAAATAATATTACGACATATGGCATTTCTGGCATTTAGTTTGTGTAAGGCTATGCTCTACACAAATTTGTTTCTGGCATTTTACACAACAGTGACGAGTACATCGCTTCCTTCTATATTCACTGTAGCACATATGGCACCCACCTTTATGGCGACCGCCCGCTTGCATCATATTCTTCGCAGCTATCAGGAATAAACTCCTCATTATCTTAATTTTTTCTGATCGGCTCTCCCAAAATGCACTCTATAGCATCTCTCTCTGCAAATGTTGCAATCGCATTACTATTACTGTGTCCTCTTTCATATTCCGGGAATGCAAAGTTTCTCGCCCAGACGTTGGAGAAAAGTGCGTCGACCACTCTGCCTGATGGCTACAGAGCTTTCTGGGTTGTTTTCACGGAATATAATATAGGCAGCAAGCGATAATAAGTCTAACATGTTATAGAAGACTGCTAAAGGCCATAGTTTTTTTTTCTGTTTGATTGTATATTGTTTGTGCATTTGGTCCATTTTATCTACTCCTGCTTTTGTGGCGTTATAGTAATGAATAATTTTCGGTTTATTTTTTGGTCCCGAGATATGAGTGAGCGAATTGAGTGTTTCACAACTCGCTGTCCTATATTGACATCTCTGATGTTATTTATTTACAGAATATACAGTTGCAGTATCATAAGCCCAACAAAATTTAATGCCAGAATTTGCTATTTCCCTCTCTATAAAACTCTTCATCCTTTGACAGATATAAAAAATGGTTCAACAGGTATAAACAAATAGATGCACTCAAATTTCTGGTATTCCCCATTTGCCCTAATTATCAAACAACAGGTCATGCTCGAAAGTATCCAAAAAATCTTTCAACAGAATTGTTGCTAGATTTGCTATTTTCCTGTCTATAAAAAACTTCAGCCTTCAACATACATATGTATATAAAAAGAGTTCAACAATAGGTATAAAAAATGTAAGCGGTTTTCTGGAATTTCCCCCCATTACCCTAATTACTACAAATAGTTCATACTCGAAAGTATCCAAAAAATATTTCACCAGAATCTTTGCTAGCGATGCAGTTCAAGTATATAATGATAATTTACTTCAATTCCATTCAAAATGTTTACATATCACTTTTCTCTACCCGGGTAGTTACTGTTCATCAAAAGAGTTAAAAATTGCTGTTCATGTGAGTGTTAAACAATCGACTACTTGTACAAAGGTAAATAATACAACTATTTTGTTATATGCATGATGCATAAGTATTATTTTTTTATTGTTTTCAGCGTTCATCTGAGCTAGAGTTCCATTCGAGGAGACTGAGATGACTCCTGAGGATCACGATGACGCCGTCCCAGGCATTTTACATGAAGTTTTACCTGTAGCGAGGAGGCAATGACAGAGAATCGCAGAAAGATTCAACTAAATAATTTAATTCATTATGATCATTGAATTGTAATATATTCAAATCATTTGTAATAAAGATCCGAACAGTAAAAGATTGTTTTTTAATATATACACTACCGGCCAAAAGTTTCGAAGCACCCTTGAAATTTCCACAAATCTTAACAATAGTTATCCAAAGCTTATAAAAATAAAAAGTTTAATTGTAAATTTTAAAGTTTATTATATTTCCTTTCAGATTACATTAAAATTATATTTTAGAATAATTTTTATTACCCAAATTTTTACTAAAACGTCTAAACTGATTTTTCATCAAAAAATCTCCCTTTGCACTAAATAACTTTTGCTACAAGTCTTGGTATTCTGGCGATTAATTTCTTTATGGTTTCCTGTTGTATATTGTTCCATGACTCCAACAATGCATTCCACATTTCCTCTGTTGACGTAGTCGCTTTTTCTCGCACTTTTTGGTCCAGCTCATCCCATAGAAGCTCTATTGGATTGAGATCGGGTGACTGGGCAGCCCAAATCATATTTGTTAATATTCCAGATGTTTGTTTGTTCTCTAAATAGCCTCTGCACAATTTGGAACTGTGTTTGGGATCGTTATCTTGTTGCATCACGAAACCTTCGTCGATCAATCGTACGCCTGATGGTATTGCATTGTGCTGCAGTATCTTTCTATACTCTTTCTTTCGCATAATTCCATCGATTCGAATTAAATCGCCTACTCCATTGCTTGAGAAACATCCCCAGACCATAACGAAACCGCCGCCGTGCTTCGCTGTTGGGATTACACACTCCGGCAGCATGTTCTTTTGGGCACTACGTTTGGCGAAAATTCTTTGATTTGACCCAAACAGCTCGAACTTTGATTCGTCGTTCCAAAGAACATTTTTTAAGTCCTCTTCGGTTCATTCCTTATAGGTTAGAGTCCGATGAAGTCTTCTCTTTTTATTTCGTGGTCGAAGTAAGAGTTTTTCTTTAGCAATCCTTCCACAAAGACCAGTCACTCTAGCCGCCTTATTACAGTTGTTAGTGACACCGGGTTTGATCGACTGTTATTGATATCGGCTTGTATTTCTAGAGCCGTTTTTCTGCTGTTCCGTCTGTTTGATATTGTCATTGCTCTATCTTCACGATTTGTTGCCGATCTTGGCCTTCCGGACCGCGGAAGGTCCGCAAGAGTGTGATAATCTTTGTACTTTTGTATGGTGCGATGCACAAAACTAGTCGAAATTTTTAATTTTTGCTCAATTATCCGCTTGGAATTGCCTTCCTTATGAAGAGTAATCACTGCAGATCTTATATCAATCTTATTTTTTGGCATTACTTCGGTTTTTTTAACGTTCGGTCAGTTTGAATCTTGAGGAACAAAGAAAGGTGTCGATATTCTAGGTCAGCCTTTTATACATGACCCAGGGTAAAAAATGGATGGTAATAATTATTCATAATTACCCTTAGTAATTACCCCATAAAAAAATTACCCTGAGTACCTGAAAAAGGTTTTTTATAATTCTTTTTCTCGATTTTGTATGGCAAGTGCAATAAACAAAAAAATCCAATTTCTTGACTTAGTGCATTGTTTGAGCATGCAATTAAACAATGAACGCCGTAAACCCGTTTTGGGTTCCATATTACAGTTATCACTTTACAACCATCCTATTAAAAAAGAAAAAATCAAAATTTATACAATAATATAGAAATGCCACACGATTTTCTATGAACAGGAGTGGTGCTTCGAAACTTTTGGCCGGTAGTGTATGTATGTATATATAATTATTAAATTAGTTAAATTAATTAAATTAAATTATTCATCTAACATAAAAAATATTATGTATTAAATTAATTATTCATAAAATGTGGTGAATTCTTTATGGGTTTCACTTGGAATCTTTCCCCTGCAAGATTTTTCAATTTTTTCATCGAGTATTCACTAAGTGAAAAGAATTTTATAATATGATAACTTTTTGACAGTTTATGTAATTTTTTCACTCAACGCGAATCAGAAACACAGTGATAACGTGATAGAACTTTTCACTTCACCGTATCACAGAACGAGAATTGACCCCCAGAACTCTGTTAAAGTTCGCGACGTATTTAACTTCACGCACTTCATTCTAGTTGCTGTCACAAATCAATTTGATTCTATGCACTAAAAGGGAGTTCCCCCAAATTTGTGCTATTTACAATTGCTCTGACCAGTAAATTTGCTTGTATCCACAAAAAGGGAATTCCCCCTAATTTGTGATATGAACATATTTCGCAAAAGTTAAATTTAACCAAAAAAATTTAAGCCCAAAAGATTTTGAATCGTGCTAAATGGAATAAAACCGTGTAAAAAAATTTTAAATTTGTTTATTTTCAAACCGTGATAAAACATATCAATGATTTTTGTTTCTGCTTTGTTATTTACTTTTTGTTTACATTTTTTGAAGAATTTGACAACACTTCATTATTTTCGAAGTATTTTGGACGAAGAGTACCAACGCATTTCCGAAAAAAAGAGCGTAAGCTCGGCTTCAGTGAAAAAATAGAATCCTTCCGATATAAGCATCATGACTCCGAGCGTCAGAGAGCAAAATGCTTCCATAATGCCTTAAACACAATCAGGGACGCAAGGTACAGATTTAAGTTAGGGACGCGAGAAATTGCTCGGATTTAAACCAAATAGCATAGCAGCATTTTCGGGAAACAGAAATATGAAATGTCAAAAATTTCAAGTATAGAACATTTCACAGTATATAAATTCATTCTAACCAAAATTCTCGAAGTTTATTTATTTAATTTTAATAGTTTAATTAATATATTATACAGAATAATAATAAAAAAAGCAACAGAAAACAGCAACAGGAGGTGAAATAGAAACAAGAATGAAATGTAAACAAACACAAACAACGAAGCAGAACAAGAACGCTTTTGCATCCGTCAAAATTACAATTACAGTGGACCCTCGGTTAACGTAGACAATTGGTTCCAGCATCTTGTTCGTTATGCGAAACGTTCGTTAAGCAAAACCATTATTCCCATATAAATCAATGTAAAATGAAGTAATGCGTTCCAGGTCGAAAAAAATACACTCTAATATGTTTCAATTTGAACTTTTATTGAAAGAATGTAACATAAAATGCATCAAAAGAACTGAAATAATACACCAATATAAAGGGTTTTCCAATAAGAGGTGTAATTTTGATATTCAAAGAAAAATGCCATTTTCTGAGATAAATTATCGCATGTTTATTTCGTAATAAAGAGGAAGGTATGCCGTTAATAACGAAAAACAACATCAGCCAAATGGCCACCACGACCACACTTACAGGACCATATCCTTTTCAGGAAATTTTCCATAACCAAATCGCAAAGTGGCTGCCCTATGTCCTCGATAGCCTCACGAATTCCATCTTTGAGGTCTTGAATCGACTCTGGGCTGTTGGCGTAGACCTTATCTTTCACGAGGCCCCAAAGTTTGTGGAATGCCCAATTCCAAAAAACGACGAGGAATGGACAAACCTGGGTTATCCTCAACACTTTGGGCTACAGCAGGAATATTCTCAGTTGTTCTTGAGCGACGTGCACGGGTTTTATTCTTCACATCACTAACTTGTCCCAACAGCTCGAATTTTTCCATCAATTTCTGTATTGCGGTCAGACAAGATGCTTCACGACGACCCAAAAATGCTTTAGTTTTGCAAACTGTGACTGCAAAATTTTCACCATTTTTGTAGTGAATTTTAATAATTTCAATGCGTTTTTGCAGCGTGTATGGTTCCATTTTTAGTAATGGCGTAGTTTCTACTTGTCAAATGTCAAAAATAACAGCTTCAAAAGTGACAGCTACCGAAATAGCGGGCTATTCAAAATTAAACCTCTTATTGGAAAATCCTTTATTTAAAGTTCAGCTTTTATTGAAAGAAAGTTAAATGAAACGTATAAAATTTTTTAAGGAAACAAAAAACTGTCTAGAGTCGTTTGTTTCTGACGTTGCTTCAAAATTTGTTGAAAATGAGACACAGCATTATCATTGAATAATTCTGTTGCAGGTATAACCTCCGTCTGATTGGGATACTTTTTAACGTATGATGCCACAGACTCCCATGCTTTGAGCATTTCTCTGATTGCACTAGACAGGCAATTATGCACAAAAATAAAACAAAATGCACAATTATGAAACAAAAGCTAAACACAGACAGCACTATAATGTGAATTCTGCGAAACTTCGTTCTTTAAGAGAAACTTTTTTTCCCAAAAAAACTGTTCGTTATGCGAAATGTTCGTTAACCGAGGGTCCACTTTGACAGTTAAAAAATGAATCTGCGTCTTGCGTCCCTGATTGCGTTTAATGCTTAAAGTTTGTACAGTAAATTATTTATTGACGCTGTTCGATGTGCTTATACACTAAGCCCGTACACTACCGTGCGAACTCAGTGGGAATTTTACTCTCCCACCTTGTTTGTTTTTGTTTTGTGTGTCAAAAGGCAGGTATCCACCAAGAATTCAGCACGCGAACTGTCCGCGTTCTGATCGCGTTCTTTTGTCTCCACCAAAAAACAACACAAAAGCTGCTCGCGAACTGATCGTGCGCAGCTCGCGCGCTGAACGGTTGTTTTGCTTTTCGGTGGATACAAGCAAATTCTTCCAACTTCTGTTCGCGTTCTGTTTGTGATCTGCTTTTTTGCTTTCCATTTGAAATGGATAGCAAGCGAACAACCGGCGAACAAATCAGTGCGATTTTGTTGGTATTTAATCATGGAGTGGACAAATGAGCGCAAACTTGCACGTCTTCTTCATGGTACATTTTGTAAACATTGAATTTAATTTCTGTACTGAATATTGTCAAACAACAGAATTTTAGAACGCGTACAGAAATGGAAAGCAAACGAACAGCCGGAATTCAGAACGCGTGCAGAGCGCGAACAGTACGCCACATGTACTAACTAAAAAACATGTTCTCAAACATCACACATTTTACAGACGTGCAAATGATTTTAGTGGATATGACACGCAAGCAAAGTTCGCGTTCAGAACGCGCTCAGTTCGCGTTCCTTTGCTCTTCCGTATCCACCAAGCTCGCGGTCAGAACGCGCTCAGTTCGCGTGCCTTGGTGGATGCGCACCTAAAGAGAGAATGGGATACACAAAACAAAACAAAAAGAAAACCAGAAAGAGTGTTAACTTCGGCCTGGCCGAAGTTCATATACCCTACACACGTTTACTTAAAAATTAGGCGTGGCAATTGTCTAATTTGTTTCCTTTTCAATCTCAAATAGCCTGTGACGACAGAGAATATTCGTGCCAAATTTGATGAAAATATCTCTATTCGTTCTCCTGTAATCGAGTTTTATTTAATTAGTGGGCGGACCACGCCCATTTTTGGTAGTCAGTTTTGGTCAAAGACAGTTGATTTGTGAATACAATTTCAACCTCAAATTCATATTAAAAGCTGATAAATTGAGCTATAAGCATGGATGAATTGATATTCAATATAAAAAGTAGGCGTGGTAATGGTCCGATGTTGGTCATTTTCAATATCAATGAGTTTCTGATGATAGATAATATTCATGCCAAATTTGATGAAAATATCTCTATTCGTTCTCCTGTAATCGAGTTTTATTTAATTAGTGGGCGGACCACGCCCATTTTTGGTGATCTGTTTTGGTCAGAGACAATGGACTTCTGGACAAAATTTCAACCCCAAATTCGTTCCACAAGCTGATAAATTGAGCTATAAGCATGAATGAATTGATATTCAGTATAAAAAGTAGGCGTGGTAATTATCCGATTTTGCCCATTTTCAATAGCGATGAGTTTCTAGTGATATACAATATTCGTGCAAAGTTTGATGAAGATATATCTATTCGTTCTCTTGTAATCGTGATTTCCACAGACAGACAGACGGACATGGCTAAATCGACTCAGGAGGTCACGCTGATCAAGAATATATATACTTTTTATACCTGTCACGCCTCCTTTAATGCGTTACAAACGGAAGCAGTAAGTGAATATACCCTATTCACTTCGTGTGTAGGGCATAAAAAGGCTTACTTGCGAATTATGCACGGTAGTGTAACCACGGTGTTATGAATCAGGTTCGTGCACCAAGTTTAGGAATACGAACGGCTCGCCAGGGGTAATTCTCTGATTCCGAACCCTGGATAACATTAACTCCATTTATTGTAGTTTACTATATACAGTAGTGTTGGGCATTATAGTTCACTACAGAGAGCGATCTTTCTAGTTCAATCAGCTGTCGTGAACTAGTTCGTTCATATAGTTTACTCGGTCATTTAGTTCAGTACTTTACTCGGTTAATTGGCAAAATTATATTTAATTTTGATATTAATGTCTAATACTGAATACATGATTAAATTATATATTGTTATATTTTTAGTAACATTTTTTTTCATTCATTAATTTTTTTTTTAAATGGACATAACTCGGAAACAAGACGAGAGCTCCACTAACTCAAACAACAATAAGAAACAACAACAAAAATAACTACAAAATCTGAGTTATGTCATTGTGCCTGAATTGTGAAAAGATTTCAAATAAAAATTTTGTATGGAAACATCTTCTGAAATTGATCTAACTGGTGAACTAAAACTAGAACTGGTGAACTAAAAGAACGAGTGAACTAAAAGAGCAACTGAACTAAAAGACCGAGTGAACTAAAAGAGCGACTGAACTAAAAGACCGAGTGAACTAAAAGAGCAACTGAAATAAAAGACCGCGTGAACTAAAAGAACTAAGAACTGTGAACTAGATCTCATAGTTCACGCAAGTGATTCGTTCAATTGAACTAGTTCGTTCACGAACTACCAAACTCTAATATACAGTTGAACTTCCCTATACTGAATCTCCACGGGGACAGACAATTATTTCACTATATAGAAACTTCATTATACAGAAATATTTTTTTCTGTGTTCTTGATTTTAGTTCATAATAAGGAGAACTTCATTGTATAGAAGTTCACTATAAGGAAGTTCGACTGTAATTGCATCTTTCATAAGTTCTAAGATATTTAAAATAAGTGAAATATATATGAATGAATCTCACTTGTCTAAAGAAATCCATACATTGAGAGTAAAAGGGAAATGTTCTTGGATATTTCTTCAATATATTCATTAAAAGCATGGCGACAGAAGCGGTCGAGGCGCTAATAGAAGATATACTACAATCTGCATTGGTGCCGAATTCCGCAGATGAAATAGGAATAACATCTCCGCTTACAGGTCCAATAGCATTATAGTTCTGGTGACTTTTGCTTGTAGCAATAAAGTTTAGACATTTGCACGAAATCAACATTTTAAAGTGAATATAAGCGCAAGCAGTAACAATTTACTGCAAGTTTTGTACATAAAAAAATTGTTAGAACTTATACGAGTATTAATCTAATCAACACGGAACTGACTTGTTAATTGATATATTTTAAATAGGTTTTCCATAATTTATATTAAATATAACTTCTTTGTTTTATGAAGAGCTCACATTTTCGCGTACACTGTTTGATTACTTTAGTTTGGGTAGACCGTGGATTCCAAATGCTTCAAATTGAGATCTTCTCGATATGAAAACTTACATATACATACTTAACTATGTCAGACAGCACGAATAATAGAATACAAGATTACGCAAATCAGGTTTAAAAAATGGCTCGTACGCATATACGTCATCATAGTTTTCCAATATGACGAACTATCAAATTAATGTGCGATTTGCATGTAAAAGTGTAAGCTTTTGCGTAAAATATTAAATATTATTATAATTGCTAGGGTTTAGATGAACTATTCCGAAAAATTGTGTAAAGTGAATATATTTGCGTAGTTAAGTATAGTTGAAAATCTACAGCGGCATCATATTGCTTAGGCCGTGGTTATGCTATCGAGTTTTGCTTGGCAAGTAGGACTTTTTTTTGTTGTTTTGTGTGTAAAAGAGAGAACGGGATATTTTTCTGTTCTCAACATCACTCTCTCACACCGAGCACGAAAACTCGGTCTAGCGTACACCGAGTAAACCGGTGTTGCTTAGTCTCAATATTCACAAAAGTATTGAAAAATGGAGTGGAGTGAAAAAATGGAATGAAGTGATAAATCTATCAATTATATTCCTCTGATTATCGTTCCAAAATATTACGCCTTTATATATGTTAAGCAGATTTCAAATAATATAAACATTTGGTCTTCCATTACGTCGAAAACTACACCGCAAATAATACGTTTTCTCATTTGTGTAGTACACGGGTTGCTGTTGAAGGGAAGAAAAACTACATATTTTTGAAGAAAGCAAGCGTGGGTCAAGCACAAGCGTAACCACTCTTTTTGCACGGACTCCGATCACAAAAATGAGAGTAATTTCCCACCAAGTTTTGCTCGATAGCATAACCACGGCCTAACAAAAATGAGAGTAATTTCCCACCAAGTTTTGCTCGATAGCATAACCACGGGCTTACCAATTGCAGCAACAAAACACAATAAGGCTGCTCGCACACTGCATGCGTTTTTCGTTCGTGCGAATTCTGACGAAAACAATTCATCCGAAGTCATATTTAGAGTCCGCACACTCTATCAGAACTTGTGCGTAAAATTATTAGTAAAGCAAAAACAACATATGCTCCATATGTGTCCATAACATAATGGACACGGTTGATGACTTCTTTTTATTAGAAAATTCTTATCTAAAAGGAAAATTTTTCAAAAGGAAGATTTAAGTTCGTGAGGTTTTCGCGAAATGAAGTAATTTTGGTGAATATTTCATCTCCTGCATAACTAATTGAACAAAAAAGAAACACTTCGTCCGAAATCGTGCGAACGATCCCATTCAAATGGGATCGTTCGCAATTCGCAACTTTTCGCAGCAATTCTGACGACGGAACGGTGCTTCAATGTGCGCATTTACAATCAATAACATGCGATGGGATCGCTCGCATGTTTTCGTCAGAATTCGCACGAACGAAAAACGCATGCAGTGTGCGAGCAGCCTAATTCTTTGGCCGATAATATAATAATTCTTTGGCAAGTCTGAGATGTGCAGCCACCAACTCTTGGAATTCCGGCAATTCTGCGACCGAGATGTTAATTTAACGACAATCTCAAAGCATGTTAGCAGAATTAAGCTTTTAAGCCACACATGCGGCTTCCAAAGTGATGCGGCGCTTGTCCGACTCCATAATGTTGGACAGAAATTGCGGCTGGAATTGCGATTGATAGATGGTTCTGTAAGAAAGATTGGAAAGAGGTTTTCGCAAGAAGCAATTTATGAGTTTCCTATGCTTTATATGTTTGTTTTATTTCAGAGCTACCGAAAATTTCAATACGAGGAGCAGATTGTCGGTGCAGCGGAATGATGAACTTGCACAAGAATCGGAAGATTCTTGACTGTACGAACCGACTCGCTAAGGACGGATTAGTAACTTCATGCAAGACGTCTTTGAGCCCCACAACAATGAATTAAATTTCTTCCACTAATCACATACTTTTACCTTTGTGAATCCAATTAAAGTTATGTAGATTAAATTTGATTTACAATTGGTTTTTATTTTTTCATTTCGTCATTATAATTTTATTTATAATAATAATAATAATATTATCGGAACAGATAAGGCGCTTGTCGACCCCACCGATGTTGTTGTTGTTTTTGTTGTTGTTGTTGTTGGGGTCAGCACCAAAAACAACAACTGCAGCAGCAACAACAACAACATTGGTGGGGTCGACAAGCGCCTTATTTAAGCCCATTTTATATTATTTTGTCAATTTATTTTATTTAGCAGTATCGCAATGGGAATGCAATTCATGCAAGCAAACACAAATATGAACTATCTTGACGTCACGAGCTAGAATGTCGGTTGTAAAATTGTTGACAGCGAATAACGGACCTGCGCATTGCGCAATCGTGTATTCTATCATTCTTGGCCAGACAGCTAGTGAACTCAAGCTTTATAAAGTACAAATTTGCGACAGTAAACAAAAAAAAGTGGTCGTGTTCTGCGCATTACGTCAGAAAGTATTTTTAAAATCCAAACTTGAAAAGTGGTATGAAGAAAGTTGGAACAGGTTAAATGCTCCGATTTTGTTGTTGCTTTTCTGTTGTTTTAGTTTTATACGGTAACTCCAACAAAAGCAACAGTTTTGGTCATTCTCGTATGTTTTCGCAGTTACATCCCTTTGAAATTTTGATATTGTGATATAATATCTCTTAAACTATAGAAGATACTTACATGTTATTCGTATCGTTGGAAAGGCATTTAACTTTTTGTGGCTGAGGAGGTACCCGGGTACCTTTTAAATTTTTAGAGCAATATAACTTTAATTCTATTAAACACAGTGATATGAAATTTTGTGACATCTCTAAACACATAAAGCCGAAACCACAATGGCGCGTTAGGTCGGTCGCGCTTTGACAGATATTATTGAACACACGGAATCTTACGAGGCAATTCACAACAAGACCTCAGGCGTTATATCGTAAATTTTTCCGTATCACGTAAATCTCGTTCAAACGCACTAGTTGGTTCTACTTCAACTAGGTCTGGCGTTTGACATTTCAATTTAAAAAAAATGTAATGAAGAAATAATAAAATATAGAAATGCTAATTAAGATAGATAGTTTTATTTGCTCAAGTGCTAATTTCGTCATATTCGTCATGAATATCCACGTTTTTTTAGTGCAGTACGCATCGTCATTTAGCTTTATAAAGTTGTGCAATATAACTGCAAGTTTTACAACGCGCCCTACACTAGTTGGAGCCATAACCAAGGTATTTTGAAGAATTCAACAGTGCTTAGTAGAATTTGAGCACGACCTATCTAACGCGCCATTGTGTTTTAGAAAATGAAACTCGAGCGTCGTGGAAGATTTTATCGTAAAGTTTTTGTAAAGTCTATCAAACGCCGATCAAAGCGCGACCGACCTAACGCGCCATTGTGGTTTCGGCTTAATCGCTAGCCGCTTGCAATGTTCTACAATATAATTGATATCGCTGCTTTTGCGGCATACATTATTTTTATGGAAAATTATCCAAAATTCAAAGGCACAGATCGTCGACGCAAGTTTCTCAAGGACCACGCGATAGATTTATGCAAACCAAATATGGAAATACACTCTTCTAATGCAACAGTCATTGGTAATCGACAAATTCGAAACTGCAGACCTTGTTCTAGGACGCACCATATCGAAAACCACACCGCACAATAGCTGTCTTCCCCGAGTGGCTGGCCGAAAACCTGTCATAGACAGTTGTCCTTTTTATCGGGCCTTGAAATATAAGCAACGAAAAACCAGAAAATCCTGTGTTATATGCTCGATGCCCGTGTGTGATGAGCACTCCATTGCCTATTTGCAACACATTCGGTCAATAATATAAATGTAAATAATGTAAATTATCAATAACTAAATAAATTATAAGCTTCATAAATTGTTGGCTTTCTTATAGTATTTTTTTTGGAAACAAAAATTTAGAAAAATGTATTAATTAGTTTGTAGGTACCCGGGTACCTCCTCAGCCATTATAGGGTGTCGGAAATATATTAACGGATTTCGTAAAGAAAACGTTGAAAGAAAAAGACACAAATATTATATCATAATATGCTTTTTAGTTTTGCGTTTAACTGTGTATTCATCTAGCATTTTATCCATTGTATCAACGCCTCCTTTTGTTTTGTTATAATACGAAATTATTTCAGGTATTTGCGGTTGTTGTATCTTCAACAGTAGCAGCCTTATATATCGATGATGACAGTATTACTGATTTGCACTTTTTTGGAACATAAGGTGGCTAATTCATTGGAAGCAAAATTAGTAGAATATATGGTCTTATGTTTTGAAGCTTGCATGAGGCAAACATTTTTTGTTTTTCGTACCGTTCCAACCAAAATCATGTTCGACGAATTTAAAGTTTTAGCTAGTGCCAAACTTGTAAAAAAGTGTTGGTGGTAATATTTCGTCCTGAATCCATATAAAATTAGACTAAATCTAGTACAACACGCTCACCTACATTGATTTGCCTCTCATCACCTATCGGTTTGGCCGTATATATCTGCCCTTGAAGAGGGTATGCATTACTTGCATCACAAGCCCAAAAAAATTTAATCCCATACTTCGCCGATTTTGAGGGAATGTATTGAGTACATTTTGTGTGACCCCTATATGGGAATAACTGTTAGTCTAAAGTAATGCATTCCAATTCCCGGTAAATGCAATAAAGGCTTTTACAGTTGGACACTTCGTAGCATCAGGAATCTGCTGTTTTTGTTATATTCTTCTGTAACTTGCTGACCTTTTGGGTTCGTTTTCCTTAAGATAATATCGAATATCTTATTTATAAAATTGTTGAAGGTTTCTTTAATTAAAAAAATGGAGGAAAACTTTGCCGCGCCAGGTCTTTACAGTCTAAATAACGGTAAAGTTCTGAGCAGCGATGTACGGAAAGCACAAAAAGTAAACTTAACAGTACGTTATTTTATAAGTTACTGACTTTCAATTACCAAATGATAAAACCAACTTATAAATTTATAATTTATTATAATTGTTGATAATTTGTTACTATTTATGAATATTTCAGAATATTTTCATTTAAGGTACCCGGGTACCTTGACAGCCATAATATGGTGTTTTTTTCTTCAGTCACATAAAGGTTAAAAAAGCTTTCATTTATGTAAATAATATTTTATTAAAAGATAAATTTTTAATACTGGTTCAAATATTCCTAACGATGTGATTTCTTTTTGTCCAATGTTGTAGCGTTCGTACTATAGGAAGTGGAAAACTTCTTTTGTATAGTAGTTTGTACGCTTTTGCACTTTGTTGCGGCCAGATAATATCTGTGGAGAAAATGACAGCGAACCGTCAAATTAAATACTTATCGTAATGTCAAAAGAGTTCGTAGAGCCGCACCAGCGAAGCCTACCCTGGTACTAAAAGTTGGATAGGAATAAAAGTAATAGAATATAGCACATTACAGGAATGGTAAAAGAAATCATACTACATAACTAGTTTTTTTCTAATATACACACTAATAATAGATGCACAGAATATTTAGACGGAGGGGGGATAAAAAACTGTTTGATGAGTGAGTCCGCTGCAGAAGAAAAGGGGGACCCAGAGAAAAATTAATCCTCTTTAGGAACATTCTATTCAAGCGGGATGATCGGATGATCATACCACCGTTAATCTAATCCTGTATACTAAATTTAATAGTACATTAAATCGTTAAAACCACGAGGTAATAATTCGAGTGATCAGTCTTCGGAAGCGATCCTGGTTAGAAGTTGCGTGTGATATTTCTAGTTAAAAGAAAAAAGACCTGGGGGTCAATTCTCGTTCTGTGACACGGTGAAGTGAAAAGTTCTATCACGTTATCACTGTGTTTCTGATTCGCGTTGAGTGAAAAAATTATATAAACTGTCAAAAAGTTATCATATTATAAAATTCTTTTCACTTAGTGAATACTCGGTGAAAAAATGGATAAATCTTGCAGGGGAAAGCGCGCAAGCGAAACCACCAAAGGAATTCACCACATTTTATGAATAATTAATTTAATACATAATATTTTTTATGTTAGATGAATAATTTAATTTAATTAATTTAACTAATTTAATAATTATATATATATATTAAAAAACAATCTCTAACTGTTCGGACCTTTATTACAAATGATTTAAATATTTTACAATTCAATGATTATAATGAATTAAATTATTTAAGTGAATCTTTATGCAATTCTCTCTCGTTGTCTCCTCGCTACAGGTAAAACTTCATGTAAAATGCCTGGGACGGCGTCATCGTGATCCTCAGGAGTCATCTCAGTCTCCTCGAATGGAACTCTAGTTCAGATGAACGCTGAAAACAATAAAAAAATAATACTTATGCATCATGCATCTAACAAAATAGTTGTATTATTTACCTTTGTACACGTCGTCGATTGTTTAAATAGTTCAACTAAATTGTTACTGTCGTGGACATCTTTGTTAGCTTTGTGAAGATTATGATTATTTGGTGGACAATTTTTGTATATATTTGTGATGTTTTGTGAAGATTGTTTATAAAACTTTACTAGGAACGATGGTTGGAACAACGAAAAATGGTATTGCAACTGTCAAACTTACTTATCGACTTTACACATTGAACGATTGTTTACACAATCTAAAAGAGAATCGTAAAACAGCACCTCGTGATGTGGAAAGGTGTAAAGTGTCAGTGAGAATGAGAATGAAAACTTTTTCTTCACATCACCATATCACAGAACCACAATTGACCCCCGAATAGAAATTGCTTCTATTTCTAAATTTCAATTTCTTCTATTTCCTAAAACGGAAAGAAAATTGTTCTGGATTCCTTTTTGTCCAAGGTCACTAAAGGACATAGGCCGTGTTCTTTAAAAGAAAAAAAAAAACGAGGAGGTACAGTTGATCACGATATGCATATGTCGGAGATATCCCCTGATTTTCTTTCTGGTTTTCCGCCATCTTGTTTCAATAGTCTGAGCGCAGTGTGTTCGTCGGCTACCTTATACTCGAGCAACATTATCGAGTTCACTGCTAGTGAAAGACTGCTCGTTCTTCACCGAACTCGTCCTACTTTCCTTTTATTTTTGACTTCTTATTCTATTGCGCAGCCGACGACTACACTCGGTAGAGTTTATACCCGCCCTCGCTCGCTACAATACCAAACGCGTTCAGAAAGAGTACACTTCGTACTCGCTATTTATTAGCAATGTTGTGGTACAACATGCACTATCCGACACGGCCTTCCTGACTACACACGTCCTCGGGTGTATATACCATATAACAAGAAACACAAAGAAAATTTGACACATTCTATTCGGCTTATATTTGGCAATACAGTTTATTCAATTCTTTTACATTAAACGGAACGATAATACTCACTAATTTAAATTTCAGAGATAGGTCTTAGTGATGAAGATCTCATTATGGTACTTATTCCTAGGAGACAGCTTCCGCTAACCAGCTCAGTCATGTGATCAACCCAAAATACGCCTCATTGGCCTTTTAACCTCAATGTTTGATCTCACGTACATTCATTTTATTAACGTCTCTTTCAACGCCTTCTCTTTCATCGACGTCTATTTCAACGCCTTCTCTTTCATCGACATTTATTTCAACGCCTTCTCTTTCATGGCTTAAACCATAAAAATTTTCGTCAATCACATCCAACTCCGCCGGAAGTCGTCTATCTGGCAACTTTCGTAACTGCTTATGTGAATATTTATAAGTCCTTTTATTGGACATTGATTTCAATTCGTATCTATCACCATCTAAAATCTTCATCACCAGAAACGGACCTTGTACTTAGGATCTAACTTTGTTTGGTGTCTCTCCTCGTTCTTTAGCAAGACATAATTTTATGCTTAACAATTTTGGGTCTGTGTTTGTCAAATCTAATTTTGTCATAAAGAGCATTGCTCTGAATATTTTCTATTGCCCGGGTTCTTATATAACTAATATCAACATTGTTTTCTTCTTTACATACTGGCATCAACCCAAAGGGTCGTGCTTCTTTTCCTATTAACACTTCTAAGGGACTAGACTTGGAAACTCGATTGGCAGTACAATTCAATGCCAGTTGTACTTCGTTTAGGGCGTCTTGCCAGGATCGCTGACTAGTTTCAACTGCCGTTAGCAGATTTTTCAAGGTACTCATAACGCGCTCTACCTGCCCGTTAGCACGACTTGCTCCAGTTGCAATCAAATGTAAATCTATTTTTTGTAAGGAACAAAATTCTCGAAAAGCCATGCCAGTGAAACACCTACCCTGGTCGGCAATCATGGGTGAAGGCACTCCAAACAAGGCTATTGAGGACTTTAAAGCTTTAATACAATTTTCGGAATCAATTTTCAGAGTATGGTATAAATAAACAAATTTGGCAAAAGCATCAATTTGAACTATAACATATTCTTTAAGATAATTTTTTCCACTTAATTTCCCGGTTATATCAACGTGTATTGTATGCCATGGTATATTAACTTTGGGAATAGGATATAGCTCCATTTGAACTTTGCCTGAAGACGGTTTATACAATTTGCAAGTGATGCAATTATCTACAAATTTGCGAACATATTTGGACATATTGTCAAACCAATAGTAATCATATACTTTATCAAGTGTTTTCTCCCAACCCAGATGCTTAACAGATTCGTGATTCAGATTTATTACTGACCACCTGAAGGGTCTTGGGATCACAGGCAAGCATCGTGTCTTACCATTTCTTTGTATTTTCCGGTAAAGAGCTCCCGAACGCAATTCATATGTCCTGCTACATCCTCCGAAAGGTCATTATTACGTAATTTGGAGACAATAGAAGATGTTTCCGGGTCTCGCTGCTGTTCAGCAAGTAGCCAATCGTCTGTGATTTCTGTCAAATGTATATGCTTTACAGGAACCGCAGCAACCGAATGAGGTTTTATGGGTAATGGGTTGCGGGAAAAGAAATCCGCATGCGCCATACGCTTTCCTTCTCTATATTCGACACTAAAGTCGAATGACTGTAAATATGACCACCATCGATGAACTTTTGGTGTCAGATCAATTTTGGTACGAGAAGCCTTTAAAGAGTTAAAGTCTTCTGCTGGTGCATGCAACTCTATGGTAGAGCTGAGCGATATTTCGCGAACTGTGACTTTGTCACAGATACATAAAAATCACGAGTCACAGTTGCGACGAAGATTGCTTTTAAACTGTTACACGCCGTCACAGTTTGCCTCTGGAGCATATATTTCAGTCACAGGTCTGTTCTAACGAGTATTTTCTACTAAACAGTGACGATCTGTCACAGTTTGCCTCTGGAGCAGATATTTCAGTCACAGTTCTGTTCTAACGCGTATTTTCTACTAAACAGTGACGATCTGTCACAGTTTGCCTCTGGAGCAGATATTTCAGTCACAGTTCTGTTCTAACGCGTATTTTCTACTAAACAGTGACGGGCTGTCACAGGTTGCCCCTGGAGCAGATATTTCAGTCACAGTTCTGTTCTAACGCGTATTTTCTACTAAACAGTGACGGGCTGTCACAGGTTGCCCCTGGAGCAGATATTTCAGTCACAATTCTGTTCTAACGAGTATTTTCTACTAAACAGTGACGGGCTGTCACAGGTTGCCCCTGGAGCAGATATTTCAGTCACAGTTCTGTTCTAACGAGTATTTTCTACTAAACAGTGACGGGCTGTCACAGGTTGCCTCTGGAGCAGATATTTCAGTCACAGTTCTGTTCTAACAAGTATTTTATACTAAACAGTGACGGGCTGTCACAGGTTGCCTCTGGAGCAGATATTTCAGTCACAGTTTATTTTTGAACTGTTTTGTGAATATTAGATTCTGTTAATATAGGGTTAGGTTAGGTCAATTATGTAATTGTAGAGATTTTTTATACAGGCTTTTATTAAATATTAGTTCAGTTTTTTTTTATTAAATATTAGTTTTTCTTCAAAAATGGTGTCTATTTTTTTAAATTATAAAAACAAGAAAAGAAGACTGTTACGTGAAAATGGGCTGGCCATACGCATAACTATTAAACTAAAAGCTCATTTAATTGTTAGTAGACTAGTTATTATAATAATATAATCATATATATAATGTATATAATAACATAATATAATATTGTTATTAAAACATTTTGCATTTAATATAAAACGAGTTTCTCTTAATACAACAGACTTTAGTTTATTTATTTAATAAACTTTAGTTTATTTACAGCCTTATTTCAGCTCTCAACGAAAATGGAGGTTTGTAATATGGACAGCAATATTTTTTATTTTAAAATTAAGCGAAAATACTCATTTTCACCACTAGTGTGAACATACTATAACGTGGAATAAGCGCCCTGTCCTCTTATATTAAAAAGACTGTTTATGTCACGAGTCACAGTTTTTTGTACCTGTGACAGAGCTGTCACTGTCACTGGTTGGAACTGCTCCACAAAAATCACTATATCGCTTAGCTCTACTCTATGGGGTATTTCGGGTCAAAAATTGTCAATACTGGTTTATTGGTTAAAATGGAAATAACTTTCTGCCGTATTTGCTCATGTTCTAATTTCCAAGAAAAATTATTCCTTTCAGAAGTGAGGAAATAAAGGGCTTTCATCAATTGTGAAAACCTAGGTACGAACAAAAGCACACAAAGACGATCGGAACCATTCTTTTTCTTAACATGCATCATGGGGCTAGCAAAAGTGGAGCAACTAAGTTCCCGTTCCTCTATACTAATTCTATAAGGTCGTCTTTGCACTGTTTTATTCGGATCAGCTAAACGTATGTCTAACATACCAGTACTAACTTGGCTACGCGGAATTCCTTCTATAAACCATTTCAAATATTCTTTCAAAATTCCATTCAAACGAGCCTTATCGTAATCATTTAATTCTGGATTGCCATTAATATAATCTACATAGTTATTACACAAGGAGCAAGTATTTACATTTTGTGCTCTAAAAATATTAAATTTATCAGATGTGATAACAACACCAAAACCCTGGCTTAGAATTTCACTGCCAATCATTACATTGTGTTTTAAATAATTATTTATAATAAATAAAATAATAAATTAAATAATTTTAACATTACATAATATTTGCAAAATACTACAAACAGTGGTATCGCCGATACCCTTCAGAATTACCACATTATTAGTTCTATTACCCGAAAAGAGTTCTGATATGGATTCTGTAATTAATGAGCACTCAGCGCCTGAGTCAAAACAAAATGAATATGACTTGCCTGACTGGGACAGAATACCTTTCGGCTCAACTACAGCACAAGCGTCGACTCTCTTCACATAGGTATTGTTGCCACTTGAAGATGAACAACTGCTTTTGGGACACACTGATGAAATATGGCCGTTGTTTCCACATTTGAAACAAATTATCGATGACCGATCCCTTCCTACAGATGTGTTGCTTGAAAACTGGTTACTGGATTGAGGTTTACCTTTCTCCTTCCTCATACGGCAGTCTGCAATCTTATGGCCAGTTTTCCCGCAAAAGCGACATTTTAAATGAGGCGGACATTTCTTTTTAGCATCTGGGCCAATAAAGGCTTCTAAAGCAGTATTTTCCTTTCTTTTACCGTAGGCGAAAGCGTTTAGTTGCTGCTGCAGTTCATTTCTTGTTTTTATGTTTGTTGTAAAGAGCAGTCGCTGCAACCTATTGTCCAATTGAGCTGTGTGTGCCAGTACTACCGATACAGCTATTTCTTCGACACTCATTAGCTTCCAATTGGACATAAGCGTAGTCACCAGTCGACTTCCATAAACTGAGAGGCACTCTCCATCTTTTGGCGTCCTCCAAATAAATTCACAAGCGTAGCGGCCGAAGTCTCGATGCCTTTAAAACGTTGCACAAATAAATCCTTAAATTGCTGCCATGTAATTCCAGCGAAACATATTTCTGGTAGCCAATGCGAAGCACTTCCTTCCAACGACTTACTAAGAGCTATAACAGGAGCACTGCACTCCAGATGATTTTCGGATAAAATCATGTCGACGGTCGAACACCAAGCGGAAGCATCAGCTCCAACACCATCAGTGTTAAATTTCGGTAATGAAATCACTTTTGCCTCCTGTGATGTTGATTTTGGGGCTTGTACAGCTTTAAGCAGCTCCAAAAAATTTCGATTTGGCAACTCTAGAAGCACTCGCCAGTATTCACCAGAATTTTCTTGTAGCGGAATCGATCCCACTTCTGATGTCGGAGATATCCCCTGATTTTCTTACTGGTTTTCCGCTATCTTGTTTCAATAGTCTGAGCGCAGTGTGTTCGTCGGCTACCTTATACTCGAGCAACCTTATCAAAGACTGTTCGTTCTTCACCGAACTCGTCCACCTTTCCTTTTCTTTTGGACTTCTTATTGTATTGCGCAGCCGACGACTACACTTGGTACAGTTTATACTCACCCTCGCTCGTTACAATACCAAACGCGTTCAGAAAGAGTACACTTCGTACTCGCTATTTATTAGCAATGTTGCGGTACAACATGCACTATCCGACACATATATAAGTTAACACGATCACTCGGCAGCAGACAGTTCAACAAACGAGTGAGTCAGCAATTTATGCGGACGTTGTAACTTGCCTTTTGCTATAATTAAATAAAGTTTTGAAACATTGAAACAGTGTAAAACTTTAATTGGCGCCCAACTAGAAATCGAACTCATGCTAAAAATAAAAATAAATTAAATTAGCAACAAAACTAAGTTGCAACAACGTCAACACCGACGGCAACAGTGAAAAATATTATTGGAAACATTCAAATTCCAAAATCAAAACTAATTTAGCAGAAGCAACAACGTCAACACCGACGGCGACAGCGAAATTATTGGAAACATTCAAATTCCAAAATCAAAACTAAGTTTCAGAAGCAACAACGTCAACGTACGACAACAGCGAAGAAAACAGAAACAAGCGTCAACACCGACGGCGGCAGCAGAAAATATTATTGAAAACATTAAAACGCTCATAAATTTTACAAAAAATTATATCTTGCGAAATTGAAAAAATATAGGCTTTGTGTGAGTGACCGATTACTATACGAGTGATACGGGTGTTTTTTTTTATGGATGACAGCAACATGATCAACATACTAAAAAAACTAAGACAACTTAAACTCAACATTAAAGACAGTAAGTTAGGACAGTGTGAGATAGAAACCGAAAACATATTACCAAAAATGGCAGTGACCCCAAAACAATTAAAAGCGATAGTTGAAGCAGCTGTCAACAGTGCGCTAGTTCTACAGCAACAAAATTTTGAATTAAAATTCCAAGATATAAACGCCAAGATAAATAATTTTAACATCAGTGCACCTCAGGTAGAAGCATATAAATATGCAGAAATTAGATCATGGAGGAAAGCGGCTCACACCGCGTATAAAATTTTTGAGAGGTATGAAGGTAGGTAAAAACATTACACAGGTCAACAAAAAAAAAGTTTTTTTTTTGAGTCTTTTATTTAGTGATTATTTTCTGATTATATAAATCGAAAAGTAAATAAAGTTTGCTTTTGTACTTAATATAATGAAAACTAAATATACGGTGGTTTTGGACATTTTTTTAAAAGCCGTTGCATTTATGATGCAAGAGAGGGACTGTGGGTGTGAAGTGAGAGGTAGCAGAGTGTTATGGCAGTATGCGAGTGCGCTTTCTAGAGGAATAACGTATTTTATGTGTCGCGAGGCCTAAAAATGTCATCGAAAATGTGTAAAAACGGCGTGGACTCTTTTTGCTATGTTTGTGGTGAGTTTATTAAAGTGAGAGCCGAAAAATTTGGTTTATCATCAAATAAGAAACTTTGTGAAGCCTATGAAGCTTATTTTAACATGCCCGTACGAAGTCAGGATAAAATATGGACGCCTCACTTCTCGTGTAATAACTACAAAAACACTTTAGAAGGTAAGGAAATACACCTTATATTTAAAGTACATTTGTATACCTGTTAACATATTTTTAAAATATACATTAAATGCGTCATTTGTTAATGAATGATATTAATTTTTTTTCCAGCCTGGTACCGAGGAGAAAAAAAAAGATGAAGTTTGCAGTACTAAGAATATGGAGAGAGCCAACTGATCACATCAATGATTGCTATTTTTGTGTTGTTAATCCACGTAAGCGTCGTGCTGGAAAAAATGCCAAGAAGATCCAGTATCTAAACCTACCATCAACGTCTGCTCCAGTACCTCACAGTGAAATTTTTCCAGTTCCTTCTGGTCCAAACGTGAAGACTCAAGAGATGGTACCGCTATCACAATTATCTAGTAATAGCGAAGGCAGCGAGTTCGTAATCGCGACACCATTGAACCACATCTCATTGATGCAGAAGAGTTTAATGACTTAATAAGAGATTTAAACCTTACTAAAACTAAAGCAGAAATATTAGGTTCACGGCTAAAACAGTGGAATTTGCTCAAGGACAACGTTAAAATAAGTGACCAAAGAAAAGCAAACTTTATTAGATAAAAATATTTTTTCTTTCTTTAGTTTGGCATAAGTAATCAAAATCACAGGTACAGAAATCAGACTCAAAAATCGTGTTGACCTGTGTTATCAAGGCTTAGGCATAATGGAGAATAAGATTAGAGGTCCAGCCGGTATGGTACTGGCATCATTTGATACCCCTTTAAATTTTAAGGCCATAATAGATCGACTCGACTTCATCTACGCGGACAAACGTCCAATATATTTATTTGAGCAGGAGCTCTCTACGCTAAAACAAGGAAATATGACCCTACTACTATACTATGCAGAGGTCGAGAAAAAACTCACGCTGCTAACAAATAAGACGATCATGACATACGACAGTATCTTGGCCCTATCTCTAAACGAAAAATATTGAATGGACGCATTACGTGTGTTCATCTCAGGAACTAAAAAAGAAATAAAGTGAATTCGAAATCAAATAATAATAGAACAGAACGAATTCTCTTCGACTTCTACGTTAATTTTGTTCCGCGAGAAAACAACACACATCATACGTTTTCCAGACAGGGAAAATCTGATTAAGAAAATAGCTGAAGTAGTCAAAAAAAGATGTAGTAAACGCAATTTATTGTGAATTGCAACATAGGTTATTGGAGTTATTTCCAGCACGATACACAAAACGAATAGTAACAGACATTACAAATACAAATGAACAAAAGGAAATAGTAGTTACAGAACACAACTGGGCTCACAGAGCAGCTCAAGAAAACACGAAGAAAATCTTACTAGACTATTTTTTCCCCAAATTGACTTGCATAGCGAACGAGGTAGTCGCAAACTGTAAAGTTTGTAAGAATGCCAAATATGACTGATACACACAAAACCAGGTTATAGGCTAAACGCCTATTCCCTGACATGTAGGTGAAATATTACACATTAATATTTGTTCTGCAGAAAATTTTTTTTTTTAACCTGTATTGACAAATTTTCAAAATTCGCAGTTGTTCAGCCAATTGCCTCTAGAACGATAACAGACATAAAAGTACCAATATTACAGCTCATGAATTTCTATCCTCTTGTCAAAACAATATTTTGCGACGACGAACCATCGGTTAACTCAGACTCAATGAGTCCAGACAGAACCGAACTTTCCAAGTAGGTGAGAAAGTACTCGTCAAAACTAATAGAAGATTAGAAAATAAATTAACTCCTCTCTACGTGGAGGAAACCGTAGAAGCTGATTTGGGAACAACGGTTCTCATTAGAGGGAGGGTGGTCCATAGGGACAATCTAAAATAAATTTAAAAATTTTTACGTTAGAATTTCTTACTTTAGATTTTGATTGCGCTGCTTTTTGTTACAACGACGATCGCCAAGCTGACGGACTATTCAAATTCGGACTATATACCACTTATGGACGGAGACGTCATAGTCTGGCAAGATTTCGAATATCTGAAGCATTCATTTAAGCACAACATATATTCCGAAATAATTGAGGAAACACAAAAATCGACAACCTATTTCCCACAGTCACATATGAGAAAAATTTTAAACTCTGATTTAAAACACATGAGAACACTTTTGGAAACACTAAATGTCCACCATAGACATGCAAGAAGTATCAATATCTTGGGCATCGCTTTGAAGGCAGAAGCAGGGACCCCGGACTTCGATGATTTCGAACAACTAAAATTTACACAACGGAACCTTGTTGACTCAGAAAAAACACAACTAATTATCAACACAAAAACTCAAGACCAAATAAATAAACTAACTGATACAGTGAATTTAATTCTGAAAAACGTTGTTGTATGTCGCGATCGCAATTTCCAGTCAAGCTTTCTTTAAAGTAAATTCGAAAGCCAAACCGGCAACCACAGCACCTCGCTTGGTAGCCAGAAGCTTTAGTCAAGCTTTGCAAAGCCGAGCCAGCAACAATAGCACTTTTCACCGAATGGATTGTGGAAGCTAACTTCAGTAGCAAGCTCCCAAACCATAAAATAGAAAAAAGCTTAGCTTGGAAAAATAAAAGATCCAAAACGAAACCCGGAAGAATTAAATTGGGAACGATTTAATTCTGCCGATGTTGATATTGGGAAATAATAAAATTGCGAAATAATGGAAATTGCGACACGCGCCAACACCGACCCACTTGGCTCGGTCGACGGGTGCATCAACCGAGCCAACGGGAAAACCAGAAAAAGTTTCGAACGGGAGTCTAGAATTTATATCAGAACGAGGAGGTCGTCGTCTTTGAACCGCGTATAAAGTCGCGTAGTTATTTAGTTAGTTTAGGTGGCGCCTTGCCCCCAACGCCTGGGGGACAGGGCTAAGTAGCACAGATGTGCCATTTTAATACCACATGAAACTATAGCCCTCACCGGTATTCAGGAGTGCTGTGCTGGCGAGCTCTACAGCCATTTCGTCCTGTTCAGGAATGATAAGAGACTGTCAAGCTTGACGTTGGGTAGATTGGCTAAGTCCTTGAAAAAGGGTTTCCCCAGGAATGCCATTTTGCTGCGCGATAAAGCAGGGCAGGTGCAGAGATAGTGCTCTACCGTCTCTTACTCGCTGGGGTCCATGCAGCTGCGACAGAACGAGTTGTAGCTATGGCCCAGCCTACCTGCGTGCCGACCTACTAGCCAGTGGCCAGTCAGTACCGCAATAATTCTGGCAGTATCTTTCCTGGGTTTGGACAGAAGATAACTTGTCCTCCCAATATCGTAGGAGGGCCATAGTTGTTTCGATATTTTGCAGGTTGAACAGACTTTCCATCTGGCTGAGGCCAGATTTAAGTAGTGCTTTCGTATTCCTGCGATTGCGATTGCCGCCCTGTAAGGAGTATAGACTTGCAGGGCTAGTTGAGGATTTAGACTTGCACCTTTCCGAGCAAGTTCATCAGCCATCTCGTTGCCGTAGATGTTCCTGTGACCGGGAACCCACAGGATGGTGATGGATGTCCTTTTTGAAGTGCATGCCAGGATGTCGCTGCACTGCTGTACCAGTTTCGATTTAGTCTCCACGCTTATCAAAGCTTTGATGGCGGCCTGACTATCGGAGAAGATTCCTATCTTCTTGCTCGGACTGATGTTGGCATCTGAGATGGCTTTGCAGGCTTCCGTGATTGCCATGATCTCTGCCTGAAATACGCTGGCATAATCCGGTAGTCTGAAGCTTAGATGTAGTCCCAGTTTCTCCGAGAATACTCCGGCTCCAGTTCCCGCCTCCATTTTGAAGCCATCCGTGAATATGGGGATATCAAATTCATTCACCAGCTCGCCCCCGCGGAAGGCGGCCCTTGAGGGAAAGATAGCGTTGAATTTGCGGGAAAAATTGATGGACGGTTTGAGGTAGTCAGTCTCTCTCGGAATACTTGCTTTGACCGACAGTTCCAAGATATTGCTATGACCGTTGATTCTAGATTTCCAGCAGTTATGCTCCCTTAGTCTAAGGGCACTAGCTGTGGCTATGCTTTTTATCTCTAAATGAACCGGCAAGAGTTATAGAATGATATTGAGAGCCTCCTTCGGGCACGACCTCAGAGCTCCCACGGCTCCGGCACAAGCCATCCGCTGTATCCTTGATAGTCTCTGCGTGGCCGTCCACCACACCAAGGCTCCATAGGTTAAGATAGGCCTGACAACCGCTTTATAGGTCCATAAAGTTACTTTCGGCTTGAGGCCCCAGCTTTTACCGAACATTTTTTTGCAGGCATAAAAGGCCGCGCACGATTTTTTAATCCTTTGTTCGATGTTTGCTTTCCAGTTTAGTTTGCTGTCAAGAATTAGACCCAGATACTTAGCCTGTCTTGATAGTTTGATTTCGGTTCCATCCAACCGGGGAAGATTGAAAGTTGGGATCTTAGTTCGCGCAGTGAATAATACCAGCTCTGTCTTGCTTGGATTAACTGCTAGGCCGCAGCTGGTTGCCCATTGGCAGATTTTTCCCAGAGCCCTGGTCATTATCTCACTCAGCATTGATGGAAATAGGCCTGATACTAATATGACTACGTCATCCGCGTATGCTACGGCCTTGACACCACCTGTGTTAAGCTTTTTTAGTATGGAATTCACCACCAGTAGCCACAGCAGCGGTGATAGAACCCCACCTTGCGGAGTACCTCGTTGAATGTGTCTGGTCAACTGCAGGCCACCCCACGAAGCCTCGACTATGGGTGTGCTTAGCAGTAATGAGGTCCAGTTTCGAATAGTTTCGTCGATACCCAGTTCCTCCATTGAGTCACGAATACTGCATAGACTGACGTTGTTAAATGCCCCTTCTATGTCTAGAAAGGCCGCCAGTGTGAATTGTTTAAAGTAGAGATTGCGTTCAATGATACGTATTACCTCGTGCAGCGCCGTCTCCGTGGATTTGCCCTTGATGTAGGCATGTTGAGCTGATGAGATGGAGTCTAGATTTAGACCACCCCTTATTTCAGCATCCAAAATCCGCTTTAGGGTCTTTAAGACAAAGGATGATAAGCAAATCGGCCTATAGTCCTTGGCCGACTCGTGGCCTGTCCTACCTGCCTTTGGGATGAAGACTACAGTAGCCTTCATCCAGCTTGCCGGGATGTGACTTAGTCGAAGGCTGTTCCGGAATATTGGTACAAGCCAGGGCATAACCATGATTGGCATTATGCCGCCAGGTCCTGGAGATTTGTAGGGAGAAAAGCCGGAAATCGCCCAGCTCATTTTCGTTGTAGTTATTAGGGATCTGCTTGCTTCCTCCCCAGGGATGCGACTTGCGCAGCGAGCGCGTAGTAGATAGAGTTAAATCTAAGTTAGTGTAATTATATAATAAGTGAAAATAGTGCTAAAGAAAAGAAACTCTGAGTAATATCCATAAAGATTAAAATAAAAGTTTATGTTCGAAAAGAAAACAACCTACAGGACTTTTCATTTGGACCTTCCCCTAGCAGCCTGAAGATACATCCCAACAATAAAGATACAACATTTTTGGCGCAGCCGGATTTTCGAGCCGAGGATCGCTCGAAGAAGGAATAAAGTAAGTAAAAATAAAATACAATAATATATAATAAGGAATTGAAGCAGTTAGAAAGTTATATGTGACAGTGAAAAACAGTCACTTTGTAAAAAAGTGAAACAATAAGTAGAAATGAAGTTGCGAGGATATTTTGAAAAGTGAAATAAAAATTTTAGGAATAAATTAAAAAATGAAATTGTAGCAGTGACAAATAAAAGTAAAGTAAAATAGTAGGATATATCACAGTGAAAAAACATGAGTAAAATTAGAATAATTTAAATTTAAATAGATTTAAGTATGTTAATACTTGATAATTGCTATAAATAATAATTGATTTAAACTAATTAAGTTGTTAATTTATTTAACAACATTTAAATTAATTTTCAGCGTTGGCAGTCGGTTCAAGTTCCGAATGCCAACAAATCAGCAAATATCCTGGTGAAAGGTACTGGTTCATGTGCTAGTTATCTTTCGTTAATGCCAGTAATCAACAGCAACGACGTAAACGTCGCCAACATTAACTAATGACGAATTTTTGCGAGTTATTTTTTTAAATTTACGATATTGGTTACTGTGAGTAGCAAACTGGCGAAATTCAGAGTAATTTTACTAACTTAAATAAATTTAAGGATTTACTTAACGTGGTAAAATTCAAATGATGAACGCAAATTGTTAAAAAACAGGAATCCAATCCAATGCTAAAACAAAACGCGTACAGTATACGGGTTAGTTTTAAGTTTTCGTTGTATCATTTTGCGAGTGTGTCTTAGGTGTTTGATTTCAAATTACACACGTTAAACAAATTTTAACGATTAACTTGATTTCAAAGCCACACACTTTTCGGGTGTGTCTTAGAGTCTAAGACTTAGACATTTGAATTCTGATTACACTGTTAAATAAATTTTAACATTTAATGTATTTGATTTCAAAGTCGCACATTTTAATTTGATTAATTGTTGATTAATTTTGTCAATTTTGTTGATTTCAAAGTTGCACATTTTAAATTGATTAATCGATAATTAATTTTATCAGTTTGTCGGAATTCAAAGTAAAACATTTTTTCTAAATAATACGTCACACGGTCGTAAGTGTATGACATTTCACAGGAAAAAATAGACAAAAAAAAAATTAAAACAAAAATATTTTTTTTTGATTTTAAACACCGAAATTAAAAGTTACATATTTACAGTAAACCGTTTAGAGACTCCATATCGTTTGAAAAATAGAAGCCATTTTCGTCTCGTTCTTTGACAATAACAAGCAATTAGCACAGAATTAACTCAAACTAGAGCTCACTTAGTTAATTTTTCGAATTCGAGATTGCAAACATTGCAGTTTTGTTGGCCGCTTAAAAATAGAGGCAGGTCGTTCGTTCCTTTCTGTGAGGTCTTAAATTACCTCAGCGAAGTCACGAAAATTTTGACGCTTCGTCTCTGCTTGAAACAAAGCTGAGCAGATGTACAGCGAATGTTTACAGCACGCTCGGTAAACGAAGCGTGCAAGAAATATAAGCCGTTTAAGGAAGTTAATGCCTAACAAGCAAAAGTTAATTTTTTCGTTAATTGTTTCGCCTTTTAAGTACTACGAGTATTATAAAGAATTAAACGTTTAATGGAACGATTAAACGATAATCGATGTCGCTAAGTAATCGCTTTGATAAAGTTTTAAGTACGGAAAATGGGGAAAAATTGACAGATGCAAGACTTATGTATATATCAATAGAATGAAAACCACTAAATTATATGTCGTTCGTTTAATTAATGGCCGAGTCGTTGCAGGAACAATCTTATATAGAATTAGAGAGAAACCATAAGGATCTGAAACGTCAGTTAGGAGAGTTTATATATAAAATTTGGGCAGTTTTAAAAGAGACAGTAGGGAACAAAGAAAACTTAGAATTGATAAAGTCTAGAGTAGGGGACCTAAGAGATCATAAAAGTGTAGAAACAGCAGACGCGATAGTAGAGGAATTGCTTAAATTCCTAACCCAGGTCATAGAAAATAAGACGGAAATTTAAAGGCATGGGAATCAGAATTTAACGCATTGAAGAATAGGTACGATCATTGCTTACTAGATAAAGTGTTTCAGGAAGATTTACTTACCAACATAGAGCGAGAGAACGAAAAACTAAGGGAATTATTAACAAAAAAGGGATAACCGAGGAAACGTTGAATAAAACCTTAGACCAGGGATTTACACAGAAATCAAGAGACGACTGTAGCTGTTTAGAGGAAGCAAATAGACGCATACAAGAGTTAAAAGAGCAGAATAGATTTTTAGGCTTAATTTGGCGCAGCCAAACCGCTAAAGTGAAATTAAGCCTTCGTTTTTTACCGAAGAATCGAATCCCAAAATTTTTTGGGGGCGTGGCTTCCGTATAGAAGATATGGGCGTTTGAATTGCGGAAATGCAGAATTTTGGGCGAGCGATAAGTCCCAAACTATTAACCCTATAGAGAAGGTGTATATACCGATTGAAAGAAAATATTTGCACCTATGTTTTAGAAATATATTTTTTCGATATTGTCAATTGTTTAGGAGATATTTTAGTTTTAAGAAAAAAATGGTGCAGGGGCTATTACAAAACCTTCCCCCTACCTCTTATATGACAATTAAGGTATGTATTAAAATCTATAATCTTAAAGCCCATGATTTTCTCTTTTCAACGATATATAATATATTGCAGGTGCTCCAACAATTCCAACCACACTCACTGAAATATAAAAAAATGAGCGTTTTACAGACCCCAAAATTTCCGTTTTTTAGCATTAACCATCGTTTAACATACTGAGGGTTATAATCAAAAAGTGCCCTAAAATTGGCCACAAAACACTATTCCCTTGCGTAGCCGGTGTTTGACATACTGAGGGTTATAATCAAAAAGCGCGGCCGTAGGCCGAAGGCCGGAGGACGCATACACGCCCTAAAATTGGCCACAAAACACTATTCTGTTGCGTAGCCGGTGTTTGACATACTGAGGGTTATAAACACTATGAAATTGTACCAGACGAATAAATTCCTACTTAATAAGTAATAATTAATAAAAAAAAACACATTATGAAATACACATAAAACACTGTTTTGAAATAATCATTCCTTCTGCAATTTACCGACTCTAACGGTAAGTATGACATATTATATATCGCTGAAAAGAGAAAATTATGGGCTTTATAAATAGTGTTTTTAATATATACCTTAATTGTCATATAAGAGGGAGAGGGAAGGTTTTATAATGGCACCTACACCATTTTTCTCTTAAAACTCAAATATCTTCCAAACCGTAACCTTGGCGGTAAAATAGTGTACTAGGAAAATGAGGGGCATGTCAATACCTTTTTTTTTGACACCTCGATCACTAGTCCTAATTTCGGTATAATAAACCTTTACAGAAGTGACCTTTCGCGACCTTCAAACACCGATAACACCCAAACTAATTCCAAAAGTGGGCGGTTATTTACCATGATAATGGTCCAAAATAACAGTAAAAAAAGTAACAAAAAAATCGGGGCAAAACCGCTAAAGTGAAATTGCTCCCTAGTCAGCTTTCAGAGAGTCTGCCAATGTAAAGACCTAGGTATATATTTTGATGAGGACTCTTTTATTACCCATATGGTACTTTGGCATTGCTAAAGCCAACTCAGGATTCGGTTTTGTGAAGCGAAATTCAAGGGATTTCATGGACCATTTTACGTGTAAAACACTATTTATTAGTTTAGTGAGATCCATCTTAGAATACGCCAGCGTTATATGGGATTCTTATTACTTAAATTCAATTGTTCGAATCGAGAGTATTCAGAAGCGCTTTCAAGGTTTGCTCTACGGCATCTCTACGATTGGAAAACATGCCCAACTATGAGGATAGATGTCGCCAGCTGAATCTTCAGAATCTCTCTCTAATCAATATTTTATTTGTCAAAGACATAATCGATTGTAATATCAACTGTTCAGAATGGCTCATATACCGTTCCATGTTCCTGCTCGCCAACTTAGAGATCCATTATTATTCCATACTAAAATTCATAGAAAAAATTATGGATGCAATGCGCCCATTTACAGAGCCCATTATGCACTGTAATAGCGTTGCTGGGCCTTGCTGAATTTAGTATGGGAAGGTATACATTCAAGTTACAGCTGGAGAGAATTTTATATAGTACTTCATAAACTTATATTATGTTTGAATGGAATCTGTAAGGTCTTGCTCGGTAGATGGAATATGTAAATAAATAAATAAATTGAATAAAGGAAAAAAGGACAATAGTATACATTTGAAATTATTAAATTACACCATATGAGTAAGTCGTACAAATCATTTTAAAGCAAAAATGCATCAGCTTTTTTAGGTCATCCCCATACATCAGCGTGTTACTGTTGTGTATAATCAATAAATACTAAAAATAGTAACGGTTGTAAGTGACTTGCTTGGGAAATACCAGAAATGACCGATATTGCGTTAGATTTATAATACTTAAACAACACTTTTGGATGCGTGCGATCTCGAAGTTAAGATGCAATTCTTTTTAATAGACCTTCCAAGATACTAAATACAAAATACGGAATCCAAATAACTTCAACTTTAACATAAGGAGCGCATGATTCACCACGAAAAATGAATTCCGATTCTATTCATCTAAAAAGTAAAATTATAGGTTTAAGATTAAACTTTGAGATATTTTTAAATTGACAGTTAAAACTCGAACAAAATAATTATACAATTTATATTACAAAGCCGATTTTCATGGTAAATAAATTAAATTATTCATTAAATATTTACATGGTACTCAAACCTAGAATTTTTATCAACGATGGTACATTTATTTCACATATTTAATTTGCTGCTGTATTTAACGTTGCTGTTTTGATCGAATGAGGAACAACTGGGGCATGATTAAAGTTAGTAAGTCCGCCATTACAGGAATTCATATCTTATGGCTTCATGTACATATTAAACACTGTAAGATGATTTTAACTTGCTGAAATAGTCCAAATCGTGTTCACCAATTGAGGGTATATATTTATCAAATGATTTTAAGAAGTCGTCCATTTCTACGATGATATTGTCTCTGACTAAATCAGAATCCTCGGAAACACCTATAAATACTATATATTGTGAATAAAGTTGCACCTTAAAGATAACAAAAAACATACTTTTGACATGCGAATGAACCTTCTTACCGCCGACAGCCAAGCGTTTGAACAGATTGAATATAAATCCGCTCCGGACATATCACCTTTCAAATGTTGTGCAATTTGCTTGATATTCAAGTTCTCAGGCAAATTAAATCGTTTCATTTGTGCACGCAAAACTGAAGTTTTGTCTTCAAAGGATGCGCATGGACCAACGTAAAAAAGTTTATCCAAACGACCTGGTCGCAATAATGCTGGATCTATTAAATCGGGACGATTTGTAGCAGCTAATATAAATATGGGCTTAGACGAGTCACTCATGCCATCCATTTTAGAAAGCAATTGTGATACAACACGATCCATAACACCTCCCGAATCACCAGTGACACCACGATTCGGTGCCAATGAATCCAGTTCGTCAAGAAACATTACGCACGGAGCTGCAGATCGTGCTCGTAAAAATGCCTCTCGCACATTTTGTTCACTTTGGCCTACGTACATATTTAATAATTCTGGACCTTGTACTGATAAGAAGCTAAAATTGCACTCAGTGGCCACAGCCTTTGCTACTAGTGTTTTACCTGTTCCAGGCGGACCGTAAAGTAAAATTCCGAAACGGTGCAAATTCTGACTCATTAGATGCACATGTTTAAGCGGAAGCCCAATACTATTTTGAATCTCATCTTTTAACAGAGCTAAGCCGCCTATATCAGACCACATAACTTTTGGAACCTTTGGAGCACCTAAGCTGTTAGAAAAAGATGTTTGCATTTTACTGATATTATATGAAAAATGTTCGAAAGTTAGAGATGACTTTGCAAGGTGTTCATTACGCAGACAACATATTGTCCTTTCATGTACAAGTTTTAAGTAACCGAACAAAAGCCCTTGTGATCTATTGGCTACTTCATGTAGCAATGATTTAGTATTTGTCCAATCCAAGCATATTTTATGCATAAACCTGTCTGCAGCATTTAATGAGCACAGTGGTATGTTTTCCAAATCTTTAAAACTGATTTTATTGTTGAATATTTCGCGCGTGTGCAGCCATTTCAGTATTTCATACCGTTGCTCTTTTGTAGGACTATCCAAATGTATCACCTCAAGAAAAAGGGTCTGCACTACAGGCTTCAGGTGGTTATCATTTGTAAGGGCCACAATAACTACTGGATGCTTTTGATCTCTGGCAAATAAATCCTGAATTTGAGCTTGAAATACGGACAGCAAACGCAAATCCTCATTGTCCTCATTATCAGTACCAAATATCTGTTTTATGAAAAAAAAGTATTTTACAATATGCAACAGCAATTGTACGGATAGAGGACGATTTTATTAAAATCAACTATAGCAGCGATACAATCATCTTAGTCACAGTAAGTAGAATCAAACTCTAAACTAAACTGCCATAATTTCGTTTGAAAAATTTTTATTCAACCAATTTTTTAATTACGTGCTTGATCTTCTAAAAACTCATATAAAACAAAATCAAGCAAAGGAACCACTATGTCCTGTGTATGTATGGTGAAAACAATATGGGGCTAGTCAAGATCAAGGTGTCGTTTCTTCATAGCGTAGAACCTTTTTTGCAAAATTTAAAAAATTGCACTCACAAGTAAAACGACTGTAGAGTTTTTCTGTTTAAATCAAAGTCCCAAAAACGGTTCGAAGCTATACAAAGAAATAATATTTTTCAAAAAAATATTTATGTTAATAGAGACCGTTTTAAAAAAGTTCAGTTTTCTAAAAGCAAATCTATTTTTTAAACCTCTGTCCTACATAGAATGTTTCGCATAAAATGCGAAGCAAAGCCAAGACGTGTAGGTTGAGTCGCGACATGTAAGAATCGGATGCGGGTCAATTTCCCTTCGTTTATTATTCTTATTAAATTATTAATTATTCTTGTTCTTGTTCATCCACAGTTGGCTCAAGGATTCATCAAAGGTGATAAGATGCATTGAATGAGATGCACTATTGCAATTGTGAGAGGATTTAGCGGGAAGCTCAACAGTTAGGGTCCACTAATCAAAAAAGTGCACGAGTGGAAAAAGATAGCTTTTGCTTTGACTTTTCATCACGACTAATATTTTATCATAGACATTTTATCATAGACAGTTCATATGACTGATTGGAAATACGAAATCGCGAAAAAGCTGCCGCTCAATTGTAAGGCAGTGAATTTAACTGAAGGAAGAGCCTTTAAGCTATTTGAATTACAGGAGTCGGAAGAGACAGTCTCAAGAATTTCCGGGATGTATGTATATAGCGGACTAGGGAATACCAGCAACGAAAACATATGGAACAGGAGAAGGAGCAGCTGTAGATGAAGATTAGGAACACATCCACTGCAGCCGCTAACTGAAACCGTAACGAGGGTAAAGCTCCACAGAAGATAAGGATAGAAGAAAGCCTGACGGCAAGTGCATAACATGATATGTATTTATTAAGTCTATGAAACAATGTTCTAGACTAGCAATATATGAGCTGTTATTTTTGAAAGTGGAATAAGTCCATTTTTTCGTGTATCGAGATATTTAAAGGTTTGCGTTTGAATCAATTTAAAAATATTGGCAAACGTTAATCAATCCGAGTGATGTTTTTAACACTACACACCTATTAAATTTTATTATGAAATAATAATTATTGAAAACATTTCAAAAAATAAGGAATTTTTTTAGCTCCAAATGGACTTATTCCACTTTCAAAAATAATATATTTAGGCAATTCACAGTTAGCCTCATAAGTTATGAGATACTAAGTTATGACTCCGAACTGTGAACAGTCGAACAAAACCTCTGGATTTTCGAAACTTGAATTTCTGTTAAAATGCCTAAAATTCTTTTCTTTTTTTCATCCATCGAAATTTTGAAATAAATTTTTTCTGTATTCAACCAAAACGAATAAATACAGCAATCGCATGAACAGTTGATTTGAATACAACTTTCCTAATACATACCTGCGAGTGTTGTAATCGTGCTAACATAGATTTTCATACAAAACAACAAAAAATTTTCTTACGACAGTCATAAATTGTTTTAAGTTATGACAACTTATGACTTATGACGACTTATGAGGGCAACTGTGAATTGCCTAATTATAAGAAATAAAATCAAGAGGAAATTTAAGTCCATATTTGTATCGACAATAGTTTCACTGAAATGGATTTTTTAATGTAAAAAATTATAATTAAAATTAAGACAATTAAAAACATGAATCGCCCAGTATTTAGCATTAATTTCAGCCATATTAAAAATATATTATAAAAATGAAAATTACTTCGATAAGATATTTAAATAAAAAAATTATATTTTAAACTTATTTTTCTTTTACAGTTAGCATATTGAAGTATTTGTGGTGAATAGGTGGTATATAAGGTAATAAACTTATAATATCGTTATATTTCTCTCTTGTTATACTTCTTGAAGTTTTATAAAGTGGTAACATATTAATTTTGCTGAGGTTTTTTGGTCTTTCTTTTTTTTCCAAATAAAAAAATTGTTTTAAATGGAGCATTTTCTTCCACACTAATTTTATAAAAAATATTGTGAGGTTCATTCCTTTTAAACCTCATCCAAGATATTTTAAGCCAGTTTACAGTTTCTCCGTCCGTATTTTTCTTCCTGTTTGATATTACCTCTTCTAGAGATTTGGTTGAGACGAAGTCTTCTCTTTTAATTTCATACAAAATGAAGCTATTTTTTTTCGGCAAGCCTTTATTGCATTATAATAGTCTTGAGCAGTGTATAATTGGTCCTTTTTCTTTAATGCTCTTTCCATAACTGCCAAATCTCTATCGTTTGGAAGAAATGAATGACCCGATAATATAAATTTGTGGTCAATAACATTTATGTTATTATCATCTGATTGCACAATCCTTAACCACATCAAGGCGAGCTTAATATTGCGATTTTGTCCGGTACACATGTCACTGTATGCTATGATATGCTCTTGAGTTGTAACATTCTGAATATGCTTCACACAGCACGATGCTATTTCTTCCGCAACCTCTAGATGCTACAGTTTCCTCCCATGCATACATATGAATTCTATTGTCATGAAAATTATGAAAACCTTCATTAAGAACATACATATTTCGCTTATAGTATACAACAGAAACTGTTAATTTGGGATATGGAAGGTAGATCAAAGGAAAATGAAAAATATTTATCTGGGTTTGTTGATGCTAAGTTTTGATCTTCTTGTAAAGCTTTTCTAGACAATTCTGCATTTCTCAAATGTGTGTTATGTTCTTCTAAAAGGCTGCTTTTTTCATTATGGTTTGAGGTAGCTTTAATTTTCAAATTTAAGTAATCGCATTTTTGACAAGTGTCTTTATGTGGGTGATGAAAACTTAAATTAAAATTATTCTTAAAAATTTTCCTATATACTTGCTCGCTGAGAAATGTTGTATTGTTTTGACTGACTAGTGCAGTCAGTCTTGTGCACTAGACATATCAGCACGTACTCTTTTTTACTCCTCGTGATTTTTAATTACAATGCCGTGTGTGTGTAATCTCAAAGTTGACCGCGGTCAAGACAAAATAAAATGTGTGGACTGCAATGAATTCTTTCACTGCAAATGTGTAAATATTTTGCCAGCTGATATTGCGTTTATGGAGTTGTCGAAAAATCATTTTCGTTGTTCGAAATGTGCGGCTGCTAGACGTGGCTCCCTCCGTTCTAATACCGTTACGCGTGAAACGGAGGCTTCTCCCATAGAGCGTAACCCCAATCAGAAACAGAAGCAGGAGCAACAACAATCTCTGCATTTATCTAAAAGCAGAACTACATCAAAGGCAGTGCGGTCACATGGAAAAGACGTACAAAAAGCTGACGCTGCTGTTTGCAACAATAACACATCTTCTAACTTGTGCACTGATGCTTCAGTCAATCTTGAAGGTCAAAGAGTACAATGCAGCTCTCAGCCTGCTCTATTAGAAGCTGTAACTCTTGAGACTCTTTATCGTGAAATTTTATCTCTCAAAAGTTTAAATACTAATGCTCTCCAGCTTATCGAGTCTCTTCAAAAAGATAAAACGGTACTGCAAACACAGGTGCTGGCTCTCCAGAAACAAGTTGAATATTTGACTGTGAAGAGGAGAGAAAAATGCGTTGAAATTAGTGGTGTACCAAGAGAACATTGCAAAAAAAACGGACTTGAAGCTGCTCTCAAAATTTTTTCTGAAGGTGTTAAGCTGAATATCGGTCCGGAGATGATTGATGATTGCTTCGTTAGACCAATAAATAAACAGGGTGATTCCTCTGTTAAAAATATTATTACTATTAAGTTTGTGTCTAAACATGTAAAAAGTGCTGTATTAAGAAATAAGTATGAGAATAGATTAGGGCTTACTACGCGTCTCTTCGGTTGCGACAACAATAAAAGAATCTATATTAATAATTGTCTGTCACCTACAACTAAGAATATTTTTAAAGCTGCGCAAAAAGTTAAAATTGATCTTAACTATAAATACCTATGGGTTGGAAATGGTAAAGTCTTAGTGCGAAAAAGGGATGGTGATAAGGCAGTGGTGATTTCATCTTTAGATGATCTACAAAAACTAACTTAAATTTTAATGGTTAGTACTTTTAATTCCAACTGTTTGTGCATCCCACCTCGCCTTTGTGAGTCCACTTCGTTTGAAAGTATCACTAATAGGGTTGAACAAACTAGCTTTTATGTAATTCATCAAAACATTCGTAGTCTACGTAAGAACTTTGACCATTTCTTGCTATATGTTAATTCTCTGATTTCAAAGCCAACCTTCATATTTTTATCTGAAATTTGGATTTTTGATGGAGAGCAATCGTTATATAATGTTCCTGGTTACATTTCTTATTATAATTGCAATAATTCTTATGCCGCTGGTGGCGTGGCAGCTTTTGTTCGTGATGACATTATATGCTACTATTCATGTCTTTGCTTAAGTAGTCTTGATGGAATTAAGCTAAAGTGTAGAATCTCTGGCTTCTCATTTACGTTTATTGCCATTTACCGATTTCATTCACGTGTCCCGAATACAACGTTTTTGAGCGACCTTAACCAAATATTGGCTACCACAACGGCGAATAATCTTGTTTTACTAGGTGACTTTAATATAAACATCCTAGATGAGTCTCCTTTTGCAAAAGATTATTTGTTGTTATTAATGTCATATGGGCTTGAGTCTTGTATAAATGATCCCACTAGGATTTCAAATACTTCGGAATCATGTATTAATCACATTTTTGTCCGTTCTAACGCAATAAATAAAATCGGAGTTAGTAGCTCAACTGCTGATCTGCATTTCTCTGATCACTGTTTAACTTGCCTTGAATTTCATGATGTCATGATGAAGAAACCTATCGCTCGATCCTGCACGTATTCTGTCCGCAGAACAGATTTTGCTGCCTTAAATCATAAACTTGCAACCGAGACTTGGGCAACAGTCTACAATGCATCTGATCCCAGTGTGGCTTATGATAACTTTATTGATATACTGTCTAAGCATACTACTAGTTGTTCGTATGGTAGTTCTCAGCGTGCAAAAGACAAGAGGCTAAAACCCTGAATGACTTCGGCGATTTTAAAACTGATTCGTCTAAAAAATAAATTGTACATAAAAACAATAAAAAAAAACCCTTGGATATGGCGTTGCTAGCTCGGTATAAATATTTTTGTAAAACAATCATCAAAGATGTAGCTTTAGCAAAAGAAAAATTTTATATGAATGAGTTTAATAAGCTAAAGGGTTCTCCAAAGAAAGAATGGAGCCTTGTAAACGACTTGCTGGGTAAAACGAAAAATCCCGTTATCATCTCTAAAATTGACACCGAGCATAGTTCTATTTCATCTCCAAAGGCAATAGCAAATGAGTTCAATACATTTTTCTCAAATGTAGCGACTGATGTTATCACAGCCAATGGGGCTAATGCTGTCTCTTGTGATTGCAGTTTTAATGATGTTTTTTATGCAGAGAGCTTCTTCTTCGAGCCTATCTCTGCCACTGAAATATTTTCAATAATTCATTCCTTAAAAAGCTCTAATTCATCTACTTCACATTGCTTCTCAAGTAACTTTTTAAAAAATATCCTATCCTAATGGTCCTTATATTGCTGAAATATTGTCAGTTATTTTTAATGATAGTATGGAACAGGGTATCTTTCCGGTTTGACTCAAGGTGGCTGAGGTTATTCCTTTGCATAAGAAAGGTGATAAGTTGTCATTGAATAATTACAGGCCGATTTCAATCCTGCCGACGTTCTCGAAAATTTTTGAGAAAGCAGTTAAAACAAGAATCATCAACTTTCTCAATAAAAAAAGTTTCTTTAATAATTGTCAATATGGTTTTCGTGAGGGAAAGTCCACTGAAGACGCTCTACTTAACTTTTGTTGTAATATTTATAACAGCATGAACAATAAGCCGATTACTGCGGCGCTATTCATTGATATAAAGAAAGCTTTTGATACTGTGGATCATGTAATACTCTTAGATAAACTGTACGGTTGTGGATTTAGAGATAACGTCCAAAATTGGTTTCGGTCTTATTTAACCGATAGACAGCAGAGAGTTAGAATTGGTGGTGACTTCTCGCCTATGGCTACAATCAATATTGGCGTTCCGCAAGGATCGGTGCTAGGGCCAATTCTGTTTCTAATCTTTATTAATTCTCTGCTGTCGATCGGCTTCTCCGGCAAGCCAGTCGCGTTTGCTGATGATCTGGCCTGTACTTATACAAGTGATTCGATTCCTAGACTGACTGTGGCCATTAATAACGACTTAATACTACTGAGACACTGGTTTCTTATGAACAAGCTTGTTCTAAGTGAGAAGTCTAAAATTATGTTATTTTGTGCTAGAGGTAAACCGCCTGTTATTGATAACTTCGTATTCCATGGTCCAGCCTGCAAAAATGTACCTTTGACTTGGGATATATGTCCCTCATCTACCAATTACCTGACCAATAATAACTCGATGAACTGCTGCCCAAGTTGTTGTATTATTGGTTGCGTTAATTCATATAAATATTTAGGACTTCATTTAGATAGCAAAATAAATTGGACTGGTCATACTGACGTTCTAACTAAATACCTACGATGTGCTACTAGGCAACTATTTCTCCTAAAAAAATGCTGCTCTCCTAACCTCTTACGTAGGATTTATTTTGGAATCTTCCATTCTAAACTTGAGTATGGCCTAGTCTGTTGGGGTGGAACTGTTAACTACAATATTAACGCATTATACTCGATTCAGAAGCTTGCAATTAGAACAATTAGTAATAAATCCCGGTATGATTGTAGCTTTCCAATTTTCAAAGAACTCAATATTCTTCCCCTAAAGCACCTTTATTTTTATAAAATTTTAAAAACTCATTTTACCAATCTGGCTAACACTGGTTTCTTTTTCGGCACAAGAAATCCAGCATACACAGCATACAAATCAGAATTCTGATTTTGCAACAGTTCCATCGCATAACCTGCAACTCTACTTTAGATTCTATCTGTCTAGTGCTCCTCGGCTTTTTAACTGCTTGCCACCTAATATAAGAAGTCTTCGTGTAGTGGGTCGGTTCTTACAGGAGGTGAAACTGTGGCTAATGTTGTTCAACCCTTGTGATGTCACTACACTTGTGCGCATTGTGTCCTAGTTATTTCCTTAGTTAGTGTTTAAAATTCTCATGTTTAATTCTCATATTTATTCTGTTTTATTTATCCAATTTTTAACTTTCATTTTATTGCAATTTAAATTTTTTAATTTTAATTTTACTCTTCATATTCAAAAATATTTATTTTCTCTTTTTATTTGTATATTTTAATTATCTGTCATATATTTTTATTTTCAATTATGTAATTTAATGTCAATTAATATTGAGAGTTGAGTTGAGATCGACACTAGTTTCAACTACTGATCTCGAAATGTACACTGTTGGTTATATTGTTATATAATTGTTATTTACTGAAGAGAATAATAAATAAATAAAATAATAATAAATAATAAATAATTTTCTTCGCACTTTTCAACATACATGTTGTACATTTTTTTTTAAAATTCAAATCGGAGCTCAGATATTTTCTGTTTGGATTATTAAAACGCGAGTAATGACTTTCATTGTGTGGAAAATTTTTTATGTGGTCTTTTGCGGCATCCACTAATTTCTCATCACCCTTTCTGCAAGATCCTTTCATTTTTCCACGTAAGTCTATTCCTATTACCTATTCCTATTCCTATTATTGCGTTGAGAGCTCTATGTAGTCTACTTGTAGATCAGAGCCTGAAAATAACTCTTATTCCAATTATCTTCCTCATAAAAGTTAGACTTTTAACTTTTATTTTGAAAATAAAAGTTAAAAGTTTTTCTCATAACTTTTATTTTGAAAATAAAAGTTAAAAGTTTTTCTCATAACTTTTATTTTGAAAATAAAAGTTAAAAGTTTAACTTTTAACTTTTATTTTCAAAATAAAAGTTAAAAGTTTAACTCTTATTTTAAAAGTCATGGATATAAGTTTTTCTGATGACTTTTTCTGGTGACTTTTTTGAAATAAGAGTTATTTTAAGAGTTATTTTCAATAAGTGCGGAGAAGCATGAATATGTGGTTAGGTTTGGAATAAGCTGCTTGAGAGTGAAAATAGTTAGTTTTAGAAACTGTGTGCCGCTGAGATTTGTTGTTTATTCATTGATCGCCGTGTATGTGTATCTAGCATTACGTCGACCGTAGCCCTTATCGGCAGCAGGTACAGTACAGCGGCGACAATGCTTTGAAACAACAACAACAACTCATCGTTCCGCTTGTGTGTGAATGACTGTGTTGTTGTTGTTCGTTGTTTTCGTTGAACGGTTATAAAGAATTAAAGCAGAAATGCAGACGCAATTATTTAGATAGAAGATCTATTATTTGTATCAAAGTCGAGTTAGTCGCATGTCAATTGAAAGCTAGTTAACTCTTAAACAGCTGCACCGATTTTGATGCGGTTTTCACCATTCTGCTCGAAACTATGAATTATTCGTATTTGTAAGAAAAATAAGAATAAGTAAGAATCATCATAAAAGTTGAATGACATCTCAAAAGTGCATCAGTAAATCGATTCTCGGAACTGGACAGGACAAATCTGAATGTTTTTTATTGTCCTGCACCGTTCTCTGTATTTTGAATGCTTAAAGGGCGGCAAATGGAAATTCCCGCCATTAATTGCATTTTTTTTTTACAATACAAACTTTGAAAGTGAAAAGCAGCAACAAAATATCAGCGACAAAAGCATATCCCGTTAGTTTTGTCTCTTGGAATGCAATGCCTCTAGCTGACGCCAATAAATCGTACAATAGATGCACTCATAGGCGAAACCTTATTTGTCTTTGTGCGAAATAGCGGCCCAAAAGATTAACAAATATCATCCCATTTGGGATGCAAAATTAGAGTCACAAAATAATTAAATATTTCCTTACAAATACGAATAATTCATAGTTTCGAGCAGAATGGTGAAAACCGCATCAAAATCGGTGCAGCCGTTTAAGAGTTAACTAGCTTTCAATTGACATGCGACTAACTCGACTTTGATACAAATAATAGATCTTCTATCTAAATAATTGCGTCTGCATTTCTGCTTTAATTCTTTATAACCGTTCAACGAAAACAACGAACAACAACAACACAGTCATTCACACACAAGCGGAACGATGAGTTGTTGTTGTTGTTTCAAAGCATTGTTGCCGCTGTACTGTACCTGCTGCCGATAAGGGCTACGGTCGACGTAATGCTAGATACACATACACGGCGATCAATGAATAAACAACAAATCTCAGCGGCACACAGTTTCTAAAACTAACTATTTTCACTCTCAAGCAGCTTATTCCAAACCTAACCACATATTCATGCTTCTCCGCACTTATTGAAAATAACTCTTAAAATAACTCTTATTTCAAAAAAGTCACCAGAAAAAGTCATCAGAAAAACTTTTATCCAAGACTTTTAAAATAAAAGTCATACCCATAACTCTTATCCATGACTTTTAAATATAAAAGTCATCGAAAAAGTTTTTTCAATGACTTTTAAAAATAAAAGTCTTCAATAAGAGTTATGGGTATGACTTTTATATTTAAAAGTCATGGATAAGAGTTATGGGTATGACTTTTATATTTAAAAGTCATGGATAAGAGTTATGGGTATGACTTTTTTGATAAAAGTCATAAAAGTTTCAAGGTCTGTTGTAGATATATCAAATGTATCTATAAAGAACTTTTTACTTTTTTATATTTAAAAAGTATTTATAACTACAATCTCTGGCTGGTCCCTTAAAATTTCTGCCACGTCTTCTTTTTATTGGTATACGCTGAATGGATGCATACAAGAATGTATTTTGTTTCTCAAAATCCCCCATTTTCCAAAAGAAATTGAAAAGTGATATTCGATCACTCTCTCTAATACGATTCTTGAACAATTTCTTGCATTTGCAATCCTTATTTTCGAATTTCTTAGCAGGAATAATATTTCCAGTGTTTGTATATTTTTCGCCTTTATTTCTTTCTTTTCCTAATCTTGTGATTCATAATGTGATCGAAAATTAGTAACATCGTCTTCGTCAGTCGTTGAATCACTTAATTCCAAAATTCGAATTCTCTTCTTAGTTTGTAACAATCTTGAATTAATACTGCTCAAATTGCTTTCCTCATCTGATTCAAAAATTCATCTTCTTTTGTTAATATTCATGGGTCTTATTTCTATGACAAATGAAATTCAATATTCCCGGCAAAAAATTTATTACTCTTACTTACCAACATCACTATCAGACCAAATTGACATAATGTCGTATTCTTTTCGTTCAATATTCTTATATGAACTCATTGTAAGAACTAATATTATTTATTTAAACCTTTGATTTTCTGCTCTAGTAATAGTTATATAAAAATAGTACTCACGCTGGAATCTATTAGTATAAGAACCAAACAGTTGGACTTGCTAAGGAGAACTAAACAAAATCAGTTTTTACTTAGTACTCATAATTTTATCATACCGTTATCCGTTACCGTTATCTTGTTAGTAAGTAATATATGCTAAAGAGCAACGTACACTGGAGTAGCAATAATCAATAATAATTGCAAAAAGAAAGTTGTTTTAATTATAATTATTAACCGTTAATCGATCTTTGGAATATTTTTGTTCCATTCAAACATTAGTTTGTTTGTATAATCTTTATTTGTATAGGTAGACCCCCTATTTTTTCTGATTTTGTTTTATATATTGAGTTATTAATTTCTTTACCTATTTTTTTAAACCTTTTATAAAAAATTCCTAGATATCAAAAAATTTCATAATTTCACCCTGTGGAACAAAAATGTTCCATGATACACTTTGTATGTAGAATATTCTCTGTGACAGAATCATGTCAGGCAACGCAAGTGTACCTTATATATAACGGTTATCACGGTTGCTTATTCCTTTTCTTATGTTTATTTAAGTTTTCTCATGATGATTTTGTGGCATTTCTCACCTACATTCGCCTATTTTTTTGGAGTTTGTTTAGTGAACGCGTGTTTTTCTTCCAATAAAAAAAATAAAAGAACCATGAAACCGTTTTCTAAATACTTGACAGCAGAAGAAATAGAAGGTGTTTTGGAAGAAAGTGACGATGCAAATTTATCGGAGAGTGAAAATGACGAAATAGAAGAAATAGAATCCGTTGAAAATTATAGTGATATTGAAGTGGAAAGTACTGAAAACGATGATCCTCAGGACACATTACTAATTTCCAAAGATAATGTAGTTTGATCCCCAACACCATTTCGAAGTAGTCGTTTGCGATCATCTAACGTAATTTCAATGCGACCAGGTTAGAAATAGAGTGCTAAATTTACTATTTTATTACTCATTATTGAATCTTCACATCCTCCCAAGTATGACAAGATATGCAGCGAGTCGAATAGCGGAGTTGTTTTTATAGTTGTTTTTTATATACTGTCAATTCGAATAATTTTTAAACTTTCAATTAGATCAAAAAATGAAAATATTGCAAGCTTGTTCGACGCTAATTATGGGCTATAATCCACACAGTTGTGTTACCGTGGATGAACAGCTTCTTGGCTTTCACGGACGGTGCAAGTTTCGACAATAAGCCAGAAAAATATGGCCTAAAATTTTGGCTTCTCGTCTGCGCTGAAACTTGTTATGTCTGAAATATACAGCCTTATTTGGGAAAGGGCCTAGATGGTGTGCCCTAAAGAAACCAAGGGGAACGTGTAGTCCTTGATTTGACCGAGGATCTAAAAGGTCACAATGTCATAAAGGTCACAATCTTGCGATCGCTTCCAATGTCCGGCGTGTTGTGCATCGTACTCCTTAGTACAGTGCATTTGTTTTTGTGACTCATGTATGACACGAGTGCTATGTCCTCAGTAAAAGCAAAAGTGGACTCATATAGAGGTAGCTTTTTACAAAGTAGCAGCTTTGGTGGAATACTCTTTTTATTTTTTCGCATCGTGCCCACCAGTGTAAGGTTATTTTGCAAAAGCTTTTGCCCAAAATTATGGGAAGTGAAAAAATTGTCCATGGTGAGATCCATGGTGTGAGGATACACATTCGAACAACATATGTATGTTATGCACAAACAAAAATTTTTAAATAAACTACATAAAACAATAATGAATTCAAAGTAGTTTAGAAGATAAATAAGAAATAGAGTTCAAAATATTTGCAAACTTTTATCATTTATACGCAAAACCTGCTTGGGACAAAAATGTTCCACAGGGTAAAATTGTCAGTTTTTTTTGAGGGTCGATCTACGGTTAAGAATGGACTTGTTCCACTTTCAAAAAAAATATTTTTGTGATAACATTTTATAGTCGAAATTCTTTTGTTGACTTTGTAAATAAAACGTACTCAATTGAATGTATGATTATAAATATAGATAGAATGTTGGTATATCTTACCAAAATTACCATTAACTAATTTTTTTTAAAAACTGGACTTATTCCACTTTCAAAAATAACAGCTCATATGTATGTACAGTGAGTGGCCAAATTATTATACTCAAAGAAAATTTTCACATTATTTGCTACATCGGTTAAAGTTTTGATCTTATGAGCACACTAAAGCTCTTACGTATTTCCCAGTTAATTAGATGCTTTTAGAACATTTTAAGCTATTATAGAGCACTGGTTTCAAGTTTGTGACTATTTATCTAACGTTATTAAAAAATTTGACGATTCGCCTTTCTTGTGCGCCAATTGAACATTGATATAAAAAAGGTAATAAAAAACATAAGATTTGGGTAGAAATTTATGAGAATTGTTAACTTCTAATTTGTTAAGAACATTTTAGTATTTTTTAAAATTTAAAAGAGAATTTGTTTGTGAAAATATTCATCTTTACAAAAATTAAAACCTGAGTGAATAATCTATTTAATGTTTGGCAAGGAACGTGGTGTTGTATGTCGCGATCGCAATTTCCAGTCAAGCTTTCTATAAAGTAAATTCGAAAGCCAAACCAGCAACCACAGCACCTCGCTTGGTAGCCAGAAGCTTTGCAAAGCTTTGCAAAGCTAGGCCAGGAACCATAGCACTTTGCACGGAATGTATTGTGGAAGCTAACTTCAGTAGCAAGCTCCCAAACCATAAACACAAAAAAGCTTAGCTTGGAAAAATAAAAGATCCAAAACCAAACGCGGAAGAATTAAATTGGGAACGATTTAATTCTGCCGATATTGATATTGCGAAATATAAAAATTGCGAAATATAAAAATGGAAATTGCGACACGCGCCAATACCGATCCACTTTGGTTCGGTCGACGGGTGCGTCGAGGAGGTCGTCGTCTCTTTGAACCGCGACTGAAATAAAGTCGCGTTAATAGTGTAAAGTAGTGTTAAGTCGCGATTAAGGAAATCGAGATAGTCTAACCTAGTATAACTTAAAAGTAGTGAAAGGACGTATTAGTGTCCCTAAAAATATAATACGAAAGTAATTATATAGAAATAAATAAAAGTGCAATAAAATAAACGTAAGCCAACGCATTAAAGAAACATAGTAATTATAAAAGAGTGTTAGTACAAAGCAGTGTAAAGTAAAGTGTAAAGTAATAAAGGAAAGATAGACAATAAACATTACAAATAGAAAACAAGTGCAGTTTTAATTGAAGTCAAGGAGAGATAGTAGAAGACCACCCCAAGTACACTACAACAAATTGGCGCAGCCGGATTTTCGAGCCGAGGATCGCTCCAAGGGAAAAAGTGAGTAGAAATAAATTACGAAAAGTAAAAATAAGAATAACAGCTTAGAAAATTAAAAAAGGAAAATAACAACTTTGTAGCAGTTAAGTGAAATATAGCAGTTAGCAAGTTATAGATGAAAAGGAAAAGTTATAAGTTAAAAGTTAGTTAAAGTTAAAAGTTAAAAGCAAGTAACAAGTTGTTAAAAAAAAAGAGGAAAACTGGTAAAAAAGTGAAGCGATAATTTCGTTAATAAATAAAGCGCAGAAGTGAAAAATAATTTGGTGATGAATTTGGCAGGAAGTTGTAAAACAAAAGAAAAAGCAAAATAAGAAACATTAGTAGCTTAGTAAAAAGAAAAAGTTAGTAAGGCAAAAGCGAAAAAGTGAAATCATAAAGTAGAACATTGTAGCAGTGAAATTGTAGCAGTAAAAAATAAAAATTAAAGAGCAGGACAAAAGTGAAAATTACGTTGTCCTAAAAGTAAAATATAATACAAGTACATATAATAAAAGTATAATATAATAATAATAAAACAATTTTCACTCGGGAAGTCATTTTCTTTCATAGGGATGAAATAAAACGTTTATTGGAAAGGAAAATTCACATTTTTCAAAAAACAAAACCGAAAATTTTAATGTGAACTTAAGAGGGATAAATAGGGAACTACTTTCAATTTTCTAATCGTTCTCAAGCCACTGGCAATAATCTGTCTGCGTCATAACTCAAAGAAATAAAAGTCTTAGCTGAGGTTGATGGCATAATCTGCCGGCCAAGCCAAAGATTTTATAAATCAACAAAAATAAATGAAAGTAGAGAATGAATAAAATAAACTAATTATGTTGTTAATTTATTTAACAACATTTACATTAATTTTCACATCAGCAAATATCCTGGTGAAAGGTACTGGTTCATGTGCTAGTTATCTTTCGTTAATGCCAGTAATCAACAGCAACGACGTAAACGTCGCCAACATTAACTAATGACGAATTTTTGCGAGTTATTTTTTTAAATTTACGATATTGGTTACTGTGAGTAGCAAACTGGCGAAATTCAGAGTAATTTTACTAACTTAAATAAATTTAAGGAGTTATTTAACGTGGTAAAATTCAAATGATAAACGCAAATTGTTAAAAAACAGGAATCCAATCCAATACTAAAACAAAACGCGTACAGTATACGGGTTAGTTTTAAGTTTTCGTTGTATAATTTTTCGAGTGTGTCTTAGGTGTTTGATTTCAAATTACACACGTTAAACAAATTTTAACGATTAACTTGATTTCAAAGCCGCACACTTTTCGGCTGTGTCTTAGACGTTTGTTTTCAAATTACACTGTTAAATAAATTTTTACATTTAATGTATTTGATTTCAAGTCGCACATTTTAAATTGATTAATCGATAATTAATTTTATAAATTTGTTTGAATTCAAAGTAAAACATTGTTTCTAAATAATACGTCACACGGTCGTGCGTGTATGACATTTCACAAGAAAAAATAGACGAAAAAAAAAACTTTTTAAAACACAAAATTTTTTTTTATTTTTGGTTATTTCAAAAAACCATTATTGGAAGTTAAACGTTTAAAGTAAAGCGCTTAGAGTCCGTGTGGAGTTGCCAGGATCTCCCATCGGACGCGTCCACAGGTGGCGGATAGTGGATCGCTCGGTATGTCCTCGACATGCTGGGTAGGTGGGATAACGTACCACCCGCGGACCAAAACTGGATAGGGGTACGGTCCCCGAAAACAAAACGAACATGGAAGGAAAAAGAGAGGAGAAACTTACGGTGCAGGGGAACGGATACCCAGTACCGGCGGCTTTGGTGAGTGAGCAAGCGGGCTCCCAGTCGTCGTCATCCAATGACCGCAGTGCTTTGGTGGTGGGCAACTTGGCTACCAGGGCATTTATTGCTACAAGAACGGAAGACAAGGAAGACACGACAAGCGTGGACGTGGGCAGGGACCGGACAGGGGGGGACGTACTTAACGATACCCTACTGGACCCAACGGACGCATCGATGGACTCAGACGTGACCGTGATTGTCCGTCCGTCAACTTCCGATACGGAGAGGCTGGACCGACCCAAGAAGCGGCCATCTGGCGCGGCCCGGCGCAAAGCTGCCAGGCTGAAGAAGTTGACCGCGGAAGGGGAGGCCAGCCTACCCAGGATATCGGCAACTCCCAAACCCTCCGGCGAAAGGACCGTGGTGGGGGCCGCTTTAGTGGACTCCGCCAAGAGGCTCCGTTCTCCGGAAGAGGTTATGACTGCACAGGACGCTAAGAGACGGCGACAGACAGCAGGAAGCGGCACACAAGGGACCGGGAAGGAGCTCCGTCAGGAAGAGCAACCAACCACCTCTAAGGCCTCCCGAATCGGGCAGCGCAAGCCACCTAAGGAGGGAGGCGTGGTGGCTAAACGGGCTCGCTCGGATGGCGGAGTTCGTAGGGCCGGAACCTCATACGCAGAGGCCGCTAAGGAGGGGGACGACAAGCTATGCTTTGCCGTCATTGACAAAAGCAAGCCGGGAGGTAGGATCGGTGACGAAAACCAAGGCAAACTGGAGGAAGCTTGGAATGATGCCCTTATGGACATTATCCTAGCATCCGATGATGGCGTGCCGGTTTTCCAAATCGACCACTACCGGTTTGCAAGGGGAATATTCCTGGTACAGGTGGCAACCGAGGGCTGCATAGACGGACTGCGCAGGATGGTGGGCAATCTGCCGGAGCTTTGGGATGGAGCTCAATTGCGACTAGTCGCAAGGAAGGACATCCCGGAGCTGAAGAAGTGCTCCATCTTCCTGCGAGGCCACGTCACGAAGCTTCCATCGGGGACGATCCTGAAACTGCTGGGAAAACAGAACTCGGGACTGGAAGTGGAGAAATGGGAAGTGTTCCGCCGTGAGGAACTGTCGGAAGGCAATCTCCTCATAGTTGGAATCGACCAGGACTTCCTAAGGACACTGAGCACGACTAGAGGACGGGTGTTCCTGCTGTCAACCACAGTCACCATTAAGGTGGGCAACAAGCCACCCGGAAAGGCCGCTGTCTCAGCAGCCCCCGGAGGTGCTGGTAGACCACAGGTGGATAGTGGGCCGACAGAAGGGACTGACGCGGAAAACCGAGACCGTCCAAACGTACACCGGACAGAAGACGGAAAGGAACAAGAGGAAGTGTTGGACCTGGACGTGGAGGTCACCTCCTCACAGGAAGACGACCTGCTGTTGTCTCCGGTATGTTGATCACACAGATCAACTTACACCGGAGTCGAGCAGCCACACAAGCGCTGCTTGAGAGGATGATGGCAGGTAAGTGTGACGTTGCTCTAATACAGGAACCTTGGACCGTTGATAACAAAGTTTCTGGATGGGGCAGCGTATCGTTCCAAACATTTTACAATGCAGGTTCAGGTAGACCCAGGACCTGCATAGTATGTAAGAAAAGCTACAACTTGATTTCTTCCGCAGGTCCCTCATCTGTCGACGTGGTGGTGGTGGAGGAGGTGGGATCTTCCCTAATGCTGGCCTCCCTCTACCTGCCGTATGATGCACCAGGACCACCGCCATCGGAGGAACTGGAGGCGCTGAGGGCATACGCGGAGAAAACAGGTAAACGTTTATTAATAGGATGTGATGCTAACGCTCACCATACGTCTTGGGGTAGTACAGACTGCAATGGTAGGGGGACAGCATTGTTTGATTTTCTTAACGCCAACGACCTGACGGTCCTAAATGAAGGGTGCGCTGCAACCTTCATAAACAGGAACAGACGGTAAGTGTTGGATGTAACTATCTGTGATAAAGACACTGTAGCGCAGGTCAGGGATTGGCATGTGTCCAAGGCACATTCCTTCTCGGATCATTTCTACATCAGTCTTAAGCTCGTCAATGTGGAAGGGGCACCCCTCCTATATAGGAACAAGAAGGCTACCAACTGGCCTAAATTCAAAGAGCTAGCGGAGAACTGGCTAAGATGTAATGATAGGAATCCGTTGGATACCTGTAAAGGAATCGAAAGGGAAACCTACATCATTACGAAAGGACTTATAAAAGCCTTCGAGGCAGCCTGTCCTTTGAAGAAGACAGGCCCTCCCGGGAACAAAGCTTGGCTCACACCGGAGCTGCGTGACCTACGGAGACACTGTCGTAGACTCTTTAACCGGGCGAAAAGGTTAGGCACAAGCACTCTTTGGGATGACTACCATGGAGTATTAAAACAGTATAAGAATAAGCTCAGGGAGGACAAGCGTAACTCCTGGAGATTATTCTGTGAACAGGTTGACTCAGTAAACGAGGCAGCTAAAATCAAGAAACTATTATCGAAAACTCACTCGCAACCTGGACTAGTGACGGGGAAAGACGGGGTCCCCCAAAGGACGTGGAGAGTTCGATAAAAATACTGATGAGCGAACACTTCCCCAACTGTCTGGGGGCATATACGCAACCAAACAGGAAGGGTACGCACGAATATAGGGATGGAGTAAAGATAACCCATCACATGGTAAGGAAAGCTATACATGGCTTCAATCCGTTCAAGGCACCAGGGGCGGATGGCATCTTCCCGGCAATGATTCAGTGCTGTGAGGATGCACTGCAACACAGACTAGCCTCACTATTTACGGCATGCATCCAACTAGGATACACGCCAAAGGTATGGAGACAGGCGAAAGTGGTCTTTATACCCAAACCAGGGAAAGAGGACTATACCTCACCCAAGGCATACAGACCAATAAGTCTGACATCCTTCATGCTCAAGACCATGGAACGCATTTGCGATGACATGATAAAAGAGAGCATTCCAAGGGAAGAACTGACATATAAACAACATGCCTATGTTAAAGGTAAGTCAGTAGAAACCGCACTGCAAGAGGTAGTGTACGGTATAGAAAAGTACGGTATTTGCCGTCATTGACAAAAGCAAGCCGGGAGGTAGGATCGGTGACGAAAACCAAGGCAAACTGGAGGAAGCTTGGAATGATGCCCTTATGGACATTATCCTAGCATCCGATGATGGCGTGCCGGTTTTCCAAATCGACCACTACCGGTTTGCAAGGGGAATATTCCTGGTACAGGTGGCAACCGAGGGCTGCATAGACGGACTGCGCAGGATGGTGGGCAATCTGCCGGAGCTTTGGGATGGAGCTCAATTGCGACTAGTCGCAAGGAAGGACATCCCGGAGCTGAAGAAGTGCTCCATCTTCCTGCGAGGCCACGTCACGAAGCTTCCATCGGGGACGATCCTGAAACTGCTGGGAAAACAGAACTCGGGACTGGAAGTGGAGAAATGGGAAGTGTTCCGCCGTGAGGAACTGTCGGAAGGCAATCTCCTCATAGTTGGAATCGACCAGGACTTCCTAAGGACACTGAGCACGACTAGAGGACGGGTGTTCCTGCTGTCAACCACAGTCACCATTAAGGTGGGCAACAAGCCACCCGGAAAGGCCGCTGTCTCAGCAGCCCCCGGAGGTGCTGGTAGACCACAGGTGGATAGTGGGCCGACAGAAGGGACTGACGCGGAAAACCGAGACCGTCCAAACGTACACCGGACAGAAGACGGAAAGGAACAAGAGGAAGTGTTGGACCTGGACGTGGAGGTCACCTCCTCACAGGAAGACGACCTGCTGTTGTCTCCGGTATGTTGATCACACAGATCAACTTACACCGGAGTCGAGCAGCCACACAAGCGCTGCTTGAGAGGATGATGGCAGGTAAGTGTGACGTTGCTCTAATACAGGAACCTTGGACCGTTGATAACAAAGTTTCTGGATGGGGCAGCGTATCGTTCCAAACATTTTACAATGCAGGTTCAGGTAGACCCAGGACCTGCATAGTATGTAAGAAAAGCTACAACTTGATTTCTTCCGCAGGTCCCTCATCTGTCGACGTGGTGGTGGTGGAGGAGGTGGGATCTTCCCTAATGCTGGCCTCCCTCTACCTGCCGTATGATGCACCAGGACCACCGCCATCGGAGGAACTGGAGGCGCTGAGGGCATACGCGGAGAAAACAGGTAAACGTTTATTAATAGGATGTGATGCTAACGCTCACCATACGTCTTGGGGTAGTACAGACTGCAATGGTAGGGGGACAGCATTGTTTGATTTTCTTAACGCCAACGACCTGACGGTCCTAAATGAAGGGTGCGCTGCAACCTTCATAAACAGGAACAGACGGTAAGTGTTGGATGTAACTATCTGTGATAAAGACACTGTAGCGCAGGTCAGGGATTGGCATGTGTCCAAGGCACATTCCTTCTCGGATCATTTCTACATCAGTCTTAAGCTCGTCAATGTGGAAGGGGCACCCCTCCTATATAGGAACAAGAAGGCTACCAACTGGCCTAAATTCAAAGAGCTAGCGGAGAACTGGCTAAGATGTAATGATAGGAATCCGTTGGATACCTGTAAAGGAATCGAAAGGGAAACCTACATCATTACGAAAGGACTTATAAAAGCCTTCGAGGCAGCCTGTCCTTTGAAGAAGACAGGCCCTCCCGGGAACAAAGCTTGGCTCACACCGGAGCTGCGTGACCTACGGAGACACTGTCGTAGACTCTTTAACCGGGCGAAAAGGTTAGGCACAAGCACTCTTTGGGATGACTACCATGGAGTATTAAAACAGTATAAGAATAAGCTCAGGGAGGACAAGCGTAACTCCTGGAGATTATTCTGTGAACAGGTTGACTCAGTAAACGAGGCAGCTAAAATCAAGAAACTATTATCGAAAACTCACTCGCAACCTGGACTAGTGACGGGGAAAGACGGGGTCCCCCAAAGGACGTGGAGAGTTCGATAAAAATACTGATGAGCGAACACTTCCCCAACTGTCTGGGGGCATATACGCAACCAAACAGGAAGGGTACGCACGAATATAGGGATGGAGTAAAGATAACCCATCACATGGTAAGGAAAGCTATACATGGCTTCAATCCGTTCAAGGCACCAGGGGCGGATGGCATCTTCCCGGCAATGATTCAGTGCTGTGAGGATGCACTGCAACACAGACTAGCCTCACTATTTACGGCATGCATCCAACTAGGATACACGCCAAAGGTATGGAGACAGGCGAAAGTGGTCTTTATACCCAAACCAGGGAAAGAGGACTATACCTCACCCAAGGCATACAGACCAATAAGTCTGACATCCTTCATGCTCAAGACCATGGAACGCATTTGCGATGACATGATAAAAGAGAGCATTCCAAGGGAAGAACTGACATATAAACAACATGCCTATGTTAAAGGTAAGTCAGTAGAAACCGCACTGCAAGAGGTAGTGTACGGTATAGAAAAGTCATTGGACTTTAAAGAGTACGCTCTCGCCGCTTTTGTGGATATCGAGGGAGCTTTCAACAATGTCTCCACTGAAACCCTCATAGAGTCCTTAAGCTCATTTAACGTGGACCGGTCCATTTTAAGATGGATAAAACACTTATTGAGCTACAGGTACATAAGGTGTGAACAATGGGGAATAGAGGTGAAAGGCAAAGTACTACAGGGAACCCCGCAAGGGGGCATTTTATCACCACTGCTATGGGTCACTGTAGTTAACAGCCTCTTGAGGACACTAACGGAGGAAGGCCTTCAAGTGGTCTGCTATGCCGACGACATAGTAATCATAGCCACAGGTAGGTTCCCTCAGTATTTATCAAGAAGAATTCAGGAGGCACTGGGCAAAGTTGTCTTATGGGCAAAGCCCAGGGGCCTAAACATAAACCCTGAAAAAACGGACCTATGCCTATTCACCAGGAAAAGGAAGATACCTAACTTTGATCTTCCTGTCCTGGAAGGCACAGAGTTGAGGCTTCAAGATAAGGTCAAATATCTCGGAGTAATCCTGGATAGGAAACTTAACTGGAAAGAGCACATTGAAAGCAGAGTCAACAAGGCCTATAGAGCTTGGGCTACCTGCAGAAGATGTATAGGACCCAGATGGGGACTAAAACCACATATAGTCAACTGGCTATATCTAAGCGTGATCCGCCCAATACTAACTTATGCTTCAATAGTCTGGTGGAGCGCGCTAAACACCAAGTGCAACATAAAGCCGCTTGAAAGGGTGCAGCGGTCATGCTGCATCGGGATATGCGGAGCGTTAAGCACTACTTCAACAAGGGCGATGGAGGTCATCCTCTCCATACGCCCAATAGACACACAAGTCAAGTATGAAGCTGCTGTAGCAGCAGCAAGACTGAGAGTCCTGGGCTCCTGGTATGAAAGGGACCACATTACAGGACATCAGACCATACTTGACCATATGAATGTAAGGCCCGACGAATGGGAATGCGACCGTATTACGGAGATCCAGTCCAGAACACCAGTGGAATCAATCATTCCAAAGAGAGGCGATTGGAACACGGCAGAGATAGGCGAAATGAGCCATAGCATTCACCTATACACGGACGGATCGAGAATGGACGGGCGCACGGGAGCGGGCTTTTACTGTATGAATAACAACTATGGAGCAAGCATCAGACTACATAACTCTAATACAGTCTTTCAGGCTGAAATTGTTGGGATTATGGAAGGTGCTAAATGGCTAAACAGCAACGCCATGCCAGGCAGGAGCTGTAAAATCTTTTCAGACAGCCAGGCGGCTATCAGAGCAGTATCGAATGACCAGGTGACATCAGAGGTGGTGCGTAGCTGTAAAGAAGCTATAACACTTCTGGCGCAAAGATACTCGATACAGCTGATATGGGTGCCAGGGCATCGGAATATTGAGGGCAATGAGAGGGCTGATGAGCTAGCGCGAAAGGGCACCTTGTTGGACGAGGTAACCATGGCGGCTAAAAAGCCTTTTCAGGCCCTGAAAAACCACATAGCGGGATGCGCAGACAGTCTACATCACAGGTGCTGGACTGCATCGGAGGGCTCCAGGGTAACTAAGTTACTATGGGGTAATCCAAACGCGGCCCAAACTAGGAAACTTCTGGCAAGAAGTAAAGGTAAACTAAGAATCATTATAGGGATTCTGACAGGACACAATGAACTCAGAGGTCACCTACGGAAAATACGTAACCTGGAATCTGATTTGTGTAGGTCTTGTTTGGAACACCCAGAAACACTGGAGCACTATCTTTGTGACTGCCCTGCCTTTTGCAGGGTAAGGTTACAGACACTAGGTTCCACGCAGATAACTGCCCTTGAGGATGTCGGCCGCAAGGGCTGGAAAGCTATAAAGACCTTCGTGCTGGGCACGGGGCTCTTTGACTAGAGTGGAGAATAGCACCCTTTCCCCTACCCCTTTCCTCCTCTCCCCTTTCCTTTCCTTAGGAGGCGTACAATGGGCCTTATGGCCTAAGTGCATCCGGTTGCCTGCAGCCGGATGACTCCATGGAGTCCCTCTAAATAACCTAACCTAACCTAACCTAAAGCGCTTAGAGACTTCATATCGGTTGGAGAATCAAAGCCAAGTTAGATTCGTTGTTTTAAATAACAAGCAATTACAATTGCTTGCTGATAAAAACAATCAAAGATAGCAAGCAATTAACAAAGAAATAACTCAATCGAGCTCACTAGGTTAATCGTCCGAATTCAAAATTGCAAACGTTGCAGTTTTGTTGGCCGCTTAAAAATAGAGGCAGGTCGTTCGTTCCTTTCTGTGAGATCTTAAATTACCTCAGCGAAGTCACAAAAATTCTGACGCTTCGTCTCTGCTTGAAATAAAGCTGAACAGATGTACAGTGAATGTTTACAGCACGCTCGGTAAACGAAGCGTGCTAGAAATATAAGCCGTTTAAGGAAGTTGAAGTTTAACAAGCAAAAGTTAATTTATTCGTTAATTGTTTCGCCTTTTAAGTACTACGAGTAGTATAAAGAATTAAACGTTTAATGGAACGATTAAACGATAATCGATGTCGCTAAGTAATCGCTTTGATAAAGATTTTAAGTACGGAAAATGGGTAAAAATTGACAGATGCAAGACATATGTATATATATTAATAGAATGAAAACCACTAAATTATATGTCGTTCGTTTAATTAATGGCCGAGTCATTGCAGGAACAATCTTATATAGAATTAGAGAGAAACCATAAGGATCTGAAACGCCAATTAGGAGAGTTTATATATAAAATTTGGGCAGTTTTAAAAGAGACAGTAGGGAACAAAGAAAACTTAGAATTGATAAAGTCTAGAGTAGGGGACCTAAGAGATCATAAAAGTGTAGAAACAGCAGACGCGATAGTAGAGGAATTGCTTAAATTCCTAACCCAGGTCATAGAGAATAAGACGGAAATTTAAAGGCATGGGAATCAGAATTTAACGCATTGAAGAATAGGTACGATCATTGCTTACTAGATAAAGTGTTTCAGGAAGATTTACTTACCAACATAGATTGAGAGAACGAAAAACTAAACGATGAATAAAACCTTAGACCAGGGATTTACACAGAAATCAAGAGAAGACTGTAGCTCTTTAGAGGAAGCAAATAGACGCATACAAGAGTTAAAAGAGCAGAATAGATTTTTAAGTCAGGAGATATCACTAGACCACGATCGGACTCTTTATCATAAGGAAGCTGCTCCGTCCGCAGTTAGTCCGAAAGATTACAACGGAAGGTCATTTCAACAGATTAAGACGACAAATAACATACACAAGATGAGTATAGCAGAAATGGCCAAAATTACAAGCAGTATTGTTCCACTGTTTTCAGGGACACAGTCACCAGATTTGAGAGGTGAGGTGTATAAATTTATACAGGCGTGTGAGTTAGCCGCAAGTGAAGCGATTCCAGCTAATAAAACAATTTACATTGATTGCATAAAACAAAGATTATACGGAGACGCTTATGATCTTGTAGGCACACAACGTTTTAACAGCCTGGAAGAATTATACCTGGTGATACGAAGGGCCTACCTACCAACGATATCATTAGACTCGACGTTAGCAGAACTTCAGAATTGCAGCCAACAGCACAATGAGGATATTCGGCAGATCGCAAGACGCCTACATACGAAAAAAGCAAAGGTATTACAAGTAATAAAGGATACCTATAAGGGACTAGCGCACTAGTATCTATGGCAGAGACTCCGGCAAATAAGACGTTTAGAACAGGGTTAAAAGATGCAACGTTACGAATTCACATGCTAGGCGTTACAGGAAAGAGTACGGAGGAAATGATAGAAATAGCAGTGAACACAATAGTCGAAAGAAGTAACTCCATACATGTACCAACAACGACACCCATAATTAATATGAATTCGATAGAGCCCTACACAAGACCACCTGCACATAATCTCGTGGAATATAGAAGACCAGAAGAAAGGCTAAACGTTTCCAGAGCACCACAAGAGAAAATAATTTGCTCATTCTGTAATAAACGAGGGCATACGAGAGAAAAGTGTTTAATTAGGGAGAACACACCGTATTGCCAAAAATGTTTAAAATATGGACACGAGACAAACTGGAGGTGTGACAACAGAGGTGGGGCGAACAACAAAAATCAAAGGCCTACCAACCAAAGTCAAGGAAACCAGCAATGGAATCGACCTCAGCCAAGTGGACAATCAAACCGAATACAACAGAACTGGCAATCAAACCAGGTACAACAAAACTGGCAGCTAAACCAACCACTGCAAAATTGGCAGCAAAACAAATTCCAGCAGAACGGGAACCAAAAACGGGCAATAAACCCTAACCCGAATACACTTAACGGGGTGCAGATGAATCAGACCCCTATGAACCCGCCGAACAGAGCGAACCAAACGATATGTCATTGGTGCAATAGACCAGGACATATGATAAAAAATTGCGAGGCAAAAAGAAATTTTCAATCGTTGCAAAGTAATCTTCTGGGAAACTATCAAGCGCCCAGAACAGGCCAATAATCTGGGAACCCAAACATATTAGTAACTTAAGGCCAAATGAAGGTGTAACAGTAATTCATACATCCAAACCGGTTGTGGATACGTTACCAGCTTTAACAAATAAAGTGGTATTCGTAAGTCCGGCATCGGAAGCGATTGTTGAAACGTTACCAACTTCAAAAGACTTAAAAATTAATATCAAGATGAAGAAGACTGATAATAATAAAAGCAACGTCAAAGAGAGAAATCATACTATTATAGAAACAGTTGATTCGGAAATACCACTCAAAGTTAGAGAGAAAAATTAATTAATTCATTAAATTAATTAAGTACTACGTCAATTAATAGTATAGGCTGAATAGATGCCAAAAGGAGTATAAATGAATTGCTCAATGAAATTGAGTTAGATAAAAATTTAAATATAGAGGAAAAGCATTCCATAGAAGTAGAAGTATCATTCCATGACGTCTTCCTATTAGAAGGAGACGAACATTCTTTTACAAGCGTATTAAAACACGAAGTTCCAACAGGCGCAGATCAGCCGCCCATAAACAAAAAACAATACAGATTACCTCAAATACATAGGGAGGAATAAATAAGGAAGTAAAAAAACTTCTAGGTGATGGCATAATCACACATAGCACATCACCATGGAACTCACCGTTACTATTAGTGCCCAAGAAATGTGGCAAAGACGGGGAGAAAAAATGGAGACTTGTAATAGATTAAAAGAAACTCAATGAGGCAACAATTAAACAAGTTTTTCCCATTCCTCGTATTGACGAAATCCTAGAGCAATTAGGCCACAGCAGATATTTCACAACGCTAGATTTGGCAAGTGGATATCACCAAGTTTTAGTCGATGACAGGGACAAGGAAACAACAGCATTCAGTACAGGACTAGGGCATTTCGAATTCAGTCAAATGCCATTTGGGCTGACAGGTGCCCCAGCCACATTTCAAAGGATAATGAACCATATCGTAACAGGTCTACAAGGGATAGACTGTTTTGTTTATTTAGATGACATTGTTATCTACGGTAGAAATCTCAAACAACACGAAGAAAGCTTATGTTCAGTACTACAGAAGTTACGTGAACATAATTTAAAACTTAATACAGGAAAGTGCAGATTCCTAAGGAGAGAGATTATCTATTTATTTATTTATTTAAAAATTAAAACTAAGCCATAGGCTTTATAGTTTACATAACATTTTGGTAAATAATAAATAAATGAATAAATACATAGCAAAGTAAATATATTACTGTTGATTTTTTAGGAATTGAAGAATTTTGATTCTTGTTAAATGAATTGAATCAGAGAAGGTGATGTTGCAATTAACATAGTTGAAGTCGGCACAAGCATTCCTAAGTGGTTCGTGCTGGAGATAGTTTGATCGACAGAAACTCAGTTGTAGAAATTGAGGTCTTCTGGCTACACGGCGAGCTACATTAATATTGATGTTAGACAGAAGATAAGGATTGTCAATATGGCCATAAAGTAGCTTTAGCACAAAAATTGCATTCAACATAATTCTCCGATGAGCTAAAGACGGAAGATTAATGAGTTCCAAACGATAATTATAAGATGGTAAGTTCTGCAAATCGTTCCGGTAGATATTTCGTAAGCAAAAGAGTAGAAATTGCTTTTGAACTGACTCGATTTGAGAAATATAACAGTTGTAGTTAGGACACCACACAGGTGAGGCGTATTCCAATATAGGACGAACCAAATGGGTATATAGAATCCGCGTTACTTGTGGCTCCATAAATTCTTTGGCCCACCGTTTAATGAATCCCAAAATGCTATAAGCCTTATTAGTTATGCGGTTGATGTGTATATGAAATCTGAGTTTTTGGTCCATAGTAATACCAAGATCATCCATATGCTCAAGAGAATCCAAATAGTGGCCTCCAATAGAATAGTTGACATTAATGTGGGCTGCACGATAGAAAGTCATTTGCTTGCATTTGGAAAGATTCAGCTTCATACAGTTAAAATTACACCACATGACTAAGTTGTCCAGGTCATTTTGAAGCAATAACGTATCCGTTTTATTTTTGAATGAAAGAAAAATTTTTAGATCATCAGCGAACATCAGCGTGTTACTGTTATGTATAACCGTGGGTAGGTCGTCAATGAAAATTAAGAATAATAAAGGTCCTAAGTGGCTACCTTGAGGGACACCGGAAGTAACAGGAATTGCTCTTGATTTTCTATTGTTTAGGAACGCCATCTGCGTGCGACCTTGAAGGTAGGAGGCAATCCATTTTAACAAATTTTGTGGAAATCCGAACAATTTCAGCTTTAACAGTAGTAGCTTATGATTCACAACATCAAAGGCCTTAGCAAAATCCGTGTAGATAACATCCGTTTGATTGCCATATTTGAAATTATTAATTGTACGGAAGACGAAGTTCAATAGATTTGTAGTAGTTGACATACCCGGGCGAAAACCATGTTGAACAGGAGATAAAGCTGCATTCACTTGACGCGCAATTTGGTGAGTTATTATCTTTTCGAATAGTTTGGGCAGAGCACTTAACTTGGCAATACCTCGATAATGGGTTATATTTGATCTATTACCAGATTTATGCAAAGGAATGATGTATGAGGTCTTCCATGCGGCTGGGAAGTAACCGGTGCGTATGGATTGATCAAATATTGCTGTAATCGGAATTACCAATTCGCTTGCACAGTGTTTTAGGATGCAAGAAGGTAGATTATCTGGACCAGGGTTATAGGTACTCTTAAGATCCATCAGAAATTCGAGAACGACATTTTCATCAATAATTGGATGATCAATGTTCCCACAACTTATGGAATATGGATAGAATCCAGAATCAAACTCCAATTGGGAATAAGTTGAGCTAAAGAATTTCGCAAACAATTCGCATATTGAATCTGCATCGCTAGCTTGGTTATCTTCAAATTTCATCACGGTTGGAAGTATATCGCTCCTCCGCTTAGAATTTATAAAGCTCCAAAAGTAGTTAGGATCAGATTTTAGTTTAAGTTTCATTCTTAATAGATAATTATTGTACGACTGCTTGCAAGCTATCTGATATCTATTTCGTATTGACGCATATTTAACAAAGCTGTCTGTTGTATGAAGATTACAGTGAATTTTATAAAATTTTGATTTTAGATTCCTTAGGGTGCGAACCTCCTTGGAAAACCATGTTGGATATAAGATGCTAGATACATTTCGTTTCTCTACCGATAGTTTGAAACCGTCGTGAAGAATTTGGTTGAACTGAGCAACAGCATAATCCAGGCACGATTTGGTAGATGTCACGCTAAGTGATGATGCAAAGCTCCAGCTTACACCCCTTAAATAATTTTTCAGGTATACATAATTAGTCTTTTTGAAATAAAAGACAGTTTGTTGCACCATCAAGTTTCCAGGAGGTGGTAGATGCTTATTACAATTTTTAACACATAAATTCAATTCCAAGGCTGGATGATGAAAATCTTCAGGTAACAGGAGAGGGGTCGAACGATGTACTTCAACAATGTCCTTATCGTCAGTAAATATTAAGTCCAGCATACGGTTATTTGGGTTTCGAATATTATTTATCTGATATAAACCAGTAGAGGATAAGTTGTTCAAGAAATCAAAATTCGCGAAACCATATGTTGACGGTAATAAGACAGCCGGGTCATCAGTACTTTCCCAAAAGACACGAGGTATATTAAAGTCTCCCAATACAAGTACACGATCAACAGGTAACATTCTGTTTACTAGTGAAGATATGCAATACGAGTGCAAGTTATAAGTCGTTTCACTAGAATTCGGTGGGATATAGGAGCAGGTGATGTAGATGGATAATAGCTCAGATTTAACATACACACAACAGAACTCGATCTCCGAGTCTATATCAAAGTGCACTTCCTCTGAGAAATATGACGATTTAACAGCAATTAAAACACCTCCACCTCTTGACAATTGTGTTGAACAAGAATTTCTGTCCTTCCGAAATACAACAAATTGGTTAGAGAATATTTCCAGATTTTGTACATCAGTTTTAAGCCATGTTTCAGTAAATGCAACAATTTCATAATCCAGACCAAAACTCATAGTATGAATATCTTTTAATTTAGTATTAATGCCACGTACGTTTTGATAAAAAATATTCAAATTATCGGTTAGAAACGAGTGGCTTAGTTTTTTGATGAAATGTTTTTATGTAGGTTACCATTATATCGTGGCAATGAGGTATTTCTTCTAGGTTCGAATAAATGAACAACGGCATTATCTGGCCAGAAGTTAGATTTAAGTACTTGACTTGTTAAGTGATCCGGTAAGTAAATTCTAAATGAAGATATAGTTCTCGGGTTATTAAATTTGTATTTAACAACAGATATACTCGTATCATTGAAGCCTAGCTTTGAAGTGATGTAGTTACGAATATCTTCAATTGTAGTATCAGCAGCAAATCGGGAGGCAAAGATAGATTTTCTCGGCTGAATCACCACAAGCTTCTTAACCGGTTCAATACCCTGAGCAGAGGTCCCAGCCTGTACGTTTAGTAGGCCATTATCTATTGGCCCCGATGGAGAACTACTAGATCCGCCAACAGAATTGAGTAGCGTTTCCGTGGTTATTGTCCTGGAAGCATTCGCACTGTCAGCCGGGCCATGCACAGCAATAGCATCTCGCGATTCTGTCTCAGAAGAGATCGAGGGAGTCAATAAATTAGGGAGTGTATCACCAGGTATGACAGGGCTCAGAAGATTAATCAACTGAGTAGGTTGAGTTAATAATGGTGGCAACGGCTTAGCCAAAGCGGGAGGAATTGGCAAGGGATTGTTATCTGCGCACTCTCGAGCATTGCATAGAGCCACCTGTGAGCGAGTTCGTTTCCGTTTAGGCGAAGCATCATCAATAAGTTTAAAGTTTTTAAAAAGTTGTTCGTATTTTACAAGCTTAGAACGAATTGCGGAGAAATCTTTATCAATGTCTTGAAAATTTAAACGTGCTTGACGTAATAATTTTATTATGTCAACTTCAATTGATCGACACTGCCGACAAGACCAGCGTAAACCACCGTCAACGCCAATCATATCAGCTATTTTGCCCGTTAACCCCGCACATTTAACGTGAAGTTCCGCATCACACATCCAGCAGAACACGAAGCGTTCAGAATCACCCCGTATTTTGCAGCCTTTCAAGTTACACGCCATTGTATATTTATATTACGAAACAAAATACTTTCGCGTAATAATCCAAGAACTTAAAAAGTTATTAGTACTTCAGTTCTTTCGTGTTATAAAAAGATTTTATTTTAATGATTGGATATAGATTTTAGTATTATAGATTTTAGTTTTCTAGTTTATAACTTTATACTCAAATCAAAATAGTTGGTGAAAAAGTAATAGGTTGTGAATACCCTGAATCAACAACACAAGTAATTGCAGTTTGACATGCACTAGACACTCTCAGAGCGCGAAGAAACAGCACTTTTATCAAAACTTCTCACTCTCAGCTCACAAAATTTATAAAAAACCAATAGAAACAGTTCTGAAGAAAATTTAACAATAAAATGCACAATAATAGAGAAATTTTTAGGAGCAAAACCAAAACACGACCGTTTGTTATGCGAACACTGCGTGTGAGTGTTTAGGACACAAATGTACAGATCAGGGCGCACTCCCTGACCCCAACAAAGTGGAATGCGTTAAAAGCTTTCCGCCGCCTAAAAATAAAAAGGAGGTGCAAGAATATTTAGGACTAGTAAACTATAATGAAAATTAATGATAATAGTTAATGAAAAAATATAATGAAAAAAATGATAATAGTTAAAAATGCAGATAAATAAAGTAGAAATACCTTGTATAAAACAATACACATTTTTAAAAAATGGAATTAAAATTGAAAATTTACGTTATTGAAGAAGTACAAATTAAATTAACGTAAAAAATTAACGTTAAAATAATACACGTAAAGGCAGGCATCAACCAAAAATTCAGCACGCGTTCTTTTGTACTGTTCGCGTTCTGACCGCGTTCTTTTGCATCCACCAAAAATCAACACAAAAGCTGCTCGCAAACTGATCGCGCGCAGCTCGCGCGCTGAACGCGAACAGCTTTCCGAAATGTTTGTGCGTCGTATCCACCAAAATACGAGTGCATGCATGAAAACTGCACGTCGGTTTTTGTTTCGTTTTTCGGTGGATACAAACAAATTCTTGAATTTCTGTTTGCGATCTGCTTTTTTGCTATCCATTTGAAATGGAAAGCAAACGAACAACCGGCGAACAAATCAGTGCGATTTTGTTGGTATTCAATCATGGAGTAGACAAATCAGCGCAAACTTGCACGTCTTCTTCTTCTCCAAATTCTTCTGAATTTGGTCATACAACGAAATTTCAGAACGCGTACACAAATGGGAAGCAAACGAACAGTTGCAGAGTAGAACGCGTGCAGAGCGCGAACAGTACGCCAAGTATACTAACTAAAAAACATGTGCGCGAACATCACGCATAAGCAAAGTTCGCGTTCAGAACGTGCTCAGTTCGCGTTCATTTGCTCTTCCGTATCCACCAAGCTCGCGGTCAGAACGCGCTCAGTTCGCGTGCCTTGCTGGATGTGCACCGTAACACAGCTCGCGGAACAATGAATGAACATTGACTGAATAATTAGAGTCAAAGGGAACTTCGCGAATTTATACGACATTTCCTTAGGACAAAAACCAAAAAACAAAGAAAAAAAAACCAAAGGGGGGAGGGGGGGGGGGGGGACAAAACAATTTAAAATTAAGGAAAATAAGCATTATTCGCGAAAACATCCGCAGGAAATGCAAAACAGCGGATATTAGCGAAATACACTATACATAAAATACGTATGCTCACATACACAGTCAGGTCGTTAGGCCTGTTCTAGATCATTCCGCTTTAGATCATTTAAAGCAGAAACCTACGTAAACAAATTTCGAATTAATAACCGGTAATTGTTAAATAACTGTTACGTTTATTAACAGTTTACTACCTCTACATTTGCAATTAGTAAAATAATGAATGCACGTGTAGAAGATATGCCTGAAGACTTAGTTCATGCATAAAACATACACGCACACACTATATACAAAAAAATTCGCACCCATGCCTATATGTCATAGAGGACAATATGTAGAAATGAAGATGAAGACATAAATTATAATTAGTATTAATACTAATTTAAAATTAGAAAAAAAAATTTTTTTTAAAAAACTCTTTGTTTGCATTATTGATAATTTCTGTTCGATTACTAAATAAGTATATTAGTGCTAAATGTAGGGCATAGACAAACATATGTCAAAATAAGAGTAATAAGGAAATTTAGCGATTAACGCAAGCACTGCAATAATGCAGAAACAAAGTTGAACAACTGGACACGAGCAGTTTTAAAACAGCTAATGAAAAAAAAAAAGACAGAAAGAAAAAGAATAAAACACCAAAGGTGAATAACTTTAAAATAACCAAGAGAAAAGGAAAAATAAATTACTCCCATAATAACAACTTTGTTATATACATATATATAATATTTAAAGCACATTTACAAATACTAATGTGCACATTAGGGTGGACCTTATTTTTCGACCATAACGTTTTTACCACGCCGCCCTCTAAACTTGTACTATTTCATAAAAAAGTAATTTGTACAAAATTTCAGATCGATTTGACGTCGGGAAAACGTGGAAATAGAAATAATTGCGTTTCTATATTTATATTATATCACAAAGCGTTTTTATATTTCTCCGAAAATAATGGTTAGATCAATTTCACTTTTGCTTGCTGATTTTCAAAGCCAAATGTCCGCTTCTTAATATCCTTTTTAAATTAGGTTCCTACGTCAAACAGTTTTTGAGAAAATTAATGCCAAAGTTAAAATTTGGAATAACAATTCCGAAAAAAAATTTTTGGTCGCACAATTTTTAGTCTCGAGAAGAAATTTCATCAGGGATACGACTCATTTCGCTGAACAGCGAAATCATCGTGAACATGATAAAACCATGATGGCAGCCTAGCAGCATATCCACCCATGACAGCTTTAAGTTTTGCGAGTGGATTGCATGCTGCCGCGATTACGAGACAACATAAGTTATCGCATCATCGAGTAGCGGCGACGGTGATAAGCCGCCAAGTAAACGAACGAGAAGCGGTCAAAGGTTCGGCAGTTCAATCTACTGCGGTCTACGCTTGCCCAATACAGAGCCCCTTACAACAACAGTCACAAAATACATAAATTAGTGGCGATGTAAGAAATGCAACACAAGTACAAGCAAATCGAGAGCATCAGCAGTCAGCTTATGTACAAATGCTGATTTTGCAAAATCTCAACCATCAAAAGCTCAAGCGAACAACAATTGATCCCAATTGTGAGACAGCCGATTCTACCAACATCAAAACCATTAACAACGACATCGATTCTACCAACAATATTACTACAACAACTACAACTAAGTCAGCTACCCATCAGCAGCATTCCTACATAACACTCGAGAAGAAGATATTGATACAACGGGGTGTACATCAAGAGTAGCAGCAACGCCGACTTCAACATCAACAGTAGCAGCAACGTCGACTTCAACATGTTCGTCAACAGCAACGTCAAGATCAACGTCAATGTCGACACCATCGTCAACATGTACATCAACAGTAGCATTGACGTCGACATCAACATTTATATCAACGTCGACGGCATCATCAACTCAGACACAAGTGACATCCAAAGAGCGCAATTACCGTTTGCATGATATTTGTATACAATCGGTTGCATTATTATTGTAATTATTATGATTGTAATTAATAATTCATTGTATTATTATATTAGCTAATATCACCTAATTATATTACTTACATAATTCATAAGACATTCGAAAAAAAAGAGAAACATAAATAGACAATAAGCAAAGCCATAAGAAGCTTAGCTTGGAAAAATAAAAGATCCAAAACCAAACGCGGAAGAATTAAATTGGGAACGATTTAATTATTTAATTCTGCCAATGCTGATATTGCGAAATAATAAATTGCCAACACCGACCCACCTTGGCTCGGTCGACTAGTGCATCAACCGAGCCAACGGGAAAACCAGAAAAAGATTCGAACGGGAGTCTAGAATTTATATCAGAACGAGGAGGTCATCGTCTTTGAACCGCGTATAAAGTCGCGTAGTAGATAGAGTTAAATCTAAGTTAGTGTAATTATATGTATAATAAGTGAAAATAGTGCTAAAGAAAAGAAACTCTGAGTAATATCCATAAAGATTAAAATAAAAGTTTATGTTCGAAAAGAAAACAACCTACAGGACTTTTCATTTGGACCTCCCCCTAGCAGCCTGAAGATACACCCCAACAATAAAGATACAACAACGTAAAGAATAATCAAATCAATACAGAACACTTGTATGAGATTCTTCTCACTAGAAATCGAATTTTAATCTCGGAACTCGAAAGTCTTATGTTATCGATCACTCTTACAAAGATCGGTATAATTAACCGCGATTTTGGATTCTAATGACTTAAAATATGTAATCAATGAGCGTTTTACAAATATTACTGTAACAGATTTGATGGAAGTAGCGCATGTTAAAGTTCTATTAAATAATAATTTTTTGCGTTTTATAATTAGATTCCCTAAACCAAGTTTAGTATGTAAGAAACTAGTTTTATATCCTGTCCAGCATAGTGATAAGATTCACCATTTCGCTGAAAACAACGTCCTGGCCGACTGCGGTAATCAAATATTGTCGGTAGAAAATTGCAGCACAACATTCTGTAAGAAACTGCCCTATCCAACCTGCGCACAACAACTCCATTCTGGCGGTGTTGCACATTGCACCACTCGTCCAAGTCCAACATCAACTCTCCTTAGTATAACGGGGCACGAAGAGATATTGAGCCTACCGTATCTCCAAAGGCTAAGCGTGGAAAATCTACGCTACATTGGAGAAATTGGAGGGGACAAGTGAGGAGACCTTTGCTATCCGGATTGGGCGCAACCGTCTTTTTGGTGATCTGCTATGTTGCCTTAAAGTTGTACCAAAGACGTCGAAATATTCAACGTCAGTATAACCTCCAGGCTGTTATCGACGGCTTCAGGAAGTCCGAGGACGTCCTTCATTTAAGTGAGGGGAAAGTTAACACGATCACTCGGCAGCAGACAGTTCAACAAACGAGTGAAGCAACGTCAGCAATTTATGCGGACGTTGCAAAATAACGAACAACGTTGAGAAGCAGAATCTGACTCAGCAAAGTCGTCGAAAAGATATTGATATATGTCCTTATGGATAGGGATAGCTTAGCTTTAAGTTGTGTTGTGTTTTATATTCAGCCGATTTTAAGATGTCAGTAATGTTACTTGCCTTTTCCTATAATCAAATAAAGTTTTGAAACATTGAAACAGTGTAAAACTTTAATTTATACAGTATATTTTGAATTTTATTAAATTTAAAGTTTGTCATTTAGTATTTATTTGAAGCCTGGAATTGGTGAAATTAAAGTTTTGGGGAAAGAAAGGTTCGATTAAAATCAGGACTTGGAGATCTAGAGAATCTGGCATGTAATTAAAATTCGTGAGTATTAGATGATCTAGTAAATGAGAAATTACCACTTAAATTAGAAATTTTTGGCGTTAGAATCGTGTTATAAATCGAAGTAAAAGGATCCCAGGAATTAGAAGAAGAATAACACACATAATTAAATGCGCAAATTCCAGATAAGTGACACGATTGTTTTTTTTTACTTATATAAAATTACATGCACAACGGTTGATTAGCAAAATATCGTAAATTCTATTGCAATCATATACTCGCAGGCTATATATTAGCCCGAATCACGTGCAACCTGATACATTGTACATGTCTTCGAGGCATCAAGCCAAAGAAAATTTCTTCGTATGATTAATATGGTGTTTCCGTAAAATGGTTTTTCCAGGTTTTTGGAATAAACTGTTTTAAGCCCCAAAACCTCTCGTAAACTGTTTTAACTCCGTTGAAATTGTTGTTACGATTCCAGCGCTAAACCAAAATGCTTTTGGTTTTTAGCCTCAGTTTATAGTTTGCAAGTCTGTTTCGGAAGTTCGGAATTGCAGACACACCAAAAATAATAGAATACAAGATTACGCAGAACAGCGTTCAAAAATGTTTTCTTCTGCGCACTACGTCACAATAGCAAACCAATATAGATGAACTGTTAAATTTGTATACATTTTGCATACAAAATTGTAAACATTGCCGTAAAATTTTATATTTTACATTAATTTCTCGGTTTTAGAAATAATAACGATATAAATACTATAGAAATATTTATTTATTTATTTATTTATTTATTTCCATCTACCGATTTACAATCTTACAGACTATTCCTAAAACTAATTAAAAAGAGTAAATAAATTTAATCTAAATTTAGCCTCATTAACATTGAAATTAATAATATGTGCAAAACTATTGCATAAGTGTAAACACCTAGCTATGGGCTCATTATTAGCGTAATTAGTCCTATGTACATCTGATATACGATCTGAATATACGATCTGAAATCTCAGAATTTACTGAAACTTAGAATTTACATTTTATATTGATATCCAAAACTTAAAAATATATAATAATAAATTGACTTATGTATATTAACATACAATAATTGGAAAATATTTACAATATTTTAAAGAAAATCAGGAGCTATGTAACAGTATTACATAGCTTCCGCTTCTTTTTGTAAGCATTATCCACAATGTCTTTATTCAGTTTCCTGATTTTAAAAAACATTTTGGCCCGGAAGAATAACTTTTTTATTTTGATGTCGCAATTGATTTCGGAAATACAATGTATTCTCAATGTGTGCTCAATGTGTTTCTCTCACATTCTGCACCCAACTCTGGATTCCCAGCAAGTGGATCATATATGGACGGAACGGCACCCACGCTTCAGAATCCTCTGATTGGCAAATCCTAATAATGTGAAGCTTTTTAATACTGAATAATAGTAGAAAAACTCCGTTTCTTACCCATATTAAACTGCATATTATTTTTTTCTCTGCAAAAAGTAATCCAAATTCGCATTATTTTCTTGTCGGATGGAAATGGAAAAAAACTGCAAATATTCTGATTCCATTTTCCACAGTTTTTCACTCTGCACTTCATTATTTTTTATCAAATTGTATGTTTAAATCACGAAATTTACTATATATCAATGGCTTTGCCTATGGCTCTCACAAAAATGTTTGCTATTGTGACGTCACACACGGTTGAAACCGGTTGTCAAATTTTTCGACATCGAATAACAGACCTGCGCAATGCATAATCTTGTATTCTATTATTTTTGCACACACACTATCTTTCTCTTTGTCTAGTGCAAATAAGTTAGAAACAGGTAATTTATGTCACCAAACTATTCTGCCAAATGTAAAAAAAACTCGACATATTGAGAGGAATTTGCTACTTACGATGTACGATTTTTCGCTTTCCAAATTCTGTAAACTTGCGAATTTCGACACCATACCAAAATAAATTTCAACAATTTTGAATATTATTGTTATTTTATTCACTGTATTATAAATTAAAGCGATGCACAATTTTAAAAATAGCTGCGTAAATATACAAACAAAACAACAGCTGTTTATTTCTTCTTTTCGGTTTGACAGCCCGGACCGGAAACACTATGTATGGAAACACTAGATCAGCTGATCGATTTTCGAACACCTTAACCGGATTAAATATTTTTATGGAAACAGGCTATAACGCTAGAACGATAAATTCCTTGAAAAGAGTTCTAGACTCAGCATATACAGTTTAAGTTACAATTAATTTGATATATACATATATACATATACATATATTATATTATATAAATTTATATATAGTCGTATAATAAGAGTAATTATTATTATGTATCACTGTGTACAATTCTAACAATTCTAATTAATGAAGTCAACATATAGCGACAGTAGTCGCAACATAATTTTGTCTCAGGGAGCTCCTTTAGAAAAAAAAAGTATCGCGAAATTTTTTTTGGTTGAGTGAGGATAGTTAGAATTATAAATTACTTTATGAGATAGTGTTTGAATTCAAGATGTGTATATGAAATGAAAACTTATTTTTTTTTGCTATTATCAGACAAAAGGCAACATTACGATGTGTATATATAACTGCCTATGTGTAATTGTTGTAACTCATAATTGTTAATCGCATCAAGGCTTAATTACCTTGATAGTAGTAATTCAAGTTAAATTCAAGTTAGCATAGTTGTAGTATATCAAATTTGTCGTGTAAAAGAGTTACCGTTTTTTTTTTGTAGAGGTACGTTATTGTCAAGTATATATATTAGAGTGTCCCTTAAATTTAAATATTGGAAATGTTGAAGCGGTACCCGCTAATTTTTTTCTATTTGACTTCAGTAAAACTCATGTGTAATTTCACGCCCCTACGACCACGCCTTCCCTAAGCGACGAGGCCTTGTAAAGTAAAATATGAGATTTTTTTATTGTTGTATTGATTTTGAATTAAGAAAATTAGTTTTTTCTTATTTTGATAAAAAAGAACTGGTATACCTGGATATGTAACATAATTTTCTTTTATTATACACTACCCCGATGTGTGCCGATGATTGGGAACGGAGAAATGCATCAGGAACGAATATATTTGTATTGATTTTTTGTTTTAGTTAAAATCCATTATTTTCCAATTAAAAAAGTATTATTTATCTAATTTTTTCAGAGAAAACAAGTTTGTATTCAAATAAAAATAAAAAACGCATAATAAAAATTAAAATAAGGAATTCAACAAAACTTATGATATAGAAAACATTAGGGTGCAGTAAATTTTCTTTTTAAAGATATTTTTGTGCAATTTGGATACATTTTTCGGTGCTCTTCTACACACTGCAAAAAATATTGCTTTTGCTCTTCTTGCACTGTCAGAAGTCCATGAAATTGTTGCATGAGGTTAACAGCTCTTTCGGCGCTGTCATTTACCGCTTTTAAGTGCATTCCTTTTGATTTAGCTGCTAAAAAGGATTCACTGCCTGGCCAAGTTGATGGGTCTTCGGTGAGAAAACGAATGCTTATTTTCAATCTGTCAAACATATTGTAGCTTTTTATTGAAACAAAGTCACAAAGTTCTTTATCTGTACAAAATGGAAAATGAAATTAACGTATTGACAAAGAACTTAGTATTTTGAAAATACTTACCAAATAATGAGCAACGTAATTCTTCTTTCGATGGAACATATCGCTTACCATTTTCAAATTTGCTTTCTTTTGTTAAACTAGCCACAATATTTCTTTTTGTCTCAGTACCAACCATATCATCAAAAAGGGATAAAACGGCAACTTCTTCAGTTAGATAATAAAGATGCTGGCAAAATTTGTTTAAAACAGCTTCCGCAATTAAGTGGTTAACACACTCATAGGACTTAATAGCCTTTATTAAACACAAGTCTTGGTATGGGGCTTTTACGGCTAAGTTGCATTGCATCCATGGTTTAACATAAGTTGTTGCAATGAAAAGAGAAACTTCTTGCAAGCCTTCTTTCTCTTTTCTTGTTAATTTCAGCTGATCGCGAAACAAAAACATTTTAATTGCATAAATAGCTCTCGCCATCCATCGTGCTTGATGCATAGCCCCAGGAGGCTATATTTTAAATGTTTTATTAAAATTTTCGCTTAAAAATAATATCGAAAGCTCGATCAATTCACGGTAATCTCCTCTAACAATTGGATTTTCGAGTTCAGAGAGATAAAATGTAAGCAAGTTGTCAATCTCAGATGGTTGAAAATGCAGATTTGAAATGGAGGTACCATTTTGAATATTGCTGTGCCTAATATTGCTCCAGTTGTTTTTCAACTTTTATACAACTAAATAGCGGTATATCTGCGCTAACTGTAATTTGAGGGATTCCGGTTTCGAATACAGTTTTCAACACCAACTCGTAAACATGATGTCTGCATCCAAATAAAATTAGTTCCCTTCCAAGTGCTTGCTCTAGTAGCGCACAAGCTCCATTAAAACGGCCCGTGTTAGAAGCTGTAGCTCACAGCACATAATCTGAACTTTATCGGACAGTTGCCAGTCAATTATGGCATTTAATACAGCTGTAGCCTGTTCCTTTCCACTTGCATGATCTAATTTAGGTACTGCAATAAGTTTCTCCTCATTTCCATAGGTGGCCACAATTGGAAGTCGTTCTTCCTCAAAATTTTGTACACTTATTGCAGGCAATAATTTCCCATCCCAATGAATAGTGACCACTTCTGGAACATTATTTTTAAAATCTTCTTTTATTTTTTTGGCACGTTCTTTTCTCATCTCTGTTCTTATTCTTTGCATGGAAGATTTATTTATAATGAATTCATCTACGTTATGACCGAGTGCTTCTAATGTTGCTTCTAAAATATACACAGAATCACGCATACTTAACTGACATCTATCGAGGGCAGCCACAAGTTTCGGACTGTAATCCACTCCCACCAAAGAGCCCGGTCTACCAGGTTCTCGCTGCTGCTGTAAAAAAAATTTGTCTTCTTCGATTTTCATTATATTTAAGGCATCAACATGCGCTATGTCGAAGAGATTGTCAAGTGTATTTACAAATGAATCTTCTTTGTCTTTTAGCACTTGAGTTGTCTTCTTTGAGTTTTTTTGCAAATTTTGCCATACGCCGTGTAATTTAACTAATTTTTCCACACTATTTCTTAATATTTTAGTGGGTATTCTAGCTTTTTCCCAGAAAATCATGCATTCTTTTATAGTTAGATTAGAACTTTCTCGCACAGTTAATTTTCCTTGACGAATATTATAAAATAAAACGGCAAGAACTTGTCGGTTTGATGGAAGTTTCGTTGCCGTGATTTGGTAGTTAACATTTCCAATTAAATTTACTTTATATTTATTACTGCTACGTAGGTCTTGCGGCATTTTGTTTATTCTTTAAATTTTTAACCAGAAATCAATACAATTTTACTTTTAGGCACTTAAAACACAATTAAATATAAAAACACATTTACATTGTTGTCTTACTAGTCTTTATGCACCATTAATTTTTTTTTTATTTCTACTATTTACGGGAAACCCTTTCTTATTTTTCGCTGCTATTTTATTTGACTGATCCCAAGGCAAATTTATTTTATAAAAAATAATACGACCATAGAAAAATCGCATATTTTGCTTTTTATAGCCCCGTCGCTTAGGGAAGGCGTGGTCGTAGGGGCGTAAAATTACACATGAATTTTGCTCAAGTCAAATCGAAAAAAATTAGCGGGTACCGTTGAACTTTTTAGCAAAAAAAAAAAAAACACCCTTGTTAAGGGACACTCTAATATATATAAAGCCAAGAAAGAAAATGATGATGGTTTAAGTACAAAATTATGTAAAGATGGAATTGTTCAAGGGGGGACTCCAAAAAGGGCGATTATCAAGTAAATTCCGTTTTTGTTGGTTTTGAATCAAAATGAAGTTTTTTTTTTATTTACGAATGTAGTAGTAAATAAATTTTTTTATTGTTGGCTTCGGCAGTTGAAAGTCGGCTTAACAACAAACGCCCGTAGTACTGATGAGCTGAGCCGGGATGAAGACTGTCAAACTGCCACCATAGAAGTCGTAACAACTTGTAGAGTAAAGCGTTATTGATTATTCAATGTCTTCCTCCGACCATCTTCGTTGTTTCACATCAGTCTACATCTTATTTACTTGACCTTCCGTGAATATGGTTTTTAGCTTGCATTCCATGTTCTCCGTGGAATATCCAATTTTGCGAAAGCGCTCTGCAATTATTTTTAAATCGTACTCAAGTTTAGTCTTAGCATGAGCAGATGTTCCCTTCAATTTAGGAATTTCATTTAAAGAATTGCACTTCGTAATAATCTATTTGTGTTCCTTTAGGAGGTCACTATTTTATATCAAAATAATCATAAGTTAAAGTATACAGTTTAGAATTAAATGTACTTACATTTTTTTGTATATAATTCGTTTGTTTACTTGATGCAACTGTCCCAACATATTTGCGTTGTTCGTCAATAATGCCGAAGTCAAAAGTTGCATTTCCCTTGTATTCGTCCTCTGTGCAAGATTTCTGTTGTTCTGATGCCACTTGTTTGTAGATTATCGTTGGAATACTCCCATGCTTCAGTACTTTCATAACCTGATTATGTGAACGTTATATAAATGAAAAGCTAAAAAAACTACAATAAATTTACTTACCCATATTAGTTTACAATTCGTTTTCAAAGCAATTTACATTAAAATGATTCTCACAGATGCCAGCATTTTTGATTTTGAATTCTTTGTTTCGCTGGTAAAACTCCGACCAAATTTTTGATAACCGAACATCTGATGGAAAGTTGAAAAAACTCTAACACAACATTATTGCAAAATTTCACCGAGCACTTCATTATTATTATTTATTCACAAACATTTACATAAAAAATTAGTCCTATAATCGCTGTGTACAGGCACATCGGAACAAAATGTCAATACAAATAGTTATTGACGTCATTTGACGTGCCTGTCAAACGAAAAAAAAAAACGGACCTACGCGCTGATGTGGGGTGTCGCACTCGGCATCTTACCGCCAGACTCGCACGTTCTGATTAGTTGATTGCAAAATGTGGAACAGCTCGCGATCCACGTTCGTTAGCGCTAAAATTTTGGCACGACCGTCAAACCAAGTGCTGTACGAAGACATAAGTGGAACACTGTATATACAAGATCGAAGCACAATCTGAAACTTTTTCTTACCTGTTGCCTTCGCATTTTTATTATTATTATTATTATCACTAGCAATTTATTTCTGAAATATGAAAATACTCTGCATTCTTATAAAAAATATCATACTGCATACTCAAAATATTAATCAATTCCTAAAAGATACTGGAAAGAAAGTATATATTTCCTAGAGTTATAAATAAAAAACAAGATGCAGAAAAAGAGTGCAAATTCCTGTAAAAAAGGAGGCTTACGAAAAGGTGAGAAACGGGGGAAGGTCATTTCGAATAATGCGAATAATAATAAACTCATAAATGCAGGTAGTTTCCAATATACGGTAGGTATATTGCTGGTAGTTTCCAATATACGGTAGGTAACAGACGGTACGCAAACGACAACATTGCTGCTGTTACTGACACGTAAAATCAATCATTCCGTACAGTGCTTTCATTGAAATGAAAGCGCTTACAAACACACTCTCAACCGCTTGTACGTACACGAGTTTGAGAACGCGCATAATTTTTTGTAGTGTGCAACGTAAACAGCTTTTTCTGAGGCGGCCTGAAGATGTCTAATGCCGTGTTTACACGGGTGACACGTGTCGCACGTTTGGACCATGTCCCCGACAGCGTTTGCACGTGGAACAGATTGGATTGTGGAACGGTGTGACATGGATGATTTTATTGCATGATTTTTTAATACTTTTTGGTACCATTTCCATACTTTTAGATACTATTTAAGAATTTATAATACTTTTTGGCTATAAACTTTGCAAACCTTGTTTTACACTTAACTTCATGATACCGCCGTGATTATAGGCAAAAAAAATAATGGAAAGTTTAGAGGAAATAGAAATTGAACTAATTTCGATGACAAGTGAATATATAGACGCGTTATTTACAATTCAGCAAGAAGATGCTGAAATTATAGCCGATGTAATACAAACTATACAAATGTCGGAAAAAAATTTATACTTAATACCGTAATTTTAAAAAAAATGCGACCAAAAATTTTTTTCGGAATTTTTATTCCAAATTTTAAGTTTGGCATTAATTTTCTCAGAAACTGTTTGACATAGAAACCTAATTTAAAAAGAATGTTAAGAGGCCGATATTTGGCTTTAAACTCAATAAGCGAAGGTGATCCAGATATCAATGTTAATAGGAGTAGGAATTAATAATGCGGATTTAGATAACAGATGGCATAACTAGCGTCAGAGCACACCGCGGCCATTTTCTTTGTTTTTGTCGGTCATTAAGCTAAAAAATTATTAAGCTACAGACGCCAATTGAACGAACTGGCAAAGAAACTGAACGAAAAACGACCATTGATAGCTCGAAAACACCACAAAGTTTTGTTCCACGATGGCAATGCCAAACCACATCGTGCAAACATCGTTAAAGAAAAAATAAAGAGGCTCGGTTGGGATCATCTTGATCACCCCCCGTACTCTCCAGACCTTCTGATTACTATTTGTTCCGATCAATGCAGATCAGCCTGGCAGATGTACGCTTTCGAAATGCTGAAGAAGTGCGAAAATGGGTCGATGAATGGATGATGAGGACTTCTTCAAACGAGGAATCAATAAACTTCCCAGAAGATGAGAGGAAGTCATAGCCAACGATGGGCAATATATTGCTTAATGTACTCATTCATTTTGTTATTCAAATAAATGACATTTTCAAGCCAAAAACTACGCATTATTAATTCCTACACCTAATATTTTTTTCCCGATGTTAAGTCGGGTTTTTAGAAAATGGTCCCTCCCGCCTATACGGGGGAAAATGCACCCCACCCCTACATACGATTTTTTTCTTACCTCAACCCAACCTACCCATCCTAGCTTTTTGGCGTACCTTATGCGATACACCCTGTATATAATTAAATACATAGCAGAAATCCTTAGCTTTCTAGACAAATTTATTTGGCCATGTTCGGTGCAAGAGAAATCGCAGCTTAAAGTCGCAATTACATAAGTATTTTACAATGCTTGCTTTAATATCTTGCCCTTTTCAGGACGTCGTTTCAAAGCCGTTTAAACGAGCACTGAAAAACTGGCCCTTAGCACTGCAGGCGATTTGTTATGAAAAATCAATTTTTCATAAAAATTTTTCATTTTGCAAAATTCGATGCGGAAATGAAAGGAATAGCTTTCAAAGTTCACAACTTCGGCATCTTAGGTAGAGGAGTCCAACTACGGCATAACTGGCGGATATCTATCAAACCCACAAATTCGACACATCCTTGCCTGTGACACCTTTCTTTCTTTTCCTAAATTTGTATATTTACATTTTCTTTAAGATATGAGGACAATACATACTTTATTTACGACTATAAAGGGGGGTCAAGGTGAGGGGAAGCGATAACATAGCCTCTCCCTCTGCAAGCGTCATCCTCACCTTCCCGTGGTTGCCCCTGTTTCCTACAGACGATGCTGTGGCGACCGACTAGGGAGTGGTATATTTCCCTACTTTCCGCCTCCGATTTTACTCTCTTCCGACTTTCCTCTGCTCATTTTCTACTATCTCCCGTCCCATGCAACCCGTGCCGAAGACCTACTAGACTGAGGACCCAGGCTTAAAAATAGCTCAGTCGCAAACGGAGCGTATCGAATACCTGGCGACCTTCTATACTTTCTAGCCTTATCTGTGCACATGGACCTCTGTGCAGGCGGATCCTCCCCTTGTCCGACACTCGTGGGAACAACATTGACTACCTAACCAACAAAAACAAAAACGATGAAAGTGAGACGGGATGGCTCTACCGTCACAACCCACACCGACCGTCGTGAGCGAGATGGCGTTACATCCAGTGACAAGCATCGAGGTCCCTGGGATTGGAACATCCAATAAAGACGATTGCAGCACTCGGCTTGTGGATCTAGACCTAAGCGAGGCCGACGAGAGCGAGTCCCTGACTCTCTCACAGGTCAGCCAAGCTACGATGATCGATCCTGAAGCCGAGGCTGCTCTGTTGGAGGATGCCCCACTCAGCAGCACTCGACAGTCTGGAGCCCGGTCCAAGGAGGACCCGAAGGTCCTACAAGTGACCCTTTTTGCAAGTCATGTGAAGGAAAGATAAATTACATCCTCCTGATGTAATACCTAACGGCAGTTCCGGAAGGATAATGCATAATTGCATAATTGCAAAATACTTATTATATTAAACAACAAAAACAAAAGTAGGTCGGGAACTTGAACTTGAAACGGGCAGAATTGCTATCGAGAAACAGTTGGCCACAAAAATGCTGACAAGTATAAAAAATTAAACGTCTAATAAAACAATGGAACGTTAATTGGCGGTGCTAAGTAGCCGTTTAACAACATTTTAAATCCAACACTTTAAAATAAATTTAACTTCACAACATTAGGAAAAATTTATGTATACTCGTACATATGTTAATTGTAAACATTAGGAAAAATAAAAACCTATTAAACTATATGTCGTTCTTTTAATTAATGGCAGAGTCGTTGCAAGAACAAGCGTATATAGAATTAGAGAGAACCCATAAGGATCTGAAACCTCAGTCAGGGGAGTTTATATCTAAATATTGGGCAATCTTAAAAGAGACAGTAGGCAACAAGGAAAACTTAGAATTGATAAAGTCGCGAGTAGGGGACCTAAGAGACAATACAAGCGTAGAAAAAGCAGACGCGATAGTAGATGAATTGCTTAAATTCCTAACCCAGGTAATAAAGAATAAGACAGAAGATTCAAAGGCATGGGAATCAGACTTTAATGCATTAAAGAATAGGTACGAAAAGTATTTAGAAGAAAAACAGTTTCAAGAGGATATACTAAGGACCTTAGGAAGCGAGAACGTAAAACTAAGGGAATTATTAGAGAAGAAAGGCTTAACCGAAGAAACATTAAATAGAACGTTAGAACAGGAATCGGCATAAAAATCAAGAGAAGACTGTGCATCCTTAGAGAAGGCGCATTCAAGAATACAGGAATTGAAAGAGGAAAATAGGAAATAGCGCTAGTGAACGACCAAACACTATACCATAAGAAAGCCATCCCAGCCATAGTCATTTCATTTCCTGCATTCAGACCATCAGGAACAGAACAAATCAAGATGGGTATAGCAGAAATAGGGAAAATAACAAGCAGTATTGTTCCACTGTTTTCAGAGACGCAGTCACCAGACTTTAGAGGTGAAGTGTTGTGAGGGCTATGTGAGGTCCGCCTGTAGATTCACCCTGTGGGTCACAGCAAAACTCGGTTCACCCTGTGTTCCGTTCACCCATTTCGCCGCGCCGCATTGCAGATGTCGGTGTCTTGCTCTCCCCACCTTGTGTCGGAGAGAGCGGGTCCCGTAGCATGGCGTGATCTTACAAATCAAAGGTTTTTTTTTGTATGCACTTTGCATCACGCCATGCTACGCATTTGCTCAGAGTGCCGATCATGATGGGAGGGAGGGAGACAGCGATATCTGCAGTGTGGTCGATGGTCAAAGCAAACGAATTAGAAAGGAGAGTTGGTAGCGAGAGTTGGTGAAAAGTAGTCATTCGAGTTGGTAATAAGTTCTTGGTGCGAATGCACGTAGTTGGTTGGGTCTGCGATTCAGACATAATTTTAGTTAAGAATATAGTGTACTTATTAAAATAAAGAAATTACCTAAAATACCTAATTAAAATAAGAATATAGTGTACTTATTAAAATAAAGAACTTACCTAAAATACCTAATTAAAATAAGAATATAGTGTACTTATTAAAATAAAGAACTTAACGAAAATACCTAATTAAAGTAAACTAAAAGCAACTATACATTTAAGAATGAACAATATATTGATAAAAACTAAAGCATGTATTAAATAAAGCTGAACTGAAAGAAAAGCTGACCTATTGTCCTCAATCTGTAAAATACACATGAATTTACCTAAGTTAAGTGAACAATAATCAAAGATGTACTATTAAAAAGAAAAATACCAACATGTTTCAAAGATAAATGACTCTATTAGCTTAAGTTTAAGTGTTAATGCTGAAAAATAAAAACAAGAAGATGAGATAAATATTAGAATAATATAAATAATTAATAACATAAGATAAATGTATAATAATATATATTATTAAGGAAAAGATGTATATGAAGAAGAAGAAAGTGAAGTGTGCGTAGAGCAAAAATAAGAAGCAAGCAGCAAACGAATCAAATGATAAAATTCCGTGCACCAGGCGCTGTGCATGAACAGAAAAACGATGTGATTTCCTGTGATTGTATGTGCTTTTCCCTATAAATACCATGAACAAACAAACAAGCAACCAAACCAATAAACTAACCTTGAAACCTTGAAGTAAAAATAATAAAACAGTTTTTAATTACAAATAAATTAACATCCATACAAGTGTATGAAATATACAACAATACAATAAGTGTAATAAGTATATGAAATATACAACAACAATACAATACAATAACAACAACCACAGCATCAATACAGTAACAACTACTACAACTACAGCAACAACATAACCAACTACAATACACCAATTTAAATACCCACATTAAGAGATAATAAACAATAATAAAATAAAATTAAAGCAGTAAATTCTTAAAAATTAAAAATTACAACCGGAAAAGCAACAACATCAAAAATAACAACACCAAACAACGATTACAAAAGTAAAACAGTGGAATGCATAACAATAACTCCCTAACCATTGAAGTGCACATTTGTACAAGGAACAGCAAAGCGACAAAAACAACATTGATAGCTTTAAATTAATCACAAGCAGAACAATAATGCAACATTCAACAAAATGAACAACAAAGAATCAACAAAGAGTGTGTTTGGCACTTCTTAGTAGCGGTGGGCGTCTTCGCTTCAGCAGAAAAATTCAGCTTGCGTCACGAGTTCTTCATTTCACGTATTTATTGATAATCTTATATTCTGATGTTGTTATACCCAAAATAATGTATACATAACCACAAAACTAAAATCATATCCATTATATTTAAAGCTTTGTAAATGTAAACCTGTGGTCAAAGTCTAGCGACAAGAGGTATATTTATTATCGATAATAAAGGTAGATACATCTGTCGAATTAACCACACCCTGTATAGCAAGCGCAATTTTTCCGTTTTTATACTTTCCTTGATTGCATTTCAATTTTTGATAATATTTTCAAAGTGTTATTTTGAATATTTAAGTACACAATATGAATGAAATATTGTAACCTGAAACATAAACATTAATTTACATGGAAAAGATGCGCATGTTAATTTATAAAAATCCCATTTGTTAATTGAGTATATCTAACTATAAGTGCACAAACATTATTTGATGTGGTTTGCCATATTTTCGTTTAAGAGCTTGGATAAGTTTTACTCAATACTAATGGCTTTATTTTTTTTTTTTATAAAACAAAATATTTATCTTCATCTCTCATCGTTAGTTGGTACAATATAAAAACTTCATATTATAACATACGTAAAATGTTGTAATTAGATTTCAGTTTAAGGATTTATTAATGAAGTGATTTTTCGTGTACTTTCAATGCTTAATATGTAATATCAACAACAAGAAGAGAGAGAAATTATAACTTAAGATGAATATTAAATGAAAGAAATATTTCGGTCTGAATTTTTTTTTTTTACATCACTGGTAATAAAATTGTAAACTATTATAATTCAAATATAACCAACATGTTTCTTTATGCGATGATGGAGTAAGTATTTAGTAAGCGGTCTTGCACCGCCAAGTGACACAACGATTTTGGGGCCGGAACATCACATCCCTGATACCGGCCAGGTTGGGTGGGTACAGAAGGTGGATGGAGACTTCCACCTAATCCCCCCCCCCTCCTCCGACCACTCTCAAGACCCTTGCGACTGCCCCCTAGTCTTCCATGTCCGTCCGCCGGGTGATTTTATAAATTGCGGAGCCATTGAATTTTTTTTTTAGTAAATACCCTGTTCGTTACAAAATGGCGCCCAACGTGGGGCCCGACCGCCCACAAAGCATCCTGTGCGATATTTTTTTTGCTTTCCGTCCGACTACTTATGTGTCCCTGTACAGTGGTGCAAAATTGTCAGTAGTGACCGTAAATTTTTTTTATTTAACTTTAGCTTACAATTTAACCATCTCGTGTTTTCTATTTGATTCTTGCTGGATTTACGCGATTGAATTGTTATGTTCGGTGCGTACCGCAGAATCATTTCTTCGCGCGATTGTTTGATTTCATGGTCATTCCGCAGAAGAGGGAAACGTTTTTATTGACATTTGAGATTCTCTTGACTTGAGATTTTGCCAAGTGGTGGGTGCATCGGTTGAGCAACTCGTCAAAGAGGATCGCTGACTTTTGGGATTTTTTTTTTTTTGTGTGACTGTGGCCTTATCCAACTGGAGATTTCTTTGAGTGTTTGAAAAACGTTAGTGACTCGTTGGATGACGCCCATGTAAAAATTTTTTTTGTAGTTTAGCCCCTGTTTTCTAATGTTCTCTCTAGTGGTTACTACTGAGTGCCCTGCGGAGGACATGGTTGATGAAGGGCTGGCCAATAAAGTTAATCACCTTTTCTAAAATTTTTTTTGGGTTGTTGGATTGAGGCGAGGTGTGTGTCGCTTGGTGGACTGGGATCGCCGCTCCGTCATTAAATTTATAATTTTTTTTTCACTTCTCGTACAAGTTAGCAGTATAACATAGCTTTGATATTTATATTATTTTTTTTTGAAATTGATAGTTGGTCAAGATACCAATATATTAGTATATAGTGCGGTATTTAGATTACTGTGAGTAGGTGGTAGTACCTATAAACCGATTTGCCTTTTTTTTTTGATTATATACACCTGAATTAACAGCACGTTGTCGTAACTATGAACGCTAGCAGAACAAACGGAGCTATGATGGTGGCTCCGATGTGTGTCATTTGTCGCGGCGTTCTCTCGTCCGGAGCACCATTGTCCCAAACACCGTGCCATCACGAATTCCATAAGCATTATTTGGATGCCTGGTCACAGTCCTACCCGACGTGCCCAGTTTGCCAGACCCGGATTTTCGGACTACCCGTCCACACTAGTTCATCTAGCCAGGGAGGGAACATGGCGCGAGGACCCACCACTAGGAGAATGGTCGACGAAAGGTTGCGGCAAGTGTCAGGCGGACCTGAATTATCGAGATCAATTCTTGCCGCAGATGTAACTGCAGTAGCAGGTCTACACACACCACCACCGTGCACCCCGACTAACCGACGAACACAAATGTCCCTGTTAAATTCAGACACACCTACAGATGACCTATTAGGGTTTAGTACTCCGGTACCCTCAAATTCGCCCATCTTAACAGAGAAATCCGTAAGGGAGATAGTGGCTAACGCCGTACAAGGTATAAAATCTGACCTGTCTAGTGCCATCGTGACCGAGTGCCGTGAGGCGTTGAGGAGTGTTTTGGAGCCGCCCGTCGTAGCACCTTTACTTACTCAAAGTGCACCTAGTTTTCCTAGGGCTCGCAACAATTTCGGGCCAAATGATGTAAATCCGACTACTATGCGACCAAACCAAACCTTGACAGTCAACCAGGGACCCCCGAGATCTTTTGTTCCCCGAGGTAACCTTGACAGGGTGTCGTCGCTTATCTCTGGATGGCGACTAAAGTTTACTGGTGATCCGGGGGAAATGAATATCGATGAATTCATTTACCGGATTACGGCGCTAACAGCCCAATGTTTGAATAAGGACTTCCCCTCGCTGTGTCAGCATGCTCATTTACTCTTCGGAGGAAAGGCCGAAGATTGGTTCTGGCGACATCATCGTCAAGTGGGTCGATTGGAATGGCCTCCATTATGCGACCAACTTCGAATTAAATTCCGAAGTTACCTCACCGATTACGAATTGAGTGAAAATTTGCGTAGGCGGAAACAGAAAACGGGTGAAAAGTTTGATGATTTTCTGGATGCTGTGCTCTCGATGAATGATCGATTGCGGGAATCCCTGAGTGACCCCAAACTGTTAGAGATATTGACGCATAACTTAACACCTATCCTGCGTCATGAATTATTGCATGTTCGTATTTATGATCTAAACGATTTGAGGCGCGAGTGCCACCGGCATGAGAACTTTATGAAGGAGCGCTGTACAGCACAGTCACGAACTATTCCGAACGGGCGACAGTTGGCCGCGGTGGAATCTGGTGACTGGGAGGATGAGCTGTCGATGACTAGTGAGCCGCAGGGTCTGTATGCCATGGCGGGCCGCCAACCTCAAAAATGTTGGAATTGCGATGCGGAGGGGCATCAGTTTCAGGACTGTGAAGTATTTCATCGTCGCGTCTTTTGTTATGGTTGCGGCGCGTTAAACATGTATAAACCCAATTGTCCAACTTGTCGTTTTAGGGCGGAAAACTCGAGAGCGGGAGCTCGCGTGAGGACGACCGGAGCCTCCCCGTCTTGCAGCCCACTTCCCCAATAACAACTCCGTTTCCTCCAGCTCTGACTGTCCTTGCGCGCCCCGCTGAACCACAACTTCCGGCTTCAGTTCAGCAAACGATCGAACCGCCTACCAGTCGCGAGATTGTACCGTACCATACTCGCCTTGCCAACTACAATCGTAGACGCGCTGAAATCTTCTCAAATAATGTTAGACGTAAGCGTAAAACCATGCGCCTTCGTAAATATTGGAACCGAATTAAGCGCTTGAACAAGATGGTGATTTCCTCACTAGTGTCGAAACCTCACGATTCGTGGCCATATATTAAGTTATCCTTAAATGGTAAATTTCATCTGGCGTTGCTAGACAGTGGCGCAAATGTGAGCGTAATCGGAGGTACGTTGGCTGAAACAGTACTAACTGCGTCCAGTCCAGTTGAAAAGTTTAAGGGAACCATAAAAACAGCTCATGGGCAGGCTCAATCCGTAGTGGGTTATTTCTCGGCCTTAGTTAACTTTAATAATATTACAAAAATGTTTAGATTTTTGATCATACCCTCGATTAAGTCCGAAGTTATCTGTGGAATTGATTTCTGGAAAGAATTCGACTTACAAATAATAGGCGTAAACACCCCGGACATTGCGTCGCTTGATAGAGATGCTCCAAACTTTATTCCTTTGTCGGAGACACAAAGCAAACGCCTGAGTGGTCTTGTTCAGTCATTCCCGTCCTCTGAGAGGGAGGGACTGGGCAAAACTACTCTGGTCGAGCAAGTGATTGACACGGGACAGGCCAAACCCATAAAGCAACGGTACTATCCGATTTCTCCAGCTCGGGAAAAACTGCTGTGTGAAGAGCTCGATCGGATGCTGTCGATGGGCGTCATAGAGGAAGCAGATGGATCGGCATGGTCGTCGCCTGGGGTCCTGATAGTCAAGCCTGGTAAAGTACGTTTCTGCTTGGACTCACGCAAGCTGAACGAGGTCACCTTGAAGGACGCGTATCCATTGCCTAATATAGACGGTATATTAAGTCGCTTGCCGTCCGTGAATTACATCTCAAAGGTGGATCTGAAAGATGCATTTTGGCAAGTCGGCCTTGATGAATCCTCTAGAAGGAAAACTGCCTTTACGGTGCCAAACCGACCCTATTATCAGTTTACGCGTATGCCGTTCGGGTTGTGCAATGCGCCACAGACCATGTGCCGCTTGATGGATCTGGTGATCCCATACTATCTAAAAGCAAGGGTATTGGATGATCTACTAGTGTTGTCGAGCACTTTTGATGAACATCTGGTGCACTTGAAAGAGGTGGCTACCTGTTTGCGAAACGCCGGCCTAACAATCAACGTGTCTAAAAGCATGTTCTGTCTCTCTGAGGTCCGTTATTTGGGATATATAGTGGGCAACGGATCCTTGCGTACCGATCCCGAAAAGGTCAGGGCAATTAGCGATTATCCGATTCCAAAAACCACAAAACAGTTGCGACGGTTCCTCGGCATGGTCGGATGGTACCGGAAGTTTATTCCAGACTTCGCGACGATCACCTTCCACTTAACCGAATTGCTTACGAAAAGCAAAACCTTCACCTGGGGACCACTGGCTCAACAGGCATTTGAAGAGATTAAAAACCTCCTTACCAGTGCACCTTTTCTAGTACATCCCGATTACTCGAAACCCTTTGTAGTGCAGTGTGATGCCAGTCAGCTGGGTGTAGGAGCGGTGCTTGCTCAATGCGATGAAGCAGGGAATGAGCGCCCTATCGCTTAGATGTCCCAAAAGCTGAATAAGGCACAACGTAACTATACGGTCTCTGAGCTCGAGTGCTTGGCCGTTATCTTGGCTATCAAGAAGTTCCGAATGTATATCGAGGGCCACGAATTCAAAGTGGTTACCGACCATTCCTCTCTTAAATGGTTGATAAATCAGAAAGACCTCGCAGGGAGATTAGCCCGGTGGGCCTTAAAATTACAGGGTTTCGACTTTACGATAGAACATCGCAAAGGTACGGCCAACGTGGTAGCGGATGCGTTATCAAGATCGATGGAGGATGCTCCACTTGGGGAAGTCTCTTCGATCCAGATTGATCACGCACCGTTTATCGACCTGGAGTCCCCGGCGTACTACTCCGAAGAGTACAAGGTTCTTAAAGACAAGCTTTCGGGCGATCAATTCCCCGACTTTCGAGTCAGCGATAAATATCTGTATCACCGTAATGAATTCGCAACGGGCAATGATGACACTGATGATTTAGGATGGAAACTTTATGTCCCTTCGGAGTTACGGGAATCGACGATACGAAACGCTCACGACTTGCCCACCTCAGCTCATGCAGGAATTGGGAAGACGTTGGAGAAACTTCGTCGGCATCTATATTGGCCTGGAATGCGAACCCAAGTGGCGAAATATATATCGCGCTGCAATTTGTGTCGTACGTCAAAAGTACCAACCCAAACACTCCGACCTCCGATGGGATCGTTGGGAGAAACGGAACGTCCATTTCAACGCCTGTACATGGATCTTATTGGGCCATTCCCTCGTTCGAAGCTGGGAAATATTGGAATCCTTATAATTGTCGACCACTTCTCCAAATTTACTTTTCTTAAGCCTCATCGAAAGTTCACGGCACCGTTGATAATCGACTACCTTAGAGATTATGTTTTCTACTGCCTTGGTGTACCCGAAGTGATAGTAACGGATAATGGTCGCCAGTTCATAAGTACCGACATGGCAAGATTTCTTGAGAAGTTTCGGATAAAACATACCTTTACGGCTGCTTATGCCCCACAGGCGAATGCGTCAGAACGAGTTAATCGCTCGATAAATGAGGCTCTTCGTTCCTATGTTAGGAAAGACCAGCGGGTGTGGGATGAATACCTAAGCAGCATCAATTGCGTGTTGCGTAATAGTTTGCATCAATCGATAGGCCACGCTCCTTATTTCGTGTTGTTTGGGCAACATATGGTCACCCATGGGAAGGACTACGACGCTCTACGGGCGCTTAATCAACTACGAGAGGGCTCCCTTAGGGTAAATCGCGTCGATGCGAGAGAGGATACCGTAAATTTTGTGCGAACGCGGCTCCGTCAGGCCTTAGAGAAAAACACCAAGACATACAATCTCAGGTCGAGGGTTTGGGTGTTCACAGTAGGGCAGATAGTTACACGACGAAACTTTCAGCTGAGCAAGCAGGCCGATCACTTCTGCGCTAAATTAGCACCAACGGGCGTTCCGGCCAAGGTCGTTGAGGTTCTAGGGAATTCCTGCTATCGCCTGGAAACGTTGACTGGCGCTCCGATGGGAGTGTTCCATGCTAAAGACATTTGGTAATATTATTACATGTGACTTTCCCGGCATGAATAATAACCCCTTTCGAAATTGATCTTTATTTTTTTGTTAATCCCCAACAGGCTGCCTTTCTCAGCTGTTGTTCTGCCTCGAGGTTGTCAAACAACACCTGTTTTGTGAGGTCCGCCTGTATATTCACCCTGTGGGTCACAGCAAAACTCGGTTCACCCTGTGTTCCATTCACCCATTTCGCCGCGCCGCATTGCAGATGTCGGTGTCTTGCTCTCCCCACCTTGTGTCGGAGAGAGCGGGTCCCGTAGCATGGCGTGATCTTACAAATCAAAGGTTTTTTTTTGTATGCACTTTGCATCACGCCATGCTACGCATTTGCTCAGAGTGCCGATCATGATGGGAGGGAGGGAGACAGCGATATCTGCAGTGTGGTCGATGGTCAAAGCAAACGAATTAGAAAGGAGAGTTGGTAGCGAGAGTTGGTGAAAAGTAGTCATTCGAGTTGGTAATAAGTTCTTGGTGCGAATGCACGTAGTTGGTTGGGTCTGCGATTCAGACATAATTTTAGTTAAGAATATAGTGTACTTATTAAAATAAAGAAATTACCTAAAATACCTAATTAAAATAAGAATATAGTGTACTTATTAAAATAAAGAACTTAACGAAAATACCTAATTAAAGTAAACTAAAAGCAACTATACATTTAAGAATGAACAATATATTGATAAAAACTAAAGCATGTATTAAATAAGGCTGAACTGAAAGAAAAGCTGACCTATTGTCCTCAATCTGTAAAATACACATGAATTTACCTAAGTTAAGTGAACAATAATCAAAGATGTACTATTAAAAAGAAAAATACCAACATGTTTCAAAGATAAATGACTCTATTAGCTTAAGTTTAAGTGTTAATGCCGAAAAATAAAAACAAGAAGATGAGATAAATATTAGAATAATATAAATAATTAATAATATAAGATAAATGTATAATAATATATATTATTAAGGAAAAGATGTATATGAAGAAGAAGAAAGTGAAGTGTGCGTAGAGCAAAAATAAGAAGCAAGCAGCAAACGAATCAAATGATAAAATTCCGTGCACCAGGCGCTGTGCATGAACAGAAAAACGATGTGATTTCCTGTGATTGTATTTGCTTTTCCCTATAAATACCATGAACAAACAAACAAGCAACCAAACCAATAAACTAACCTTGAAACCTTGAAGTAAAAATAATAAAACAGTTTTTAATTACAAATAAATTAACATCCATACAAGTGTATGTAATATACAACAATACAATAAAAGTAAGAAGTATATGAAATATACAACAACAATACAATAACAACAACCACAGCATCAATACAGTAACAACTACTACAACTACAGCAACAACATAACCAACTACAATACACCAATTTAAATACCCACATCAAGATATAATAAACAATAATAAAATAAAATTAAAACAGTAAATTCTTAAAAATTAAAAATTACAACCGGAAAAGCAACAACATCAAAAATAACAACACCAAACAACGATTACAAAAGTAAAACAGTGGAATGCATAACAATAACTCCCTAACCATTGAAGTGCACATTTGTACAAGGAACAGCAAAGCGACAAAAACAACATTGATAGCTTTAAATTAATCACAAGCAGAACAATAATGCAACATTCAACAAAATGAACAACAAAGAATCAACAAAGAGTGTGGTTGGCACTTCTTAGTAGCGTTGGGCGTCTTCGCTTCAGCAGAAAAATTCAGCTTGCGTCACGAGTTCTTCATTTCACGTATTTATTGATAATCTTATATTCTGATGTTGTTATACCCAAAATAATGTATACATAACCACAAAACTAAAATCATATCCATTATATTTAAAGCTTTGTAAATGTAAACCTGTGGTCAAAGTCTAGCGACAAGAGGTATATTTATTATCGATAATAAAGGTAGATACATCTGTCGAATTAACCACACCCTGTATAGCAAGCGCAATTTTTCCGTTTTTATACTTTCCTTGATTGCATTTCAATTTTTGATAATATTTTCAAAGTGTTATTTTGAATATTTAAGTACACAATATGAATGAAATATTGTAACCTGAAACATGAACATTAATTTACATGGAAAAGATGCGCATGTTAATTTATAAAAATCCCATTTGTTAATTGAGTATATCTAACTATAAGTGCACAAACATTATTTGATGTGGTTTGCCATATTTTCGTTTAAGAGCTTGGATAAGTTTTACTCAATACTAATGGCTTTATTTTTTTTTTTTATAAAACAAAATATTTATCTTCATCTCTCATCGTTAGTTGGTACAATATAAAAACTTCATATTATAACATACGTAAAATGTTGTAATTAGATTTCAGTTTAAGGATTTATTAATGAAGTGATTTTTCGTGTACTTTCAATGCTTAATATGTAATATCAACAACAAGAAGAGAGAGAAATTATAACTTAAGATGAATATTAAATGAAAGAAATATTTCGGTCTGAATTTTTTTTTTTTACATCACTGGTAATAAAATTGTAAACTATTATAATTCAAATATAACCAACATGTTTCTTTATGCGATGATGGAGTAAGTATTTAGTAAGCGGTCTTGCACCGCCAAGTGACACAACGATTTTGGGGCCGGAACATCACATCCCTGATACCGGCCAGGTTGGGTGGGTACAGAAGGGGGATGGAGACTTCCACCTAATCCTCCCCCCCCTCCTCCGACCACTCTCAAGACCCTTGCGACTGCCCCCTAGTCTTCCATGTCCGTCCGCCGGGTGATTTTATAAATTGCGGAGCCATTGAATTTTTTTTTTAGTAAATACCCTGTTCGTTACAAAATGGCGCCCAACGTGGGGCCCGACCGCCCACAAAGCATCCTGTGCGATATTTTTTTTGCTTTCCGTCCGACTACTTATGTGTCCCTGTACAGTGGTGCAAAATTGTCAGTAGTGACCGTAAATTTTTTTTATTTAACTTTAGCTTACAATTTAACCATCTCGTGTTTTCTATTTGATTCTTGCTGGATTTACGCGATTGAATTGTTATGTTCGGTGCGTACCGCAGAATCATTTCTTCGCGCGATTGTTTGATTTCATGGTCATTCCGCAGAAGAGGGAAACGTTTTTATTGACATTTGAGATTCTCTTGACTTGAGATTTTGCCAAGTGGTGGGTGCATCGGTTGAGCAACTCGTCAAAGAGGATCGCTGACTTTTGGGATTTTTTTTTTTTTTGTGTGACTGTGGCCTTATCCAACTGGAGATTTCTTTGAGTGTTTGAAAAACGTTAGTGACTCGTTGGATGACGCCCATGTAAAAATTTTTTTTGTAGTTTAGCCCCTGTTTTCTAATGTTCTCTCTAGTGGTTACTACTGAGTGCCCTGCGGAGGACATGGTTGATGAAGGGCTGGCCAATAAAGTTAATCACCTTTTCTAAAATTTTTTTTGGGTTGTTGGATTGAGGCGAGGTGTGTGTCGCTTGGTGGACTGGGATCGCCGCTCCGTCATTAAATTTATAATTTTTTTTTCACTTCTCGTACAAGTTAGCAGTATAACATAGCTTTGATATTTATATTATTTTTTTTTGAAATTGATAGTTGGTCAAGATACCAATATATTAGTATATAGTGCGGTATTTAGATTACTGTGAGTAGGTGGTAGTACCTATAAACCGATTTGCCTTTTTTTTTTGATTATATACACCTGAATTAACAGCACGTTGTCGTAACTATGAACGCTAGCAGAACAAACGGAGCTATGATGGTGGCTCCGATGTGTGTCATTTGTCGCGGCGTTCTCTCGTCCGGAGCACCATTGTCCCAAACACCGTGCCATCACGAATTCCATAAGCATTATTTGGATGCCTGGTCACAGTCCTACCCGACGTGCCCAGTTTGCCAGACCCGGATTTTCGGACTACCCGTCCACACTAGTTCATCTAGCCAGGGAGGGAACATGGCGCGAGGACCCACCACTAGGAGAATGGTCGACGAAAGGATGCGGCAAGTGTCAGGCGGACCTGAATTATCGAGATCAATTCTTGCCGCAGATGTAACTGCAGTAGCAGGTCTACACACACCACCACCGTGCACCCCGACTAACCGACGAACACAAATGTCCCTGTTAAATTCAGACACACCTACAGATGACCTATTAGGGTTTAGTACTCCGGTACCCTCAAATTCGCCCATCTTAACAGAGAAATCCGTAAGGGAGATAGTGGCTAACGCAGTACAAGGTATAAAATCTGACCTGTCTAGTGCCATCGCGACCGAGTGCCGTGAGGCGTTGAGGAGTGTTTTGGAGCCGCCCGTCGTAGCACCTTTACTTACTCAAAGTGCACCTAGTTTTCCTAGGGCTCGCAACAATTTCGGGCCAAATGATGTAAATCCGACTACTATGCGACCAAACCAAACCTTGACAGTCAACCAGGGACCCCCGAGATCTTTTGTTCCCCGAGGTAACCTTGACAGGGTGTCGTCGCTTATCTCTGGATGGCGACTAAAGTTTACTGGTGATCCGGGGGAAATGAATATCGATGAATTCATTTACCGGATTACGGCGCTAACAGCCCAATGTTTGAATAAGGACTTCCCCTCGCTGTGTCAGCATGCTCATTTACTCTTCGGAGGAAAGGCCGAAGATTGGTTCTGGCGACATCATCGTCAAGTGGGTCGATTGGAATGGCCTCCATTATGCGACCAACTTCGAATTAAATTCCGAAGTTACCTCACCGATTACGAATTGAGTGAAAATTTGCGTAGGCGGAAACAGAAAACGGGTGAAAAGTTTGATGATTTTCTGGATGCTGTGCTCTCGATGAATGATCGATTGCGGGAATCCCTGAGTGACCCCAAACTGTTAGAGATATTGACGCATAACTTAACACCTATCCTGCGTCATGAATTATTGCATGTTCGTATTTATGATCTAAACGATTTGAGGCGCGAGTGCCACCGGCATGAGAACTTTATGAAGGAGCGCTGTACAGCACAGTCACGAACTATTCCGAACGGGCGACAGTTGGCCGCGGTGGAATCTGGTGACTGGGAGGATGAGCTGTCGATGACTAGTGAGCCGCAGGGTCTGTATGCCATGGCGGGCCGCCAACCTCAAAAATGTTGGAATTGCGATGCGGAGGGGCATCAGTTTCAGGACTGTGAAGTATTTCATCGTCGCGTCTTTTGTTATGGTTGCGGCGCGTTAAACATGTATAAACCCAATTGTCCAACTTGTCGTTTTAGGGCGGAAAACTCGAGAGCGGGAGCTCGCGTGAGGACGACCGGAGCCTCCCCGTCTTGCAGCCCACTTCCCCAATAACAACTCCGTTTCCTCCAGCTCTGACTGTCCTTGCAAACGATCGAACCGCCTACCAGTCGCGAGATTGTACCGTACCATACTCGCCTTGCCAACTACAATCGTAGACGCGCTGAAATCTTCTCAAATAATGTTAGACGTAAGCGTAAAACCATGCGCCTTCGTAAATATTGGAACCGAATTAAGCGCTTGAACAAGATGGTGATTTCCTCACTAGTGTCGAAACCTCACGATTCGTGGCCATATATTAAGTTATCCTTAAATGGTAAATTTCATCTGGCGTTGCTAGACAGTGGCGCAAATGTGAGCGTAATCGGAGGTACGTTGGCTGAAACAGTACTAACTGCGTCCAGTCCAGTTGAAAAGTTTAAGGGAACCATAAAAACAGCTCATGGGCAGGCTCAATCCGTAGTGGGTTATTTCTCGGCCTTAGTTAACTTTAATAATATTACAAAAATGTTTAGATTTTTGATCATACCCTCGATTAAGTCCGAAGTTATCTGTGGAATTGATTTCTGGAAAGAATTCGACTTACAAATAATAGGCGTAAACACCCCGGACATTGCGTCGCTTGATAGAGATGCTCCAAACTTTATTCCTTTGTCGGAGACACAAAGCAAACGCCTGAGTGGTCTTGTTCAGTCATTCCCGTCCTCTGAGAGGGAGGGACTGGGCAAAACTACTCTGGTCGAGCAAGTGATTGACACGGGACAGGCCAAACCCATAAAGCAACGGTACTATCCGATTTCTCCAGCTCGGGAAAAACTGCTGTGTGAAGAGCTCGATCGGATGCTGTCGATGGGCGTCATAGAGGAAGCAGATGGATCGGCATGGTCGTCGCCTGGGGTCCTGATAGTCAAGCCTGGTAAAGTACGTTTCTGCTTGGACTCACGCAAGCTGAACGAGGTCACCTTGAAGGACGCGTATCCATTGCCTAATATAGACGGTATATTAAGTCGCTTGCCGTCCGTGAATTACATCTCAAAGGTGGATCTGAAAGATGCATTTTGGCAAGTCGGCCTTGATGAATCCTCTAGAAGGAAAACTGCCTTTACGGTGCCAAACCGACCCTATTATCAGTTTACGCGTATGCCGTTCGGGTTGTGCAATGCGCCACAGACCATGTGCCGCTTGATGGATCTGGTGATCCCATACTATCTAAAAGCAAGGGTATTGGATGATCTACTAGTGTTGTCGAGCACTTTTGATGAACATCTGGTGCACTTGAAAGAGGTGGCTACCTGTTTGCGAAACGCCGGCCTAACAATCAACGTGTCTAAAAGCATGTTCTGTCTCTCTGAGGTCCGTTATTTGGGATATATAGTGGGCAACGGATCCTTGCGTACCGATCCCGAAAAGGTCAGGGCAATTAGCGATTATCCGATTCCAAAAACCACAAAACAGTTGCGACGGTTCCTCGGCATGGTCGGATGGTACCGGAAGTTTATTCCAGACTTCGCGACGATCACCTTCCACTTAACCGAATTGCTTACGAAAAGCAAAACCTTCACCTGGGGACCACTGGCTCAACAGGCATTTGAAGAGATTAAAAACCTCCTTACCAGTGCACCTTTTCTAGTACATCCCGATTACTCGAAACCCTTTGTAGTGCAGTGTGATGCCAGTCAGCTGGGTGTAGGAGCGGTGCTTGCTCAATGCGATGAAGCAGGGAATGAGCGCCCTATCGCTTAGATGTCCCAAAAGCTGAATAAGGCACAACGTAACTATACGGTCTCTGAGCTCGAGTGCTTGGCCGTTATCTTGGCTATCAAGAAGTTCCGAATGTATATCGAGGGCCACGAATTCAAAGTGGTTACCGACCATTCCTCTCTTAAATGGTTGATGAATCAGAAAGACCTCGCAGGGAGATTAGCCCGGTGGGCCTTAAAATTACAGGGTTTCGACTTTACGATAGAACATCGCAAAGGTACGGCCAACGTGGTAGCGGATGCGTTATCAAGATCGATGGAGGATGCTCCACTTGGGGAAGTCTCTTCGATCGAGATTGATCACGCACCGTTTATCGACCTGGAGTCCCCGGCGTACTACTCCGAAGAGTACAAGGTTCTTAAAGACAAGCTTTCGGGCGATCAATTCCCCGACTTTCGAGTCAGCGATAAATATCTGTATCACCGTAATGAATTCGCAACGGGCAATGATGACACTGATGATTTAGGATGGAAACTTTATGTCCCTTCGGAGTTACGGGAATCGACGATACGAAACGCTCACGACTTGCCCACCTCAGCTCATGCAGGAATTGGGAAGACGTTGGAGAAACTTCGTCGGCATCTATATTGGCCTGGAATGCGAACCCAAGTGGCGAAATATATATCGCGCTGCAATTTGTGTCGTACGTCAAAAGTACCAACCCAAACACTCCGACCTCCGATGGGATCGTTGGGAGAAACGGAACGTCCATTTCAACGCCTGTACATGGATCTTATTGGCCCATTCCCTCGTTCGAAGCTGGGAAATATTGGAATCCTTATAATTGTCGACCACTTCTCCAAATTTACTTTTCTTAAGCCTCTTCGAAAGTTCACGGCACCGTTGATAATCGACTACCTTAGAGATTATGTTTTCTACTGCCTTGGTTTACCCGAAGTGATAGTAACGGATAATGGTCGCCAGTTCATAAGTACCGACATGGCAAGATTTCTTGAGAAGTTTCGGATAAAACATACCTTTACGGCTGCTTATGCCCCACAGGCGAATGCGTCAGAACGAGTTAATCGCTCGATAAATGAGGCTCTTCGTTCCTATGTTAGGAAAGACCAGCGGGTGTGGGATGAATACCTAAGCAGCATCAATTGCGTGTTGCGTAATAGTTTGCATCAATCGATAGGCCACGCTCCTTATTTCGTGTTGTTTGGGCAACATATGGTCACCCATGGGAAGGACTACGACGCTCTACGGGCGCTTAATCAACTACGAGAGGGCTCCCTTAGGGTAAATCGCGTCGATGCGAGAGAGGATACCGTAAATTTTGTGCGAACGCGGCTCCGTCAGGCCTTAGAGAAAAACACCAAGACATACAATCTCAGGTCGAGGGTTTGGGTGTTCACAGTAGGGCAGATAGTTACACGACGAAACTTTGAGCTGAGCAAGCAGGCCGATCACTTCTGCGCTAAATTAGCACCAACGGGCGTTCCGGCCAAGGTCGTTGAGGTTCTAGGGAATTCCTGCTATCGCCTGGAAACGTTGACTGGCGCTCCGATGGGAGTGTTCCATGCTAAAGACATTTGGTAATATTATTACATGTGACTTTCCCGGCATGAATAATGACCCCTTTCGAAATTGATCTTTATTTTTTTGTTAATCCCCAACAGGCTGCCTTTCTCAGCTGTTGTTCTGCCTCGAGGTTGTCAAACAACACCTGTTTTGTGAGGTCCGCCTGTATATTCACCCTGTGGGTCACAGCAAAACTCGGTTCACCCTGTGTTCCATTCACCCATTTCGCCGCGCCGCATTGCAGATGTCGGTGTCTTGCTCTCCCCACCTTGTGTCGGAGAGAGCGGGTCCCGTAGCATGGCGTGATCTTACAAATCAAAGGTTTTTTTTTGTATGCACTTTGCATCACGCCATGCTACGCATTTGCTCAGAGTGCCGATCATGATGGGAGGGAGGGAGACAGCGATATCTGCAGTGTGGTCGATGGTCAAAGCAAACGAATTAGAAAGGAGAGTTGGTAGCGAGAGTTGGTGAAAAGTAGTCATTCGAGTTGGTAATAAGTTCTTGGTGCAAATGCACGTAGTTGGTTGGGTCTGCGATTCAGACATAATTTTAGTTAAGAATATAGTGTACTTATTAAAATAAAGAAATTACCTAAAATACCTAATTAAAATAAGAATATAGTGTACTTATTAAAATAAAGAACTTAACGAAAATACCTAATTAAAGTAAACTAAAAGCAACTATACATTTAAGAATGAACAATATATTGATAAAAACTAAAGCATGTATTAAATAAGGCTGAACTGAAAGAAAAGCTGACCTATTGTCCTCAATCTGTAAAATACACATGAATTTACCTAAGTTAAGTGAACAATAATCAAAGATGTACTATTAAAAAGAAAAATACCAACATGTTTCAAAGATAAATGACTCTATTAGCTTAAGTTTAAGTGTTAATGCCGAAAAATAAAAACAAGAAGATGAGATAAATATTAGAATAATATAAATAATTAATAATATAAGATAAATGTATAATAATATATATTATTAAGGAAAAGATGTATATGAAGAAGAAGAAAGTGAAGTGTGCGTAGAGCAAAAATAAGAAGCAAGCAGCAAACGAATCAAATGATAAAATTCCGTGCACCAGGCGCTGTGCATGAACAGAAAAACGATGTGATTTCCTGTGATTGTATTTGCTTTTCCCTATAAATACCATGAACAAACAAACAAGCAACCAAACCAATAAACTAACCTTGAAACCTTGAAGTAAAAATAATAAAACAGTTTTTAATTACAAATAAATTAACATCCATACAAGTGTATGAAATATACAACAATACAATAAAAGTAAGAAGTATATGAAATATACAACAACAATACAATAACAACAACCACAGCATCAATACAGTAACAACTACTACAACTACAGCAACAACATAACCAACTACAATACACCAATTTAAATACCCACATCAAGATATAATAAACAATAATAAAATAAAATTAAAACAGTAAATTCTTAAAAATTAAAAATTACAACCGGAAAAGCAACAACATCAAAAATAACAACACCAAACAACGATTACAAAAGTAAAACAGTGGAATGCATAACAATAACTCCCTAACCATTGAAGTGCACATTTGTACAAGGAACAGCAAAGCGACAAAAACAACATTGATAGCTTTAAATTAATCACAAGCAGAACAATAATGCAACATTCAACAAAATGAACAACAAAGAATCAACAAAGAGTGTGGTTGGCACTTCTTAGTAGCGTTGGGCGTCTTCGCTTCAGCAGAAAAATTCAGCTTGCGTCACGAGTTCTTCATTTCACGTATTTATTGATAATCTTATATTCTGATGTTGTTATACCCAAAATAATGTATACATAACAACAAAACTAAAATCAAATCCATTATATTTAAAGCTTTGTAAATGTAAACCTGTGGTCAAAGTCTAGCGACAAGAGGTATATTTATTATCGATAATAAAGGTAGATACATCTGTCGAATTAACCACACCCTGTATAGCAAGCGCAATTTTTCCGTTTTTATACTTTTCTTGATTGCATTTCAATTTTGGAAAATATTTTCAAAGTGTTATTTTGAATATTTAAGTACACAATATGAATGAAATATTGTAACCTGAAACATAAACATTAATTTACATGGAAAAGATGCGCATGTTAATTTATAAAAATCCCATTTGTTAATTGAGTATATTTAACTATAAGTGAACAAACATTATTTGATGTGGTTTGCCATATTTTCGTTTAAGAGCTTGGATAAGTTTTACTCAATACTAATGGCTTTATTTTTTTTTGTATAAAACAAAATATTTATCTTCATCTCTCATCGTTAGTTGGTACAATATAAAAACTTCATATTATAACATACGTAAAATGTTGTAATTAGATTTCAGTTTAAGGATTTATTCATGAAGTGATTTTTCGTGTACTTTCAATGCTTAATATGTAATATCAACAACAAGAAGAGAGAGAAATTATAACTTAAGATGAATATTAAATGAAAGAAATATTTCGGTCTGACCTAATCCCCCCCCCCCCCCCCTCCTCTGACCTCTCTCAAAACCCTTGCGACTGCCCCCTAGTCTTCCATGTCCGTCCGCCGGGTAATTTTATAAATTTTTTTTTGCACGTCTGTTTTGAATGGCTGTTTAGCCTAAGTAAGCCTTAGCTCGGTTCTGTTTGTTTGTAACAGGGGTTCCTTTCCGCTGTTGGGGTTCCAGAACCCTCCCACTTTCCCTGAGCATGGCCGGAAGAGCTGAGCCACCCTCAGCAGCGGAGCCATTGAATTTTTTTTTGAGTAAATACCCTGTTCGTTACAGCGACTAATCAGAAATTACTAATGTAATTTTTTTTGGTATTCGAGATCACCCGGTGGTTCCAAGTCATCGGACCTGCTGTAGAATTGACGTCGATCTTTGCAACCGTGGCGAAGCTGTGGGTAGGAGAGATTCTGAATTTCGCGTGATCGAAAGCCCTAGAAGATTTTTTTATATATGTGGTATGTGTTTCGCGTGTTTCGGGTTCCCTTTTGGCTGGGTGGTCGTCATGGGTTCGAGAGAGACGGCAACAGGTCCGGTGACTCGGAACGAAAGAACGTGAGTTTGGACTGGCGTGGAGGTAGAGAAAAAGAACAGTCGGTTGGTTGGATTCTGTTGCGCTTGCTGGACAAAAATGGCATGAATAAGAGAATGTGATTCTTTCGTACTGCAATAATAAGTCCTATTATATTTTCAAGTATTTATTAATTGAGAGCCACCAACTATTGAAAAATACTCACATTCATAAGTATCAAATGTTTGCATAAAGTGGAGAACCAAATTTTATAATATAAAAAAGCAACCAACGGAGGATATTCTGTGTTGGAAAGTGTATAGAATAAATAAAATAAGCATAGAAAACGATTCAATTAGGTTATGAACAAACATTATACAAACAACTTCAAAGATAAAACTGTAAAAGTTGCTAAATTTATGGGAGTGAAGATTTCAAACTAAAAGCAAACGATATAAAAAAAACCCATTCGTGGAAATAAACTCCGTATAATAACTTTAATTTTGTTCCAGAATTCAGTTTCTGTGATTAATATTTGTTTTTTTTTTTTTTTGGACGAAATATAATAAAATCTTTTAATATGAAACTAGAATAAAAGCTAATAGGATCAGAACAAAATTGATACAAACATTTAACAAAATAAACGAGTAAAAAAACAAATAACAGACTAGCCGCAAAACCAGCAGCAAATCAGCATCTACAGCAGCGAAAACTGCAGCGGCAACGGCAGTAGCTTCACACCACCGAAGAAACTCTTAACATTTTGGAAATACAAACATTTTGGAAATCAGCATCTACAGCAGCGAAAACTGCAGCGGCAACGGCAGTAGCTTCACACCACCGAAGAAACTCTTAACATTTTGGAAACACAGCTGAAACGATGAAATTGTTGGAAAGCAGGGGTTGAGGGAAGAAGGGAATTTGACTTCTTTTTGGCTCTTTTGCAATAACAATTCAGGTGCTTACGTCTGTCCGTCTTTTGATTTGGATTTTTTTTCGCTTACGTAAGGGAAGTTAAGTTATTAAGTAAAGGAATTTTGTTTTTTGTAACATTTTGCCGGCATAATGAACTGTTTAGTATTTTAAATTAGGTTTATTATTAAATTAGGTTATTGTTTATTGTTATTTTTTATGTACATATAAAATTATAATATAATTGTTGTACCAATATTTCGTTTTATTGATAATGCTCCTTAATAGAACTAAAATCATAAATATTAAAAATTTTAGTCTTTAATTTAATTTTAAGTCTTTAATTTTTTAAAAAAAAATTTTAATAATGGTTTTGGACACTACAATAACAAGGTAAATTCATAGACGGTCAGACAGAAGCACTTCAGTTGTTAGTACAAAATAACAAACACAAAGACGATCTTCTTCACATACTCATAAAAAATCGAATTGCTATATAATATAAATATTTTTTCTGAAATATTTCCATTCTTTCATTTTTTATTTTTGCTTCCCTTAACTTTTTATGTTTAATCGTATAAGGTATTAAATTTGTTGATATGCCGACTTCTCCCTATACGAATTCTTAAAGAGCACGCTATGCTCGCAACGTAGATCGTGCCAGCGCTTCACAAAGGTTGGACATCGAAGAAGAAGCAGAATAAAGCTACGAAAAGCAAAATTTCTTCCAAAAACCTTAAAATGCAAAATTTAAAACAAATCCCGACGAATCGCACCGTTCTTCTCATCGCCCGCTGTACTCCACAAATTGATCTTTTCTTTCTTTCACCCTTTACTTGGCATGCGAGTTCTGCATCGATCTCTTCTTACGCATATTCGCTTGCATTGTTAGTGCAAAATAACAGAAGCAAAGTCGATCTCCCGCGCCCTTCATACTCATTACAAAGATCTTCCGAACCTCTCACTCATTAGGAGATCATTCAATTTTGCTTTGTTACGAGCGCTGAGAAGACCGAAGCATGGCAAAGAGAGTAACTTCGCGAGTAGTGAAGCTCTTTTCACTCATTTGCTTACACCCGCTGCCTGCGACCGACCGCATCTGATTTGAAAAATTTGAAATTTTGAGTCATGCGTCTTCTATATTACTACATATTCTTTGATATCAGTTTCAACTATTGTATACATTAACTTTTGCGTTGACTTTGAATTAACTTATAGAATGATAAGATATAAATAACTAGACTAAGCGAATAGGTAACGGAGCCACCATTATTATCAATTATATGTCTTTTGGAGAACTTTCGTTTCAGCGTAAGGAGCTCCCTGATGGCGCCACTCATTGGGATCCGGCTGAAAAACGGATATTGTCTTGGTAAGCAATTACATTTAATTTTGAAGCAAAAGATATTTAACGGGATAAGATATTATATAAAAAGATAAAGGAATTTTAATACCTATTATTATTATTATATGAAGATGGGTGAGCTTATACAGCTCTGGTACTGCGGCTCATTTGGCCTATTGTACCATCCCTCTAATGTTAGAGTGGTTGTTCCACCCCAGTTTTCCTTATGAATGTCATAAGTTTTGCATAGCTTAACTTAGCTAGCTCTGAGTGCTCCACTATCTCCTTCCCGAAGACCAACCTTCTAGTACTGTGGAAAGCCGGGCACTCAGAGACCAAGTGCAGAGACGACTCAATAGACTCAATGCAGAATCTGCACTGAGTCTCACTCGATAACATCATCTTGTTCAGATGATATCTCAAGTTGTAGTGGCCCGTGATGAATCCTACCAAGGTCTTTATGCACTTCTTGTCCATATTCAAGAGGGATTTGGAGCTTGGTAGAGAGTATTGTGGTAGGAACAGTTTTGTGCATCTCTGTCCTATGGTTTGGGCCCAGTATCTGTTTGCTTCCACTAGTGCCCATTTTTGCATTAGTGCATTAGTTGTTTGAATTGGGATTTGCTTATTCCTAGTGAAGGCTCAGGTCCAATAAAGACCTCGGCCGAACCAGACTTGGCCAGTCTGTCAGCCTCTTCATTTCCATGGAAACCCCTGTGCGCCGGTATCCAATGTAAGGTTACCCGATTTCTCTTAGCTAGTTCGGAAAGGATGTTCGCCGTTTCTAGCACTAGCTTTGATGTTATCACATAGGAGTCCAGAGCTTTAAGTGCAGCCTGGCTATCCGTGTAGATGACTATGTTTTTCTTTCTTGTGTGTTTGCGTGTCATGAGCCGAGCACACTCGTTGATAGCCAGAATTTCCGCTTGAAAGACGGACGTTGACTTGGACAGACTCACAGTATAGCCCGTCTTGCTCGAGTCTTCAAAGACACCAGATCCTGTGCCCTCGTCCGTCTTAGAGCCATCTGTGTACCATACATAGTCGTATGATGATACCTGATGACTATCTGTTTCCCAGGTTGACCTGGCTGGGATTACGGCTGTTATATTTTTCTGGAAGCGATACACTGGTAGAGTTTCATCTAAGGGCATTCCAAACTCTTCAGTCTGCTCCAGAGTTTTGAGGATTGACAAGTGGCCCTTAGAATGCCTTGGCCCACTTAACAATCCATGGTGATACAGGCGATGCATGCTCAGCCTTGCAGCCATCTGTACGTATATGTGTAGTGGGACCAGGCCTAGTATGACGTTTAAGCTGGCCGTAGGTGTGGATCGAATGCAGCCCGTCATACAGACGGCTACCAGTCTTTGCACTCTTTCCAGCCTCCGTATTGTGGACAGTTCTTTTGTTTTCGTCCACCATACTATTGCCGCATACGTCACCACCGGTCTCACTATCAGTTGGTAAAGCGTTAGAATTGATTTGGGTTTTATCCCCCAGTTCAGTCCGCATATCCTCCTACAAATCCACAAGGCTTGACTAGCCTTGCTTATTATACGGTCCATATGGGGATTCCATGATAGTTTACTGTCAAGGATCACACCTAGGTATTTCGCACTTTTGGAGAATGGTATTGTTTCTCCATATAGATGAGGTTCTTTTAGACAGTCCAATTTCCGTCTATAAGTAAAAGGCACAATAACTGTCTTTTTCGGGTTTACAGAGAGTTGAGTTCTATTACACCATCTCTGTACCTCAATTAGTGCCATCTGAAGAATCTCCGATACGGTTTCTTCAAACCTCCCTCTGACGATGACTGCTATATCGTCTGCATACCCAATGGCGTGGATTCCTAACGACTTTAGCGTTTTGAGAAGATCATCCACTACCATTGACCATAAGAGGGGGGATAGCACTCCACCTTGTGGGCAACCCACCGTGGTAGTCGCTGCTAGGGTCACCTCGTCGATTTCCGACTTTATGACCCTACCGCGGAGCATGTTTTCTATCCATCTCACCACAGTGTGTGGTACCCCAAAGTTGGAGAGAGCGGTGCTTATGGATTCAAAGGACGTATTGTTGAAGGCCCCTTCAATATCCAGGAAAGCAATCACACAGATTTCCTTGGAGGATATTGCTCCTTCAATTTTCGTCACTACTTCATTTAGCGCCGTCTCCGTAGATTTCCCTTTGGCATAAGCATGTTGCTCATTAGATAGGGGCTTAAATTGTAGTATATCAATTCTGATAAACTTGTCAATTAGTTTTTCTAGTCCTTTTAGAACGAAGGACATTAGACTTATTGGGCGGAAAGATTTTGGCTTGTGCCCGTCATTTCTGCCTGTTTTGGGTAGATACCTAACTAATACTGTTCTCCAAGCTGATGGGATGTGGCCATAAGCGAGACTACAGCTATAGATTTTGCGCAATATTGGTGCCAATGAATCAGCTCCATATTGCAGCAATGCCGGGAAGATGCCATCTTCCCCAGGCGATTTAAAAGGCTTAAACGAAGAAACAGCCCACCTAACTGCATGCCTGCTACAGATTCGATTCCCAACTCTCCAATCTTCCCTGGATGGTTGACTAACCTGCCTTTCAGGAGAATGATTGAGCTGTTCCAGTATGACTGAATTTGGGAAATGCGTGCTGAGCAGAATTTCCAGGCTCTCTCTCTTGTCGAGAGTGAAACCGCCACCATTTTTGGACAATGCGCCAATAGGGGTGTCTTTATCCTTAGCCAAAATCTTTATCAGACGACATCCCGCTTGGGAATCTGCGATCTGATCACAGTACTGTCTGAAGGATTCCTTCTTGGCTTTCCTGATTTCCTTATTGTATTCAGTTAGGGCTGCCGAGTAAGTAGGCCAATCGTTGTTCCGTTTGGCTCTGTTAAACAGCCTCCTAACTTTCTTCCTAAGGATTGCTAAATGCCCATTCCACCATGGTGTTTTCCTGTTTATGCTCTTGGATTTGAGCGGGCAGTTATCCTCAAAGGCCGATATGATGGCGCGGCCAACGAATTCCGTTGCAACCTCCAATCCGCTTACAGTATCGACCCTTGAGGGTATTATATCGACGAGTAGATCACGTAACTGTTCGCTATATGCTTCCCAGTTCGTGTTCTTTTTCTGTCGATATGGGGTTACTCTTACTCCACTGGCATATCCAAGCTCAAACCGAATTTGTCTATGATCAGACATAGACGGCTCGTCTGACACCAGCCAGTTATATATGAGATTAGAGTGGGTGTTGGAGGTCAGTGTCAAATCAAGCACTTCTCTCCTGTTTATTGTCATAAAGGTCGGTGTATTTCCTATATTACAAATGCCTAAACTATAACTGTTTATAAATTCTAGAAGTGACTCACCTCTGCTATTTGTATTGGTGCTGCCCCAGATGGTGTGGTGGGCGTTGGCATCGCAGCCAAGAACGACATCCGTCTTGGTCTTTCTGCTATACTCCATGAGCCTCACCACTTCGTCAGGGGGGCAATCAGGACTGTCACCAGCGAAATACGCTGATGCCACGATTACCTCCCTGGAGCCGCTTCTCACCCTAGCTGCAGTCAGATCCATCGTTAGAAACTCTGTCAAAGGAAAGAAGTTGATATTATTATTAAAAATAACAACTTTTGGGGCTGTTTACTCAGTCCTGTTCTGGAGGGTGGAGCGCCACCGATTCCGAAAGAGGCGGATGTACCTGCCCTTTCATCGTCTTCTGGTCTCACCAGTAGATGCCGATTTGTTGCCGTGGGGCCAAGGGAGGGGTGTGAAGAAGGATTGTCCTTCTTCACATCCCTACCCTTTTCGGCCACGGCAAACCCCAGGATGGGATTTGAGGAAGGACTGACCTTCCTCCCATCCCCCCCTTTTCCGGCTATAGCTGTCCCCGAGGGTCTCTTCTTGAAATTGAACGCCACCCTCCCCAGATTGAAGTAGGGGAGGCAGTCCAAATCTCGAACAGCTTTAGCTGAACCTTCATCCATCGAGATGGTGAGAGTCAAGCCGCCCTCGCTTGCTACCGTACGGAGTACCTTCCACTCCTTTGTCGGCAGCACCCGGTTTTGTACGTTGAGGACTCGCATGATCTCCTCCACGTTGGTTTTCTTGCCAGCGAAGTGCGCCGTGGCCACGTGTGGTTTTGGGAGGTCATCCCCCTCCATCACACGTAGCTTGGCACCAGCCCATGGTTCGATAGCCAATGCGGTCCCGACCAGCCAGTCCCTAGTAGTAGTGTCAGCGCACCTCACAACCAGCCATCCTGGTTTAAAGGAGCAACCAATAAATCTGTATTGGGGCCCATCAGTGGGAGCCTTATGCAGCTCTCCAATGATGGCTTCCTCCACAGATTTCTGTTGCTCGCCAGTTAGATGGCTGGCCGGAAAGTCCACCGGCACTATACCTACTGACAGAGCACCAGCAACCTCCGCATAGGAGGGAACATTTGGTCGGTTCTTTTTGCTGGGCTCTGTCGGGCTGTCACCGTCAGAACGTTTCCTTTTGGATACGATGGGTCCGACGGTTTCAGGGTTAACGGAAGGTCCCTCAAGGACTCTCTCCAGAGCGTCTTTGTATGACGTGCCGTCCGTCATAAGAGCACGGAGTTTCTTCCGTTGAGCCGTTCTCAAACGTTTCCGTTTGATACTTAGCTTGCCAACATCCAGTTCCTTAACGGTTTCTTCGTCAGAGGCTATAACGCTTCTGTCGATTTCTTCCGTTAGGGCGGCGTCGGCAGATGTGACAGATGACTCGTTACTCGATAAATGTGCAGAGCGTGTATGCCGTTCTGCACATTCAGCCCCCAAGGAACGTACTATCCGTTCATCGGGGGCGAGATTTTCAGCCGCAGGCTGAGAGAAGGGTGCAGATATAACCTGTTCCCCTTCATTGTTTTGTTTTTGTTGGTTTCATTCATTTTGTTCCCACGAGTACGGGGGAAAGGAGGTCGATCCACGCAGAGCCCCCGCTGCGTGGACAAGGCTGATTAAAAGCGGAGGTCGCCAGGTATCCGCAGTCCGCCGTCAGAGACTGGGCTATTTAGGGGTCCCCAGCCTGGTCGGTCATCGGCACGGTACGGTTGACACCTTGACCCAACCCCTGGTTGAATTTTAGTTTTCGGTGTCTCACCAGGCAACTGTCCAGTCCCGTGGGTCTTTGATCCTACTTAAGCCCTCCCACCACGTCAAGGTAAACAACCGAGGGAGAGACCTAATACCTAAATACCTAAATCATCTAATAAACTATACGGTTTAATGAGATATTGAGTCAAATTAAGTTTAATGTTTTTATCGAATAATCCCATGATATAGTGTATTTTACAACTGATTACTTTCTAATAATGGATAATTGATTGCATCCGTGAATTATTGTTTTGGTTAACTGATTAATTACTTAAAATAGTATTAATGTATAGTGATTAAGTACGGATATTGACTTTGGATGTACAACGTAAACATTCGTGAAATACTATATCGTATATTGAAATTCGTGCAGGAATTAATTGAAATGTTTAATTTTCTGTTTTAATTTTATTGTTTAATTCATTACTACTGGAAAGAATAAATAGGTTATTTGACTACTTACTTGATTTATTATTATGTTTAACTTTGCACTTACCTGCAATCTATAATGTGAAGCCAATCGACTTAAGGTATAAAAGGGTTTAAACGGTTCCAGCCCGGCATAGGTGAGCAAGCTTAGGGCTGGTGTGACCTAGATCGCAACACCAGCATGGTAGGGTGGGTATAGAACCGGGGAGGAAAATACCGCCCACTCCTCCCCCTTCACCCTCATCGTCGTCTCCTGCAGTAGCAAACCATCCCAGTTCGTGCGAAAGTATTGCTTTTATTTATCTAGAGTTTCCTTGGGTTTTTTTTTTTTTTTTTTTTTTTTTGTAACTCTCGGTAGTTTTTCTTGTTTCTTTTTGTAACTGGGTGTCCCTGATGCGGTTTGGGTTTATGAACCCCCCCCCCAAATTTCCCTGAGCACAGCCAGACCGAGCATCCCCTACAGCATCAACTTCCCTCGTGGTGGCATTAGGCCTCCACAATTTTCACCTGTTCTTTACAAAAATGGCGCCCAACGTGGGGCCTGACTCCTTGTCGACTTGCAGGACGGCATTTTAGATCTCGGTCTGTGACTCGGTGATGAGTTCGGGTTCCCAAAAAAATTCTTTTCTTTCGTCCTTCCGTTTTATTTGTCTATCTCAGAAACTTCTGAATGCACAGGTTGATCATTGCAATTAAAGTATTTTTTTGGTTATCTAATAACTGATTTTCTTTGGTTTCTCATAAGTCATCGCTGGATTGTCGTTGGCTGAATAATTTCGGCACGAACCGCTTGACAAATTTCTTGCGTTTGTAGGCCAATTTAGCCTACCGCAGAAAATGAGAGATCCAAAGTTGTTAAATTATTTTTTTTTGTTTATGTTGTTTGAATTCAATGTAATGTCATACAAGTCATCGCTGGATTGTCAGTTGCTAAATACATTTTTTTTTTTTGCGCGAACCGCTTGATAAACTTCTTGTGATTGTATTAGCAGTTAGCTATACCGCAGAAGATGAAATTATTTGAATTCTTATTAGGAAAATTTCTTTTGAACCAAAGCGCTGGATATACAGTCCGTTGGAGATGTTGAACAGTGAATTTAATTCACTCGCAACTCGCAGTTGCTGACGCTTTGATCAAGACCAATTTGTTTTATTTTGCTTTTGGTTGTCCTTGTTTTCCGCACTTTTCTCTGTTTACACCTTTAGTGGGATGGTTGGTGGCCCCGTTGGCGTTGGGGGTGAATAGATGCTGCTGCCGGTGCCGGGTTGGAACTGGAACACCTAAATATTACTTGTCGTTTTTTTTTTATGTGATTTTCTATTTAAATTCTTTAACTTACTATATTATATACTAACAATATTGCTGTTTATGCTGATTATTGATTATTATGTTGATTATATATTATACATCAGTTTCTATTCCAGAGTGATGGTTATTTTGGTTTATTGCCTGTAAATCGTACATTAGGGCAAGATTTAGTTTAGACGATTAGTACTCGGTACTATTGACTTGATTTAATTTTTTTAAATCCTTATCTTGACGTAGCGTTTCGTGAATAGTCCAGAGAGATTGCTTTTGGTTTAGCGTTGACAATATAGTGCACATTTTGTTTTTTTTTTTTGCTAGAGATCTTGTCCATGAATATGGCGGTCCGACGTAGTCCCCACGGATCCAACAATCCGGCTCGGCTGTCGGACGAAGAAGTTAGTTGCGTGATCTGTGGCGAAATTCTTCAACCGGGGTGCGAATTGGTCGAGACTGCGTGTGGTCATGCATTCCACCGTCCTTGTCTGCGACGCTGGTTAGTCGAAAATCAAGTTTGTCCGGTTTGTAGAACTACATGCACTCCTACTCGTTATGTGACACCACCGCAAGGTAATTCCCGGCCACAGAACCGGGCATCTAGACCGCTTACTCGTAACCAGACCCGAAATACTCGCGCGCTAAGACCTGGTGGAGGCATGTCCCCAGCCATTTCTCCTACTGAACGGCTCGTACCACAGCCAGGTAACGGCGCGATTCCTAAATTGAACGAAGCTAGGGCACAGTGTATTGCTGAACCACCCGCAGCGGCCCTCGATGACTTTCGGCAAATGTTGTCGCAAGCCATGCGCGAAATGCGTGCAGAAATTACTACATTGGTGACCGGAGAGTGTGAAGCAATGTTAGGAAGACTAACCCTGTCTGGTAATGACGCCATAGGTGATTTCACAGCTAGACCCTCCAATAACTCCCCGCGACCTAGGCTAATACAAGCCGAGCGACCTACAGAATTTGAATCTAGTGTTCGTCCTCACCGAATCGGTTTTAACGTTCACCGACAAGACTCTGGTTTTGGTTCAGCTGAACATACGTTGACCATAGGCACAGCTGCAAGCAAGATTTCCTCCCTGATTGGCGGATGGCACTTGCAATTTTCGGGTGACGCTAACTCAATGGGTGTTGATGAATTTATTTATCGGGTGAATACTTTGACTGATCAATGCTTGGGCGGTAATCGGAATATTTTATGTCAGCACGACCATTTGTTATTTCGCGGCAAGGCCGAAACGTGGTTCTGGAGATATCATCGACAGACCGAACTATTAACATGGACAGCCCTCTGTCAGGAGTTGCGTATGAAATTCCGAGACTATTTGACTGACTGCGACATTAAAGAAAATATTCGACGGCGCAAGCAACGAGCTGCTGAACGTTTTACTGAATTCTTGGATGCCGTGTTGGCATTGAGTGATAAACTCCATAGTCCACTTGCTGACGAGGAACTCGTTGAAATATTGCTTCATAATCTTAAACCTGATTTACGTCTCGAACTGTTACACATACCAATTATAACTTTGCCAGATCTCAGACGCGAATGCCATAGGCATGAAAATTTCTTTTTATCGCAGAATTACGGTACTTACTCACGCGCTGGAGTTGCGTGGCGGCAGGTGGCTATGCTTGATCAGTCATCCCCCCCGAGCGAGCCTGATGCAGCGGCTCCGGAACCGGAGATGTGTGAACTGGAGGGCGAAGCATCAGCCCTTCGTTGCTGGAATTGCTCTGAGGAGGGCCACAGGTACCAGAACTGTTTGTCGCTTACTCGGCGAATCTTTTGCTACGGTTGTGGAGCACCGAATGTGTACAGGCCTACGTGTCAGAAATGTAGTTCAACCTCGGGAAACGCCAGGGCGGGGCCTCGGTCGGCGACGAACGAACGCCCTCAACGGCAGGATCCTCGTCGTCAGCGTCAGTAACCTTGACAGGGCCATTTTGTCGACTTGTATCTCCGGAGTTGGAGACGTCTCAAGTAGACGCGCCACCATTGTACGAAATAAAACCTTACCATATTCGTTTAGAGAGATATAATCGACGGAGAGCAGAGATTTTCAGTGTTAATTCTCTACACTGTCGAAAAAGAAAAACTACACGATTGCATAATTTTTGGATGTCGGTTAAACGATTGAAGGTTTCTGTTTTATCCTCCTTGTTACTGAGGGAAAATGATTCCCGACCTTATATTGAAATTTTACTGAATGACATATCCTGTCGTGCGTTGCTGGACAGCGGCGCTAATGTTAGCGTGATTGGTGGCCAGACCGCACTGAACGTATTAAACTCTGGACAGACCCTTGAAAGATTTAGAGGTAATGTGAGGACTGCTGATGGTCAAGCTCAGCAAATTGCGGGATTTTTTGTTGCTCAAGTTAAGTTCAACAGCCTAGATAAAATGTTTCGGTTTTTAGTCCTACCCAGTATTACGCAAGATGTCATTTGCGGCATAAATTTCTGGAAAGCCTTTGATATTCGAGTAGATAATGTAGAGATCGCTTCCGTTGCCTCGGTAAGGACCCGGATGAATACTTTATTTCCCTGACAGAGTCCCAGTCGGTTCGACTCAATGACGTCATCCAGTCCTTCCCTTCGTCGGCAAAACTGGGTTTAGGTAAAACAACCTTAATGGAGCACTATATTGATACAGGTCAAGCTCGTCCGATTAAGCAAAAATACTATCCAATCTCTCCTGCAAAGGAAAGATTGCTGTGTGACGAAATAGATAGAATGCTCTCCTTAGGCGTCATTGAGTAAGCAAATTGTACGGCTTGAGCATCGCCAGGTGTTCTTATTGTTAAACCGGGGATGGTGCGGTTCTGTTTGGACTCAAGAAAATTAAATGGAGTTACTGAGAAGGATGCGTACTAGAGATGAGCGATATTTCCGTACCGGTGATTTTGTCACCGTGATTTAAAAGTCACTGGTCACTGCAGTGACCGAATATTATTTTTACCAGTGACAGTGACAGCCTTCGTTCCACGATATTTATTTATATATTCGTTCCTTTCACTGGTTTGTTTCCGTGCCGTGAATTCGGAATAACATATTGTTTCGTTGAATTGTACAAAAACCCAGGGTTGGGTTTCTGTAGAGTTTAGCGATATTTCGATACCCGTGATTTTGTAAATGTTACTTTAGACAGAATAATTTTTTTAACAGTGACAGTGAAACGATTCGTTCCTGTCTGTGGCTGGTTCCCGTGGCTGTAAAATAGCTATATGATATTTTTTCACGTATTGTATAACAACGTAGGTTTGCCTGTATGTACATTTAACATTCTGTTCTAAATAATTTGCTATTAAACATTTGCTTGTGACTTATTTTTATTTCCCCATACATATTAATTATTATAATTGTTCGAACATTATTGGAAAAATTAAATAATAATATGAAAATGATGATACAAAAGAAAAAACCTGAGTAACAAAATTATTATTTTGTATTGTCCAAACAAGTTGTTATTGTATACAATATTATAATATATGTATTATTATTATTAGTATTGTTATTATTATTATTATACAGAAAAATTTATTTCATAGTCATTATTTGTTTTAAAAATGTCGATATTCGATATTAAAACGTATTAAAATTTCTGATATCGGTTACTTATATCAAAATCACGGTGACTTAAAGTCACTGGTAAAAATCACGGTGACAGAAATGTAGCAGTCACTGCTGTCACCGTTCTCAAAAAATCACTGGAACGCTCATCTCTAATGCGTACCCGCTTCCAAACATTGACGGGATATTAAGTCGTTTACCCTCGGTCAATTTTATATCCAAGGTGGATCTCAAGGATGCCTTTTGGCAGATTTGTCTGCATAACTCCTCAAAAGAAAAAACTGCTTTTACGGAACCAAATCGACCTCTGTACCAGTTCACCAGAATGCCTTTCGGGCTGTGTAACGCGCCCCAAGCCATGTGCCGACTTATGGATATGGTGATTCCCTATTACCTTAAGTCGAGAGTGTTTGTCTATTTAGATGATCTGCTCATCTTATCGAGCACGTTTGACCAACATCTAAATCATCTGTCCGAGGTGGCTTCTTGTTTGCGTAAAGCTGGATTGACGATCAACGTGGAAAAAAGTAAGTTTGGACTCTCGGAAGTTAAATATCTTGGTTATGTCGTTGGGAACGGAGTTCTGAAAATGGACCCGGAGAAGATTTCAGCCATAACCGAGTATCCGCAGCCCAAAACTACCAAACAGATGCGCCGTTTCTTAGGGATGGTGGGTTGGTACAGGAAGTTTATCCCCGAATTTTCGACAGTCACTTTCCACCTAACAGAGTTTTTGAAGGGGAGTAGAGGCTTTGCTTGGAATCCTTTGGCTCAGCAGTCGTTTGAGGAAATTAAGCTTAAAATGACTACCGCCCCGTTTCTGGCACCCAGACTATACTAAGCCATTTGTGGTCTAGTGCGACGCTAGCCAATTAGGCATCGGAGCCGTGCTGGCCCAAGCTGACGAGACTGGTCAGGAGAGGCCAATTGCATATATGTCTCAAAAACTTAACAAAGCACAGCGCAATTACAGGGTCCCTGAGCTGGAATGCCTGGCGGTGGTAATGGCGATAAAGAAGTTCAGAATGTTCATTGAGGGGCATGAATTTAAGGTGGTCACCGACCATATGAGTTTGAAATGGCTGATGAGCCAGAAGGACCTTTCAGGAAGATTGGCTCGATGGCACTCAAGCTGCAGGGGTTTGACTTCTCGGTAGAACACCGGAAGGGTACCTCAAATATCGTGCCGGACGCTCTTTCAAGGGCAATGGAAGATACGCCGATAAATGAAGTCACCGCTATCGAGCTCGATCATGAACCAACCGTCGACCTTACCTCCGCCGCATTCACATCCGAAGAGTTCAATGCCTTGAAGGAGAGGTACGCTAGTGATCAATTCCCTGATTTCAAAATCATCGACGAATTTCTGTACTTTCGGAATGATTTCGCGACGGGGAATGAAAATTCGGATGATCTCACCTGGAAACTCGTCATTCCACCCGAGTTGCAATCCTCAGTTATTAAGTCTGCCCATATTCTACTACGTCAGCTCATTTCGGAATAGCAAAAACCTTGGAAAAACTGCGCAGATATTTTTATTGGCGCGGCATGCGAAGTCAAGTATGTCAGTATATTGGGTCCTGTGATTTGTGTCAAACATCCAAGGTTCCTACGCATGTCTTGCGTCCACCAATGGGTCAATACTGTCCTTCTGATCGACCCTTTCAAAAACTTTACCTGGATTTGATAGGTCCTTTTCCGCGATCTCGCAAAGGAAATATAGGCATTCTAATAATCCTGGATCACTTCTCGAAGTTCACCTTCCTGAAACCCTTGAAGAGGTTGACTGCCCCATTGATTCTGGATTACCTGAGGGATAACGTTTTTTACTGTTTTGGAGTGCCCGAAATCGTGGTGTCCGATAATGGTACCCAGTTCAAAAGCCAGGAGTTTGAAAGATTTTGGCATCACTCACACGTGTACTGCAGCGTACTCCCCTCAGTCCAACGCTGTCGAACGGGTGAACCGTTCTGTTAATGAGGCCCTTCGGTCGTATGTTCGTACGGATCAAAGGAATTGGGATGAGTATCTCAGCAGTATAAATTGCGCCCTAAGAAATTCTTTACATCAATCTCTTGGTTACGCTCCTTATTTTGTTGTCTTTGGGCAACACAGGGTTACCCACGGTAGGGATTACGATCTCTTGAGGAAGTTAGGGCAGATTAAGGAAGGCGAAGTGAGAGTAAACCGACAGGACCAGTTATTGGCTCATCACGAGTTGGTAAGAGGGCGATTAAAGCAAGCGTATGATAGAAACGCCAAGACTTATAACCTCAGGTCGAGGGTTCGAAGTTTTGAAGTAGGCCAGACCGTAATCAAGCGAAATTTTCTGTTGAGCAACCAAGCGGCGCACTTTAGCTCAAAATTAGCCCCGGTGGGCGTAAAGGCAAAAGTGGTAGAAAAGCTGGGTAACTCTTATTATCGATTGGAATCAGTGCAGGGTCGCCCTTGGGGATATTCCATGCCAAGGACCTTTGGTAATTCGAACGGTAAATTGAATTCGGGTTATATTGATGGGTAACTCCGGTGTTCATCAATAAGGTTTAGGGTAGTGCCGCCTTTTTTCAGCAGCGGTCTTCGTTAGGCCTCTTAGCTCGCTCCTGTTTTGTGAGGGCGACTAATCAGAAATTACTGATGTAATTTTTATTGGTATTCGAGATCACCCGGTGGTTCCAAGTCATCGGACCTCTGTAGAAGTGACGTCGATCTTTGCAACCGTGGCGAAGCTGTGGGTAGGAGATATTCTGAATTTCGCGTGATCGAAAGCCCTAGAAGATTTTTTTATATATGTGGTTTGTGTTTCGCGTGTTTCGGGTTCCCGTTTGGCTGGGTGGTCGTCATGTGTTCGAGAGAGACGGCAACAGGTCCGGTGACTCGGAACGAAAGAACGTGAATTTGGACTGGCGTGGAGGTAGAGAAAAAGAACAGTCGGTTGGTTGGATTCTGTTGCGCTTGCTGGACAAAAATGGCATGAATAAGAGAATGTGATTCTTTCGTACTGCAATAATAAGTCCTATTATATTTTCAAGTATTTATTAATTGAGAGCCACCAACTATTGAAAAATACTCACATTCATAAATATCAAATGTTTGCATAAAGTGCAGAACCAAATTTTATAATATAAAAAAGCAACCAACGGAGGATATTCTGTGTTGGAAAGTGTATAGAATAAATAAAATAAGCATAGAAAACTATTCAATTAGGTCATGAACAAACATTATACAAACAACTTCAAAGATAAAACTGTAAAAGTTGCTAAATTTATGGGAGTGAAGATTTCAAACTAAAAGCAAACGATATAAAAAAAAACCATTCGTGGAAATAAACTCCGTATAATAACTTTAATTTTGTTCCAGAATTCAGTTTCTGTGATTAATATTTGTTTTTCTTTTTTGGACGAAATATAATAAAATCTTTTACTATGAAACTAGAATAAAAGCTAATAGGATCCGAACAAAATTGATACAAACATTTAACAAAATAAACGGGTAAAAAAACAAATAACAGACTAGCCGCAAAACCAGCAGCAAATCAGCATCTACAGCAGCGAAAACTGCAGCGGCAACGGCAGTAGCTTCACACCACCGAAGAAACTCTTAACATTTTGGAAACACAGCAAGCTGTGTTTCTCTTGGTCATTTAACGAAGGGATAACTAAACGGAAATTTCAACAAAATCGCCTTGAGGAAAATATATTTTCAAAAGAAATACATTAACTACAAAATCACACTTTTCTACTACGAGAACAAATTTTCGACTTTAGCCGCCATGGATAATATCTATAACCTATTGAAGGGTAAAGATTCGCGCTGTCTCCAACTAGAAGTGTGCCGTGAATGCCAAAGGAATAATAGTACCTGCAAGGATTCCGAGTGCAAGGTTGCACACTAGCCAGCAGTTTATTATTACTATTGTTTGTGTTTTCTAATGGTTGCTAGTTATTAAAAGTGAAACATAAGTATATCAGTTTCAACTATTGTATACATTAACTTTTGCGATGACTTTGAATTAACTTATGGAATGATAAGATATAAATAACTAGACTAAGCGAATAGGTAACGGAGCCACCATTATTATCAATTATATGTTTTGGAGAACTTTCGTTTCAGCGTAAGGAGCTCCCTGATGGCGCCACTCATTGGGATCCGGCTGAAAAACGGATATTGTCTTGGTAAGCAATTACATTTAATTTTGAAGCAAAAGATATTTAAAAGGGATAATATATTATATAAAAAGATAAAGGAATTTTAATACCTAAATCACCTAATAAACTATACGGTTTAATGAGATATTGAGTCAAATTAAGTTTAATGTTTTATCGAATAATCCCTTGATAGAGTGTATTTTACAACTGATTACCTTCTAGTAATGGATAATTGATTGCATCCGTGAATTATTGTTTTGGTTAACTGATTAATTACTTAAAATAGTATTAATGTATAGTGATTAAGTACGGATATTGATTTTTGATGTACAATGTAAACATCCGGATATTGTCTTGGTAAGCAATTACATTTAATTTTGAAGCAAAAGATATTTAAAAGGGATAAGATATTATATAAAAAGATAAAGGAATTTTAATACCTAAATCACCTAGTAAACTATACGGTTTAATGAGATATTGAGTCAAATTAAGTTTAATGTTTTATCGAATAATCCCTTGATAGAGTGTATTTTACAACTGATTACTTTCTAATAATGGATAATTGATTGCATCCGTGAATTATTGTTTTGGTTAAGTGATTAATTACTTAAAATAGCATTAATGTATAGTGATTAAGTACGGATATTGATTTTGGATGTACAACGTAAGCATTCGTGAAATACTATATCGTATATTGAAATTCGTGCAGGAATTAATTGAAATGTTTAATTTTATGGTTTAATTTTATTGTTTAATTCATTACTACTGGAAAGAATAAATAGGTTATTTGACTACTTACTTGATTCATTATTATGTTTAACTTTGCACTTACCTGCAATCTATAATGTGTAGCCAATCAACTTAAGGTATAAAAGGGTTTAAACGGTTCCAGCCCGGCATAGGTGAGCAAGCTTAGGGCTGGTGTGACCTAGATCGCAACACCAGCATGGTAGGGTGGGTATAGAACCGGGGAGGAAAATACCGCCCACTCCTCCCCCTTCACCCTCATCGTCGTCTCCTGCGGTAGCAAACCATCCCAGTTCGTCCGAAAGTATTGCTTTTATTTATCTAGGGTTTCCTTGGGATTTTTTTTTTTTAAGTCTCGGTAGTTTTTTTTTTTTTTTTGTAACTGGGTGTCCCTGATGCGGTTTGGGTTTATGAACCCCCCCCCAAATTTCCCTGAGCACAGCCGGACCGAGCATCCCCTACAGCATCAACTTCCCTCGTGGTGGCATTAGGCCTCCACAATTTTCACCTGTTCGTTACAGTGTATAAGTTTATACAGGCGTGTGAGTGAGAAGCGACTACAGCTAATAAAACAATTTACATAGATTGTATAAAGCAAAGGTTGTATGGAGACGCTTATGATCTTGTAGGCTCACAACGTTTTAACAACCTAGAAGAATTATACCTAGTGATACGAAGAGCTTACCTACCAACAGCTTTATTAGACGTGACGTTGACTGAACTTCAGGATTGCAACCAATTGCACAATGAGGACATTCGGCAGTTCGCAAGACGTCTAAGCGCGAAAAAAGCACAAGCATTGCAGATAATAAAAGATACCTATAAAGGAGAAGGCGACAGCGCACTGGTATCTATGGCAGAGACGTCAGCGAATAAAACGTTTAGGACAGGGTTACAAAATGCAACGCTACGAATTCACATGCTAAACATTACAGGGAAAAATATGGAGGAAATGATAGAGATAGCAGTGAACACACAAGTCGAGATACAAAGAAATAACTCCATACATCAACCAACCATTACACCAGCGATGAATATGAATTGGGTAGACCCCTACACAAAACCTCCTGCACAAAATCGCGTAGAATATAAAAGGCCAGAAGAAAGGCAGAACGTCTCAAGAGCGCCTCAGGGAAAAATAATTTGCTTATTCTGCAATAAACGTGGGCATACTAGAGAAAAGTGTTTGACTACAGAAAACACGCCATATTGCCAAAAGTGTCTAGAATATGAACACGAGACAAACTGGAGGTGTAGCAAAAAGGAAAGCCAAGGAAGTGGGGCAAATAAGAAATATCAAATGCCTCATAACCAGAATTAAGTACAACAAACCTGGAAAACAAACCGACCACAACAAAACTGGTAACCAAGCCAAGTCCAACGTAATTGGCAACCCAACCAAGACCAACAGAATTGGCAGAAACAGACGTATGGAAAGCAGAAGCCGAATCTAGCAAACGGAATACAAAAGAATCAATCTCAATGTGAATGGTGCAAAAGAGTAGGAAATAATACAGTCGGATGTTACGCGAAGAAAAATTTGGAGAAGTCCCAAAGCAAGAGTCCGGGAAACTGCCAAGGGCCCAGAATAAGCCAATAATCTGGGGACCCAAAAATATTAGTAACTTAAGGCCAAATGAAGAAGTAGCAGTAATTCATACATCCGAAGCGATTGTGTATACGTCACCAAGTTTAACAAATAAAGTGGTATTCGTAAGTCCGACATCGGAAGCGATTGTTGAAACGTTACCAACTTCAGAAGACTTAAAACTTAATATCAAGTTGAAGAAGACTGACAATAATAAAAACAACGTCACAAAGAGAAATCATACGTTTGGAGAAAAAGTTGATTCAGAGATACCAATCATAGCGAAAGAGAAAAAACAAAATTCAAACCCAAAAGTAGCTTGCTCAATGAAAAAGTTAGCGAATAATAATAGAAATACAGAAACAGGAGTATCTAACTGGAATCAAACCCAGCTAAATGACGTGTTAATCGAATTATAAAATTCGATAAACGGCGATAAATGGAAAACTCATTTTACTGGTAGATACCGGAGCAGATTAGGGCTTCTCAAACGGATCCCCGGGGGTTGAAAAACCATCCCGGTATCCCGGGATTTCAATGAAATTTCCCGGGAATCCCGGTAATTTTTTGTAACATTTTTTTACCAATTTGTCGTTTGTGCCGCATTAATGGAGGCACGTTAGATATATAACAGTATATAGATTCTTGATCAGCATTACTTTCTGCGTTGTGTACTACAATTAAATGTAATACTATAGTACTGTAGTACAACGTACTACTGTAACTACAAATAAATTCAACTAGTTAGGAAAATTAGGAAAATTTCTTTTGAACCAAAGCGCTGGATATACAGTCCGTTGGAGATGTTGAACAGTGAATTTAATTCACTCGCAACTCGCAGTTGCTGACGCTTTAATCAAGACCAATTTGTTTTATTTTGCTTTTGGTTGTCCTTGTTTTCCGCACTTTTCTCTGTTTACACCTTTAGTGGGATGGTTGGTGGCCCCGTTGGCGTTGGGGGTGAATAGATGCTGCTGCCGGTGCCGGGTTGGAACTGGAACACCTAAATATTACTTGTCGTTTTTTTTTTGTGTGATTTTCTATTTAAATTCTTTAACTTACTATATTATATACTAACAATATTGCTGTTTATGCTGATTATTGATTATTATGTTGATTATATATTATACATCAGTTTCTATTCCACAGTGATGGTTATTTTGGTTTATTGCCTGTAAATCGTACATTAGGGCAAGATTTAGTTTAGACGATTAGTACTCGGTACTATTGACTTGATTTAATTTTTTTAAATCCTTATCTTGACGTAGCGTTTCGTGAATAGTCCAGAGAGATTGCTTTTGGTTTAGCGTTGTTTTTTTTTTTTCTAGAGATCTTGTTTTTTTTTTTGCTAGAGATCTTGTCCATGAATATGGCGGTCCGACGTAGTCCCCACGGATCCAACAATCCGGCTCGGCTGTCGGACGAAGAAGTTAGTTGCGTGATCTGTGGCGAAATTCTTCAACCGGGGTGCGAATTGGTCGAGACTGCGTGTGGTCATGCATTCCACCGTCCTTGTCTGCGACGCTGGTTAGTCGAAAATCAAGTTTGTCCGGTTTGTAGAACTACATCCACTCCTACTCGTTATGTGACACCACCGCAAGGTAATTCCCGGCCACAGAACCGGGCATCTAGACCGCTTACTCGTAACCAGACCCGAAATACTCGCGCGCTAAGACCTGGTGGAGGCATGTCCCCAGCCATTTCTCCTACTGAACGGCTCGTACCACAGCCAGGTAACGGCGCGATTCCTAAATTGAACGAAGCTAGGGCACAGTGTATTGCTGAACCACCCGCAGCGGCCCTCGATGACTTTCGGCAAATGTTGTCGCAAGCCATGCGCTAAATGCGTGCAGAAATTACTACATTGGTGACCGGAGAGTGTGAAGCAATGTTAGGAAGACTAACCCTGTCTGGTAATGACGCCATAGGTGATTTCACAGCTAGACCCTCCAATAACTCCCCGCGACCTAGGCTAATACAAGCCGAGCGACCTACAGAATTTGAATCTAGTGTTCGTCCTCACCGAATCGGTTTTAACGTTCACCGACAAGACTCTGGTTTTGGTTCAGCTGAACATACGTTGACCATAGGCACAGCTGCAAGCAAGATTTCCTCCCTGATTGGCGGATGGCACTTGCAATTTTCGGGTGACGCTAACTCAATGGGTGTTGATGAATTTATTTATCGGGTGAATACTTTGACTGATCAATGCTTGGGCGGTAATCGGAATATTTTATGTCAGCACGACCATTTGTTATTTCGCGGCAAGGCCGAAACGTGGTTCTGGAGATATCATCGACAGACCGAACTATTAACATGGACAGCCCTCTGTCAGGAGTTGCGTATGAAATTCCGAGACTATTTGACTGACTGCGACATTAGAGAAAATATTCGACGGCGCAAGCAACGAGCTGCTGAACGTTTTGCTGAATTCTTGGATGCCGTGTTGGCATTGAGTGATAAACTCCATAGTCCACTTGCTGACGAGGAACTCGTTGAAATATTGCTTCATAATCTTAAACCTGATTTACGTCGAACTGTTACACATACCAATTATAACTTTGCCAGATCTCAGACGCGAGTGCCATAGGCATGAAAATTTCTTTTTATCGCAGAATTACGGTACTTACTCACGCGCTGGAGTTGCGTGGCGGCAGGTGGCTATGCTTGATCAGTCATCCCCCCCGAGCGAGCCTGATGCAGCGGCTCCGGAACCGGAGATGTGTGAACTGGAGGGCGAAGCATCAGCCCTTCGTTGCTGGAATTGCTCTGCGGAGGGCCACAGGTACCAGAACTGTTTGTCGCTTACTCGGCGAATCTTTTGCTACGGTTGTGGAGCACCGAATGTGTACAGGCCTACGTGTCAGAAATGTAGTTCAACCTCGGGAAACGCCAGGGCGGGGCCTCGGTCGGCGACGAACGAACGCCCTCAACGGCAGGATACTCGTCGTCAGCGTCAGTAACCTTGACAGGGCCATTTTGTCGACTTGTATCTCCGGAGTTGGAGACGTCTCAAGTAGACGCGCCACCATTGTACGAAATAAAACCTTACCATATTCGTTTAGAGAGATATAATCGACGGAGAGCAGAGATTTTCAGTGTTAATTCTCTACACTGTCGAAAAAGAAAAACTACACGATTGCATAATTTTTGGATGTCGGTTAAACGATTGAAGGTTTCTGTTTTATCCTCCTTGTTACTGAGGGAAAATGATTCCCGACCTTATATTGAAATTTTACTGAATGACATATCCTGTCGTGCGTTGCTGGACAGCGGCGCTAATGTTAGCGTGATTGGTGGCCAGACCGCACTGAACGTATTAAACTCTGGACAGACCCTTGAAAGATTTAGAGGTAATGTGAGGACTGCTGATGGTCAAGCTCAGCAAATTGCGGGATTTTTTGTTGCTCAAGTTAAGTTCAACAGCCTAGATAAAATGTTTCGGTTTTTAGTCCTACCCAGTATTACGCAAGATGTCATTTGCGGCATAAATTTCTGGAAAGCCTTTGATATTCGAGTAGATAATGTAGAGATCGCTTCCGTTGCCTCGGTAAGGACCCGGATGAATACTTTATTTCCCTGACAGAGTCCCAGTCGGTTCGACTCAATGACGTCATCCAGTCCTTCCCTTCGTCGGCAAAACTGGGTTTAGGTAAAACAACCTTAATGGAGCACTATATTGATACAGGTCAAGCTCGTCCGATTAAGCAAAAATACTATCCAATCTCTCCTGCAAAGGAAAGATTGCTGTGTGACGAAATAGATAGAATGCTCTCCTTAGGCGTCATTGAGTAAGCAAATTGTACGGCTTGAGCATCGCCAGGTGTTCTTATTGTTAAACCGGGGATGGTGCGGTTCTGTTTGGACTCAAGAAAATTAAATGGAGTTACTGAGAAGGATGCGTACTAGAGATGAGCGATATTTCCGTACCGGTGATTTTGTCACCGTGATTTAAAAGTCACTGGTCACTGCAGTGACCGAATATTATTTTTACCAGTGACAGTGACAGCCTTCGTTCCACGATATTTATTTATATATTCGTTCCTTTCACTGGTTTGTTTCCGTGCCGTGAATTCGGAATAACATATTGTTTCGTTGAATTGTACAAAAACCCAGGGTTGGGTTTCTGTAGAGTTGAGCGATATTTCGATACCCGTGATTTTGTAAATGTTACTTTAGACAGAATAATTTTTTTAACAGTGACAGTGAAACGATTCGTTCCTGTCTGTGGCTGGTTCCCGTGGCTGTAAAATAGCTATATGATATTTTTTCACGTATTGTATAACAACGTAGGTTTGCCTGTATGTACATTTAACATTCTGTTCTAAATAATTTGCTATTAAACATTTGCTTGTGACTTATTTTTATTTCCCCATACATATTAATTATTATAATTGTTCGAACATTATTGGAAAAATTAAATAATAATATGAAAATGATGATACAAAAGAAAAAACCTGAGTAACAAAATTATTATTTTGTATTGTCCAAACAAGTTGTTATTGTATACAATATTATAATATATGTATTATTATTATTAGTATTGTTATTATTATTATTATACAGAAAAATTTATTTCATAGTCATTATTTGTTTTAAAAATGTCGATATTCGATATTAAAACGTATTAAAATTTCTGATATCGGTTACTTATATCAAAATCACGGTGACTTAAAGTCACTGGTAAAAATCACGGTGACAGAAATGTAGCAGTCACTGCTGTCACCGTTCTCAAAAAATCACTGGAACGCTCATCTCTAATGCGTACCCGCTTCCAAACATTGACGGGATATTAAGTCGTTTACCCTCGGTCAATTTTATATCCAAGGTGGATCTCAAGGATGCCTTTTGGCAGATTTGTCTGCATAACTCCTCAAAAGAAAAAACTGCTTTTACGGAACCAAATCGACCTCTGTACCAGTTCACCAGAATGCCTTTCGGGCTGTGTAACGCGCCCCAAGCCATGTGCCGACTTATGGATATGGTGATTCCCTATTACCTTAAGTCGAGAGTGTTTGTCTATTTAGATGATCTGCTCATCTTATCGAGCACGTTTGACCAACATCTAAATCATCTGTCCGAGGTGGCTTCTTGTTTGCGTAAAGCTGGATTGACGATCAACGTGGAAAAAAGTAAGTTTGGACTCTCGGAAGTTAAATATCTTGGTTATGTCGTTGGGAACGGAGTTCTGAAAATGGACCCGGAGAAGATTTCAGCCATAACCGAGTATCCGCAGCCCAAAACTACCAAACAGATGCGCCGTTTCTTAGGGATGGTGGGTTGGTACAGGAAGTTTATCCCCGAATTTTCGACAGTCACTCTCCACCTAACAGAGTTTTTGAAGGGGAGTAGAGGCTTTGCTTGGAATCCTTTGGCTCAGCAGTCGTTTGAGGAAATTAAGCTTAAAATGACTACCGCCCCGTTTCTGGCACCCAGACTATACTAAGCCATTTGTGGTCTAGTGCGACGCTAGCCAATTAGGCATCGGAGCCGTGCTGGCCCAAGCTGACGAGACTGGTCAGGAGAGGCCAATTGCATATATGTCTCAAAAACTTAACAAAGCACAGCGCAATTACAGGGTCTCTGAGCTGGAATGCCTGGCGGTGGTAATGGCGATAAAGAAGTTCAGAATGTTCATTGAGGGGCATGAATTTAAGGTGGTCACCGACCATATGAGTTTGAAATGGCTGATGAGCCAGAAGGACCTTTCAGGAAGATTGGCTCGATGGCACTCAAGCTGCAGGGGTTTGACTTCTCGGTAGAACACCGGAAGGGTACCTCAAATATCGTGCCGGACGCTCTTTCAAGGGCAATGGAAGATACGCCGATAAATGAAGTCACCGCTATCGAGCTCGATCATGAACCAACCGTCGACCTTACCTCCGCCGCATTCACATCCGAAGAGTTCAATGCCTTGAAGGAGAGGTACGCTAGTGATCAATTCCCTGATTTCAAAATCATCGACGAATTTCTGTACTTTCGGAATGATTTCGCGACGGGGAATGAAAATTCGGATGATCTCACCTGGAAACTCGTCATTCCACCCGAGTTGCAATCCTCAGTTATTAAGTCTGCCCATATTCTACTACGTCAGCTCATTTCGGAATAGCAAAAACCTTGGAAAAACTGCGCAGATATTTTTATTGGCGCGGCATGCGAAGTCAAGTATGTCAGTATATTGGGTCCTGTGATTTGTGTCAAACATCCAAGGTTCCTACGCATGTCTTGCGTCCACCAATGGGTCAATACTGTCCTTCTGATCGACCCTTTCAAAAACTTTACCTGGATTTGATAGGTCCTTTTCCGCGATCTCGCAAAGGAAATATAGGCATTCTAATAATCCTGGATCACTTCTCGAAGTTCACCTTCCTGAAACCCTTGAAGAGGTTGACTGCCCCATTGATTCTGGATTACCTGAGGGATAACGTTTTTTACTGTTTTGGAGTGCCCGAAATCGTGGTGTCCGATAATGGTACCCAGTTCAAAAGCCAGGAGTTTGAAAGATTTTGGCATCACTCACACGTGTACTGCAGCGTACTCCCCTCAGTCCAACGCTGTCGAACGGGTGAACCGTTCTGTTAATGAGGCCCTTCGGTCGTATGTTCGTACGGATCAAAGGAATTGGGATGAGTATCTCAGCAGTATAAATTGCGCCCTAAGAAATTCTTTACATCAATCTCTTGGTTACGCTCCTTATTTTGTTGTCTTTGGGCAACACATGGTAGGGATTACGATCTCTTGAGGAAGTTAGGGCAAATTAAGGAAGGCGAAGTGAGAGTAAACCGACAGGACCAGTTATTGGCTCATCACGAGTTGGTAAGAGGGCGATTAAAGCAAGTGTATGATAGAAACGCCAAGACTTATAACCTCAGGTCGAGGGTTCGAAGTTTTGAAGTAGGCCAGACCGTAATCAAGCGAAATTTTCTGTTGAGCAACCAAGCGGCGCACTTTAGCTCAAAATTAGCCCCGGTGGGCGTAAAGGCAAAAGTGGTAGAAAAGCTGGGTAACTCTTATTATCGATTGGAATCAGTGCAGGGTCGCCCTTGGGGATATTCCATGCCAAGGACCTTTGGTAATTCGAACGGTAAATTGAATTCGGGTTATATTGATGGGTAACTCCGGTGTTCATCAATAAGGTTTAGGGTAGTGCCGCCTTTTTTCAGCAGCGGTCTTCGTTAGGCCTCTTAGCTCGCTCCTGTTTTGTGAGGGCGACTAATCAGAAATTACTGATGTAATTTTTATTGGTATTCGAGATCACCCGGTGGTTCCAAGTCATCGGACCTCTGTAGAAGTGACGTCGATCTTTGCAACCGTGGCGAAGCTGTGGGTAGGAGATATTCTGAATTTCGCGTGATCGAAAGCCCTAGAAGATTTTTTTATATATGTGGTTTGTGTTTCGCGTGTTTCGGGTTCCCGTTTGGCTGGGTGGTCGTCATGTGTTCGAGAGAGACGGCAACAGGTCCGGTGACTCGGAACGAAAGAACGTGAATTTGGACTGGCGTGGAGGTAGAGAAAAAGAACAGTCGGTTGGTTGGATTCTGTTGCGCTTGCTGGACAAAAATGGCATGAATAAGAGAATGTGATTCTTTCGTACTGCAATAATAAGTCCTATTATATTTTCAAGTATTTATTAATTGAGAGCCACCAACTATTGAAAAATACTCACATTCATAAATATCAAATGTTTGCATAAAGTGCAGAACCAAATTTTATAATATAAAAAAGCAACCAACGGAGGATATTCTGTGTTGGAAAGTGTATAGAATAAATAAAATAAGCATAGAAAACTATTCAATTAGGTCATGAACAAACATTATACAAACAACTTCAAAGATAAAACTGTAAAAGTTGCTAAATTTATGGGAGTGAAGATTTCAAACTAAAAGCAAACGATATAAAAAAAAACCATTCGTGGAAATAAACTCCGTATAATAACTTTAATTTTGTTCCAGAATTCAGTTTCTGTGATTAATATTTGTTTTTCTTTTTTGGACGAAATATAATAAAATCTTTTACTATGAAACTAGAATAAAAGCTAATAGGATCCGAACAAAATTGATACAAACATTTAACAAAATAAACGGGTAAAAAAACAAATAACAGACTAGCCGCAAAACCAGCAGCAAATCAGCATCTACAGCAGCGAAAACTGCAGCGGCAACGGCAGTAGCTTCACACCACCGAAGAAACTCTTAACATTTTGGAAACACAGCAAGCTGTGTTTCTCTTGGTCATTTAACGAAGGGATAACTAAACGGAAATTTCAACAAAATCGCCTTGAGGAAAATATATTTTCAAAAGAAATACATTAACTACAAAATCACACTTTTCTACTACGAGAACAAATTTTCGACTTTAGCCGCCATGGATAATATCTATAACCTATTGAAGGGTAAAGATTCGCGCTGTCTCCAACTAGAAGTGTGCCGTGAATGCCAAAGGAATAATAGTACCTGCAAGGATTCCGAGTGCAAGGTTGCACACTAGCCAGCAGTTTATTATTACTATTGTTTGTGTTTTCTAATGGTTGCTAGTTATTAAAAGTGAAACATAAGTATATCAGTTTCAACTATTGTATACATTAACTTTTGCGATGACTTTGAATTAACTTATGGAATGATAAGATATAAATAACTAGACTAAGCGAATAGGTAACGGAGCCACCATTATTATCAATTATATGTTTTGGAGAACTTTCGTTTCAGCGTAAGGAGCTCCCTGATGGCGCCACTCATTGGGATCCGGCTGAAAAACGGATATTGTCTTGGTAAGCAATTACATTTAATTTTGAAGCAAAAGATATTTAAAAGGGATAATATATTATATAAAAAGATAAAGGAATTTTAATACCTAAATCACCTAATAAACTATACGGTTTAATGAGATATTGAGTCAAATTAAGTTTAATGTTTTATCGAATAATCCCTTGATAGAGTGTATTTTACAACTGATTACCTTCTAGTAATGGATAATTGATTGCATCCGTGAATTATTGTTTTGGTTAACTGATTAATTACTTAAAATAGTATTAATGTATAGTGATTAAGTACGGATATTGATTTTTGATGTACAATGTAAACATCCGGATATTGTCTTGGTAAGCAATTACATTTAATTTTGAAGCAAAAGATATTTAAAAGGGATAAGATATTATATAAAAAGATAAAGGAATTTTAATACCTAAATCACCTAGTAAACTATACGGTTTAATGAGATATTGAGTCAAATTAAGTTTAATGTTTTATCGAATAATCCCTTGATAGAGTGTATTTTACAACTGATTACTTTCTAATAATGGATAATTGATTGCATCCGTGAATTATTGTTTTGGTTAAGTGATTAATTACTTAAAATAGCATTAATGTATAGTGATTAAGTACGGATATTGATTTTGGATGTACAACGTAAGCATTCGTGAAATACTATATCGTATATTGAAATTCGTGCAGGAATTAATTGAAATGTTTAATTTTATGGTTTAATTTTATTGTTTAATTCATTACTACTGGAAAGAATAAATAGGTTATTTGACTACTTACTTGATTCATTATTATGTTTAACTTTGCACTTACCTGCAATCTATAATGTGTAGCCAATCAACTTAAGGTATAAAAGGGTTTAAACGGTTCCAGCCCGGCATAGGTGAGCAAGCTTAGGGCTGGTGTGACCTAGATCGCAACACCAGCATGGTAGGGTGGGTATAGAACCGGGGAGGAAAATACCGCCCACTCCTCCCCCTTCACCCTCATCGTCGTCTCCTGCGGTAGCAAACCATCCCAGTTCGTCCGAAAGTATTGCTTTTATTTATCTAGGGTTTCCTTGGGATTTTTTTTTTTTAAGTCTCGGTAGTTTTTTTTTTTTTTTTGTAACTGGGTGTCCCTGATGCGGTTTGGGTTTATGAACCCCCCCCAAATTTCCCTGAGCACAGCCGGACCGAGCATCCCCTACAGCATCAACTTCCCTCGTGGTGGCATTAGGCCTCCACAATTTTCACCTGTTCGTTACAGTGTATAAGTTTATACAGGCGTGTGAGTGAGAAGCGACTACAGCTAATAAAACAATTTACATAGATTGTATAAAGCCAAGGTTGTATGGAGACGCTTATGATCTTGTAGGCTCACAACGTTTTAACAACCTAGAAGAATTATACCTAGTGATACGAAGAGCTTACCTACCAACAGCTTTATTAGACGTGACGTTGACTGAACTTCAGGATTGCAACCAATTGCACAATGAGGACATTCGGCAGTTCGCAAGACGTCTAAGCGCGAAAAAAGCACAAGCATTGCAGATAATAAAAGATACCTATAAAGGAGAAGGCGACAGCGCACTGGTATCTATGGCAGAGACGTCAGCGAATAAAACGTTTAGGACAGGGTTAAAAAATGCAACGCTACGAATTCACATGCTAAACATTACAGGGAAAAATATGGAGGAAATGATAGAGATAGCAGTGAACACACAAGTCGAGATACAAAGAAATAACTCCATACATCAACCAACCATTACACCAGCGATGAATATGAATTGGGTAGACCCCTACACAAAACCTCCTGCACAAAATCGCGTAGAATATAAAAGGCCAGAAGAAAGGCAGAACGTCTCAAGAGCGCCTCAGGGAAAAATAATTTGCTTATTCTGCAATAAACGTGGGCATACTAGAGAAAAGTGTTTGACTACAGAAAACACGCCATATTGCCAAAAGTGTCTAGAATATGAACACGAGACAAACTGGAGGTGTAGCAAAAAGGAAAGCCAAGGAAGTGGGGCAAATAAGAAATATCAAATGCCTCATAACCAGAATTAAGTACAACAAACCTGGAAAACAAACCGACCACAACAAAACTGGTAACCAAGCCAAGTCCAACGTAATTGGCAACCCAACCAAGACCAACAGAATTGGCAGAAACAGACGTATGGAAAGCAGAAGCCGAATCTAGCAAACGGAATACAAAAGAATCAATCTCAATGTGAATGGTGCAAAAGAGTAGGAAATAATACAGTCGGATGTTACGCGAAGAAAAATTTGGAGAAGTCCCAAAGCAAGAGTCCGGGAAACTGCCAAGGGCCCAGAATAAGCCAATAATCTGGGGACCCAAAAATATTAGTAACTTAAGGCCAAATGAAGAAGTAGCAGTAATTCATACATCCGAAGCGATTGTGTATACGTCACCAAGTTTAACAAATAAAGTGGTATTCGTAAGTCCGACATCGGAAGCGATTGTTGAAACGTTACCAACTTCAGAAGACTTAAAACTTAATATCAAGTTGAAGAAGACTGACAATAATAAAAACAACGTCACAAAGAGAAATCATACGTTTGGAGAAAAAGTTGATTCAGAGATACCAATCATAGCGAAAGAGAAAAAACAAAATTCAAACCCAAAAGTAGCTTGCTCAATGAAAAAGTTAGCGAATAATAATAGAAATACAGAAACAGGAGTATCTAACTGGAATCAAACCCAGCTAAATGACGTGTTAATCGAATTATAAAATTCGATAAACGGCGATAAATGGAAAACTCATTTTACTGGTAGATACCGGAGCAGATTAGGGCTTCTCAAACGGATCCCCGGGGGTTGAAAAACCATCCCGGTATCCCGGGATTTCAATGAAATTTCCCGGGAATCCCGGTAATTTTTTGTAACATTTTTTTACCAATTTGTCGTTTGTGCCGCATTAATGGAGGCACGTTAGATATATAACAGTATATAGATTCTTGATCAGCATTACTTTCTGCGTTGTGTACTACAATTAAATGTAATACTATAGTACTGTAGTACAACGTACTACTGTAACTACAAATAAATTCAACTAGTTAGGAAAATTAGGAAAATTTCTTTTGAACCAAAGCGCTGGATATACAGTCCGTTGGAGATGTTGAACAGTGAATTTAATTCACTCGCAACTCGCAGTTGCTGACGCTTTAATCAAGACCAATTTGTTTTATTTTGCTTTTGGTTGTCCTTGTTTTCCGCACTTTTCTCTGTTTACACCTTTAGTGGGATGGTTGGTGGCCCCGTTGGCGTTGGGGGTGAATAGATGCTGCTGCCGGTGCCGGGTTGGAACTGGAACACCTAAATATTACTTGTCGTTTTTTTTTGTGTGATTTTCTATTTAAATTCTTTAACTTACTATATTATATACTAACAATATTGCTGTTTATGCTGATTATTGATTATTATGTTGATTATATATTATACATCAGTTTCTATTCCACAGTGATGGTTATTTTGGTTTATTGCCTGTAAATCGTACATTAGGGCAAGATTTAGTTTAGACGATTAGTACTCGGTACTATTGACTTGATTTAATTTTTTTAAATCCTTATCTTGACGTAGCGTTTCGTGAATAGTCCAGAGAGATTGCTTTTGGTTTAGCGTTGTTTTTTTTTTTGCTAGAGATCTTGTTTTTTTTTTTGCTAGAGATCTTGTCCATGAATATGGCGGTCCGACGAAGTCCCCACGGATCCAACAATCCGGCTCGGCTGTCGGACGAAGAAGTTAGTTGCGTGATCTGTGGCGAAATTCTTCAACCGGGGTGCGAATTGGTCGAGACTGCGTGTGGTCATGCATTCCACCGTCCTTGTCTGCGACGCTGGTTAGTCGAAAATCAAGTTTGTCCGGTTTGTAGAACTACATCCACTCCTACTCGTTATGTGACACCACCGCAAGGTAATTCCCGGCCACAGAACCGGGCATCTAGACCGCTTACTCGTAACCAGACCCGAAATACTCGCGCGCTAAGACCTGGTGGAGGCATGTCCCCAGCCATTTCTCCTACTGAACGGCTCGTACCACAGCCAGGTAACGGCGCGATTCCTAAATTGAACGAAGCTAGGGCACAGTGTATTGCTGAACCACCCGCAGCGGCCCTCGATGACTTTCGGCAAATGTTGTCGCAAGCCATGCGCGAAATGCGTGCAGAAATTACTACATTGGTGACCGGAGAGTGTGAAGCAATGTTAGGAAGACTAACCCTGTCTGGTAATGACGCCATAGGTGATTTCACAGCTAGACCCTCCAATAACTCCCCGCGACCTAGGCTAATACAAGCCGAGCGACCTACAGAATTTGAATCTAGTGTTCGTCCTCACCGAATCGGTTTTAACGTTCACCGACAAGACTCTGGTTTTGGTTCAGCTGAACATACGTTGACCATAGGCACAGCTGCAAGCAAGATTTCCTCCCTGATTGGCGGATGGCACTTGCAATTTTCGGGTGACGCTAACTCAATGGGTGTTGATGAATTTATTTATCGGGTGAATACTTTGACTGATCAATGCTTGGGCGGTAATCGGAATATTTTATGTCAGCACGACCATTTGTTATTTCGCGGCAAGGCCGAAACGTGGTTCTGGAGATATCATCGACAGACCGAACTATTAACATGGACAGCCCTCTGTCAGGAGTTGCGTATGAAATTCCGAGACTATTTGACTGACTGCGACATTAGAGAAAATATTCGACGGCGCAAGCAACGAGCTGCTGAACGTTTTGCTGAATTCTTGGATGCCGTGTTGGCATTGAGTGATAAACTCCATAGTCCACTTGCTGACGAGGAACTCGTTGAAATATTGCTTCATAATCTTAAACCTGATTTACGTCGAACTGTTACACATACCAATTATAACTTTGCCAGATCTCAGACGCGAGTGCCATAGGCATGAAAATTTCTTTTTATCGCAGAATTACGGTACTTACTCACGCGCTGGAGTTGCGTGGCGGCAGGTGGCTATGCTTGATCAGTCATCCCCCCCGAGCGAGCCTGATGCAGCGGCTCCGGAACCGGAGATGTGTGAACTGGAGGGCGAAGCATCAGCCCTTCGTTGCTGGAATTGCTCTGCGGAGGGCCACAGGTACCAGAACTGTTTGTCGCTTACTCGGCGAATCTTTTGCTACGGTTGTGGAGCACCGAATGTGTACAGGCCTACGTGTCAGAAATGTAGTTCAACCTCGGGAAACGCCAGGGCGGGGCCTCGGTCGGCGACGAACGAACGCCCTCAACGGCAGGATACTCGTCGTCAGCGTCAGTAACCTTGACAGGGCCATTTTGTCGACTTGTATCTCCGGAGTTGGAGACGTCTCAAGTAGACGCGCCACCATTGTACGAAATAAAACCTTACCATATTCGTTTAGAGAGATATAATCGACGGAGAGCAGAGATTTTCAGTGTTAATTCTCTACACTGTCGAAAAAGAAAAACTACACGATTGCATAATTTTTGGATGTCGGTTAAACGATTGAAGGTTTCTGTTTTATCCTCCTTGTTACTGAGGGAAAATGATTCCCGACCTTATATTGAAATTTTACTGAATGACATATCCTGTCGTGCGTTGCTGGACAGCGGCGCTAATGTTAGCGTGATTGGTGGCCAGACCGCACTGAACGTATTAAACTCTGGACAGACCCTTGAAAGATTTAGAGGTAATGTGAGGACTGCTGATGGTCAAGCTCAGCAAATTGCGGGATTTTTTGTTGCTCAAGTTAAGTTCAACAGCCTAGATAAAATGTTTCGGTTTTTAGTCCTACCCAGTATTACGCAAGATGTCATTTGCGGCATAAATTTCTGGAAAGCCTTTGATATTCGAGTAGATAATGTAGAGATCGCTTCCGTTGCCTCGGTAAGGACCCGGATGAATACTTTATTTCCCTGACAGAGTCCCAGTCGGTTCGACTCAATGACGTCATCCAGTCCTTCCCTTCGTCGGCAAAACTGGGTTTAGGTAAAACAACCTTAATGGAGCACTATATTGATACAGGTCAAGCTCGTCCGATTAAGCAAAAATACTATCCAATCTCTCCTGCAAAGGAAAGATTGCTGTGTGACGAAATAGATAGAATGCTCTCCTTAGGCGTCATTGAGTAAGCAAATTGTACGGCTTGAGCATCGCCAGGTGTTCTTATTGTTAAACCGGGGATGGTGCGGTTCTGTTTGGACTCAAGAAAATTAAATGGAGTTACTGAGAAGGATGCGTACTAGAGATGAGCGATATTTCCGTACCGGTGATTTTGTCACCGTGATTTAAAAGTCACTGGTCACTGCAGTGACCGAATATTATTTTTACCAGTGACAGTGACAGCCTTCGTTCCACGATATTTATTTATATATTCGTTCCTTTCACTGGTTTGTTTCCGTGCCGTGAATTCGGAATAACATATTGTTTCGTTGAATTGTACAAAAACCCAGGGTTGGGTTTCTGTAGAGTTGAGCGATATTTCGATACCCGTGATTTTGTAAATGTTACTTTAGACAGAATAATTTTTTTAACAGTGACAGTGAAACGATTCGTTCCTGTCTGTGGCTGGTTCCCGTGGCTGTAAAATAGCTATATGATATTTTTTCACGTATTGTATAACAACGTAGGTTTGCCTGTATGTACATTTAACATTCTGTTCTAAATAATTTGCTATTAAACATTTGCTTGTGACTTATTTTTATTTCCCCATACATATTAATTATTATAATTGTTCGAACATTATTGGAAAAATTAAATAATAATATGAAAATGATGATACAAAAGAAAAAACCTGAGTAACAAAATTATTATTTTGTATTGTCCAAACAAGTTGTTATTGTATACAATATTATAATATATGTATTATTATTATTAGTATTGTTATTATTATTATTATACAGAAAAATTTATTTCATAGTCATTATTTGTTTTAAAAATGTCGATATTCGATATTAAAACGTATTAAAATTTCTGATATCGGTTACTTATATCAAAATCACGGTGACTTAAAGTCACTGGTAAAAATCACGGTGACAGAAATGTAGCAGTCACTGCTGTCACCGTTCTCAAAAAATCACTGGAACGCTCATCTCTAATGCGTACCCGCTTCCAAACATTGACGGGATATTAAGTCGTTTACCCTCGGTCAATTTTATATCCAAGGTGGATCTCAAGGATGCCTTTTGGCAGATTTGTCTGCATAACTCCTCAAAAGAAAAAACTGCTTTTACGGAACCAAATCGACCTCTGTACCAGTTCACCAGAATGCCTTTCGGGCTGTGTAACGCGCCCCAAGCCATGTGCCGACTTATGGATATGGTGATTCCCTATTACCTTAAGTCGAGAGTGTTTGTCTATTTAGATGATCTGCTCATCTTATCGAGCACGTTTGACCAACATCTAAATCATCTGTCCGAGGTGGCTTCTTGTTTGCGTAAAGCTGGATTGACGATCAACGTGGAAAAAAGTAAGTTTGGACTCTCGGAAGTTAAATATCTTGGTTATGTCGTTGGGAACGGAGTTCTGAAAATGGACCCGGAGAAGATTTCAGCCATAACCGAGTATCCGCAGCCCAAAACTACCAAACAGATGCGCCGTTTCTTAGGGATGGTGGGTTGGTACAGGAAGTTTATCCCCGAATTTTCGACAGTCACTTTCCACCTAACAGAGTTTTTGAAGGGGAGTAGAGGCTTTGCTTGGAATCCTTTGGCTCAGCAGTCGTTTGAGGAAATTAAGCTTAAAATGACTACCGCCCCGTTTCTGGCACCCAGACTATACTAAGCCATTTGTGGTCTAGTGCGACGCTAGCCAATTAGGCATCGGAGCCGTGCTGGCCCAAGCTGACGAGACTGGTCAGGAGAGGCCAATTGCATATATGTCTCAAAAACTTAACAAAGCACAGCGCAATTACAGGGTCTCTGAGCTGGAATGCCTGGCGGTGGTAATGGCGATAAAGAAGTTCAGAATGTTCATTGAGGGGCATGAATTTAAGGTGGTCACCGACCATATGAGTTTGAAATGGCTGATGAGCCAGAAGGACCTTTCAGGAAGATTGGCTCGATGGCACTCAAGCTGCAGGGGTTTGACTTCTCGGTAGAACACCGGAAGGGTACCTCAAATATCGTGCCGGACGCTCTTTCAAGGGCAATGGAAGATACGCCGATAAATGAAGTCACCGCTATCGAGCTCGATCATGAACCAACCGTCGACCTTACCTCCGCCGCATTCACATCCGAAGAGTTCAATGCCTTGAAGGAGAGGTACGCTAGTGATCAATTCCCTGATTTCAAAATCATCGACGAATTTCTGTACTTTCGGAATGATTTCGCGACGGGGAATGAAAATTCGGATGATCTCACCTGGAAACTCGTCATTCCACCCGAGTTGCAATCCTCAGTTATTAAGTCTGCCCATATTCTACTACGTCAGCTCATTTCGGAATAGCAAAAACCTTGGAAAAACTGCGCAGATATTTTTATTGGCGCGGCATGCGAAGTCAAGTATGTCAGTATATTGGGTCCTGTGATTTGTGTCAAACATCCAAGGTTCCTACGCATGTCTTGCGTCCACCAATGGGTCAATACTGTCCTTCTGATCGACCCTTTCAAAAACTTTACCTGGATTTGATAGGTCCTTTTCCGCGATCTCGCAAAGGAAATATAGGCATTCTAATAATCCTGGATCACTTCTCGAAGTTCACCTTCCTGAAACCCTTGAAGAGGTTGACTGCCCCATTGATTCTGGATTACCTGAGGGATAACGTTTTTTACTGTTTTGGAGTGCCCGAAATCGTGGTGTCCGATAATGGTACCCAGTTCAAAAGCCAGGAGTTTGAAAGATTTTGGCATCACTCACACGTGTACTGCAGCGTACTCCCCTCAGTCCAACGCTGTCGAACGGGTGAACCGTTCTGTTAATGAGGCCCTTCGGTCGTATGTTCGTACGGATCAAAGGAATTGGGATGAGTATCTCAGCAGTATAAATTGCGCCCTAAGAAATTCTTTACATCAATCTCTTGGTTACGCTCCTTATTTTGTTGTCTTTGGGCAACACATGGTAGGGATTACGATCTCTTGAGGAAGTTAGGGCAAATTAAGGAAGGCGAAGTGAGAGTAAACCGACAGGACCAGTTATTGGCTCATCACGAGTTGGTAAGAGGGCGATTAAAGCAAGCGTATGATAGAAACGCCAAGACTTATAACCTCAGGTCGAGGGTTCGAAGTTTTGAAGTAGGCCAGACCGTAATCAAGCGAAATTTTCTGTTGAGCAACCAAGCGGCGCACTTTAGCTCAAAATTAGCCCCGGTGGGCGTAAAGGCAAAAGTGGTAGAAAAGCTGGGTAACTCTTATTATCGATTGGAATCAGTGCAGGGTCGCCCTTTGGGGATATTCCATGCCAAGGACCTTTGGTAATTCGAACGGTAAATTGAATTCGGGTTATATTGATGGGTAACTCCGGTGTTCATCAATAAGGTTTAGGGTAGTGCCGCCTTTTTTCAGCAGCGGTCTTCGTTAGGCCTCTTAGCTCGCTCCTGTTTTGTGAGGGCGACTAATCAGAAATTACTGATGTAATTTTTATTGGTATTCGAGATCACCCGGTGGTTCCAAGTCATCGGACCTCTGTAGAAGTGACGTCGATCTTTGCAACCGTGGCGAAGCTGTGGGTAGGAGATATTCTGAATTTTGCGTGATCGAAAGCCCTAGAAGATTTTTTTATATATGTGGTTTGTGTTTCGCGTGTTTCGGGTTCCCGTTTGGCTGGGTGGTCGTCATGTGTTCGAGAGAGACGGCAACAGGTCCGGTGACTCGGAACGAAAGAACGTGAATTTGGACTGGCGTGGAGGTAGAGAAAAAGAACAGTCGGTTGGTTGGATTCTGTTGCGCTTGCTGGACAAAAATGGCATGAATAAGAGAATGTGATTCTTTCGTACTGCAATAATAAATCCTATTATATTTTCAAGTATTTATTAATTGAGAGCCACCAACTATTGAAAAATACTCACATTCATAAATATCAAATGTTTGCATAAAGTGCAGAACCAAATTTTATAATATAAAAAAGCAACCAACGGAGGATATTCTGTGTTGGAAAGTGTATAGAATAAATAAAATAAGCATAGAAAACTATTCAATTAGGTTATGAACAAACATTATACAAACAACTTCAAAGATAAAACTGTAAAAGTTGCTAAATTTATGGAAGTGAAGATTTCAAACTAAAAGCAAACGATATAAAAAAAAAACCATTCGTGGAAATAAACTCCGTATAATAACTTTAATTTTGTTCCAGAATTCAGTTTCTGTGATTAATATTTGTTTTTCTTTTTTGGACGAAATATAATAAAATCTTTTACTATGAAACTAGAATAAAAGCTAATAGGATCCGAACAAAATTGATACAAACATTTAACAAAATAAACGGGTAAAAAAACAAATAACAGACTAGCCGCAAAACCAGCAGCAAATCAGCATCTACAGCAGCGAAAACTGCAGCGGCAACGGCAGTAGCTTCACACCACCGAAGAAACTCTTAACATTTTGGAAACACAGCAAGCTGTGTTTCTCTTGGTCATTTAACGAAGGGATAACTAAACGGAAATTTCAACAAAATCGCCTTGAGGAAAATATATTTTCAAAAGAAATACATTAACTACAAAATCACACTTTTCTACTACGAGAACAAATTTTCGACTTTAGCCGCCATGGATAATATCTATAACCTATTGAAGGGTAAAGATTCGCGCTGTCTCCAACTAGAAGTGTGCCGTGAATGCCAAAGGAATAATAGTACCTGCAAGGATTCCGAGTGCAAGGTTGCACACTAGCCAGCAGTTTATTATTACTATTGTTTGTGTTTTCTAATGGTTGCTAGTTATTAAAAGTGAAACATAAGTATATCAGTTTCAACTATTGTATACATTAACTTTTGCGATGACTTTGAATTAACTTATGGAATGATAAGATATAAATAACTAGACTAAGCGAATAGGTAACGGAGCCACCATTATTATCAATTATATGTCTTTTGGAGAACTTTCGTTTCAGCGTAAGGAGCTCCCTGATGGCGCCACTCATTGGGATCCGGCTGAAAAACGGATATTGTCTTGGTAAGCAATTACATTTAATTTTGAAGCAAAAGATATTTAAAAGGGATAATATATTATATAAAAAGATAAAGGAATTTTAATACCTAAATCACCTAATAAACTATACGGTTTAATGAGATATTGAGTCAAATTAAGTTTAATGTTTTATCGAATAATCCCTTGATAGAGTGTATTTTACAACTGATTACCTTCTAGTAATGGATAATTGATTGCATCCGTGAATTATTGTTTTGGTTAACTGATTAATTACTTAAAATAGTATTAATGTATAGTGATTAAGTACGGTTATTGATTTTTGATGTACAATGTAAACATCCGGATATTGTCTTGGTAAGCAATTACATTTAATTTTGAAGCAAAAGATATTTAAAAGGGATAAGATATTATATAAAAAGATAAAGGAATTTTAATACCTAAATCACCTAATAAACTATACGGTTTAATGAGATATTGAGTCAAATTAAGTTTAATGTTTTATCGAATAATCCCTTTATAGAGTGTATTTTACAACTGATTACTTTCTAATAATGGATAATTGATTGCATCCGTGAATTATTGTTTTGGTTAAGTGATTAATTACTTAAAATAGCATTAATGTATAGTGATTAAGTACGGATATTGATTTTGGATGTACAATGTAAAAATCCGGATATTGTCTTGGTAAGCAATTACATTTAATTTTGAAGCAAAAGATATTTAAACGGGATAAGATATTTTATAAAAAGATAAAGGAATTTTAATACCTAAATCACCTAATAAACTATACGGTTTAATGAGATATTGAGTCAAATTAAGTTTAATGTTTTTATCGAATAATCCCATGATATAGTGTATTTTACAACTGATTACTTTCTAATAATGGATAATTGATTGCATCCGTGAATTATTGTTTTGGTTAACTGATTAATTACTTAAAATAGTATTAATGTATAGTGATTAAGTACGGATATTGATTTTGGATGTACAACGTAAGCATTCGTGAAATACTATATCGTATATTGAAATTCGTGCAGGAATTAATTGAAATGTTTAATTTTATGGTTTAATTTTATTGTTTAATTCATTACTACTGGAAAGAATAAATAGGTTATTTGACTACTTACTTGATTCATTATTATGTTTAACTTTGCACTTACCTGCAATCTATAATGTGTAGCCAATCAACTTAAGGTATAAAAGGGTTTAAACGGTTCCAGCCCGGCATAGGTGAGCAAGCTTAGGGCTGGTGTGACCTAGATCGCAACACCAGCATGGTAGGGTGGGTATAGAACCGGGGAGGAAAATACCGCCCACTCCTCCCCCTTCACCCTCATCGTCGTCTCCTGCGGTAGCAAACCATCCCAGTTCGTCCGAAAGTATTGCTTTTATTTATCTAGGGTTTCCTTGGGATTTTTTTTTTTTAAGTCTCGGTAGTTTTTTTTTTTTTTTTTTGTAACTGGGTGTCCCTGATGCGGTTTGGGTTTATGAACCCCCCCCCCCAAATTTCCCTGAGCACAGCCGGACCGAGCATCCCCTACAGCATCAACTTCCCTCGTGGTGGCATTAGGCCTCCACAATTTTCACCTGTTCGTTACAGTGTATAAGTTTATACAGGCGTGTGAGTGAGAAGCGACTACAGCTAATAAAACAATTTACATAGATTGTATAAAGCAAAGGTTGTATGGAGACGCTTATGATCTTGTAGGCTCACAACGTTTTAACAACCTAGAAGAATTATACCTAGTGATGCGAAGAGCCTACCTACCAACAGCTTTATTAGACGTGACGTTGACTGAACTTCAGGATTGCAGCCAATTGCACAATGAGGACATTCGGCAGTTCGCAAGACGTCTAAGCGCGAAAAAAGCACAAGCATTGCAGATAATAAAAGATACCTATAAAGGAGAAGGCGACAGCGCACTGGTATCTATGGCAGAGACGTCAGCGAATAAAACGTTTAGGACAGGGTTAAAAAATGCAACGCTACGAATTCACATGCTAAACATTACAGGGAAAAATATGGAGGAAATGATAGAGATAGCAGTGAACACACAAGTCGAGATACAAAGAAATAACTCCATACATCAACCAACCATTACACCAGCGATGAATATGAATTGGGTAGACCCCTACACAAAACCTCCTGCACAAAATCGCGTAGAATATAAAAGGCCAGAAGAAAGGCAGAACGTCTCAAGAGCGCCTCAGGGAAAAATAATTTGCTCATTCTGCAATAAACGTGGGCATACTAGAGAAAAGTGTTTGACTACAGAAAACACGCCATATTGCCAAAAGTGTCTAGAATATGAACACGAGACAAACTGGAAGTGTAGCAAAAAGGAAAGCCAAGGAAGTGGGGCAAATAAGAAATATCAAATGCCTCATAACCAGAATTAAGTACAACAAACCTGGAAAACAAACCGACCACAACAAAACTGGTAACCAAGCCAAGTCCAACGTAATTGGCAACCCAACCAAGACCAACAGAATTGGCAGAAACAGACGTATGGAAAGCAGAAGCCGAATCTAGCAAACGGAATACAAAAGAATCAATCTCAATGTGAATGGTGCAAAAGAGTAGGAAATAATACAGTCGGATGTTACGCGAAGAAAAATTTGGAGAAGTCCCAAAGCAAGAGTCCGAGAAACTGCCAAGGGCCCAGAATAAGCCAATAATCTGGGGACCCAAAAATATTAGTAACTTAAGGCCAAATGAAGAAGTAGCAGTAATTCATACATCCGAAGCGATTGTGGATACGTCACCAACTTTAACAAATAAAGTGGTATTCGTAAGTCCGGCATCGGAAGCGATTGTTGAAACGTTACCAACTTCAGAAGACTTAAAACTTAATATGAAGTTGAAGAAGACTGACAATAATAAAAACAACGTCACAAAGAGAAATCATACGTTTGGAGAAAAAGTTGATTCAGAGATACCAATCATAGCGAAAGAGAAAAAACAAAATTCAAACCCAAAAGTAGCTTGCTCAATGAAAAAGTTAGCGAATAATAATAGAAATACAGAAACAGGAGTATCTAACTGGAATCAAACCCAGCTAAATGACGTGTTCATCGAATTATAAAATTCGATAAACGGCGATAAATGGAAAACTCATTTTACTGGTAGATACAGGAGCAGATTAGGGCTTCTCAAACGGATCCCCGGGGGTTGAAAAACCATCCCGGTATCCCGGGATTTCAATGAAATTTCCCGGGAATCCCGGTAATTTTTTGTAACATTTTTTTACCAATTTGTAGTTTGTGCCGCATTAATGGAGGCACGTTAGATATATAACAGTATATAGATTCTTGATCAGCATTACTTTCTGCGTTGTGTACTACAATTAAATGTAATACTATAGTACTGTAGTACAACGTACTACTGTAACTACAAATAAATTCAACTAGTTAGGAAAATTAGGAAAATTTCTTTTGAACCAAAGCGCTGGATATACAGTCCGTTGGAGATGTTGAACAGTGAATTTAATTCACTCGCAACTCGCAGTTGCTGACGCTTTAATCAAGACCAATTTGTTTTATTTTGCTTTTGGTTGTCCTTGTTTTCCGCACTTTTCTCTGTTTACACCTTTAGTGGTATGGTTGGTGGCCCCGTTGGCGTTGGGGGTGAATAGATGCTGCTGCCGGTGCCGGGTTGGAACTGGAACACCTAAATATTACTTGTCGTTTTTTTTTTGTGTGATTTTCTATTTAAATTCTTTAACTTACTATATTATATACTAACAATATTGCTGTTTATGCTGATTATTGATTATTATGTTGATTATATATTATACATCAGTTTCTATTCCAGAGTGATGGTTATTTTGGTTTATTGCCTGTAAATCGTACATTAGGGCAAGATTTAGTTTAGACGATTAGTACTCGGTACTATTGACTTGATTTAATTTTTTTAAATCCTTATCTTGACGTAGCGTTTCGTGAATAGTCCAGAGAGATTGCTTTTGGTTTAGCGTTGACAATATAGTGCACATTTTGTTTTTTTTTTGCTAGAGATCTTGTCCATGAATATGGCGGTCCGACGTAGTCCCCACGGATCCAACAATCCGGCTCGGCTGTCGGACGAAGAAGTTAGTTGCGTGATCTGTGGCGAAATTCTTCAACCGGGGTGCGAATTGGTCGAGACTGCGTGTGGTTATGCATTCCACCGTCCTTGTCTGCGACGCTGGTTAGTCGAAAATCAAGTTTGTCCGGTTTGTAGAACTACATGCACTCCTACTCGTTATGTGACACCACCGCAAGGTAATTCCCGGCCACAGAACCGGGCATCTAGACCGCTTACTCGTAACCAGACCCGAAATACTCGCGCGCTAAGACCTGGTGGAGGCATGTCCCCAGCCATTTCTCCTACTGAACGGCTCGTACCACAGCCAGGTAACGGCGCGATTCCTAAATTGAACGAAGCTAGGGCACAGTGTATTGCTGAACCACCCGCAGCGGCCCTCGATGACTTTCGGCAAATGTTGTCGCAAGCCATGCGCGAAATGCGTGCAGAAATTACTACATTGGTGACCGGAGAGTGTGAAGCAATGTTAGGAAGACTAACCCTGTCTGGTAATGACGCCATAGGTGATTTCACAGCTAGACCCTCCAATAACTCCCCGCGACCTAGGCTAATACAAGCCGAGCGACCTACAGAATTTGAATCTAGTGTTCGTCCTCACCGAATCGATTTTAACGTTCACCGACAAGACTCTGGTTTTGGTTCAGCTGAACATACGTTGACCATAGGCACAGCTGCAAGCAAGATTTCCTCCCTGATTGGCGGATGGCACTTGCAATTTTCGGGTGACGCTAACTCAATGGGTGTTGATGAATTTATTTATCGGGTGAATACTTTGACTGATCAATGCTTGGGCGGTAATCGGAATATTTTATGTCAGCACGACCATTTGTTATTTCGCGGCAAGGCCGAAACGTGGTTCTGGAGATATCATCGACAGACCGAACTATTAACATGGACAGCCCTCTGTCAGGAGTTGCGTATGAAATTTCGAGACTATTTGACTGACTGCGACATTAAAGAAAATATTCGACGGCGCAAGCAACGAGCTGCTGAACGTTTTGCTGAATTCTTGGATGCCGTGTTGGCATTGAGTGATAAACTCCATAGTCCACTTGCTGACGAGGAACTCGTTGAAATATTGCTTCATAATCTTAAACCTGATTTACGTCGAACTGTTACACATACCAATTATAACTTTGCCAGATCTCAGACGCGAGTGCCATAGGCATGAAAATTTCTTTTTATCGCAGAATTACGGTACTTACTCACGCGCTGGAGTTGCGTGGCGGCAGGTGGCTATGCTTGATCAGTCATCCCCCCCGAGCGAGCCTGATGCAGCGGCTCCGGAACCGGAGATGTGTGAACTGGAGGGCGAAGCATCAGCCCTTCGTTGCTGGAATTGCTCTGAGGAGGGCCACAGGTACCAGAACTGTTTGTCGCTTACTCGGCGAATCTTTTGCTACGGTTGTGGAGCACCGAATGTGTACAGGCCTACGTGTCAGAAATGTAGTTCAACCTCGGGAAACGCCAGGGCGGGGCCTCGGTCGGCGACGAACGAACGCCCTCAACGGCAGGATCCTCGTCGTCAGCGTCAGTAACCTTGACAGGGCCATTTTGTCGACTTGTATCTCCGGAGTTGGAGACGTCTCAAGTAGACGCGCCACCATTGTACGAAATAAAACCTTACCATATTCGTTTAGACAGATATAATCGACGGAGAGCAGAGATTTTCAGTGTTAATTCTCTACACTGTCGAAAAAGGAAAACTACACGATTGCATAATTTTTGGATGTCGGTTAAACGATTGAAGGTTTCTGTTTTATCCTCCTTGTTACTGAGGGAAAATGATTCCCGACCTTATATTGAAATTTTACTGAATGACATATCCTGTCGTGCGTTGCTGGACAGCGGCGCTAATGTTAGCGTGATTGGTGGCCAGACCGCACTGAACGTATTAAACTCTGGACAGACCCTTGAAAGATTTAGAGGTAATGTGAGGACTGCTGATGGTCAAGCTCAGCAAATTGCGGGATTTTTTGTTGCTCAAGTTAAGTTCAACAGCCTAGATAAAATGTTTCGGTTTTTAGTCCTACCCAGTATTACGCAAGATGTCATTTGCGGCATAAATTTCTGGAAGGCCTTTGATATTCGAATAGATAATGTAGAGATCGCTTCCATTGCCTCGGTAAGGAGCCCGGATGAATACTTTATTTCCCTGACAGAGTCCCAGTCGGTTCGACTCAATGACGTCATCCAGTCCTTCCCTTCGTCGGCAAAACTGGGTTTAGGTAAAACAACCTTAATGGAGCACTATATTGATACAGGTCAAGCTCGTCCGATTAAGCAAAAATACTATCCAATCTCTCCTGCAAAGGAAAGATTGCTGTGTGACGAAATAGATAGAATGCTCTCCTTAGGCGTCATTGAGGAAGCAAATTGTACGGCTTGAGCATCGCCAGGTGTTCTTATTGTTAAACCGGGGATGGTGCGGTTCTGTTTGGACTCAAGAAAATTAAATGGAGTTACTGAGAAGGATGCGTACCCGCTTCCAAACATTGACGGGATATTAAGTCGTTTACCCTCGGTCAATTTTATATCCAAGGTGGATCTCAAGGATGCCTTTTGGCAGATTTGTCTGCATAACTCCTCAAAAGAAAAAACTGCTTTTACGGTACCAAATCGACCTCTGTACCAGTTCACCAGAATGCCTTTCGGGCTGTGTAACGCGCCCCAAGCCATGTGCCGACTTATGGATATGGTGATTCCCTATTACCTTAAGTCGAGAGTGTTTGTCTATTTAGATGATCTGCTCATCTTATCGAGCACGTTTGACCAACATCTAAATCATCTGTCCGAGGTGGCTTCTTGTTTGCGTAAAGCTGGATTGACGATCAACGTGGAAAAAAGTAAGTTTGGACTCTCGGAAGTTAAATATCTTGGTTATGTCGTTGGGAACGGAGTTCTGAAAATGGACCCGGAGAAGATTTCAGCCATAACCGAGTATCCGCAGCCCAAAACTACCAAACAGATGCGCCGTTTCTTAGGGATGGTGGGTTGGTACAGGAAGTTTATCCCCGAATTTTCGACAGTCACTTTCCACCTAACAGAGTTTTTGAAGGGGAGTAGAGGCTTTGCTTGGAATCCTTTGGCTCAGCAGTCGTTTGAGGAAATTAAGCTTAAAATGACTACCGCCCCGTTTCTGGCACCCAGACTATACTAAGCCATTTGTGGTCCAGTGCGACGCTAGCCAATTAGGCATCGGAGCCGTGCTGGCCCAAGCTGACGAGACTGGTCAGGAGAGGCCAATTGCATATATGTCTCAAAAACTTAACAAAGCACAGCGCAATTACAGGGTCTCTGAGCTGGAATGCCTGGCGGTGGTAATGGCGATAAAGAAGTTCAGAATGTTCATTGAGGGGCATGAATTTAAGGTGGTCACCGACCATATGAGTTTGAAATGGCTGATGAGCCAGAAGGACCTTTCAGGAAGATTGGCTCGATGGGCACTCAAGCTGCAGGGGTTTGACTTCTCGGTAGAACACCGGAAGGGTACCTCAAATATCGTGCCGGACGCTCTTTCAAGGGCAATGGAAGATACGCCGATAAATGAAGTCACCGCTATCGAGCTCGATCATGAACCAACCGTCGACCTTACCTCCGCCGCATTCACATCCGAAGAGTTCAATGCCTTGAAGGAGAGGTACGCTAGTGATCAATTCCCTGATTTCAAAATCATCGACGAATTTCTGTACTTTCGGAATGATTTCGCGACGGGGAATGAAAATTCGGATGATCTCACCTGGAAACTAGTCATTCCACCCGAGTTGCAATCCTCAGTTATTAAGTCTGCCCATATTCTACTACGTCAGCTCATTTCGGAATAGCAAAAACCTTGGAAAAACTGCGCAGATATTTTTATTGGCCCGGCATGCGAAGTCAAGTATGTCAGTATATTGGGTCCTGTGATTTGTGTCAAACATCCAAGGTTCCTACGCATGTCTTGCGTCCACCAATGGGTCAATACTGTCCTTCTGATCGACCCTTTCAAAAACTTTACCTGGATTTGATAGGTCCTTTTCCGCGATCTCGCAAAGGAAATATAGGCATTCTAATAATCCTGGATCACTTCTCGAAGTTCACCTTCCTGAAACCCTTGAAGAGGTTGACTGCCCCATTGATTCTGGATTACCTGAGGGATAACGTTTTTTACTGTTTTGGAGTGCCCGAAATCGTGGTGTCCGATAATGGTACCCAGTTCAAAAGCCAGGAGTTTGAAAGATGTTTGAAAGATTTTGGCATCACTCACACGTGTACTGCGGCTTACTCCCCTCAGTCCAACGCTGTCGAACGGGTGAACCGTTCTGTTAATGAGGCCCTTCGGTCGTATGTTCGTACGGATCAAAGGAATTGGGATGAGTATCTCAGCAGTATAAATTGCGCCCTAAGAAATTCTTTACATCAATCTCTTGGTTACGCTCCTTATTTTGTTGTCTTTGGGCAACACATGGTTACCCACGGTAGGGATTACGATCTCTTGAGGAAGTTAGGGCAGATTAAGGAAGGCGAAGTGAGAGTAAACCGACAGGACCAGTTATTGGCTCATCACGAGTTGGTAAGAGGGCGATTAAAGCAAGCGTATGATAGAAACGCCAAGACTTATAACCTCAGGTCGAGGGTTCGAAGTTTTGAAGTAGGCCAGACCGTAATCAAGCGAAATTTTCTGTTGAGCAACCAAGCGGCGCACTTTAGCTCAAAATTAGCCCCGGTGGGCGTAAAGGCAAAAGTGGTAGAAAAGCTGGGTAACTCTTATTATCGATTGGAATCAGTGCAGGGTCGCCCTTGGGGATATTCCATGCCAAGGACCTTTGGTAATTCGAACGGTAAATTGAATTCGGGTTATATTGATGGGTAACTCCGGTGTTCATCAATAAGGTTTAGGGTAGTGCCGCCTTTTTTCAGCAGCGGTCTTCGTCAGGGCTCTTAGCTCGCTCCTGTTTTGTGAGGGCGACTAATCAGAAATTACTGATGTAATTTTTATTGGTATTCGAGATCACCCGGTGGTTCCAAGTCATCGGACCTGCTGTAGAATTGACGTCGATCTTTGCAACCGTGGCGAAGCTGTGGGTAGGAGAGATTCTGAATTTCGCGTGATCGAAAGCCCTAGAAGATTTTTTTATATATGTGGTTTGTGTTTCGCGTGTTTCGGGTTCCCGTTTGGCTGGGTGGTCGTCATGGGTTCGAGAGAGACGGCAACAGATCCGGTGACTCGGAACGAAAGAATGTGAATTTGGACTGGCGTGGAGGTAGAGAAAAAGAACAGTCGGTTGGTTGGATTCTGTTGCGCTTGCTGGACAAAAATGGCATGAATAAGAGAATGTGATTCTTTCGTACTGCAATAATAAGTCCTATTATATTTTCAAGTATTTATTAATTGAGAGCCACCAACTATTGAAAAATACTCACATTCATAAATATCAAATGTTTGCATAAAGTGCAGAACCAAATTTTATAATATAAAAAAGCAACCAACGGAGGATATTCTGTGTTGGAAAGTGTATAGAATAAATAAAATAAGCATAGAAAACGATTCAATTAGGTTATGAACAAACATTATACAAACAACTTCAAAGATAAAACTGTAAAAGTTGCTAAATTTATGGGAGTGAAGATTTCAAACTAAAAGCAAACGATATAAAAAAAAAACCATTCGTGGAAATAAACTCCGTATAATAACTTTAATTTTGTTCCAGAATTCAGTTTCTGTGATTAATATTTGTTTTTCTTTTTTGGACGAAATATAATAAAATCTTTTACTATGAAACTAGAATAAAAGCTAATAGGATCCGAACAAAATTGATACAAACATTTAACAAAATAAACGGGTAATAAACAAATAACAGACTAGCCGCAAAACCAGCAGCAAATCAGCATCTACAGCAGCGAAAACTGCAGCGGCAACGGCAGTAGCTTCACACCACCGAAGAAACGTTACCAATTTCAGTTGGTTGAAACGTTACCAACTTCAGAAGTCTTAAAACTTAATATGAAGTTGAAGAAGACTGACAATAATAAAAACAACGTCACAAAGAGAAATCATACGTTTGGAGAAAAAGTTGATTCAGAGATACCAATCATAGCGAAAGAGAAAAAACAAAATTCAAACCCAAAAGTAGCTTGCTCAATGAAAAAGTTAGCGAATAATAATAGAAATACAGAAACAGGAGTATCTAACTGGAATCAAACCCAGCTAAATGACGTGTTCATCGAATTATAAAATTCGATAAACGGCGATAAATGGAAAACTCATTTTACTGGTAGATACAGGAGCAGATTAGGGCTTCTCAAACGGATCCCCGGGGGTTGAAAAACCATCCCGGTATCCCGGGATTTCAATGAAATTTCCCGGGAATCCCGGTAATTTTTTGTAACATTTTTTTACCAATTTGTAGTTTGTGCCGCATTAATGGAGGCACGTTAGATATATAACAGTATATAGATTCTTGATCAGCATTACTTTCTGCGTTGTGTACTACAATTAAATGTAATACTATAGTACTGTAGTACAACGTACTACTGTAACTACAAATAAATTCAACTAGTTAGGAAAATTAGGAAAATTTCTTTTGAACCAAAGCGCTGGATATACAGTCCGTTGGAGATGTTGAACAGTGAATTTAATTCACTCGCAACTCGCAGTTGCTGACGCTTTAATCAAGACCAATTTGTTTTATTTTGCTTTTGGTTGTCCTTGTTTTCCGCACTTTTCTCTGTTTACACCTTTAGTGGGATGGTTGGTGGCCCCGTTGGCGTTGGGGGTGAATAGATGCTGCTGCCGGTGCCGGGTTGGAACTGGAACACCTAAATATTACTTGTCGTTTTTTTTTGTGTGATTTTCTATTTAAATTCTTTAACTTACTATATTATATACTAACAATATTGCTGTTTATGCTGATTATTGATTATTATGTTGATTATATATTATACATCAGTTTCTATTCCAAAGTGATGGTTATTTTGGTTTATTGCCTGTAAATCGTACATTAGGGCAAGATTTAGTTTAGACGATTAGTACTCGGTACTATTGACTTGATTTAATTTTTTTAAATCCTTATCTTGACGTAGCGTTTCGTGAATAGTCCAGAGAGATTGCTTTTGGTTTAGCGTTGACAATATAGTGCACATTTTGTTTTTTTTTTTTGCTAGAGATCTTGTCCATGAATATGGCGGTCCGACGTAGTCCCCACGGATCCAACAATCCGGCTCGGCTGTCGGACGAAGAAGTTAGTTGCGTGATCTGTGGCGAAATTCTTCAACCGGGGTGCGAATTGGTCGAGACTGCGTGTGGTCATGCATTCCACCGTCCTTGTCTGCGACGCTGGTTAGTCGAAAATCAAGTTTGTCCGGTTTGTAGAACTACATGCACTCCTACTCGTTATGTGACACCACCGCAAGGTAATTCCCGGCCACAGAACCGGGCATCTAGACCGCTTACTCGTAACCAGACCCGAAATACTCGCGCGCTAAGACCTGGTGGAGGCATGTCCCCAGCCATTTCCCCAGCTCGTACCACAGCCAGGTAACGGCGCGATTCCTAAATTGAACGAAGCTAGGGCACAGTGTATTGCTGAACCACCCGCAGCGGCCCTCGATGACTTTCGGCAAATGTTGTCGCAAGCCATGCGCGAAATGCGTGCAGAAATTACTACATTGGTGACCGGAGAGTGTGAAGCAATGTTAGGAAGACTAACCCTGTCTGGTAATGACGCCATAGGTGATTTCACAGCTAGACCCTCCAATAACTCCCCGCGACCTAGGCTAATACAAGCCGAGCGACCTACAGAATTTGAATCTAGTGTTCGTCCTCACCGAATCGATTTTAACGTTCACCGACAAGACTCTGGTTTTGGTTCAGCTGAACATACGTTGACCATAGGCACAGCTGCAAGCAAGATTTCCTCCCTGATTGGCGGATGGCACTTGCAATTTTCGGGTGACGCTAACTCAATGGGTGTTGATGAATTTATTTATCGGGTGAATACTTTGACTGATCAATGCTTGGGCGGTAATCGGAATATTTTATGTCAGCACGACCATTTGTTATTTCGCGGCAAGGCCGAAACGTGGTTCTGGAGATATCATCGACAGACCGAACTATTAACATGGACAGCCCTCTGTCAGGAGTTGCGTATGAAATTCCGAGACTATTTGACTGACTGCGACATTAGAGAAAATATTCGACGGCGCAAGCAACGAGCTGCTGAACGTTTTGCTGAATTCTTGGATGCCGTGTTGGCATTGAGTGATAAACTCCATAGTCCACTTGCTGACGAGGAACTCGTTGAAATATTGCTTCATAATCTTAAACCTGATTTACGTCGAACTGTTACACATACCAATTATAACTTTGCCAGATCTCAGACGCGAGTGCCATAGGCATGAAAATTTCTTTTTATCGCAGAATTACGGTACTTACTCACGCGCTGGAGTTGCGTGGCGGCAGGTGGCTATGCTTGATCAGTCATCCCCCCCCGAGCGAGCCTGATGCAGCGGCTCCGGAACCGGAGATGTGTGAACTGGAGGGCGAAGCATCAGCCCTTCGTTGCTGGAATTGCTCTGAGGAGGGCCACAGGTACCAGAACTGTTTGTCGCTTACTCGGCGAATCTTTTGCTACGGTTGTGGAGCACCGAATGTGTACAGGCCTACGTGTCAGAAATGTAGTTCAACCTCGGGAAACGCCAGGGCGGGGCCTCGGTCGGCGACGAACGAACGCCCTCAACGGCAGGATCCTCGTCGTCAGCGTCAGTAACCTTGACAGGGCCATTTTGTCGACTTGTATCTCCGGAGTTGGAGACGTCTCAAGTAGACGCGCCACCATTGTACGAAATAAAACCTTACCATATTCGTTTAGAGAGATATAATCGACGGAGAGCAGAGATTTTCAGTGTTAATTCTCTACACTGTCGAAAAAGGAAAACTACACGATTGCATAATTTTTGGATGTCGGTTAAACGATTGAAGGTTTCTGTTTTATCCTCCTTGTTACTGAGGGAAAATGATTCCCGACCTTATATTGAAATTTTACTGAATGACATATCCTGTCGTGCGTTGCTGGACAGCGGCGCTAATGTTAGCGTGATTGGTGGCCAGACCGCACTGAACGTATTAAACTCTGGACAGACCCTTGAAAGATTTAGAGGTAATGTGAGGACTGCTGATGGTCAAGCTCAGCAAATTGCGGGATTTTTTGTTGCTCAAGTTAAGTTCAACAGCCTAGATAAAATGTTTCGGTTTTTAGTCCTACCCAGTATTACGCAAGATGTCATTTGCGGCATAAATTTCTGGAAGGCCTTTGATATTCGAATAGATAATGTAGAGATCGCTTCCATTGCCTCGGTAAGGAGCCCGGATGAATACTTTATTTCCCTGACAGAGTCCCAGTCGGTTCGACTCAATGACGTCATCCAGTCCTTCCCTTCGTCGGCAAAACTGGGTTTAGGTAAAACAACCTTAATGGAGCACTATATTGATACAGGTCAAGCTCGTCCGATTAAGCAAAAATACTATCCAATCTCTCCTGCAAAGGAAAGATTGCTGTGTGACGAAATAGATAGAATGCTCTCCTTAGGCGTCATTGAGGAAGCAAATTGTACGGCTTGAGCATCGCCAGGTGTTCTTATTGTTAAACCGGGGATGGTGCGGTTCTGTTTGGACTCAAGAAAATTAAATGGAGTTACTGAGAAGGATGCGTACCCGCTTCCAAACATTGACGGGATATTAAGTCGTTTACCCTCGGTCAATTTTATATCCAAGGTGGATCTCAAGGATGCCTTTTGGCAGATTTGTCTGCATAACTCCTCAAAAGAAAAAACTGCTTTTACGGTACCAAATCGACCTCTGTACCAGTTCACCAGAATGCCTTTCGGGCTGTGTAACGCGCCCCAAGCCATGTGCCGACTTATGGATATGGTGATTCCCTATTACCTTAAGTCGAGAGTGTTTGTCTATTTAGATGATCTGCTCATCTTATCGAGCACGTTTGACCAACATCTAAATCATCTGTCCGAGGTGGCTTCTTGTTTGCGTAAAGCTGGATTGACGATCAACGTGGAAAAAAGTAAGTTTGGACTCTCGGAAGTTAAATATCTTGGTTATGTCGTTGGGAACGGAGTTCTGAAAATGGACCCGGAGAAGATTTCAGCCATAACCGAGTATCCGCAGCCCAAAACTACCAAACAGATGCGCCGTTTCTTAGGGATGGTGGGTTGGTACAGGAAGTTTATCCCCGAATTTTCGACAGTCACTTTCCACCTAACAGAGTTTTTGAAGGGGAGTAGAGGCTTTGCTTGGAATCCTTTGGCTCAGCAGTCGTTTGAGGAAATTAAGCTTAAAATGACTACCGCCCCGTTTCTGGCACCCAGACTATACTAAGCCATTTGTGGTCCAGTGCGACGCTAGCCAATTAGGCATCGGAGCCGTGCTGGCCCAAGCTGACGAGACTGGTCAGGAGAGGCCAATTGCATATATGTCTCAAAAACTTAACAAAGCACAGCGCAATTACAGGGTCTCTGAGCTGGAATGCCTGGCGGTGGTAATGGCGATAAAGAAGTTCAGAATGTTCATTGAGGGGCATGAATTTAAGGTGGTCACCGACCATATGAGTTTGAAATGGCTGATGAGCCAGAAGGACCTTTCAGGAAGATTGGCTCGATGGGCACTCAAGCTGCAGGGGTTTGACTTCTCGGTAGAACACCGGAAGGGTACCTCAAATATCGTGCCGGACGCTCTTTCAAGGGCAATGGAAGATACGCCGATAAATGAAGTCACCGCTATCGAGCTCGATCATGAACCAACCGTCGACCTTACCTCCGCCGCATTCACATCCGAAGAGTTCAATGCCTTGAAGGAGAGGTACGCTAGTGATCAATTCCCTGATTTCAAAATCATCGACGAATTTCTGTACTTTCGGAATGATTTCGCGATGGGGAATGAAAATTCGGATGATCTCACCTGGAAACTAGTCATTCCACCCGAGTTGCAATCCTCAGTTATTAAGTCTGCCCATATTCTACTACGTCAGCTCATTTCGGAATAGCAAAAACCTTGGAAAAACTGCGCAGATATTTTTATTGGCCCGGCATGCGAAGTCAAGTATGTCAGTATATTGGGTCCTGTGATTTGTGTCAAACATCCAAGGTTCCTACGCATGTCTTGCGTCCACCAATGGGTCAATACTGTCCTTCTGATCGACCCTTTCAAAAACTTTACCTGGATTTGATAGGTCCTTTTCCGCGATCTCGCAAAGGAAATATAGGCATTCTAATAATCCTGGATCACTTCTCGAAGTTCACCTTCCTGAAACCCTTGAAGAGGTTGACTGCCCCATTGATTCTGGATTACCTGAGGGATAACGTTTTTTACTGTTTTGGAGTGCCCGAAATCGTGGTGTCCGATAATGGTACCCAGTTCAAAAGCCAGGAGTTTGAAAGATGTTTGAAAGATTTTGGCATCACTCACACGTGTACTGCGGCTTACTCCCCTCAGTCCAACGCTGTCGAACGGGTGAACCGTTCTGCTAATGAGGCCCTTCGGTCGTATGTTCGTACGGATCAAAGGAATTGGGATGAGTATCTCAGCAGTATAAATTGCGCCCTAAGAAATTATTTACATCAATCTCTTGGTTACGCTCCTTATTTTGTTGTCTTTGGGCAACACATGGTTACCCACGGTAGGGATTACGATCTCTTGAGGAAGTTAGGGCAGATTAAGGAAGGCGAAGTGAGAGTAAACCGACAGGACCAGTTATTGGCTCATCACGAGTTGGTAAGAGGGCGATTAAAGCAAGCGTATGATAGAAACGCCAAGACTTATAACCTCAGGTCGAGGGTTCGAAGTTTTGAAGTAGGCCAGACCGTAATCAAGCGAAATTTTCTGTTGAGCAACCAAGCGGCGCACTTTAGCTCAAAATTAGCCCCGGTGGGCGTAAAGGCAAAAGTGGTAGAAAAGCTGGGTAACTCTTATTATCGATTGGAATCAGTGCAGGGTCGCCCTTGGGGATATTCCATGCCAAGGACCTTTGGTAATTCGAACGGTAAATTGAATTCGGGTTATATTGATGGGTAACTCCGGTGTTCATCAATAAGGTTTAGGGTAGTGCCGCCTTTTTTCAGCAGCGGTCTTCGTTAGGCCTCTTAGCTCGCTCCTGTTTTGTGAGGGCGACTAATCAGAAATTACTGATGTAATTTTTATTGGTATTCGAGATCACCCGGTGGTTCCAAGTCATCGGACCTCTGTAGAAGTAACGTCGATCTTTGCAACCGTGGCGAAGCTGTGGGTAGGAGATATTCTGAATTTTGCGTGATCGAAAGCCCTAGAAGATTTTTTTATATATGTGGTTTGTGTTTCGCGTGTTTCGGGTTCCCGTTTGGCTGGGTGGTCGTCATGTGTTCGAGAGAGACGGCAACAGGTCCGGTGACTCGGAACGAAAGAACGTGAATTTGGACTGGCGTGGAGGTAGAGAAAAAGAACAGTCGGTTGGTTGGATTCTGTTGCGCTTGCTGGACAAAAATGGCATGAATAAGAGAATGTGATTCTTTCGTACTGCAATAATAAGTCCTATTATATTTTCAAGTATTTATTAATTGAGAGCCACCAACTATTGAAAAATACTCACATTCATAAATATCAAATGTTTGCATAAAGTGCAGAACCAAATTTTATAATATAAAAAAGCAACCAACGGAGGATATTCTGTGTTGGAAAGTGTATAGAATAAATAAAATAAGCATAGAAAACGATTCAATTAGGTTATGAACAAACATTATACAAACAACTTCAAAGATAAAACTGTAAAAGTTGCTAAATTTATGGGAGTGAAGATTTCAAACTAAAAGCAAACGATATAAAAAAAAACCATTCGTGGAAATAAACTCCGTATAATAACTTTAATTTTGTTCCAGAATTCAGTTTCTGTGATTAATATTTGTTTTTCTTTTTTGGACGAAATATAATAAAATCTTTTACTATGAAACTAGAATAAAAGCTAATAGGATCCGAACAAAATTGATACAAACATTTAACAAAATAAACGGGTAAAAAAACAAATAACAGACTAGCCGCAAAACCAGCAGCAAATCAGCATCTACAGCAGCGAAAACTGCAGCGGCAACGGCAGTAGCTTCACACCACCGAAGAAACTCTTAACATTTTGGAAACACAGCAAGCTGTGTTTCTCTTGGTCATTTAACGAAGGGATAACTAAACGGAAATTTCAACAAAATCGCCTTGAGGAAAATATATTTTCAAAAGAAATACATTAACTACAAAATCACACTTTTCTACTACGAGAACAAATTTTCGACTTTAGCCGCCATGGATAATATCTATAACCTATTGAAGGGTAAAGATTCGCGCTGTCTCCAACTAGAAGTGTGCCGTGAATGCCAAAGGAATAATAGTACCTGCAAGGATTCCGAGTGCAAGGTTGCACACTAGCCAGCAGTTTATTATTACTATTGTTTGTGTTTTCTAATGGTTGCTAGTTATTAAAAGTGAAACATAAGTATATCAGTTTCAACTATTGTATACATTAACTTTTGCGATGACTTTGAATTAACTTATGGAATGATAAGATATAAATAACTAGACTAAGCGAATAGGTAACGGAGCCACCATTATTATCAATTATATGTCTTTTGGAGAACTTTCGTTTCAGCGTAAGGAGCTCCCTGATGGCGCCACTCATTGGGATCCGGCTGAAAAACGGATATTGTCTTGGTAAGCAATTACATTTAATTTTGAAGCAAAAGATATTTAAAAGGGATAATATATTATATAAAAAGATAAAGGAATTTTAATACCTAAATCACCTAATAAACTATACGGTTTAATGAGATATTGAGTCAAATTAAGTTTAATGTTTTATCGAATAATCCCTTGATAGAGTGTATTTTACAACTGATTACCTTCTAGTAATGGATAATTGATTGCATCCGTGAATTATTGTTTTGGTTAACTGATTAATTACTTAAAATAGTATTAATGTATAGTGATTAAGTACGGTTATTGATTTTTGATGTACAATGTAAACATCCGGATATTGTCTTGGTAAGCAATTACATTTAATTTTGAAGCAAAAGATATTTAAAAGGGATAAGATATTATATAAAAAGATAAAGGAATTTTAATACCTAAATCACCTAATAAACTATACGGTTTAATGAGATATTGAGTCAAATTAAGTTTAATGTTTTATCGAATAATCCCTTTATAGAGTGTATTTTACAACTGATTACTTTCTAATAATGGATAATTGATTGCATCCGTGAATTATTGTTTTGGTTAAGTGATTAATTACTTAAAATAGCATTAATGTATAGTGATTAAGTACGGATATTGATTTTGGATGTACAACGTAAGCATTCGTGAAATACTATATCGTATATTGAAATTCGTGCAGGAATTAATTGAAATGTTTAATTTTATGGTTTAATTTTATTGTTTAATTCATTACTACTGGAAAGAATAAATAGGTTATTTGACTACTTACTTGATTCATTATTATGTTTAACTTTGCACTTACCTGCAATCTATAATGTGTAGCCAATCAACTTAAGGTATAAAAGGGTTTAAACGGTTCCAGCCCGGCATAGGTGAGCAAGCTTAGGGCTGGTGTGACCTAGATCGCAACACCAGCATGGTAGGGTGGGTATAGAACCGGGGAGGAAAATACCGCCCACTCCTCCCCCTTCACCCTCATCGTCGTCTCCTGCGGTAGCAAACCATCCCAGTTCGTCCGAAAGTATTGCTTTTATTTATCTAGGGTTTCCTTGGGATTTTTTTTTTGTAAGTCTCGGTAGTTTTTTTTTTTTTTTTTGTAACAAATTTCCCTGAGCACAGCCGGACCGAGCATCCCCTACAGCATCAACTTCCCTCGTGGTGGCATTAGGCCTCCACAATTTTCACCTGTTCGTTACAGTGTATAAGTTTATACAGGCGTGTGAGTGAGAAGCGACTACAGCTAATAAAACAATTTACATAGATTGTATAAAGCAAAGATTGTATGGAGACGCTTATGATCTTGTAGGCTCACAACGTTTTAACAACCTAGAAGAATTATACCTAGTGATACGAAGAGCCTACCTACCAACAGCTTTATTAGACGTGACGTTGTCTGAACTTCAGGATTGCAGCCAATTGCACAATGAGGACATTCGGCAGTTCGCAAGACGTCTAAGCGCGAAAAAAGCACAAGCATTGCAGATAATAAAAGATACCTATAAAGGAGAAGGCGACAGCGCACTGGTATCTATGGCAGAGACGTCAGCGAATAAAACGTTTAGGACAGGGTTAAAAAATGCAACGCTACGAATTCACATGCTAAACATTACAGGGAAAAATATGGAGGAAATGATAGAGACAGCAGTGAACACACAAGTCGAGATACAAAGAAATAACTCCATACATCAACCAACCATTACACCGGCGATGAATATGAATTGGGTAGACCCCTACACAAAACCTCCTGCACAAAATCGCGTAGAATATAGAAGGCCAGAAGAAAGGCAGAACGTCTCAAGAGCGCCTCAGGGAAAAATAATTTGCTCATTCTGCAATAAACGTGGGCATACTAGAGAAAAGTGTTTGACTACAGAAAACACGCCATATTGCCAAAAGTGTCTAGAATATGAACACGAGACAAACTGGAGGTGTAGCAAAAAGGAAAGCCAAGGAAGTGGGGCAAATAAGAAATATCAAATGCCTCATAACCAGAATTAAGTACAACAAACCTGGAAAACAAACCGACCACAACAAAACTGGTAACCAAGCCAAGTCCAACGTAATTGGCAACCCAACCAAGACCAACAGAATTGGCAGAAACAGACGTATGGAAAGCAGAAGCCGAATCTAGCAAACGGAATACAAAAGAATCAATCTCAATGTGAATGGTGCAAAAGAGTAGGAAATAATACAGTCGGATGTTACGCGAAGAAAAATTTGGAGAAGTCCCAAAGCAAGAGTCCGGGAAACTGCCAAGGGCCCAGAATAAGCCAATAATCTGGGGACCCAAAAATATTAGTAACTTAAGGCCAAATGAAGAAGTAGCAGTAATTCATACATCCGAAGCGATTGTGTATACGTCACCAAGTTTAACAAATAAAGTGGTATTCGTAAGTCCGACATCGGAAGCGATTGTTGAAACGTTACCAACTTCAGAAGACTTAAAACTTAATATCAAGTTGAAGAAGACTGACAATAATAAAAACAACGTCACAAAGAGAAATCATACGTTTGGAGAAAAAGTTGATTCAGAGATACCAATCATAGCGAAAGAGAAAAAACAAAATTCAAACCCAAAAGTAGCTTGCTCAATGAAAAAGTTAGCGAATAATAATAGAAATACAGAAACAGGAGTATCTAACTGGAATCAAACCCAGCTAAATGACGTGTTCATCGAATTATAAAATTCGATAAAAGGCGATAAATGGAAAACTCATTTTACTGGTAGATACAGGAGCAGATTAGGGCTTCTCAAACGGAATCCCGGGGCTTGAAAAACCATCCCGGTATCCCGGGATTTCAATGAAATTTCCCGGGAATCCCGGTAATTTTTTGTAACATTTTTTTACCAATTTGTCGTTTGTGCCGCATTAATGGAGGCACGTTAGATATATAACAGTATATAGATTCTTGATCAGCATTACTTTCTGCGTTGTGTACTACAATTAAATGTAATACTATAGTATTGTAGTACAACGTACTACTGTAACTACAAATAAATTCAACTAATAATACATTTATCTTTTGTAGCCGTGTAGAGCATATGAGCAACCGCTAAACCGACTTCCAACTTCTTTCAACTTAGCAATTTTCGGTCGAAAGGCGGAATACAAATTTAGTTGGCGTACTAAAATATTTAAATAATCCATCAAATTATAAACGTGAATCGGACATAGATTCTATATTATTATTGCCTTCCAAATCAGTCCTTCAAGCTACGGCTAAAAAATTTTTTTCTAAGCTATTTGTTGAGGATATTGGTGGTGGACTTCTGCTGATATTGAAGAATTAGAAGTAATGATGGGACAGAAACGTCGTTAATGGCCGAACCAAATTTATCGACTAGATCTGAATTAACACTTCATCAAAAATTGGATGCTGCCATTGCGAATGTTAGTCGAATGGAGAGTCCAGAAGATGTACACCCAACTCTCGTTCTACACGTAGATAGGTTCCAGCGAGGAGCCGTGCAAAAAAAATCGTGTAAAAAAATATACATAGCTTATGGAAAATCAGAGGATTCGTTCCGCAAATAAAAAAATCGTGTTGTTTCAAAATAATGCTAAATTTTCTTTGGAAAACCGTGTAAAAAAGGAAACGAAGAGAGCTTTTGGAAACTAAATTTATTCATATTTAACTATTTGAACATATTACAAAATACCATAAAAAAGAATACGATTACGACTACAAAAACTAACACAGGCAATTGCTTAAATAACATATTTAATTGTTTTTTTAGTTTCAATAGTCTTGATTGGAATCACTAGATACATATATTGAAAAGTTCAACCGGCCTTGAATCGAGCCTTTTCAAAAAATTCGTAATAGATTGGTTTTGGCTTTTTAATGTGCTTATACATTTCCTGATACCCGGCCATACACATGTGCAAATTAGGTTGAAATTTTTGAGGCATGCTCTAGGTTGGGATCATGAGTTACAAACTGTTCTTCCATACTTACGCCAAATTTCAAGCCCTCGCGAATTAATTCAGCTGTTATTTGTGGAATTTCGTCTTCATATACGGCTTCGCTACCATGAGGCTTCTTTAGACGGAAGAGTGGAAGTTTTGTAAAGATTTTCAAAAGGAAACCTATTTTGAAAATCGGTCAGCCACCCCTCGGAATGAGGGGTGTGGCAATACCTTTCTTTTGACACTTCGACCATTAATGTACCGTACCTAATTTCGGAATAATAAACCTTTAAAGAGGTGACCTTTCGCGACTTTCAAACGCCGATAACACCCAAACTAATGCCAAGCCCACAAACATGGGGGGCTATTTACCGTTATAATGGTCCCAAATAACGGTAAAAAAAGTAACAAAAAAATCGGGGCAAAACCGCTAAACAAAACTTTTCCCAAAACTTCGTACAAAATTAAATAATGTTTTAATTCATAAAGAAGAAATAGATCCAGGAATCTATATAGCAGACACATTAGTAAATGTGAAAGATAAAACGATTTATGCTCCGATATTAAATACAACAGAATATGATTACGAAATAAATAGCGAATTTAGACCAAAATCCACCAATTTCGACGAGTACACAATACAAAGTACTAAGTCAATTAATAGTATAGGCAAAATAGATGTCAAAAGAAGAATAAATGAATTGCTCAATGACATTGAGTTAGATGAAATTTAAATATGGAAGAAAAGAATTCAATAGAGGAAATAGTAAAATCTTTTCATGACGTCTTCCTATTAGAAGGAGACGAACTTTCGTTTACAAGTGTATTGAAACACGAAATTCCAACAAACGCAGATCAACCGCCAATAAACAGAAAACAATACAGATTACCCCAAATACATAGCGAGGAAATAAATAAACAAGTAACAAACTTTTAGATGATGGCATAATCACACATAGCACATCACCGTGGAACTCGCCGTTACTTTTAGTGCCCAAGAAAAGTGGCAAGGACGGGAAGAAAAAATGGAGACTTGTAATAGATTACAGGAAACTCAATGAAGCAACGATTAAACAAGTTTTTCCCATTCCTCGTATTGACGAAATCCTAGAGCAATTAGGCCACAGCAGATATTTCACAACGCTAGATTTGGCAAGTGGATATCACCAAGTTTTACTCGATGAAAGGAACAAGGAAAAAACAGCATTTAGTACAGGACTAGGGCATTTCGAATTCAATCGAATGCCATTTGTGCTGACAGGTGCCCCAGCAACATTCCAAAGGATAATGAACCATATCGCAAAAGGTTTACAAGGGATAGACTGTTTTGTTTATTTAGATGACATAGTTATATTAGGTGTATAAATAATTTTCCGTGGTTTGTCAAAAGATGGCCCCACCAGAAGGTTATGGAGAAATTGTCAGATGTAAAACGTAATATCCCAAGTTTCGTCATCCGGCAACACCATAACCTTAAAGTACTAGTGATTCCGTATCAGCATCACGTAATTTTTTTCCTGCAAAAATGTTAAGTTTTGTGCCGAATAAGCATCATTTGCCGGAACTTTTGACTTACTTCTTTAATTTGAAAAAATTTGCAGCTGAGGCGCATCGATTGCTTCTAGAAGCTGCTTTGGTGAAGCTGCTTTAAGTGAGAGAAGTTGTCAGGAATGGTTTCAAAAGTTTAAGAACGGTGAGTTTGACGTGAAGGACAAAGAACGCAGTGGAAGGCCGAAAGTGTACGAAGACATGGAATCAGAAGTATTATTGGAGGAAGATTCGTCCCAAACGCAAAAAGAACTTGCACTTACATTACAAGTGACTCAACAAGCAATTTCACATCGTTTAAAATCGTTGGAAATGATTCAAAAACAAGGAACTTGGGTTCCATATGAACGGCGCCGGTAAAAACATACCCCACCCGCCGTATTCACCAGACTTAGCCCCTTCTGATTATCACCTGTTCCGGTCGATGGCACATGGTCTGTCTGAGCAGCGCTTCACATCATATGAAGACACCAAAAATTGGGTAGATTTGTGGATAGCGTCAAAAGATGAAGAGTTTTTTCGACGGGGTATCCGAATGTTGCCAGAAAGATGGGGAAAAGTAGTGGCAAATGATGGAAAATACTTTGAATAAAACGTAATGTACTGTTCCTTCACAATAAATTCCTAACTTTTTATAAAAAACCGAGGAAACTTATTTGTACACCTAATATATGGTAGAAATCTGAAACAACACGAGCAAAGGTTATATTCAGTATTACAGAAATTACGTGAACATAATTTAAAACTGAATACAGAGAAATGCAAATTTTTGAGAAAGGAAATAGTTTATTTAGTGCACAAATGCTCCGAAAATGATGCTTTACCAGACCCCTACAAGGTAGAATGTGTAAAGAACATAGGAGTACAGAGAAACAGAAAAGAAGTACAAGCATTCCTTGGACTAATAAATTACTACAGGAAATTTATTGAAAACACAGCTAAGATAGCACTACCAATTAACAAATTATTACGTAAAGACGCAAAATTTATCTGGACAGAAGACTGCCAGCAAGCATTTGAACGACTAAAAGAAGCAGTCATGTCACCGCCAGTGTTGGCATATCCAGATTTTTCAAAAGAATTTCTTTTAACTACCGACACAAGTAATGAAGCGTTAGGCGCGGTTCTTTCTCAAGGAGAAGTAGGCGAAGATAGACCAATAGCTTTCGCTAGCCGAGCTCTGAGCGACACAGAAAAAAGATATTCAACAATAGAAAAGTAATTCTTAGCGATAGTTTGGGCAACAAAAACCTTTAGAGCATATCTCCTAGGCAGACATTTCAAAATTTTTACTGACCATCCGCCACTTAAGGGAATAGCCAATTTAAAGGACCAAACTTCAAGACTGGCAAGGTTTAGACACAAATTGTCAGAATACGATTTTGAAATCTTATATAAGCCAGGTAAGAAAAATTTAAACGCAGATGCACTGAGTAGAATTCCTCAGGAAAACCGCAAAACAATAGGAACAAACATGGTCGAAAACAAAAATAGCGAACCAATATCAACATCAAGGAACAACCGTTGAAACAGATAAAGATGATGAGGAACCGGGAAACAGAACAAATAATACAGCAACGTTGCTGTCCGACCCGAAACAAATAGAAACAGTGATAAAAGACTTTCACAATTCACCACTGGGAGGAGATCTGGGTGCAGTGAAAACGTATTTAAGAATCCGGAAACAATTTAGATGGCCAGGAATGCAAAAACAAATAAAAGAATTCATCAAAAACTGTCCAAAGTGCCAAGCGAACAAAAGTTCGAAATTGACAAAAATGTCCATGGTGCTAACAGATACACCAATGCGGCCATTCGACAAAGTTTACATGGATATAGTAGGTATTCTACCAGAAACCGTATCCGGTAACAAATATATTTTAACATTTCAAAATGATTTTTAAAAATTTATGGCATGTACAGCTATCCCAGACGCGGAAGCGAGTACTGTTGCCAGGGCTTTCTACGATGAAGTAATCACGCGTTACGGAATCCCCAGATTTCTAATTACAGATAACGGAACAAATTTCATTTCGAAGTTGTTCTCAGATACATGCAAATTATTAGGTATCAAAAAATTACACATAACGCCTTACCATCCACAGGCTAATGGCTCATTAGAGAGAAGCCACAGACCGTTAGCGGAATATTTGCGCAGTTTTGCTAAAGAAGACGGGTCGAATAGGGATCAATGGTTATCTGCTGCTATGCATGTTCATAACCACACACCCCACATTACGACGAAGCAAACGCCATTCCGTACTTTATTTGGATTCGATACAGAAAGACCGACTAACTTAAAAAGAAAAAGTAGTCCGGTATATAATGCCGAAGATCCGAATAAAGTTCTAAAATTCCAAATACAAAGGGCTCACGAAATCGTGAGAAAGAATCAGGATTTAGCAAAACAGGTAGCTAAACAGCAGTCCGATAACAAACTAAATTTAGTAGAATTTAAGGTAGGAGATAGTGCTTTAATTAAGAATCAAACGAGGAAAAATAAATTTTCTTCCATATGGATAGGGCCGTATAAAGTAGTAGCAATTAGAAGTCCAATTACGACAGTGTTAAATATTAAGGGAAAGGAAAAGCCATTCCACAATAACTTACTTAAGTTATATAGTAGCAATTAAATAGGAAAATAAGATAAACTAGATAATTACATAGGAATCCATCAGAATCACTGAACTAGGAAAATAGGGTTAGGAGACATTAAATTAAGTTATTTACAATAATCACGTTATTAGGAGTAGGATAAAATGAATTAATATAGCATTTATAGCTATAGCATTGATAGGATTTATTATAGGATAGTAAGAAATTAACATTTTTAAGGTTACCAAAACTAATTTACTTAGTACTAATAATTTTAAATTGATTTCAGTCTTACGTTTGAATAACGAATGAAATTCAACAAAATTCATAATGGAAAATTCAATAAAAAGATAATCAAAACCACGTTTCAATAGTCAAACAATTGGTTATTTAAATGTAGAAATATAAGATTTACGTTAAATAATAATAAATATTTACGGGAAATTAATATTAATAGTAAACGGTATATAGTAAAGTAGCTGTTCCGTTTTAAATTAACAGCTAATATATTATATATATATAATATATATATATAATATATATTATATAACAGCTAATATAGCATTGCATTTGCAATTATTATACTAATAAATGTACATGTAAAAATATGCCTGAAGAGTTACATTAGAGAGCTGCACAAGATGTCTTGCACAAATGTCGTTCACAAATGAACGATTTGACACGAACACTTCAAAGCAACTACCCGAACAAGCCGTGACTGCCTTGCCGTCTACCTGCTTCGCACAAGACATTGTGTTGCTTTGCTTTTCTGTGAAGGCAATGAAAGGCTTGAATTGTAAGAAAAGGCAATAGTGCCTTTAGGAAGGCAACACATCGACATCGACATCGAAAATAGCAATACTGCTATGATGTCGGCAACGATGCGCAGTTATATGAAGCTATCTCATTCTCTTGCATGAGTCTTCGTTTGAGTTTAGCACCATTCGTTGCTTTACATTGCCATGCGTCATCAGTTGTCATAGCAATTGTCATGCATTGCTATGCATTGCCTTTTCGTTCAAAAAAGCAACGAATGGCAATGAATACTATTGCTTTGTTGTGCTTTGTTATCAGCACGCTTACGGCAGTCAATGTCTTGTTTCGAAAGCAAAATAAGCAAGCAGTGCAAGGCTTGAAATTTTTGTTGTGGCTTGATGTGCGTTTCAAGACATCTTGTGCAGCTCTCTAGTGTACATTAGTATTTGTCAATGTGCTTTAAATATTGTATATATGTATGTATGTTTATAACACTGTTTTTATTGTTGTGTATTGTATTTTTCCTTTTCTCTTGGTTATTTTAAAGTTATTCACCTTTGGTGTTTTATTCTTTTTCTTTCTCTCTTTTTTTTTCATTAGCTGTTTTAAAACTGAAACTGCATTCTGCTCGTGTTCAGTTGTTCAACTTTTTTTTCTGCATTTTTGCAGTGCTTGCATTAATCGCTACATTTTGTTATTACTCTTATTTTGACATATGTTTGTCAATGCCCTACATTTAGTAGTAATATACTTAATTAGTAATCGAACAAAAATTATCAATAATGGAAACCAAGAGTTTTTTTTTTTTTTTTTAAAAAAATTTTTTCTAATTTTAAATTAGTATTAATACTAATTCTAATTTATGTCTTCATCTTAATTTCTACATGGGTGCGAATTTGTTTGTATAAAGGGTTTGTGTTTTATCCATGAACTAAGTCTTCAGGCATATCTTCTACATGTGCATTCATTATTTTACTAATTGCAAATGTAGTGGTAGTAAACTGTGAATAAACGTAACAGTTATTTAACAATTACCGGTTATTAATTCGAAGTTTGTGTACGTCGGTTTCTGCTTTAAATGATCTAAAGCGGAATGATCTAGAACAGACCTAACGACCTGACCGTGTATGTGAGCATACTTATTTTATGTAGAGTGTATTTCGCTAATATCCGCATTTCCTGCGGATGTTTTCGCGAGTAATGCTGATTTTACATAATTTTAAAGCGATCTGTCGCCCCCTTTGGGTTTTTTTTTTTTAAGGAAATGTCGTATGGATTCGCGAAGTTCCCTTGGACTCTAATTATTTAGTCAACGTTCATTCATTGTTCTGCGAGCTGTGGCTCGAGGACGTTCGTGCCAGGCGTTGGGACTTGGACCCTCTGGTGGATTACGTGCTGGGACTACAACAGGAGTTTGAGGAGCACCCCACTCGCAGGGGGTTGCAGCTAATGATTGACCTGTTTCGTGCGCTGCGTAGGGCTGACCCCGAGATCCCGGCTTTGTTGCCGTGCCTTCGTAAGCTGTTTTAGGATGATGGCGGTCGTTCCTGTGGTGAATAAGTTTTTTTCTTGTGTTTAATGTAAAGTAAAACATCAACTTGATTAATACAGAAAATTGTCCCGCAACAAGTATTTATGTATTGGTTTTTGGTGTTTGGTTTTTAATTCTTCCACCGACAATTTTATGTTTTGCAACCAAAGGAGTTGTTTTTTTTTTGTGTTTTTGTGTAGTGTTTTCTTCCTGGTTTTGAAATTCCTATAGGTTGGATTAATTGTTAGTTACAGTATACTAACGGTAGAAATTTATTATATATCTTAAATTCTTTCTGCATAAGAATTTTAATTCACTTTAATTCACTTTTCAGTGCTTCTTAATTATTGTCAACCTTTCTTAACCACTTCAACCGAATCTGGGTTTATTTAGAATATTAAACATAATTACTATTTCTGTATTTAGTTGTTGTGCTTATTTAATAACTGTTTAATTATTGGTTATTTTCTAACTTATTGTAATTGAAATCAACAAATCTCTTTTCTCATTTGTTTTCCGTTTTCTTAAGTAGTTTCTTTTTATTTTCTTTGTTTTCACGGTTTTAATTGCATTTTTAGATTTTCCATCTTCTTTTAGTTTTTCTTATTTTATTTACAAATTTGTTTTGTCTATTTTAATGATGATGATTTGCTGGCTCCAGGATTGCTTAGTATTTGTTTGTTGTCGTTGTTGATTTTAAACAGTTTATTACCAAAGTAGTTAATGAAATGGTAGATGGTTCTTTTTGTTTTACTTCGTTTTTAATATGTTTATATGGTTTATCAACTCTTGTTATATAATTGAATTTGTTTGTTTTAATGTTTTGTAGGTAATTTAAAACTAGTTTGTAGTTTTAGTTGCAATTTAGTTTAAGGTTTGTATGTTCTGTAATTAGTGTTTTATTTAATTAGTATTTATTTATCAAAAAGGAATTTTGCTGCTAATTTTTATTATTTCTTCTCTCTTTTTTTTTCTTCTCCCTTTTTTTTTTTTTGTTTTTGTGTATTGTTTTGTATTGTAGATTTTAAATTGTCATTGGTTGCTGGGTCCTTAACTTCTTACGATGCTTGTCCGTTTTCTATTTTCATACGTGCGCCCCTTTTTAAAACTGTCGTAATTGGAGTTTTAATCTTTACTACCTCATATGGCCCTATCCATATTGGAGAAAACTTATTTTTCCTAGTCTGATTCTTAATTAATACCTTATCTCCTACTTTAAATTCTACTAAATTTAACTTATTATCATAATGATTTTTTGCTACCGTTTTAGCCATTTCTTGGTTTTTCCGAACTATTTCATGGGCTCTTTGTATCTGAAATTTTAATACCTTTTTTGGATCTTCGGCATTATACACAAGACTACACTTTCTTTTTAGGTTAGTCGGCATCTCTATATCGAAACCAAACAAAGTACGGAACGGTGTTTGCTTAGTCGTAATGTGGGGTGTGTGGTTGTGAACATGCATAGCAGCAGTTAACCATTGATCCCAATTCGACCCGTCTTCTTTTGCAAAACTCCGCAAATATTCCGCTAACGGTCTGTGGCTTCACTCTAATGAGCCATTAGATTTCGAAATGAAATTTGTTCCATTATCGGTAATTAGAATTCGTGGAATTCCGTATCGCGTTATTATTTCATCGTAGAACGCCCTGGCAACGGTACTTGCTTCCGCGTCTGGAATAGCTGTACATGCCATAAATTTTGAAAAGTCATCCTGAAAAGTCAGAATGTACTTATTTCCGGACACAGTTTCTGGTAGAATACCTACTATGTCCATGTAGATTTTATCAAATGGCCGCATTGGTGTATCTGTTAGCACCATGGGCATTTTTGTTAATCTGGAACTTTTGTTCGCTTGACATTTAGGACAATTTTTTACATAATCTTTTATCTGCCTTTGCATCCCTGGCCACCTATATTGTTGCCTGATTCTTAGGTACGTTTTCACTGCTCCATGGTGACCTCCTAATGGTGTATTATGAAAATCTTTGACCACTGTCTCTATTTGTTGTGGATTTCCTAGTAAAATTGTGTTTTCGTTCCGTGTTATTCATGGAGTGTCAGGTTCTACAGGCGTCGGAATTGTTCTTGAATTTTCGCTATTTCCTTGGTTCTTCATTTCTATTTCTTTGGTTCTAGAGCGGGTCTGGACTGCTGTTACTACATTACGATTTTGAGGAATCCTACTCAATGCGTCTGCGTTCAAATTTTTCTTGCCTGGCTTATATATGATTTCGAAATCATATTCTGAACACTTGTGTCAGAATCTTGCCAGTCTTGAAGTTTGGTCCTTTAAATTGGCTATTCCCTTTAATGGCTGGTGATCAGTAAAAATTTTAAAATGTCTGCCTAAGAGCTATGCCCTGAAATTTTTTGTAGCCCAGACTATTGCTAAAAATTCCTTTTCTATTGTGGAATATCTTTGTTCTGTGTCGCTTAGCGCTCGGCTAGCGAAAGCTATTGGCCTATCCTCGCCTACGTTTCCTTGAGAAAGAACCGCGTCTAAAGCTTCATTGCTTGCGTCGGTAGTTAAAAGAAATTCCTTTGAAAAATCTGGATATGCCAACACTGGTGGTGACATGACTGATTCTTTTAACTGCTCAAATGCTCTCTGGCAGTCTCCTGTCCAGACGAACTTAGCGTCTTTTCTTAACAGTTTGTTAATTGGAAGTGTTATTTTTGCGGTTCCCGGTATAAATTTTCTATAATAATTAACAAGGCCTAGGAAGGCTTGTACTTCCTTTTTATTTTTAGGAGGCGGAATGTTTTTAACGCACTCCACCTTGCTAGGGTCTGGAAGTGCTCCATGTTCTGAACACTTGTGCCCTAAATATACGACTTCTCGTGGTAGGAATTGGCACTTGCTAATGTTTAATTTTAAGTTATTTTCTCTAATTACCTCGAAAACCTTAGTTAACCTTTCTTCATGCTGTCCCAGGTTTGTTGCGTATACGACTATGTCGTCTAAATAGACAAAACAATGTATACCCTGAAGTCCTGTCGGAATGTGATTCATAAGACGTTGAAAGGTTGCTGGGGCGCCGGTTAACCCGAAAGGCATTCGGTTGAACTCGAAATGTCCTAAAGCCGAACTAAATGCGGTCTTTTCCTTATCCGCCTTGTCCATTAGGACTTGGTGGTACCCACTTGCCAAGTCTAACGTGGAAAAATATCTACTACTGCCTAACTGATCCAATATCTCATCTATCCTAGGCAGTGGAAAAACTTGTTTAATTGTGGCCTCATTTACTTTCCTATAATTTATTACTAAGCGCCATTTCTTTTCTCCATCTTTTCCACTCTTCTTTGGAACTAGAAGTAGTGGGGAGTTCCATGGAGATACGCTGGGAGATATTAAATCCTAATCTAGTGATTTGTGAATTTGCCTTTTCATCTCTTCTCTATGTGTCTGAGGAATTCTGTATTGTTTTTGGTTAATTGGTGGCTGATTCACCTTTATTGGAATCTTATGTGTTATTACTGGGGTGTACGTCAATTGGTCACCCTCTAAAAGAAAAATTCTCTCTCTCTTGGTTTGGATTCTCTTTCCTCTTGTTTAAGGAAGGATCCAATTCTAAATCGGTCATTAAAACATTCATCCGTTGCGTCATGTCCGCATTACTTATACTGTTGATGGTAGTCCATTGATTGTCCGAAACCTCACTTAGATTATATTTGTGGAAATCACTAAATCTCGGTACAAAGTTGTCACTAAGAATGAAATCTCTTACCGTTGAATTTAGGATTGGTACTTTGACCTCTTTATTTTTCACATTTGCTAGTGTTTCCCCCAGGTACGCTCCTAGTGCAATCTCTTGTTTATGAACTACCACAGTCATAACTTTAGTTTTAATTTTTAACGGTGCTATTCTAACCGTTCTATCTTCAATTGTTATATTATTTTTGGATGTTTTATCTTTTATGTTTTTGATGCCTAGCAACTTAATTATAAATTCTTTTTGGTCATTAAATAGTGTTAAATTTTTATTGAGCGTGTTTATAGTGGATCTGTTCCACATGTTGTCTCTACCCAGTATGCCGTCCGCCGGTACCCCTTGTTTAAGTGACACAACGTGTAACGTTAAACGTAAGGGTTGTACCTCATCATGGCAAATGCTAGTGGACCCTATTATGGTTATACAGCCTCCAAATGCTCCACTTAATTCCTTTGTAATCTTTCTATTTATAATGGCATCTTCCTTTAATGCACATTCTTTTACTAGGCCTGTATCCGCTCCTGTATCCACCAGTAAAATGAGTTTTCCATTTCTCGCCTCTACACAAGGCATTTCAATAAACACATCACTTAACGTGGCTGAATTCCAGTTAGATACTTCCTTTATAGAAGTTTTATAATTATTATTTAAATTATACGTTAACCACGAACATATTTAGGCAATTCACAGTTGCCCTCATAAGTCGTCATAAGTCATAAGTTGTCATAACTTAAAACAATTTATGACTGTCGTAAGAAAATTTTTTGTTGTTTTGTATGAAAATCTATGTTAGCACGATTACAACACTCCCAGTTATGTATTAGGAAAGTTGTATTCAAATCAACTGTTCATGCGATTGCTGTCTTTATTCGTTTTGGTTGAATACAGAAAAAATTTATTTCAAAATTTCAATGGATGAAAAAAAGAAAAGAATTTTAGGCATTTTAACAGAAATTCAAGTTTTGAAAATCCAGAGGTTTTGTTCGACTGTTCACAGTTCGGAGTCATAACTTAGTATCTCGTAACTTATGAGGCTAACTGTGAATTGCCTAATTGTTTTCATGTCCTGTTTCTGTAAACTTGAAATAAAAATTTTAAAATTTTGCTAATACTTTTAACTTTATTTTATTTACAAGTGCTTTTATGTCTGTAATGTATTTTGCTATATTAAGACTAGTGCTCCTTGCTTTATAATGTTGAAAATTGAGAAACATTTAGGCAATTCACAGTTGCCCTCATAAGTCGTCATAAGTCATAAGTTGTCATAACTTAAAACAATTTATGACTGTCGTAAGAAAATTTTTTGTTGTTTTGTATGAAAATCTATGTTAGCACGATTACAACACTCGCAGGTATGTATTAGGAAAGTTGTATTCAAATCAACTGTTCATGCGATTGCTGTATTTATTCGTTTTGGTTGAATACAGAAAAAATTTATTTTAAAAATTTCGATGGATGAAAAAAAGAAAAGAATTTTAGGCATTTTAACAGAAATTCAAGTTTCGAAAATCCAGAGGTTTTGTTCGACTGTTCACAGTTCGGAGTCATAACTTAGTATCTCATAACTTATGAGGCTAACTGTGAATTGCCTAATTGTTTTTACAATCGATGTACATGCTAACTGTATAATTAGCAAGATGATTATTAAAAACTCTGCTCCCATTCCTATTATCATTTTTGCTTTATTGTTTAATTTACTCACTGTTTCATTTAAGCATCTACTTTATCATCCTGTTTTATAATTTTTATTTTATTATTAAAATTGTACCCAATATTTTTAGCTTTATTAGCTTCTAATATATTTGAAGTCGGTAACGTATCCACGATCTCTTCCGATGTTGGACTTACTGTTACTACTTCATTTGGCCTTAGATTTCTATTTTTGTTGGGTTCCCAGATTACTGGCCTTGTCTGGGCCCTTGCCGGTTTCCCTGCTGATTATTCTGGAGATTTTCCCAGAGTCTTTTAGCTCCACAGTTTGCTATTATGTGTCCTGGTCTGTTACACCAATGACATATTGTTTGGTTCGCTCTATTCGGCGGGGCCATAGGAGTCTGATTCCTTTGCAAGCCGTTAACTGTACTAGGATTAGAGTTTATTGCCCTTCTTTGGTTCCCGTTCTGTTGAAATTGGTTTTGATCCCAATTTTGCTGGGTTTGGTTTGGCTGCCAGTTTTGTTGTACCTGGCTTGATCGCCAGTTCTGTTGTATTTGGTTTGATTGTCCATTTGGCTGGATTGGATTTCCTTGCTGAATTCCTTGATTTCGAAAATTAGTCCCTTGATATGTGTTCCTTGCCACATTTTTCTGCCCTCCTTTTTGGTCACACCTCCAGTTTGGCTCGTGTCCATATTTTGAACACTTGTGGCAATATGGTGTGTTTTTGCGAGTTAAGCAATCATCTCTAGTATGACCTCGCTTATTACAGAATGAGCAAATTATTCTGTCTGCCGCTCCATGTGGCGGATTTTGGGTCCTGGTTGGTTGCTTGACATTTTTTCTCCCGCAGCTCCGCCCTGGCTTCCCTGTTGAATTTGCTCACGCTGGTTATATGCCATGGTGGCAAGAAATGGTGCATTCATGTTGATGTTTAACTGGTCTGTGTGGAGGGAGCTACTGTGTATGGTTTCGAGCGCCTTTAGGGCCAATTCTACCATTTCTTCAAAGTTTTTCTTCGTCACGTTGAGCTTATAAATTCTCAATGCGGCGTCCTTTAATCCTGTTTTAAATGATTTCTCTACGACCCCTTCCAGCATAATAATAGTGCCCTATCTCCATCTCCGTTGTAAACCGTTCGAATTATCTCTATTGCCTGTGTTCTTAGCGCGCTTAGGCGTCCTGCAAACTGTCGTATATCTTCATTAAGCAGTTGGCTACAACTTTGGATACTCATTATGACTATATCTAAGGTGATTTTAGGTAAATACGCCCTTTTAATTGTGAGGTAGAATTCTTCGAGGCTATCGAAGCGTTCTGACCTCACCAAATCATAGGCATCCCCATGCAACCTCTGCTTAATGCAGTCTATGTAGTCCTGAGTGTTGTTTGTACCTACCTCCCTTGTGGCTAATTCGCACCCCTGTATGAATTTGTACACTTCGCCGCGTAAGTCTGGTGACCGTGTTCCCGAAAAGAGCGGTACCAGCCTATTCGTAATCTTGGCTATCTCACCTATACCCATTTTGTGTATGTTATTTGTCGTCTTAATCTGTTGAAATGACCTTCCGTTATAATCTTTCGGACTAACTGCGAACGTAGCAGCTTCCTTATGATAAAGCGTCCGATCGTGGTCTAGCGATATCTCATGACTTAAAAATCTATTCTGCTCTTTTAACTCTTGTATGCGTCTATTTGCTTCCTCTAAAGAGCTACAGAGTCTTCTCTTGATTTCTGTGTAAATCCCTGGTCTAAGGTTCTATTCAACGTTTCCTCGGTAATCCCTTTTTTTGTTAATAATTCCCATAGTTTTTCGTTCTCTCGCTCTATGTTCGCGAGTAAGTCTTCCTGAAACTCTTTATTTACTAAATAATTGTCGTATCTATTTCTTAACGCGTTAAACTCTAATTCCCATGTCTTTGAATCTTCTGTCTTATTCTCTATTATCTGGTTTAGGAATTTAAGTAATTCCTCTACTATTGCGTCTGCTATTCTACACTTGTATGGTCTTTTAGGTCCCCTACTCTAGACTTTATCAATTCTAAGTTTTCTTTTTTGCCTACTGTCTCTTTTAAAGTCACCCAAATCCTGGATATAAATTCGCTTAACTGGCGTTTCAGTTCTTTATGGGCTCTATCTAATTCTATGTAAGCTTGTTCCTGCAACAACTCGGCCATTAATTAAAAGAACGACATCTAATTTAGTGGTTTTTTATTCTATTAATATTTCAATTATGGTAATTTTTCCCAATTTCCCGTACTTAAAACTTTATTCAAGCGACTACTTAGCGACATCGATTATCGTTTAATCGTTCCATTAAACGTTTAATTCTTTATACTACTCGTAGTACTTTAGAATGAGAAACAATTAATATTTTTATTATGAAGTTTCAACTTCCTTAACCGGCTTAGATTTCTTGCTCGCTTCGTTTACCGAGCGTGCAGTAAACATTCGCTGTACATCTGGTCATTAGTTTGTACGCTTAAGCTCGCTGCTGCTTTGTTTCAAGCAGAGACGAAGCGTCAAAATTTTCGTGACTTCGCTGTTCAGCTTTGGTTCAAGCAGAGCCGAAGCGTCAAAATTTTCGTGACTGCGCTGAGGTAATTTAAGACCTCACAGAAAGGAACGAACGACCTGCCTCTATTTTTCTATCTTTGCTTGTTTTTTATCAGCCAGCAATTGTAATTGCTTTTTACTGAAACAACGAAGTTAACTTGGCTTTGATTTTCCGAACGATATGAAGTCTCGAAGCTCCTTCTTTTAAATGTTTAACTTTTAATTTTAGTTTTCAAAAATAACCAAAAAATATTCCTTTTTAATGTTTTAATTTATTGTAATTCCGATTATTACCCTTTTTTCGAAATTGCATACATTTGCGCATGTAGGACGTATTATTTAAAAATACGAAATACGGACGAATAAAATGATAAAATTAGTTATCAACCAATCAACTTAAAATGTGCGACTTTGAAATCAACTACATTGATTGTTAAAATTTATTTAACAGTATAATTTGAAAACAAACGTCTAAGACACACCCGATAAATGTGCGGCTTTGAAATCAAGTTAATCGTTAAAATTTGTTTAACGCATGTAATTTGAAGTCAAACTCCTAAGACACACTCGAAAAATGATACAACGAAAACTTCAAACTAACCCGTATTCCGTAAGCGTTGTATTTTATTCTGGATTGGTTTCCTGCTTTTAACAATTTGCGGTTATCATTTGAATTTTTCCACTTTAAATAGAATCTATTTAAGTTAGCAAAATTATTATGATTTTCGCCAATTTGTCTCACAGTAACCAATATCGTTAATTTTAAAAAAAAGTCGTAAGTCGTTGCTGTTGAGTACTGGCATTAACGAAAGATAACTAGCACATAAACCAGTACCTTTCACCAGGATATTTGCTGATTTGTTGGCATTCGGAACTTGAACCGACTGCCAACGCTGAAAATTAAAATGTTGTTAAATAAATGTAGAATTCAATTATTTTAAATCAATAGTTATTTTAATGCGCTTTGATTTTCACTAATTTAATTTTTCCGAATTTTCCTTAATTTGAATTTTTTAATTTTTCCTATTATTTAATTGCTTTCTTTTTCTTGTTTGCTGTTTACTAAGCTAAGCTTTTTACTAATTCACTTCCTTAATTTCACTTTTTAATTTTTTAACTAAGCTACTACTTATTAACTATTTTACTTTATTCTACTTACTTCTCTCAATCGAGCGATCCTCGGCTCGAAAAATCCGGCTGCGCCAATTTCTTGTATTATGCTAAGGGTGGTCTTCTTCTGGTTCAGTTGTCCTCGGGACAACCAGTAAAACTCCTTGTGTAGTATTTTGATTTGATCTCTATTTTATTTTTATTTAACCGTTCACTTTTCGGGTTTTTTCTGCTTAAAACTTTAACACGTATCTTACAACTAAAACGCGACTCTATACGCGCCCAAACAAGACGACGACCTCGTCGTTCCGATATAATTCTAAGACTCTCGTTCGAATCTTTTTCTGGCTTTTTCTGACGCACCCGTCGACCGCACCAAAGTGGGTCGGTGTTGGCTCGTGTCGCAATTTCCATTCTTTCGCAATTTTTGTATTGCGAAATATCAATATCGGCAGAATTAAATCGTTCCCAATTTAATTCTTCCGCGTTTGGTTTTGGATTATTTTTATTATTTCTTTAAACCAAGCGTTGTATGGTCACTGCAAAGAGCTATGATTTTTTGGTTTGGAAGCTCGCTACTAGCTAGCTTCCACGATCAATACCAATGCTAAGCGCTATGGTTGTTGGCTTGGTTTTCCAAAGCTTGACTAAAGCTTCTGGCTACCAAACAAAGCGTTGCGGTTGCAGACTTGGCTTTCAAGTTTACTTTAATGAAAGCTTGGATGAAAATTGCGATCGCGACATACAACAATAATAAGAACCCATCATGCAGAGACAGCCATCCCGATGTATACCCATCACAACAGCAGAAGTGCAACAACACACCACAACAGTTACGAACATTTACAGCAGGGCGACGAATAGTGCCCAGACAACTCGAAGGGGGAAGAGTAGCTGCAACAGCTGATCTTCTTAGCGATAGCAACATTGAAAGTATTAGTAGAAATTATTAAAAATGGCAACCATTAAAAACAAAAATAGATTTGAAATCTTCAAAGATGTAGAACAGCAGCAACAGTTGGAACCTGAACATTACTACATGGTAGTGGATGGCATATACACAGTACCGCCAACTACCTTGAGTGATAAACCATCAAATAGACGAACGAGAAAACAGTCACACTTCCGTCAGTTAAATTTACGGCGACATATTCTGCCATGGTACAAATCACGTTCTACATTACTTCAAGTGGCAGCGATTTTAAAACGTATCGCTACATCACAGAACATCAGAACATCAGCAGTCAGCTTATGTATATTACAAATGATGATTTTGAAAAAATCTCAACCATCAACAGGTCAAGCGAACAACAATTGATCCCAATTGTGGGACAGCCGATTCTATCAACAAACATACTGCAACATTGCCATTGCAAATGTTTATCGCTAAAGGCACCAAACGTTTAAACTCGAGTGTTGGTGGTTGTATGTTTGTTTTTTATTGGTTTTGTGTATATGTATTACAATTGTTTTTTGATATTTTTCACTGTAGAAATTTACACGTTTTAATTTAAAGTTCTCACAGAAAAGATGTTTTGCGCTCGGTCACTGTTTACTGCTCTGTCTGAAGTGTACGCCAAAAGTGAATGCAGCAGGATCCAAC